>JALIZF010001706.1:0-615559 GCA_029948255.1 Telmatactis stephensoni
GTATCCTAGTGTATCCCAGTGTATCCTAGTGCATCCTCCTGTATCCTCCTGTATCCTAGTGTATCCTTCTGTATCCCAGTGTATCCTAGTGTATCCTAGTGTATCCTTCTGTACCCTACTGTATCCTAGGGTATCCTAGTGTATCCTAGGGTATCCTACTGTATCCCAGTGTATCCTAGTGTATCCCAGTGTATCCTAGTGCATCCTCCTGTATCCTCCTGTATCCTAGTGTATCCTACCATATCCTACTGTATCCTAGTGTATCCTACTGTATCCTACTGTATCCTAGTGTATCCTACTGGATCCTAGTGTATCCTAGTGTATCCTACTGTATCCTACTGTATCCTAGTGTATCCTAGTGTATCCTACTGTATCCCACTGTATCCTACTGTATCCTCCTGTATCCTAGTGTATCCTATTGTATCCTACCATATCCTACTGTATCCTAGTGTATCCTACTGTATCCTACTGTATCCTAGTGTATCCTACTGGATCCTAGTGTATCCTAGTGTATCCTACTTTATCCTACTGTATCCTAGTGTATCCTAGTGTATCCTACTGTATCCCACTGTATCCTACTGTATCCTCCTGTATCCTAGTGTATCCTATTGTATCCTACCATATCCTACTGTATCCTAGTGTATCCTACTGTATCCTACTGTATCCTACTGTATCCTAGTGTATCCTAGTGTATCCTACTGGATCCTAGTGTATCCTAGTGTATCCTACTGTATCCTACTGTATCCTAGTGTATCCTAGTGTATCCCACTGTATCCTACTGTATCCTACTGTACCCTAGTGAATCCTAGTGAATCTTAGTGTATCCTAGTGTATCCTGCTGTATCCTACTGTATCCTTGTATATCCTACTGTAACCTAATGTATGCAGGTGTATCCTACTGTATCCTAGTGCATCCTCCTGTATCCTCCTGTATCCTCCTGTATCCTCCTGTATCCTAATGTATCCTCCTGTATCCATCTGTATCCTAGTGTATCCTCCTGTATCCTCCTGTATCCTCCTGTATCCTCCTGTATCCTCCTGTATCCTCCTGTATCCTCCTGTATCCTCCTGTATCCATCTGTATCCTAGGGTATCCTACTGTATCCTACTGTATCCTAGTGTATCCTACTGTATCCTAGTGTATCCTAGTGTATCCTAGTGTATCCCACTGTATCCTAGTGTATCCTAGGGTATCCTAGTGTATCCTAGTGTATCCTAGTGCATCCTAGTGTATCCTAGGGTATCCTACTGTATCCTACTGTACCCTAGTGAATCCTACTGAATCCTAGTGTATCCTAGTGTATCCCACTGTATCCTAGTGTATCCCACTGTATCCTAGTGTAACCCACTGTATCCTAGTGTATCCTAGTGTATCCTAGGGTATCCTACTGTATCCTCCTGTACCCTAGTGTATCCCACTGTATCCTTGTGTATCCTAGTGTATCCTGCTGTATCCTAGTGTATCCTACTGTATCCTAATGTATCCTACTGTATCCTAGTGTATCCTACCGTATCCTACTGTATCCTAATGTATCCTAGTGCATCCTAGTGTATCCTAGTGTATCCTAGTGTATCCTAGGGTATCCTAGGGTATCCTAGTGTATCCTAGTGTATCCTAGTGTATCCTCGTGTATCCTAGTGTATCCTCCTGTATCCTACTGTATCTTCCTGTATCCTACTGTATCTTCCTGTATCCTACTGCATCCTAGTGTATCCTACAGTATCCTAATGTATCCTAGTGTATCCTAGTGTATCCTAGTGTATCCTACTGCATCCTAGGGTATCCTACTGTATCCTACTGTATCTTGCTGTACCCTACTGTATCCTAGTGTATCCTTCTGTACCCTACTGTATCCTAGGGTATCCTGCTATATCCTAGGGCATCCTACTGTATCCTACTATATCCTACTGTACCCTAGTGCATCCTAGTGAATCCTAGTGTATCTTAGTGTAACCTAGTGTATCCTAGTGTATCCTAGTGTATCCTAGTGTATCCCAGTGTATCCTACTGCATCTTACTGCATCCTAGTGCATCCTACTACATCCTAGTGTACCCTAGTGTATCCTACTGTATTCTAGTGTATCCTAGTGTATCCTACTGTATCCTAGTGTATCCTTCTGTATCCCAGTGTATCCTAGTGTATCCTAGTGTATCCTTCTGTACCCTATCCTATCCTAGGGTATCCTAGTGTATCCTAGTGTATCCCACTGTATCCTATTGTATCCTAGTGTATCCTAGTGTATCCTATTGGATCCTAGTGTATCCTAGTGTATCCTACTGTATCCTAGTGTATCCTAGTGTATCCTACCATATCCTCCTGTATCCTAGTGTATCCTAGTGTATCCTACTGGATCGTAGTGTATCCTACTGGATCGTAGTGTATCCTAGTGTATCCTACTGTATCCTATTGTATCCTATTGTATCCTAGTGTATCCTAGTGTATCCTAGTGTATCCTACCATATCCTCCTGTATCCTAGTGTATCCTAGTGTATCCTACTGGATCGTAGTGTATCCTACTGGATCGTAGTGTATCCTAGTGTATCCTACTGTATCCTATTGTATCCTATTGTATCCTAGTGTATCCTATTGGATCCTAGTGTATCCTAGTGTATCCTACTGTATCCTATTGTATCCTAGTGTATCCTAGTGTATCCTCCTGTATCCTAGTGTATCCCAGTGTATCCTAGTGCATCCTCCTGTATCCTAGTGTATCCTATTGTATCCTACCATATCCTACTGTATCCTACTGTATCTTAGTGTATCCTAGTGTATCCTACTGTATCCTTCTGTATCCCAGTGTATCCTAGTGTATCCTAGTGTATCCTTCTGTACCCTACTGTATCCTAGGGTATCCTACTGTATCCTACTGTAGCATAGTGCATCCTAGTGAATCCTAGTGTATCCTAGTGTATCCTAGTGTATCCTAGTGCATTCTACTGCATCCTAGTGTATCCTACTGTATCCTAGTGTATCCTCCTGTATCCTAGTGTATCCCAGCGTATCCTAGTGCATCCTCCTGTATCCTTGTGTATCCTAGTGTATCCTACCATATCCTACTGTATCCTACTGTATCCTAGTGTATCCCAGTGTATCCTAGTGTATCCTACTGGATTCTAGTGTATCCTAGTGTATCCTACTGTATCCTATTGTATCCTAGTGTATCCTAGTGTATCCTACTGTATCCTTGTGTATCCTCCTGTATCCTAGTGTATCCTGCTGTATCCTAGTGTATCCTAGTGTATCCTAGTGTATCGTACTGTATGCTACTGTATCCTAAGGTATCCTGCTGTATCCTACTGTATCCTAGTGTATCCTAGGATATCCTACTGTATCCTAGTGTATCCTACTGCATCCTACTGCATCCTAATGTATCCTACTGTATCCTACTGTATCCTACTGTATCCCAGTGTATCCTACTGCATCCTAGTGTACCCTAGTGTATCCTACTGTACCCTAGTGCATCCTAGTGCATCCTAGTGTATCTTAGTGTAACCTAGTGTATCCTAGTGTATCCTAGTGTATCCCAGTGTATCCTACTGCATCTTACTGCATCCTAGTGCATCCTACTACATCCTAGTGTACCCTAGTGTATCCTACTGTATCCTAGTGTATCCTAGTGTATCCTACTGTATCCTAGTGTATCCTTCTGTATCCCAGTGTATCCTAGTGTATCCTAGTGTATCCTTCTGTACCCTACTGTATCCTAGTGTATCCTAGTGTATCCCACTGTATCGTAGTGTATCCCAGTGTATCCTAGTGTATCCCAGTGTATCCTAGTGCATCCTCCTGTATCCTAGTGTATCCTAGTGTATCCTACCATATCCTACTGTATCCTACTGCATCCTACTGTATCTTAGTGTATCCTACTGGATCCTACTGGATCCTAGTGTATCCTAGTGTATCCTACTGTATCCTAGTGTATCCCAGTGTATCCTACCCTTGCAAAAAAAGTTGGAAATTTCCTAAGAATTCTTAGGAATTTCTTAAGAATTCCTAAGAATCTATTCTTAAGAATTTCTTGGAATTCCTAGGAATTCCTAGGAATGGAGGTGTGATTTTTCACGGTATTTTGGGACCGTATTCCTAGGAATTCTTAGGAATTCCTAAGAATAAATTGGTTGGAATCTAGGAGCAAGAATTCTCAAGAATTCCTAGGAAATTCCTAGGAATCAGCGGATTGGAATCTACAAACAAAAATTCCTAAGAATTCCTGGGAATTCTAAGGATTTCTTTAAAATTAGCATACAAACAAGCTTAGTGCCTTATAAAGTGTTAAATATCAAAATCTAGATATTCACTATCTATGTTGTAACTTCATTTTGGCTGTAGAAAACTCAAATACTTGAAGATAACACTTCTCTAGTTACATTACAGTTAGACAGCAGTTTACTTAAAGTTAAAATTGTTTCAAAGTCTTTCACAATATTATAAATCTACAATGAAACATCAACTTGAGTAACTGACAAAGTCAGAAATGTTCCATAAACATCATTCAAGAGATATCTAAGTTCAAAAAATATATTATCCTTTCAAAGTAAGGACAAGAAAACTATCATACTTCAAGGACAGGATTCAGAATATCAACTTGGTCCTTGTTTAAATTGTAGAATCCAAGCATGCAGAGTAACAATAACTTACTTCACGATGATATTTCCTTGAGAAACCAGTCAAATGCCACTCTATTTATAGCTCTGAGTTTTCCCAAAACAACTACTTTAGAATTAGAATTGTTGTTATACTTTTTCTGCTCCATTATGGTTGTGAAAAGACTAAAATACAAGCCATTTCATGCGTGATTTCAAACAGTTATGTTGTGTTTGTATGAATGACCGCCAAAAGCATTTGAATGTGATCACATGACTAAATGCTTGTCAATGATTGGGTGATTCTGCTGTTAACTGCTGACCAAAAAGATTGAACACTCAAAAAGTGTTTAAATCTTAAATCCTAACAGGTCAAACTTGCTTGAATCAAAAAATCCAAGTTAGAGAGTTCTACAAAAAAGTCTTTGAAACAAGTCTGACACAACATTAAGTTAAAACATTCCTTCTATGTCTGAGTTGAATTTTGATTCAAGTTAACAACAGTACTTATTTAAACTTATTTAGTCTTAGATACTAGTGCAATTATGTTTTTTCTCTGGTTTTCTATGTTCCTTTAAAATCTGATGAATTAACACAAATTGTTGTGTCCATTAACATTATTCAATTGATCATGTCCAAGCAGACGTTTTCAATTTAGAATCAACTGACAAGTTATAACTTTGAGAATTCTTTAGAATTCCTAGAAATTCCCAGCTTTAGAAGTCACACCTCCTTGCCAAGTGTTAAAGCTGCTGGGAAAAGTTGTGAATTCCTAAGAATTCCTAAACAATTCCAACTTCAAATTTCTCACTTCTTTAGACATGTGTTAAATTGTTGAGAAAAGTTGGGAATTCTCAAGAATTCCTAGGAATTCTTGAGAATTCCCAGAAAGTTGGGAATTCATTTCGCAAGGGTAGTGCATCCTCCTGTATCCTCCTGTATCCTAGTGTATCCTATTGTATCCTACCATATCCTACTGTATCCTACTGCATCCTACTGTATCTTAGTGTATCCTACTGTATCCTAGGGTATCCTACTGTATCCTACTGTAGCATAGTGCATCCTAGTGAATCCTAGTGTATCCTAGTGTATCAAAGTGCATCCTACTGCATCCTAGTGTATCCTACTGTATCCTAGTGTATCCTCCAGTATCCTAGTGTATCCCAGTGTATCCTAGTGCATCCTCCTGTATCCTAGTGTATCCTATTGTATCCTACCATATCCTACTGTATCCTACTGTATCCTAGTGTATCCTAGTGTATCCTAGTGTATCCTACTGGATCCTAGTGTATTCTAGTGTATCCTACTGTATCCTATTGTATCCTAGTGTATCCTAGTGTATCCTCCTGTATCCTTGTGTATCCTCCTGTATCCTAGTGTATCCTGCTGTATCCTAGTGTATCCTAGTGTATCGTACTGTATGCTACTGTATCCTAGTGTATCCTGCTGTATCCTAGTGTATCCTAGTGTATCCTAGTGTATCCTAGTGTATCCTACTGCATCCTACTGCATCCTACTGCATCCTAATGTATCCTACTGTATCCTACTGTATCCCAGTGTATCCTACTGCATCCTAGTGTACCCTAGTGTATCCTACTGTACCCTACTGTATCCTAGGGTATCCTACTGTACCCTAGTGCATCCTAGTGCATGCCAGTGTATCTTACTGTATCCCACTGTATCCTACTGTATCCTACTGCATCCTATTGCATCCTAGTGTATCCTAGTGTATCCTAGTGTATCCTACTGTATTCTAGTCTATCCTAGTGTACCCTAGTGTATAATATTGAATCCTATTGTATCTTATTGTATCCTAGTGTATCCTAGTGTATCCTAGTGCATCTTAGTGCATCCTAGTGTATCCTAGTGTATCCCAGTGTATCCTACTGTATCCTACTGTATCCTAGTGTATCCTACTGTATCCCTGTGTATCCTACAGTATCCTAGTGCATCCTAGTGTATCCTCGTGTATCCTAGTGTATCCCACTGTATCGTAGTGTATCCCAGTGTATCCTAGTGTATTCTACTGCATCCTACTGTATCCTAGTGTATCCTAGTGTATCCCACTGTATCCTAGTGTATCCTACTGTATCCTAGTGTATCCTGCTGTATCCTGCTGTATCCTAGTGTATCCCACTGTATCGTAGTGTATCTTACTGTATCCCAGTGTATCCTAGTGCATTCTACTGTATCCTAGTGTATCATATTGTATCCTAGTAATATCCTATGTATTCTATCTTAATAATATTCTATTGTATCCTAGTCTAGCCTAGTGAGGAAAACAGCCGATACCTTGTTGAGTGCTTCCCAAAAAAGCAATTTCAGAATTTCTAGTTGTCTTTTAATGTTTGAGAGTTTCTTGCTGTGGGCACTTAACCTTTGAAAAATGTTGTTTTTGACCTACCATGTTCAGAAACTGGAAATCTAATTTAAATTAAAATGAGTTTTGGCAAGTAAGAATACAGGGAGTAGACTTTAGTCCGGCTGGACGCGTAATTATGCACACAGTGGTAATAAGCAAACACTAGTACTCCACTCATTGCAGAAAGCACTCGCAGCAATCTTTTTTTTTTTCACAGCAAAATTTTGAATGGGTTTTATTTTACTTGTTAGCTCACTTAGTTAGGCTCAATAATAACATCAGGACAACTTTTTTTGATTTGTAAATGATTTAATATATTTAGTAATTTCAATTTTTCTACTGTTTATTCACAAAACAAATCATATGGAAAAACCTTGACAGGCGCTTAACAATTGTTCAGTGGCCATATAATGGCAATCTAACGAATGTTCAATTAGCATCCATTTATTAACATCTTTAAAATACTTATATTTTTCATGATTTTCACAACATAAACTGAGCAACTATAACTATGTATAAGCCTCTTGCAGTCTTACTTTGCCTTTTCTCGATAGACTGCAGTACACATGTCCATGTGTCCCTTTGTATATATGACTTTCACACAAAATAACATGTCTGCACATACTTGTTATTATTCACTGTTTCAGAGATTCCTCAGCCTTAATTCACTAATTCAAAATAAAGCAAATTGCAGAGACACAAACCTTTTAAGTCTAAACATGAATGTCTTAGAGTGGTTTTCATTAACCCGTGAATCACACTTAAGTGTGGTACTCTTTAATACACCTTCATTTCATTGTCTTATTTTATTTGACTATCACACTTTAAAGGCCGAATTACACAGTGCAACTTTTGACTTACTTATGATATACATACAACAAGAATGATGCGTTGTGTAAGCCTACTTGCAACTCGTCTGCAAAGTTGCATGTAAAGTAACTGTTGTGCTCTTAAGTTGTGCTGCTAAAATATGTCGTAAGCAAGTGCATGCAACAGTTGTAGGCAAGAGTTGCACCATAAAAAGAAAACAATAGAAATAGTGTCTACTAATATCTGTTAGTCAAGACTAATATCCATTTCACGGATTAAGTGCCACCACTCTAAGTGTAATCACTCTAAAATAGTTACTAAACATTTACCATCTCATTTAGCTATGAACTAAGGCCAGATTAAATAAAGGGAAGTTGTTCCTGCTAGCCACGACTACTCTTTTGTTTTGTGTTCCCCAGGGAAAATACAACAAAAGGGTTTTTCTACAATTTGCCTTCATACAAACATCACCTATTTCTGTGATTCTAATTATTTAGAGCAACTAAAACATTGCAGTTCAATATAAATTCAAGTAAGTGCAGTAGATTGGTTGCACTTAAAATGTGAAATTGTACTAGATAAGAAATGCAAAATTAGCAGTTTTAACCGATGGAAAACACACAATAATGTAGGATTTTGTAGTCTTTTGTTCACAGTTTAACAATCTAACAACAATACAGAGTGGTTCCTGTAACTTTGCACTACTGTGTACTATTTTGAAGACTTACTGAGCAATGGGTAATTCTTCTATTGGTCAGTTTGTCCAATGATAATTTTGATAACCTTCAGCTTTTCATGGACAAAAGTCAATTTATTTTATTGTAACCTTTCTAGCTTGATTTATCATTCTTCCAACATGGGCCATCTTTACTTTGTTTTTTTTGCAGCTATAAATCAAATTAAGAATGGCTATTAATGAGGCTCCTCTACTGTATTGGCATGAACAAACAAAATATCATATTACCTAATCTCTTTGATGACCTTTTACTTACAGGAGCTGAAAAAGGACAAATAAGGTGAAAGCTTGATTCTCTTCATCATTTGAATATCAACAAAGATAATTATGCAAAATTATCTACATTTCAAAACAAAATGTTTCATAATTTGCATCAAAGTTGGCAGCAATCCCAAAGCTGCATTGAAGGAAGGAGCTGTTTATCCTTCATGGTAGCCAGAATAACTCTTGTATTAAGGAGACAAGTGCACAAGAAGATGCAGGTGTGTGCACTGCAACAATCATGCTCCACAACAGGTCAATGGCTCAAGACCTCCAGTGAAAGGGTGCAAATGTGGCACAACAAAAAAGAAAGATCCTAACTACAAAGCTTGCATTGATTTATTGCAGAGAAAGTCAAAATGTCCTTGTTTGCAAAAGAAAAGCTTTTGTACTGCTATTTGCCAGTGTTTTAACTGTGAAAATAATCAGCATGGGTCAAATGAAACACCAATTACTCCACATAGCAAGAGTAGAAAGAGAACAAAGCATGATGATTACAAGCGTTCCAAAGGTGTAGAATTTTTAGTTGAAAGTGGTTTTGAGGCAAAAGGTGGTCCATGGACATCACTAGAAACTGTCACTCTTTTTGTTGTTATCGAAGTAATTGAACAAAGCACTAGCATTATCATAAATTCTAATGCTGTTTGCCAGCTTTACAACTATATTGCCTGTTCAAGTAAGGTACAAGAAATGAGCCTTCCCGTACGGAACGTGCAGCGCTGTGAAGCGCTTCAATTGGGCTTCAAATCTCTGCACAGCGGAAAAGCAGCTGATTTACCTCTTGAATACAGTTGTACTGCAGTGGAAGTCACTTTGCAGCGCGCTGTCAGACCGCTTTGCAGCTCATGATAGCGTTCTGCATCGAATTGTAGACACGTTGCAGCGGAATACGACGCTGCTAGTAGGCTGTCACTGGCTTCATTACGATACAAGAGTTTACTTAAAAACAAATCTTTGCTGAGCGTAAGGCTGAAGTGGAATTACAGCCATTTGATAGCGTACTGCGCAAAGTCTTGCAATAGCACTGAAATATATTGAATGTAATCGGTCAAATTTTGTTAACTACCAAACATGAATCAGCGTAATTAATTTCGTGCCGCCATATTAGCGCCCTGACGTTCAAATTTATACTAATATATTTTTACTCGAACACAGCTTATCAGTGAAAGATTTTTTACTTACTCTGATTTTGTATTATTTCGGCCCCATATCTCCTAGCTTCTAAATTTCAGGCAATTTCCTTGGTTATACAATCACGGAGAAAATGCAATGAATTTGCTGCGTTTATCAAGGTCGCCGTCAGCAAACACTAGCATGTTCGCACGGACTGCTTGATAAGCACCTACCGAAATATATACAGGCGCATCAGCTTAACCAGGACTACTAACAGCAAATCAGAGCATATCTTTCGAGATTTCATGTTGGATATGCAAGTTTTTTAGGATAAAAACTTGTCCGCCATTTGCCAGTACTCATGAGTTGACAACATGAAATGAACTAGACGCGCCAAATAACCGGAAATGGTTCAAATTACCTCAGTACAAGGACGGTGATGATTGATCTTCGAAAAGCATTAATGTTATATAAAATTTCTTGTTTTCATTACCGCATCGATAGAGATGTTCCTATTAATTAAGTCTTGTCGATCAGACCTTTTTTACACTCAATTTCAGAAAGGTTGTAGTACACAGTCATTCACACATTTTCAAATACCTAAATGAGATGCAATTCGTAAATAAGCCCCCTAACACCCCAAAAGCCAACTTTATTGACAGCTTGGAAGGTTTGAAGGACTATAAAAAATGTATTTTAGCAATCATGTCTTCGGTCTTGCATCTGATTAGATATGCTGAATAAATTATATATTTCTATCAATGTATTTATATTTCTATAGATTATGGTATAACTATTTCTTACCTACAAATAATTTAATCTGATTCTACTCCGTTTGGAAAGCGTGCAGCAAAAGCAGTAGTTTGATCTTTAAATGACATAAAAACAAGCTTTTCCCTTATAGATGATATTGGTATAATTTGTAAGTAATCAGTGCCTTGAACAGCACACATCTGCAGAGCTGTAGCATGCGTTGTCGGGTCTTGAACAAACTCATAATTGTGTAGAGTTTTAAGAGCATGGACCATTGCAAGATTTTGTGTTGGGCACGTGCACTGTTCCAAACACGAAATTGTTTGATTACAGGGAAACTGATATTGAAAGAAAAAATCAATTTGCCCAATGTTTAGTGAACCGGAAACTGGATCTTGAAAGATTATCGTATAACTATTTCTTGAAGTAACTCTTTTGTATGAGCATGAATGGTAAATAGATCCGCGCAATTTAGTTCTCTTGAAATGTTTTACTGTCGTTGAAATTGGAGCAAAGCCTAAGCGCACTCCCAAGGCATTCGCTTGTTTACGGTCCAGACTGATGTTCGATGGACTACCAAGGGCAAAAATGTCTTTTTCGATTTCTTTTTCTTTCGAAACGTGAGACGACATTGTTAATGACTTGTAAAATTCCTCCTCTTTAGAATAAGGTGTTAAAAAGCAAGTGTTGGCAAAGACTGGTTCATTGCAATTGCAGATATAATTTGGAGGTCAACATTTTGTGTTCCGTGAAAGAATTTAAGCAAGTTTCCATTATAGTTTTCAAATGGGAAACATGAGTGAGTCATAAAGGTCCCAGATTCCTCACATCGTCTGCTAAGTGTAAGAGAGAGTGGACATTAATAGTTTCCTTGCTTTCTGGATAAAGAGCCGAAAACATCAGACAAAAATGTTGAAGTAGATTTTCTGCATGGTCAATTTGAGCATAGGTTATGTTCTCTCCAAGTAGTACAAAAATAGCTTCGCTTAGCAAAATAAAATGGCTATAACAATCATTAGGCAAAATGTTCAGTAAGACAGCAGGTGCATAGAATAAAAGAAACGAACGCAGTTCTGAAGCTTTCCAGTATTTTCTTTCTGTTTCAATTTTCCTTGGGCAACGAGTAATGTCATTAGGAGGTTTTATCTGCGAAAGAAGATTATCAACTTGATTGACTTTATTAGATATACAGAATGGTTCAGATTTGTAAGATGGATCGAACCAGAGTTTAATTAACGACTTCATTACACCTTCCAGTATGCAGTGCATGTAATCAACAGCTGTTCCCTTCACCATATCATAATAATCCAATCCTGCAAACCAGCAAGGACCCTTTACACCTCTTACTGGCTCCCCTTGAACAACTGCAAGTTTAGCGTCGGCCAGCATTTGAGCATGTGTTCGAGGAGGGCCTTTGGTGTCGTCTTGTTGAAATGGGAAAGCATGAACATGTCCTCCCTTTTTACCAGTTTTAATTGTGCATCCCGGTTGTAAACATTTTGAGCATCCAAACAAACCATTGTATTGCATAGCGTTATTAACGCAAGCTTTTGCAAGTGCCACAAATCAAAATTGCCTGGACTTTGAAATCATCATATCCGGAACACTGCACTGTAACTCCATTTACTTCCAGTTCCCGGAGGCATGAGTGGAAGGGTTTCAGGTAGCTCCACATAGCAGGTTTCGAGGGGCCAAACCACAGTCCTGCTAAAATCAAGCAAGAAGGGCTTCCTCAAACAAATCCTGATCTTCATCCTTGTTCAGTTCAAAAGCATTGTTTATATCACCCTGAATATTAATCAATTCGTCCTCAAGACTTTCCTTGATTCCCTGCAGGTGTTCTGTGAGCCACGAAGGAACGGTTTCTTCTTTTAGGGAATTAGGTTCCCGAGAAAGCTTTTCAGAAATATTTTTTCTGTAATCTTCAGCTAGATCACATACTTCAGTTGCCGACGAGAAAGCGTGATATGCTGAGGCTTCTTGTACCTCCGTATATGTGATGTCCATCCCTACTTCGTCTTCCATATTTTCTGCCTGAGATTTTGAATCATCCTGTTGCATTTCCGTTACTATCCTCGATGTTTGTTGGAATTCCTGATCAATACTAGCCAACTCACCATGACTATGCAGTTGGAAACTGTATTTAAATAGATAAGAATTAAAGTTAGGTCATGACAGTGAAGTGAATTTTTAAAGCTATGCGTTTTTCTGCACTCTTATAGGGGCCGAATGCACTAAGCTGTTGTATTTACCTTGATTCCAGTATTGCTTTTCTTTCTTCAGCATACCTTTTAGACAGTTCGTCATTAATTTGAGCTGAAACCCCACCATCGCTTCGGAGTTTTGATGCCATTGTAATCTATCTTTCGACACCCGTTTATTATAACGTGAGTAATTTTACAAGCAGATGTTATAGCGCGAGGTAACTGTAGCTTATGCCTGAGAACAAACGAACAACCAACGCACGAATCGAAGAAGATGCAGAGTACAATAAAATCAAATGATAATCGACCAAAGTGTCAAACCGTGTTAGTGGTGAATTTGGACGTCTTGCACGCAAAGGAAATTCCGCTGTCACGCGACATAGATTGCTCCAGATAAGAGGTATGCATGTCAACGAAATTATATCCTTTTGCGATTAAAAATAAAAGTTATAAGCTAATAAACTAGAATGTACACGGTTGGAAATAAAGCTCTATCCTACTTATTGTAAAATCATAATAACCACCTTGGTTATTGTTGCAATTAGATAACCATCAGAAATCCTATCATTTTGCGCAAAGAATTTTCGAGTTGTTCCAAATTAGGCAGCACTTCTATCACGTGAAAAACGTCATGACGTGTTTTACCCAATCAAAACTTATTTTTCAGTACGGGTGAAAGAGCGGTAATTTCAAATCATTATTTGTCCGCTCATTTCACAGTTTGATGTGCGCTGCTTGAGACTGTTCTGATCTACTCTTCACGCTGCCGCAATGTATGCTCTAGTTTATTGGTTGGATGAAAAGCAGTATAGTGTAGTAGATGCAGACGATGTAGTTTTTGGTGAAAATGAAACACTTCAAGAAGGGATTTTGTGTGAAGTAAAATGGAGGCAAAAGAAAGGAAGAACCATAGAGGAGTCACTGTATCAAGCGGAGATAAAGTCTGTTTCAGGTACGTCCATGTCCACTGAATACAAATTATTTCATGTGATCCGTAAGACATAGGGAGTATAATGTCTATTTCTTCGCTTTATTTGAGCTCAGTGGGTGCGTTTCCACTAGGCTTTTTTACTAGCCTAACATTCCTCTAGGTGCTTATATTGTCTCGTATGTATAGTCTTTCATGATTTATAATTATGAGCTGTATGCAAGGTTACTACCTATTGAATGGAAACGGATGATGGCGGTTCAATATTAGTTTGTTACATTGTTGTTCAGATGCTGAAATTGTATATCTTCCCGCTCAAAATACCTAGTTAATAGGGGTTAAAGGTTACTTAACTCCGATCACGATAGAGCACGCGAGTTAGATTATAGCACTTACCGCAGATAACAATCTGACTTCAACGGAAAAGAATGTTTTTTTTTACCTTATTGTGCATTCATTTGCCATTTCCACGTCTATTTTGTTGTAGAGTAATATACCATAAAGATTGATTACCGCCTTGTCAACATAAAAAAAGGTTATTTTTCATGAGGTCATTGCACATTTATATTTTTCGACAGAAAATAATGAGGAACTGGAATTGCGTTGTTCTGCTTTAGCAGAGCAAATGGCAGGCCTATCTGCTAAAGTGCAAGGAAAAAGAAAGAGAAAAAGATCAGAAAAGGCAAAAATGAGTTTGGAAACTGATGTCGGAGGGGATATTGTACACGAAGCCACAAAGAAAACTACATCTGAAAAGGAGATACTATCAAAAGAAAAGAAAACCACAAACAAACCTCAAAAAGCCAACAATCCGCCAAAAAAGAAAAAGCAAACATCCGAACAGCAGATGCAAAAAAATCCAGAAATAGCAGCCAGAAAAGCCCTTGCTGATCAGTTCTTCAAGAAAACATCCAACAACAACCAACAAACCCCGTTACCTGCGCAAGAGGTCCACTTGCCTGCAAATAATCTATCACCATCTGAAAATAGCCAACTAACACCACCACCAACACCTGTCACAATTAACCAACAATCACCAAATGTAAGTAGTAACCAACTAACGCCACCTTCCCATGGTAATCGACTAACACCACCTTCACATGGTAATCAACTAACACCACCTTCCCATGGTAATCGACTAACACCACCTTCCCATGGTAATCAACTAACACCACCTTCCCATGGTAATCAACTAACACCACCTTCCCATGGTAATCGACTAACACCACCTTCCCATGGTAATCGACTAACACCACCTTCCCATGGTAATCGACTAACACCTCCTTCCCATGGTAATCAACTAACACCATTACCTCATGCTAACCAACTAACGCCACCTCCCCATGCTAATCAACTAACACCACCTTCCCATGCTAGCCAACTAACACCATTACCTCATGCCAACCAACCAACACTACCTTCCCATGCTAACCAACTAACACCATCTTCCCATGCTAGCCAACTAACACCATTACCTCATGCCAACCAACTAACACCACTAACATATAACCAGCTATCACCATTAACTAATGCCCAACTAGCACCACCGTCTAATAACCAACTAACACCATCAGCAAGAATCCGACCAAGGCACTTGATAAGCACAGAAGACACTGCTCTATTTGAAAGCGACGAACTTTCGTTTGGTGAACTTCTTCATTCTTCCATGACTTTAACAAGTGGAGAGACAGAGCTACCCGTCACTGTCTGTGATGATGAATGCAATAATGACAGTGAAGAATTCGAAAGCGATAATTCCGCCAAATGCGCTAACTGTGAAAAGTTACTAAGAGAGATCGAGCAGCTGAAGAAAAATCAAATTCCAGGTAATTCAGTCATATTGTACAAATACAAATGATAATTTGACTACCTTAAGGAAGAGAGATTCAAGTTAACTTAGCACTTTCTTCTGCCAAACACTTTATACCAAGTCTTATTTAGTTAAATTCACACTCAACAAAGGGGAGTTCTAACGTATTCAACATTCAAAAATTTCCGGTGCCCCCCCCCCCCCCCCCCCCGGTAAAAACTATCCTCTTACGTGAATAAAATCTTTTAATATTGCTTCAATTTTCCTTACAGAAATTCCTCGTCAAGTGAGAGAATTCTTACAAAATCTGTTAAATATTGACGGACAAAGCAATGTTCAGGTTTGTAGCTAAAATCAATTAAATTTAATATTTTTCTCGATGACTGTATCGTTTGGATCAGGATGAAGGGATTTTAAAATGTGAACTTATTCCGCAGAATTCCTGCAGTTACTTCACCATCTCTGAGCCAACTGAGAAATGTCAGAGCAAGACCACTGACCACTATTCAGATGCTCCAGGAAAACAGGAGCTATACGAAGGTGCTGGGGTTTACATGTCCTCAGTTGAACTCAACAGCATCCATATAGATGCAGGAAGAAAACCTTCCGAAGTACTGAACAAGCTCCTGGAACATTTTTTCAGCTTAGAAGAGTTGGCTGGTTCACCTGACTCTCTAGATAAATGTATCATGCGTGCTTGCACAGGTAAGTGTCAGAATAGTCTAGTCCTGTCAGTCAGGCGATTTACTGTGTTGCGTGATTGAGTATTTGCATAAGATACGTTACCCAGCTAACTAGATGAATGAAAGACGAGATTCGATGATATATTGAACTATTGTCACTACCGAAATAATCCATTTTTCCAAACCTTATTACCACCGTGTGCAAAACTACGCGTCCCGCCATCTGACTAACCAAAAATCCAGACAGAGGCGGAGTTTTCTATACAATGTCTGTACACTTTGCTGGCTTCCCGGTAGCCTATTGACCAAATCCCAAGCGAGACTTTAGTCTGGCGGGACGCATAATTATGCACACGGTGGTAAAATGTAATTGACGGCCCGGGAATAATATATTTGAGTTCGGGACTGCAACCGCTGACATCCTTCGCCGGTATACCATATATACTTATCCGACACGGGAAAGCATTTCAGTTCAAGCCCAGATATAAAAGTCTCTCTAACTAACTTCTTCTTTATTTTCTTGTACATTTTTAGTATATGCAAAAAGATGTGCGACGGTATGGAAACTAGACGACAAGATCGATTTTGCGAAGACAATAAGGAACAAGCGAGGTTCATCAAGGAGGAAACTTAACAGGAGATTTATTACCAAGCCTGTTTCGTGACTCCTAAAAGCAGATAAGAAATATCTTAAACTATGTAACTTCCCTTAAACTGTTCATATTTTCGTGTTTCATATTTTTGTCATCCCGTACGTATTTTAAGTGTAACTCAGATAACTAGAACCACTTTAGCTAGGATTGCATGAAAATATAATTATCTCAAGATCAATTCTATCATCAGTTTTTTTTTCAACATCGGTAAGAGAAATAACCGCAGTCATGTGATTTTTTATATATTCAGGCAGCAGGAGCGAACTAAATCAATGTGTAGTCTGTATATATTATTAACCAATTAAATGTTATCAATTCAACAATCAGTTGAGTGTGTCTTTCAACAGCACTACTCTAACCGGGATTGCCGACATGTTTCATGTCTTTCAGTCAAGCTGTCATATCGCTCTTTTTGGAAGCCAGCTCAGTTGAGTGTGTCTTTCAACAGCGCTACCCTAACCGGGAATGCCGACATGTTTCATGTCTTTCAGTCAAGGCTGTCATATCGCTCTTTTTGGCAGCCTTTTGGCAGCTCATTCGCTCATCTTGATAGCACTGCACAGCCGCTGTTTTTGGATGTCTTTCCTCTGCGAAGCGCTGTCCGTGACAGCCAAAATTTGCAACTGCTGCAGCCGCTCATTTTACAGCGTTTATAAAGCGCTTTTACAGCGATTTAGAAAGCGATGTTGCAGCGCTTTACAGCGCTTCACTTTCCGTGCGGGTTCCGATCTCCTTCAAGCCTTTTTCAAAAATAGTTGGGAAATTAGCATTTCTAAATTCAAAGCATTCAGTTTTTCAGTCATTGATGGATTTAGACATAAACAATCTTTAAATTACCCCTAAAGCAACAAACTCAATGACACTAGTTCAATCTAGATTTCCTTCAGTTCAAAGTAACAGTTAACATATTCTTGAAATAACATGTAGTGGTAACATGAATTATATAGTTCCAGTTTAGATGCACATACAGTATAATCCTAGTCAAAAGTCATGGTTTTTGCATTGCAATACACAATATTAACAGTAGTTCTTATGAATTAGAATTCATTAATACATTACCTTACATTCTTAATATATATACTCACAGTAATTTGATGAATTATATTTTTTTGATTAAAAAATGATGAAGAATATATGTACATGACTGTAGTCAATACTCTGTGTATGCTCTTTTATCAGATTTTCTAAACCAACTGAGCCCCTCAATCCCTGTTCCACAGTCCAAAATCAATACTTTGTTCCAGAGTGAATACTCTAAGACAATACAAGACAATGTAAGATACACTAGGATACACTAGGATACAGTGGGATACACTAGGTAACAGTGGGATACACTAGGATACACTAGGATACACAAGGATACACTAGGATACAGTAGGATACACTGGGATGCAGTAGGATACACTAGGATACACTAGGATACACTAGGATATAGTAGGATACAGTAAGATACACTAGGATACACTAGGATACACTAGGATACAGTAGGATGCAGTAGGATACACTAGGATAGTCTAGGATACAGTAGGATACAGTAGGATACACTAGGATGCACTAGGATGCACTAGGATACAGTGGGATACACTAGGATACACTAGGATACAGTGGGATACACTAGGATACAGTGGGATACACTAGGATACAGTGGGATACACTAGGATACACTAGGATACAGTAGGATGCAGTAGGATACACTAGGATACACTAGGATACAGTGGGATACACTAGGATACACTAGGATACAGTGGGATACACTAGGATACACTAAGATACAGTAGGATGCAGTAGGATACACTAGGATACACTAGGATACAGCAGGATACAGCAGGATACACTAGGATGCACTAGGATGCACTAGGATACAGTGGGATACACTAGCATACACTAGGATACACTAGGATACACTAGGATACAGCAGGATACAGCAGGATACACTAGGATGCACTAGGATGCACTAGGATACAGTGGGATACACTAGGATACACTAGGATGCAGTGGGATACACTAGGATACAGTAAGATACAGTAGGATACAGTAGGATAGTCTAGGATGCAGTAGGATACACTAGGATACACTAGGATACAGTAGGATACACTAGGATACACTAGGATACACTAGGATACACTAGGATACACTAGGATACACTAGGATACACTGGGATACACTGGGATACACTGGGATACAGTAGGATGCACTAGGATGCACTAGGATACTGTAGGATACACTTGGATACAGTAGGATGCAGTAGGATACACTAGGATACACTAGGATACAGTAGGATGCAGTAGGATACACTAGGATAGTCTAAGATGCAGTAGGATACACTAGGATACACTAGGATACAGTAGGATGCAGTAGGATACACTAGGATGCAGTAGGATACACTAGGATACACTAGGATACAGTAGGATGCAGTAGGATACACTAGGATAGTCTAGGATGCAGTAGGATACACTAGGATACACTAGGATACAGTAGGATGCAGTAGGATAGTCTAGGATGCAGTAGGATACAGTAGGATACACTAGGATACAGTGGGATACACTAGGATACACTAGGATACAGTGGGATACACTAGGATACACTAAGATACAGTAGGATGCAGTAGGATACACTAAGATACACTAGGATACAGCAGGATACAGCAGGATACACTAGGATGCACTAGGATGCACTAGGATACAGTGGGATACACTAGCATACACTAGGATACAGTGGGATACACTAGGATACAGTAAGATACAGTAGGATACAGTAGGATACAGTAGGATAGTCTAGGATGCAGTAGGATACACTAGGATACACTAGGATACAGTAGGATACACTAGGATGCACTAGGATACACTAGGATACATTAGGATACACTAGGATACACTAGGATACACTAGGATACACTGGGATACACTGGGATACACTGGGATACAGTAGGATGCACTAGGATGCACTAGGATACTGTAGGATACACTAGGATACACTAGGATGCAGTAGGATACAGCAGGATACACTAGGATGCACTAGGATGCACTAGGATACAGTGGGATACACTAGCATACACTAGGATACAGTGGGATACACTAGGATACAGTAAGATACAGTAGGATACAGTAGGATACAGTAGGATAGTCTAGGATGCAGTAGGATACACTAGGATACACTAGGATACAGTAGGATACACTAGGATGCACTAGGATACACTAGGATACATTAGGATACACTAGGATACACTAGGATACACTAGGATACACTGGGATACACTGGGATACACTGGGATACAGTAGGATGCACTAGGATGCACTAGGATACTGTAGGATACACTAGGATACACTAGGATGCAGTAGGATACAGCAGGATACACTAGGATGCACTAGGATGCACTAGGATACAGTGGGATACACTAGGATACACTAGGATACAGTGGGATACACTAGGATACAGTAAGATACAGTAGGATACATTAGGATAGTCTAGGATGCAGTAGGATACACTAGGATACACTAGGATACACTAGGATACACTAGGATACATTAGGATACACTAGGATGCAGTAGGATACACTAGGATAGTCTAGGATGCAGTAGGATACACTAGGATACACTAGGATAGTCTAGGATGCAGTAGGATGCAGTAGGATACACTAGGAAACACTAGGATACAGTGGGATACACTAGGATGCACTAGGATGCAGTAGGATACACTAGGATGCACTAGGATACACTAGGATCCAGTGGGATACACTAGGATACACAAGGATACAGCAGGATACACAAGGATACAGTGGGATACAGTAGGATACACTGGGATACAATAGGATACAGTAGGATACAGTGGGATACACTAGGATACAGTAAGATACAGTAGGATGCACTAGGATGCACTAGGATCCAGTAGGATACACTAGGATACACTAGGATACACTAGGATACATTAGGATACACTAGGATACTGTAGGATACACTAGGATACAGTAGGATGCAGTAGGATACACTAGGATACAATAGGATACAGTGGGATACACTAGGATACAGTGGGATACACTAGGATACACTAGGATGCACTAGGATACACTAGGATACAGTGGGATACACTAGGATACACTAGGATACAGTGGGATACACTAGGATACACTAGGATACACAAGGATACAGTGGGATACAGTAGGATACACTGGGATACAATAGGATACAGTAGGATACACTGGGATACACTAGGATACAGTAAGATACAGTAGGATGCACTAGGATGCACTAGGATACACTAGGATGCAGTAGGATACACTAGGATAGTCTAGGATGCAGTAGGATACACTAGGATACACTAGGATAGTCTAGGATGCAGTAGGATGCAGTAGGATACACTAGGAAACACTAGGATACAGTAGGATGCAGTAGGATACACTAGGATAGTCTAGGATGCAGTAGGATACAGTAGGATACACTAGGATACAGTGGGATACACTAGGATACACTAGGATACAGTGGGATACACTAGGATGCACTAGGATGCAGTAGGATACACTAGGATGCACTAGGATACACTAGGATCCAGTGGGATACACTAGGATACACAAGGATACAGCAGGATACACAAGGATACAGTGGGATACAGTAGGATACACTGGGATACAATAGGATACAGTAGGATACACTGGGATACACTAGGATACAGTAAGATACAGTAGGATGCACTAGGATGCACTAGGATACACTAGGATGCAGTAGGATACACTAGGATAGTCTAGGATGCAGTAGGATACACTAGGATACACTAGGATAGTCTAGGATGCAGTAGGATGCAGTAGGATACACTAGGAAACACTAGGATACAGTAGGATGCAGTAGGATACACTAGGATAGTCTAGGATGCAGTAGGATACAGTAGGATACACTAGGATACAGTGGGATACACTAGGATACACTAGGATACAGTGGGATACACTAGGATGCACTAGGATGCAGTAGGATACACTAGGATGCACTAGGATACACTAGGATCCAGTGGGATACACTAGGATACACAAGGATACAGCAGGATACACAAGGATACAGTGGGATACAGTAGGATACACTGGGATACAATAGGATACAGTAGGATACAGTGGGATACACTAGGATACAGTAAGATACAGTAGGATGCACTAGGATGCACTAGGATCCAGTAGGATACACTAGGATACACTAGGATACACTAGGATACATTAGGATACACTAGGATACTGTAGGATACACTAGGATACAGTAGGATGCAGTAGGATACACTAGGATACAATAGGATACAGTGGGATACACTAGGATACAGTGGGATACACTAGGATACACTAGGATGCACTAGGATACACTAGGATACAGTGGGATACACTAGGATACACTAGGATACAGTGGGATACACTAGGATACACTAGGATACACAAGGATACAGTGGGATACAGTAGGATACACTGGGATACAATAGGATACAGTAGGATACACTGGGATACACTAGGATACAGTAAGATACAGTAGGATGCACTAGGATGCACTAGGATACACTAGGATGCAGTAGGATACACTAGGATAGTCTAGGATGCAGTAGGATGCAGTAGGATACACTAGGAAACACTAGGATACAGTAGGATGCAGTAGGATACACTAGGATAGTCTAGGATGCAGTAGGATACAGTAGGATACACTAGGATACAGTGGGATACACTAGGATACACTAGGATACAGTGGGATACACTAGGATACACTAAGATACAGTAGGATGCAGTAGGATACACTAAGATACACTAGGATACAGCAGGATACAGCAGGATACACTAGGATGCACTAGGATGCACTAGGATACAGTGGGATACACTAGCATACACTAGGATACAGTGGGATACACTAGGATACAGTAAGATACAGTAGGATACAGTAGGATACAGTAGGATGCAGTAGGATGCAGTAGGATACACTAGGAAACACTAGGATACAGTGGGATACACTAGGATGCACTAGGATACAGCAGGATACGCAAGGATACAGTGGGATACAGTAGGATACACTAAGATACAGTAGGATGTAGTAGGATATTGATTATATTTTGATACACTTGGTGAAGCATACACCAAGTACTTACCGCCATTTTTGAGTTACTCATGAATAACTCCGCTGAGGACCGCGGGCTCACAAAAGTCCCAAATAGTTAGCGATGATGAGACGTTGTGGTAATTGGCTGTATTTTCTATGCTGTAGGGTAAAATAGTTATACAATGGTTTCTTGTGGTATACCGTGGATATCCCACTCGTCAGATGTATACACACTTGCTTAAAGACTTGTGTGTATAGTGGAAAATACAAGTGACTTGTGGGATATTCCATGGTATTCCACTCCAAACATGCATCGTATAACTAGTATTTATCTATCTATCATTGTTTACTGCAGGAAAATCTCTTAAGTTATAGTAACACACTACAAGTGGAAGATATTGCGGTCTATATTTGATGTTTATTGGTGCTAAGTTCTATAATTACTTGTTTTAATTTTTTAAAGACGACATGTTTTACACACCATTCTAAAATGAGTATGTGTATAGTTAAATTTCACGCGAGCCTCTCAAATCAGACTTAAGTCTGATTTGAGATCATTTTATATGTGAACGGCTCATCAAGGCAATCTCAAGTCAGTTTTGAACATGGTCACGTCATTTTTACGTACAGGTAACCCAACATTTGTACACAGGTAACTTTATCTTTATTCAATCTTAACTTTATCATTTGAATAAATGAATGTATGTTCAATTGTACATGTGTGGGCATGTCATGATGTTCTATCTGTAATAATATTTTGGTATGGCTGGTTAAGGTGTTAGTTAAGGCATATTTTTGTTTTTTTCTGTTGTTTTTATTGATAAGCTCTAGCTAGACCTACATATGAGTTAAAAGAAGGTTCATCTGTACATTGAAACTGATTGATGAAGTATTTGAAACCACCCGTCCCGTACGTTGTAACCCAGTAACTATTGAAAGTTGTTACGTGTTTGTAACTAGATTTTACTGACCTTTGAAAACGACGATACAACTAGTACTTAGTCTCCTTTGGGTTTCGAATATGGAACGCCTGTATATGTACGCATTCCTTGAAGTTATTCGTAACCTATCATGGCAAACTATATAAAAGTTATTAAGTTGAATACGCGTGCGATCGAGAGGTGAAATTTCTTCATTTATTTAAGACATATTTTCAAAAGTGATTAATGCATTTCTAAGAAGGTGACACAAGATCATGGTTTTTGTACTGTTCCGTATAGGTACGAAGTTTTTATCTGGAATTATAAACATCGAACGATGTTATAAGTACCTACAGGGTCCGGTTTTATAAAGGCTGAATGGAATAATCACTCCATGACACGTTTTTCACTGTGTTGTAAATAGACAAATCACTGACAGCAGCTTCTGACTGAATTACGCGGAGACAATGTACTGATAACACCTAACCGGATCCGGTTAGGTGTTATCAGTACATTGTCTCCACGTAATTCAGTTAAGCTACTGTCAGTGATTTGTCTACTGACTTACTAAACAATGTACGACACCTGACAAATCACAGTAACGTAACTACTGACTTTACAAGACAATATGTGTCACACCTGACAAATCACACAGTAACTACTGACGTACAAGACAATGTGTTACAGCTAACAAATCACAGTAACTACTGACTTACAAGACAATGTGTTACAGCTAACAAATCACAGTAACTACTGACTTACAAGACAATGTGTTACAGCTAACAAATCACAGTAACTACTGACTTACAAGACAATGTGTTACAGCTAACAAATCACAGTAACTACTGACTTACAAGACAATGTGTTACAGCTAACAAATCACAGTAACTACTGACTTACAAGACAATGTGTTACAGCTAACAAATCACAGTAACTACTGACTTACAAGACAATGTACGACACCTGACAAATCACAGTAACTACTGACTTAGAAGACAATGTGTTACAGCTAACAAATCACAGTTACTACTGACTTACAAGACGACAATGTACGACACTTAACAAATTCGCGCCGACTGACATGGCCTCAAGTCTAATCAGCGCGTGTACGTGAAAAACACTACAATTGATGATTGACTACTTGATGGCGCGCACTTCAAGGCAGAAAATCTCAAGGAAACATCCGTTTCGGCACGTTTTCCTAAGATATTGATAACGAGAATGGTGACCCCCCTCTTTTCATAGGAAGTTTCAATGTTCATGTATATACCTATTTCAAAAAAGGCTGTCCTGTGATTTGTTGCATACTGCATATTGCATAGGGCATACCAAGACCAAAATATATTGCGAATTCATAATTTTCATGATTTTTCATGCCTAAATGATCGAAAATGCAGACCGAACAAAACCAAGGACAACCTTTTTTGAAACGGGTATATACCTGTTTCAAAAAAGGTTGTGCAAGGTTGGTTTTGTTGCATACTGAATATTGCATAGTGCATACGAAGCATGAACAAAGTGTAAGTGGCAAACAAGAGGCAATATATAACTACACATAATGTCTCTCTGTAGCCTTTCAGGTTGAAACAAAGTAGACAGTTTGCATTTTGAATATTTTAGGCATGAAAAATCGTGAAAAATATAAATTCGCAATACATTTTGGTCTTGGTGTGCACTATGCAGTATGCAACATATCAAAGGGCAACCTTTTTTGAAATAGGTATATAGCTATTATTTAAAAAACGTTGAATACTGTATTCTACATACTGAATACTGCATTCTGCATACTGCACATTCTGTATACTGAAATGTGCATTAAAAGATCAAAAAATACCTTATATTTATTCAGTTATGTGAAAATCCTACATAACGGCTATAAAAAACCTGTGAAAGAAATTGTATTCATATATTGGAGTGTAAAGTGAGAAAAAACCAGCAGAGTCGTTTTCGTATGAGTGGGAAACTTACCGTACCGTATCGTAACTGTACCAGTATCATAGTTTCTATAAAAACATTCGAAATTCCTGCTGTAACCGTATCGTATCGTAACCGTACATGTGTTCCCACTCATACGAAAAACACTCTATAATCAAATTTATAGGTAAGTCTCGTTCAATTCTCACTTGCACCAAGTTCAAAACAAAACAAACAAACAAACAAATGAAACCCTGAAATGACCTTTTTCATCAATATTGTATACACCTATTTCAAAAAAGGTTGTCACCGCTAAGAGCGATAGGCGATAGGTAATAGGTCATTCCAAGACCGCAAAGCACTATTGATTTCTAATTGATTTACATATGAATAGCGAAATATTTGATGGAAGAGTGTAAAGAAAGATTTAGGATGGCTTAATTAAGAAATCAATAGTGCTTTGCGGTCTTGGAATGACCTATTACCTATCGCCTATCGCTCTTAGCGGTGACAACCTTTTTTGAAATAGGTGTATATGGTGTGATGTCACAGTAAAATTTGTGATCAGTATTTGAATCAAATTTTGACAGTTTTGAAAAATACCGAAATGAATAACAAATATATAATTTTTATCTTATGACATTGCTAACATCTGACATAACATCTGACTTTTATGTCATTTGCATTTAAAGAGATCTAAATTCATTCAGGAAAAAGTTTGTCGATAAAGTTGAGCGATACGTTCCCCTGTCCCGTGCTCACGCCTGTTTGCCTAAGACTATGTCATTTTGGAATTTACAGGACTGAATACAATGAAGTTTATGATGCTTAGGGTAAATATGGGTGAATATTAATGAATTCATTACAGGACATGGTCAAATTAAAATCGAAAGGCGCCGGTGAAAGCAATGTGAAATAACACAAAATAATATTACTGAACAAAACTGATTATCAATTAATTCTAAAAAATACTGTTTTTCTATCTTTTATCACGAAGCTTTTGTGATTCTTTTACACCAAAACAAAAACTTCAAACGAGAAACAGCAACTTCCTCTCACTCCATGCGCGGCCATTTCCTACAAAATATATCACTGCGCAGAACTGAAACTGCATCACCTATTGTTTTTTTCGGTGTGACTGTAGCGACCTAAAAATAAACTGACAATTATCATAAAGACAATTATGGATTCTTGGTATTGTAAGAAAAAGACGGAAGTCGGAAGTAAATTAAACTTTTACAAGAATTGATTTTGACCTCTATGAAATGATTTTCAGAAAATCCAAAACGTCAGTTGATCCGTATGCGACATAATTCTCAGTACCAATGAACTTAAAGTTTACGTTAGTTTGTGATCGACTTTGTCAGCTTTCTAAGAATTATGCTGTTTCGTTGGTAAGATCAGAAACGTAACACCACATTCATATAATACCAAGATGGAATCGAGTTCTTTAGCCTTCAAAATTTGTCTTCTTCTTGTAATAAGGATTTCAAGTGGAGTTACAACCTCAGGTATGTTTTTGTGTCATTAGTTTGTTGGCTTTTAGCTGTTGTTTTTGTGTACGGAATTTTTTGTTTAAATGTGAGTATTTTATCGATTCCCCGTGTGATAATAGTGCTGAAGGTACAACTTTGTCATTCGAGCGGATTTCTGAAAATGCCCTTATCAATAATCTGATATTGAGGTGAGCAGATCGCAGAGTGTTCTACTGAAATATAATATACTGTAATTGATTACTGAAAGTTCTCGATTATAATAGTTAATAACAGACAGTACACGTTTTCAGACAACATGTTTACAACAACAATAACAATAATCACTTTATTATCCTCAGAATTCAGAAAGTTAATACTTATTTACATTGAAGCTGTGCAAAATATATTAATAATCATCATCATCTTAAAAAATTAAGAATGTAAATATATATACCATAGCTCTAATAAAACCAAAACAATAAATAAACATCAAGTACTTACTAATAATATAGCCATTAGATTGATATCTAATTAAATGTGTAAATCAAATCAACTCTGGACATTTATGTACCTCTGATTGAGACTTGATTATCTTCAGTTGCTCGTACTAGTAATCTTTTATTAGGATTCTTTCTTCATGTATTGGCGGATTTTTAAAAGAGCGGAGAGGAACGGCTTAGGGAGGAGGGAGAAATAGCCCCCAAAAAGTAGGGAGAAGGGAGAAAAGAGGCAGACAAATCGGTGTGGGAGGAGGGAGGAAAACAATTATGAGATGTAGTGAAGGAGAAATGGCCGAAAACATTAGGGAGGAGGGAGAAAAATGGCATTAAAATCAGGAGGAAGGATTTTGAAATGCCTTTTCCTATCCGCTCTTAAAAGTACTGTAAGTTATGTCTGTCATTGTCACTCGACATTAGGACGAATTCGGCGAAAAGTCGTAAACGTTGGTAGGAAAGTGATACATAGGAAAAACAAAGTGTTCGAATGTTAGTTGTTATAATGATAAGCGTAGGCTGGTCTGACATGTATAAATTATATGACGTTATGATTCAATCAGTTTGCAGCAACAACCATGCTATTGGTGTCAGCAACAGGTCCATCATACCAGACAGCAGTATGACTGCATCGTCATTTTATCGCTATTATAATCATTATGTTCATAAACCATCAAATGCAAGACTGAATGGCATGTATAATGGATGGAGACCAAGTACAAATAACAACGCAAGTGACTTCCTACAAATTGACCTTGGTACTGCGCATGACATATGTGGAGTGGCAACACAAGGAGGATGTTACGATTATGATTGTTATCACAAAGATTATTACTGGGTTACAGAGTACAAGTTAGAGTTTTCAACAGACGATAGAAGCTGGAAGATTTATTCCGAGGGAAATAATACCAAGGTAAAAACGTATGAATATGTGATAAGAGGTATAATAGCAACGAAACAAGACCATTTTAGAGAAATTATAATGGTTTGGTGCTGTCAGATAGAACTGTGATGAGACATCACCAGGTGGATTACAAGCATCTCTTATGCATGCATCTTTTCTATAGTTGTTCCCAGGAAATTCAGATTACAACACAGTGAAGAAGAATACCCTATCAAAACCAGTAAAGGCAAGATACATCAGGTTTATACCTACACAATGTAACAAGGGGAAAATGATGCGAGTTGAGGTTTACGTCCTTTCTATAGGTATGATATTTTTTAAATTACTAATCGCACTAAATTGGATCATGCACTACATACTCTCCAGCATGTCAAGGCATGGTAATTTAACATGGTAACACATTTCCTGTAGTAATTCTTTCAATCTTAAAATGAGTTTTGGTCCTGAAGTGATATTTAGGTTCCTTACAATTTTAAGCTTGGTCGTGCCGAGTTTCGGTGGTCACGTGACTTAATGGTGGGAAAAATAGGGGTTTCAAAATTGGGGGCGGTTTTAAGTGGATGAACAATTTAATAGATCTACAAAGGCTCCTCTCCGTGCCAGCATCAGGAATCTATTTGGAATGGTTGTCTTCCTTGTTTTGTTAGTGGAATAATTAGCAAAACAGGTTACGTGACCAGGACAAGCATTTGATGTTTCTATTTTCCTCTTCAAGAAAGAATGAAATCCAACCATTCACCAGACAGATTTGTGTTGGTGACAATGGTATTAACAACTTTTCATCAAAAGATTCGAGATTCACTTTAAAACCGCCACCTCATTTTGAAGTTCCTATTTTTCTCGCCTTAGCTTGAAGTTTTAAGGCGGAACCTCAATATCCTTTAGGGAGCAAAACTCAATTTCATAGGCTTAAGATTGAAGGGGTAATTACATAAATATGTTTCTTCGCACTACCTACATTGTACGTAACGCTTTTCGAAAGACTTGCCTGAGGCTCTTTACCTGAAATTGACATTTTATATTATATCCCTAACCACACAAAGGCTATAAAAAATCTGTTTAATGCACATCACAGAAACCTATGTAACACTCGACAAGTATACATCTATCAGCTCAATAAAAATGTAAATTTTCTGACGAGAGTGATCCTTATTTGCTTCTTAGCAGTCAGTTATTTGAGTCTTATCAGATTCTGATTTTAGATCGAAACCAATGATGCATGTATGCTAGGTATGCATTTGATACTGTTCCTCCAAACACAGAAACGCACAATAATGCTGTGCGGATATAGATAGAACTGGTTTTGAAAACAGGTAAAATAGGCGTTCTAGCCTTGCCATGTCGACTGACATAATGCTGTCAAGTCTTCCCGTCAAATGTTTTAATATAAACATCATACAGCAGTGAACTGTCTATCTAGCTAACTATAACTGTTTTTATGCACATTCTATTGAAATGGTACATATTTTCTTTTTTTCTTAGCACCGACAACTGGCTCGACACCATTGACAACCAAAACAGGTATGCGCTGCATTGGTTTGCTTTCAGCATTTTAACCTTTACAAATACTTTTCGTAAAAGAACGACATCGCAAACAAATATTTTACGGATGATTTTTAAGCTAAAAGTTTTCACAACCAAAACCCTGAAAGTAGTCGCAAGTAGAACTGAGTACGAGAATGGCACGTGCTAAAAAAATTAAGAATGTAAAAATATATACAAAAGCTCTATAAAACCAAGACAATAAATAAACATCAAGTACTTACTAATAATATAGCCATTAGATTGATACCTAATTAAATGTGTAAATCAAACTCTGGACATTTATGTACCTCTGATTGACACTTGACTATCTTCAGTTGCTCGTACTAGTAATCATTTATTAGGTTTCTCTTCATTGTATTGGCGGATCTTTAAAAGTATACTGTCAGTGTTATTCGATATTTGGACAAGTTCGTAGAAAAGTCGTAAAAGTTGGTAGCAAAGTGATCATAGGAAAAACAAAGTGTTCGAATGTTAGTTGTTATATTGATAAGCGTAGGCTGGTCTGACATGTATAAATTATATGACGTTATGATTCAATCAGTTTGCAGCAACAACCATGCTATTGGTGTCAGCAACAGGTCCATCATACCAGACAGCAGTATGACTGCATCGTCATTTTATCGCTATTATAATCATTATGTTCATAAACCATCAAATGCAAGACTGAATGGCATGTATAATGGATGGAGACCAAGTACAAATAACAACGCAAGTGACTTCCTACAAATTGACCTTGGTACTGCGCATGACATATGTGGAGTGGCAACACAAGGAGGATGTTACGATTATGATTGTTATCACAAAGATTATTACTGGGTTACAGAGTACAAGTTAGAGTTTTCAACAGACGATAGAAGCTGGAAGATTTATTCCGAGGGAAATAATACCAAGGTAAAAACGTATGAATATGTGATAAGAGGTATAATAGCAACGAAACAAGACCATTTTAGAGAAATTATAATGGTTTGGTGCTGTCAGATAGAACTGTGATGAGACATCACCAGGTGGATTACAAGCATCTCTTATGCATGCATCTTTTCTATAGTTGTTCCCAGGAAATTCAGATTACAACACAGTGAAGAAGAATACCCTATCAAAACCAGTAAAGGCAAGATACATCAGGTTTATACCTACACAATGTAACAAGGGGAAAATGATGCGAGTTGAGGTTTACGTCCTTTCTATAGGTATGATATTTTTTAAATTACTAATCGCACTAAATTGGATCATGCACTACATACTCTCCAGCATGTCAAGGCATGGTAATTTAACATGGTAACACATTTCCTGTAGTAATTCTTTCAATCTTAAAATGAGTTTTGGTCCTGAAGTGATATTTAGGTTCCTTACAATTTTAAGCTTGGTCGTGCCGAGTTTCGGTGGTCACGTGACTTAATGGTGGGAAAAATAGGGGTTTCAAAATTGGGGGCGGTTTTAAGTGGATGAACAATTTAATAGATCTACAAAGGCTCCTCTCCGTGCCAGCATCAGGAATCTATTTGGAATGGTTGTCTTCCTTGTTTTGTTAGTGGAATAATTAGCAAAACAGGTTACGTGACCAGGACAAGCATTTGATGTTTCTATTTTCCTCTTCAAGAAAGAATGAAATCCAACCATTCACCAGACAGATTTGTGTTGGTGACAATGGTATTAACAACTTTTCATCAAAAGATTCGAGATTCACTTTAAAACCGCCACCTCATTTTGAAGTTCCTATTTTTCTCGCCTTAGCTTGAAGTTTTAAGGCGGAACCTCAATATCCTTTAGGGAGCAAAACTCAATTTCATAGGCTTAAGATTGAAGGGGTAATTACATAAATATGTTTCTTCGCACTACCTACATTGTACGTAACGCTTTTCGAAAGACTTGCCTGAGGCTCTTTACCTGAAATTGACATTTTATATTATATCCCTAACCACACAAAGGCTATAAAAAATCTGTTTAATGCACATCACAGAAACCTATGTAACACTCGACAAGTATACATCTATCAGCTCAATAAAAATGTAAATTTTCTGACGAGAGTGATCCTTATTTGCTTCTTAGCAGTCAGTTATTTGAGTCTTATCAGATTCTGATTTTAGATCGAAACCAATGATGCATGTATGCTAGGTATGCATTTGATACTGTTCCTCCAAACACAGAAACGCACAATAATGCTGTGCGGATATAGATAGAACTGGTTTTGAAAACAGGTAAAATAGGCGTTCTAGCCTTGCCATGTCGACTGACATAATGCTGTCAAGTCTTCCCGTCAAATGTTTTAATATAAACATCATACAGCAGTGAACTGTCTATCTAGCTAACTATAACTGTTTTTATGCACATTCTATTGAAATGGTACATATTTTCTTTTTTTCTTAGCACCGACAACTGGCTCGACACCATTGACAACCAAAACAGGTATGCGCTGCATTGGTTTGCTTTCAGCATTTTAACCTTTACAAATACTTTTCGTAAAAGAACGACATCGCAAACAAATATTTTACGGATGATTTTTAAGCTAAAAGTTTTCACAACCAAAACCCTGAAAGTAGTCGCAAGTAGAACTGAGTACGAGAATGGCACGTGCTAAAAAAATTAAGAATGTAAAAATATATACAAAAGCTCTATAAAACCAAGACAATAAATAAACATCAAGTACTTACTAATAATATAGCCATTAGATTGATACCTAATTAAATGTGTAAATCAAACTCTGGACATTTATGTACCTCTGATTGACACTTGACTATCTTCAGTTGCTCGTACTAGTAATCATTTATTAGGTTTCTCTTCATTGTATTGGCGGATCTTTAAAAGTATACTGTCAGTGTTATTCGATATTTGGACAAGTTCGTAGAAAAGTCGTAAAAGTTGGTAGCAAAGTGATCATAGGAAAAACAAAGTGTTCGAATGTTAGTTGTTATATTGATAAGCGTAGGCTGGTCTGACATGTATAAATTATATGACGTTATGATTCAATCAGTTTGCAGCAACAACCATGCTATTGGTGTCAGCAACAGGTCCATCATACCAGACAGCAGTATGAATACGTCGTCCTACTCTCCCCATTTTAAACCATCTTATGGGAGACTGAATAGCGGGAAAACAGGATGGTGTCCACATAATCATGACCCAAATGACTACCTACAGATTGACCTTGGTACTACGCATGACATATGTGGAGTTGCAACACAAGGAGGATGTGATACTGATGCTTGTAAACACAAATATTATTCCTGGGTATTAGAATACAAGTTACAGTTTTCAACAGATGATAGAATCTGGAAGATGTATCGAGAGGGAAATAATGTGAAGGTAAAAACAATGCTTGTGTACATGTGTGATAAGAGGTATAATAGAAATGAAACAAGACCTTTCAGGGAAATTGCAATGGTTTCATTGGTGCTCTCAGATAGAACTGTGATGAGACATCTACCAAGTAAAGATATTAAGCATTTATGCATGTTTTCTGTAGTTATTCCCAGGAAATTCAGATCACAACTCAACGAAGAAGAATACCCTATCAAAACCAGTAAAGGCAAGATACATCAGGTTTATACCTACACAACATATCTTGAGGAAAATGATGCGAGTAGAAGTTTACGCGCTTTCTAAAGGTGTGATATTTTATATTTATTATTCGCACTAAAGTTGGATCATGCACTTTATTTGTGGCACTTTTCGAAAGCTTCCTTGGGCACCTTGGGCACACCCGACATGGAATTGACATTGTATAACATCCCTAGATGATATACGGAAAAGAAAATGCTCTTCCCATCAAAACCCTGTTTAATGAACATCTGACACGCTACAGATACACCTATCAGTTCAAAAAAGTTTTGTAGGATTTTAAGGTAATTATGGTGGTTATGGTAGTTATGGTAATTGAGTAAGTCATAATTTTTCATGCAGGTTGTTTGAAAGACAATTAGCTCTTGTCCCAGGATTAAATCTTATATAAGAAAACCATCGATTTTAACCCAGGATCAACACTTAATCACTGTTCGAACAACTCCTCAGTTCTATATCAGTGCTTGAGAATCATTCTTTGTTTCTGATCGAATACTTTCAAATATGCTTTGAAGAGATTGTTGAAACATAGATGCATACCATGGATTTGATACTGTGCCTCCAAACACAGAAACGTCATATTGTTGTGTGTGTATATAGATAGAATTGATTTTGTAAATAGGCGCCCTATATAGTGTACTGTCTATACAGCTAGCTAACTATAGCTGTTTTTATACACATTTTATTGAACTTCCATATCTTCTCTTTTTGTTCAGCACCGACAACTGGCTCGACACCACTGACATCCAAAACAGGTATGCGCTGCATTGGTTTGCTTTCAACATTTTAACCTTTACAAATATTTTACGCATATATTTTTAAGCTAAACGTTTTCACAACCAAAACCCTGAAAGTAGTCGAAAGTAGAACTAGTTGAGTATACGAGAATGGGCGCTGAAAAGCGATCACGCAGTAGTGCTATCAGCGCAAGGCTCAGTAAATGTTTAAACGGAAAAATGTTAATCCAGGTTTAATCCGCTAATCCAGGTTTAAAGGGAAGTTAATCATGGATATATTAGCTCTAATGTGGAGGGCTTCAAGAAATTCAGACCAGACTATGTATAGGAAATAATATGGTTACGAGTGCAATTTAGAATAAATTTGCACGAGTGAGTTTTCAAAGAGTTCAAAATTGCACGAGCCCGTAGGGCGAGTGCAATTTGTGCTCTTTGAAAACTCACGAGTCAAATTTATTCTAAATTGCACGAGTAAACCATATTATTTCCTTTTAATAATATACATGCAAAAATTCGAGCAATATTTTCAAATTTTCTGCAGCTTTTCAGTTGAAAAATCAGGTTAGCGCGCGCTCAGTGTTCGAAAGTGATCTGACGATGTCGTCACCAAGCGCGCGCTCAAGGGAAAAATTCAAAACTTTTCATCCGAAACTTGGGCACTTTTTGACATTTTTATTGCATATTTTCGACAATTTTGGAAACAAATCCCGCTAAAAGTGTTTTATAAATTGTTTCTTTGATGAATAAAAAGAAGAATTTGACGTTTAAGTGCATTTTGACTGTTTTCTGCCAAAAGAAATTTGCACTAAATTTCCTTTTTTTGGCACTAAATTTCCTTTTTTCTGCACTAAATTTCCTCGAAACAGCACTGCTCTTAGCCAATCAGCATCGAGAAATTTTTGCATGTATATTATTAGCACAGGAAACCATTTTAGACAAAGTGCATGATTGAGACAAATTGCAAAGTACATTTTTTCACCAAACAATTGTATGCTTGAGCGATTTGTTTACCAGAGCTTGAACACAGAGGAAAAGACCAGTTGATACTTCAAAAAAGTGGCCGCTGTCTCTTACGAGCGCGGTCGCCTACGAGAGCACCTCCTAACTACAGAGTTGAGTAACATACGGGATTTTTCAAACAGTTGTGGTTGCAACTAGAACTGGTACTCAGAGTGATCACAAAGAAAGAATTTTGACAGCATACACCCTGTACACATGTTTATTATATTTTGCTTTGCTTATATGTCTTTTTCTGCGTCTTAGGCTCAAAAATAAGTTCAATTGCAACGTCAGCGACGTCGGCACAACTGCCACCAACGACGACAGTGGCAGAAAGTAAGTTCTTACAATGCATACCTCAAACGAAGTCGATTTACTCTACAGTACTTATTTGTCAACCCTTTGTTTCCTCAGATATCAGACCAGTGATAATTAAAGCTACGTCGCCCTCGTCTCAAAGCATTCAGATAACATGGAAGGTATGATAATCAGCAACATATTGGTCAATGATCCTATTTAGTGCGTGGCAGGACACAATATACAATATAATTAATATCACTGACAATCAATTTTCATCTAAAAAACAAAAACTAGAATCAACAAAATTTTCTGCACGAATGAAATTTTAGGGTTTTCAAATTTTCTTTTTTTATGGTTTGCTTTACTGATCTGAAATGATTTTTACCGACTACAGTGGTGCAAATACTTCCAATCTATTCTTTTGCAACTATTCTTAGTTACAACCAAAGCAACCAGTAGTAAGTGGTTCTATCAGTTATACCATAACTTATACACCACAAGGTGGAAAACAGCAGACCCAAACCGCTGGTAATGTTACAACATATACACTAACCAATCTACAAAGGTACACAAACTACACCATCACAGTAACACTCGTCAAAGATGGGAAGACTGGTTTAACGAGTACAGCCAAGATCGTACAGACGCTAGAGGATGGTATGATGATTTCCATAAAAATGATTTCCATGAAAATAAATTAAACCAATGTTAACCTCGGCTCTTCAAGAGCTTTTGACGGTGAGAGTGGTAGCTAGTGGTGAGCTAGACGGAATTTGTTGTTTTTTCGATTTTTCATTTATAAAGTAGTGCATATTTTTAGAGCCTGGAAAATACCCAAGTCACATGATAAGCCTAAAGGCATTGTCGTCAAAGAGTGTTCGAGTCAACTTGACGGTAAGGCCAAATTCTATAAAATGTGTATCGTTGGTTTATTATTATTATTTATTAAATTTTCTACTTAAATAAGCGTCCTGACAAAGGCCTTGTCAATGGACAACTGATTGGCTACCGAATAACATACACCGACACATCTACTCGATCTAGTAAGACAGTTGACGTGGGTGTGGTCAACACGCGGGAACTGACGTCATTAAAAATGTATACGTGGTATACAGTAACGGTGTCAATCAGAAACAATAAGTATACTGGGCAACCAAGTGAAGAAAAACGAATACAAACTCTGGAAGGCAGTAAGTAGGCAAATAATATTCATTTTTAATCTTGCTATGCATTAGAAAACACTATTATTTATTCACTGACGCACAATTTTTAGAGCCTGGACAATACCCCAGTTACCTGGTAAGCCTACAGGCATTATCATCAAAGAGTGTTAAAGTCAGCTTGACGGTAAGAACAAAATCAATAAAATGCGCATCATTTTTCATGTTTGTCTTTTCCGGTTTGTTTCTCTCTGTTTGTTTTCGGTTACTGGAAGAGTGATTTTATTTAACCCAAGACAGTTGACTAACTACTGAGTACTAGTAGATAATGAACAATAGAAAACAATGGGTTTAGAGTTTACTACTAACTATTATGCAAACTATTTTTTCACGGGTTAAATAGAATCACTCTAGCTGGTCGAGTGAGTAAATGATTTAATTGATCTAATATTAATATTTTCTACTTATATAAGCATCCTGACCAACACCTTGTCAATGGACAACTGATTGGCTACCGAATAACATACACCGACACATCTAGTACTCGATCTAGTAAGACAGTTGACGTGGGTGTGGTCAACACGCGGGAACTGACGTCATTGAAAATGTATACGTGGTATACAGTAACGGTGTCAATCAGAAACAACAGGAATATTGGACAATCGAGTGATAAGAAATGGATTCAAACAATGGAAGGCAGTAAGTAGGGTTTAAATTAAACAATGGCCACAAGTGTGATAAAGGATTTATCATCGCGAGTCAAGCTTATAGGCCACGAAGCTCCTTTGTGATAAAAATCGTGGTGGCTTAATTAATTGTCTCTTAGTTAAAGATCGTGATTCTATTTTCAAATGCGTAATGTTTCCATCGCATCGTAGTTTGGGTTGATCATTATTCCCTATTAGTAAATTCTAATTTTTCAAGATTTGATTTTTAATGAAGTATTTCTCAAAGTAATTGGTACCAATTAAAAATCAATAAATAAAATGAAGTATCTTCATAATAAGAAACTGATGTATCACGGTCTACAGAACCTGAAATTTACCCCAGTCAGAAGATAAAACTTAAGACGCTGTCATCACAGAGTATTCAAGTCAGCTGGACGGTAAGAAAACTTGAATCACAAAAGCTTTTATGTTTACTTGTAAGAAGATTATACTAACACTTCATGCACTTGTTTACTACAGCGACCCCAACAAGACAAGATCAATGGACGATTGACTGGTTACATAATAACATATAGAGCACAAGAAGGATCAGTAAATAAATTCGAAGTGGGTGTGGTCAACACGCGGACACTAAGGTCACTTAAAAAGTACACGTCATATGAAATTTTCTTGTCAGTAAAAAATCGCAAATATGATGGACCACAGAGTAAAGGTGTTTCTACAAGGACATTCGAGGATGGTAAAGTATATGTATTACGTCAACTTACAGTAAGTTAAGTAATTCTTGTGTTTAAGATCAGATAATATCTCCCGAGGAATGAAAAGTGAAAGATCCAAAAATGTACAGTGCAACCTGTGTTCCTCCTAAACATTATCGATCACACTTTTATGAAACGTCCCATAAGTAACTTGCGTAATATTCTTACTCATATTTCTTCTAGTACCTGATGGATCTCCTCAGAAAGTTTCTTCTTCCAAAATGAACGCCACATGGTACACAATCCAGTGGCGTTCAGTACTTCAACACCTAGCCAATGGTGTTATAACAAAATATGAGGTGAAAAGTAAACTTGTTAGAGAAGGAAAGAAAGACATACAAAACAACCAACGTATATTTAATGTTGCAAGCAACGACTTGCAGTATGATCTTTATGGTCTAAAACTGTGCGCACAGTACAACGTGTCTGTCAGGGCGTACACCAGTAAAGGACCAGGGCCGTACAGTCATAATGTGTCTATTATTACACAGAGTAAGTAGAGTAAGTAGAGTAAGTGAGTAATCTTGGAAAAAACGTACGTTGGCAAATCTTTCCCTTTCCCTTCCTCTCCCCCCTCCCCCTCCCCTCCCCCAAACTTGAAATGTCAAAAGTCGATTCAAAACTCTTTTCACCCTTGACCATGATGTCACTAGAAATGATTCGGATGTACGAACTTCAGTTTAACTGAGCGTTGTTGATGATACCTCAAATAATTTTTTTCGCCTTTTCTTAAGGACCTGGATCACCAACACATTTTCGTGTCTCCCAAACATCAAGGAATATAGTCAAACTCGACTGGAAGGAGCCACAAAATATCGGTGACTCTCTTGAATATTACAAGGTAAGAATCAAATTTTGACCACCCCAGATGAGTTATCGCAAAACCACGATCTTCACAGGATGCTAAAAATGTTAATTTTCTTAAGGTTCATTATAAAGGATCCAAGAGTTATTGGTCTGAATTTGGACATTCAAACATGCTTGAAACAACACAAACATCACTGGTTATCAAGGATCTTGTACCAGGCACACTATATAACTTCTGGGTATCAGCAACAACTGCCTGTGGTGACAGTCCAACGATAAAAAGTGTAACTGACACTGCCATAGATGGTGAGTGAAACTTAATCGATGAATACAGGTCCCTATAATAAGCTGGTTAGCCATGTCCTTCTGTTTATGCTGCAGATCCCTTAGCAGTTGACGTGGTCGACGTTGAATACCACAATGATACAGGCACAGTGGTCAACATAACGTTGTGGAAGGCAAAAGAACAAAATGGACCTATTAGGTGATGAACGCTCAAACTTTGTATTTATTCATTTGTTTTTTGTTTTGTTTTGTTTTTGTTTTTTGTTTTGTTTTTGTTTTTGTTTATTTATTCATTCAACCTCGCCTGTAAAGGCAGGTAACTTCTTCACTCCTTCCTTTTCCTGGGAGGTCATTAAAGTCCCTATGACGCATATTTTTTTATTTTCAAACTCATTTCTTTTCTGGGAATATAGTTGAGGTCTTTTTGTCTTGCTTTTGAACACTCCATATTTTTCGAGATATAAAGGTTTCAAATTTCAAAATGCAAATTTGATGACGTCAGGGGAGTCATCATTTATTATACAAAACCAAGATGACTTGAAATACTCTTATTTTTTCATTTGGAATTTATTTCCGTTGGTAAAGCCTGTGTTTGAGTAAAAAATCTGGTTGTGGAATTGAAGACCTCTTTTAGTAAAATCCATGAGAAGCTGGTGATGAAGACTCCCCTGACGTCATCACATTTGCATTTTGAAATTTGAAACTTTTATATCTCCGAAAATATAGAGTATTCCAAAATGTGATAAAAAGATCTTAACTATATTCCCAGAAAAGAAATGAGTTTGAAAATAAAAAAATATGCGTCATAGGGACTTTAACTTGTATAACCAACTCAACTCAACTCAACTTAACTCAACCCAACCCAACCCAGCCCAACCCAACCCATTCCAACGCAACTCAACTCAACCCAACTCAACCCAACCCAATCCAACCCATGCCAACTCAACTCAACCCAACCCAATCAAACCCAACCCAACCCAATCTAATCCATCCAAACAAACTAAAATCAGAGCAGAGCAAAGCAAAACTAACTAAAAGAAAAAAATAAAAGAGAAAAACAGAGACTTGAGAATTCTGCAAAATTGACTTTTTCTTTCTTTTTAGTGCCTACCAAGTTATTGTAACACGTGGTCCAGACAAACTTCCATCAAACTATAACCAGGCCTTGTACAACTATACAACCGCTGTACAGAAAAGGCTCAGTTATTACATTACAGCTGAATTGTTCAAGTACAACAAAATGCTCACCATTGGTGATGGGACTATCTATAAACACAAGTACACCAACGTAGCTTTAGACAATGGACAACAATATTACATATATCAACGAGCAATGACTTACGAAAAGGTGAGGCGTTTACCGATGAGGGTGTTAGCTTTAGAATATGAAATTATTATATTCTGTAACATAAAAGGGACAATATAATAATATAAATGCGTTCTACGTTTATTTCTTTAGAAAACCTACATTGGCAAAGAAGCGCTAGTGGCGTACATCAGAGTAGCAAGTGGTATGTACTTGGTCATCACTGTTAACGCGAATTAAACGTTTTTGCCATACATTCTTCCAAGTAGCATGACTGTGCTACTAGCTTGGCCACTATACCAGCTTTTTGGAAGGGAAATACTAAATCTGTATCACAAAAATTACAAAAGCTGTATCACGCTGTAATTATTAAATCGTTTTACTTTACTTAATTTTCAAGATGATAGAGCATCAAAAGCCCAAACTACAGAATCTACAGGACCTGGCGGTACGATTGGAGCGGTGTTTGGTGTCATCATAGTTTTGTGTCTTGTTGGAGCTGGTGTCTTTTATTGGAGACGGTATTCATTTTTCTGTTTACTTTTGAAATATCGTTTGCAGGCTAGGAAAAAAAGAGTTTAATCATCTCGATCAACAAAATTTTTGTAGTAACTGAATTTATTTACTTTGTTTTCGTTTTATTTTAAGGCGAAGAAATGGGACGCCTGACAAACAGTTGCATCTTCATGTATTTCCAAGTAGACAAGTTCCAGACGGGGACACTGAAACTGGTAACCTAGCTAATTATATATATTTCAAATTAGGACAATGAATTATTTTATTATATTTCACAATTATAGATTTTTTGTACCACTTTTTGTGACATTTTGCATTAATTTTGCACATCTAACGGCTTCTTGTTTTTATTGGATTGGGGTATTAAGATTGTGTAGGAGATAGAAACTATACAAATTCCAAAATCATGCAAACTCCGAATCTTGGAGAACATTCCACTGCTATATATATACCATTTGTAAAGCGCTTTTCTCAGTTTTCAATTTTTGGAAATTAAACCATTTCAGTTCCAAGTAACAACTAAATGACGTTATGAATTCTTTATGTTCATAATCCAGGAAACGAGAATGAAGTCAGCCAATCACGATCCATTTCTATTGGAAATTTCCCTGCATACATTGCAAGCGTGAAAAGCAATAATTATGCTTTGCTTCGGAGTGAATATAAGGTACAATGTAAAGCTGTGGATTTCTGTTACCTAGGAATTCGAAATTCCATCTTACTAAGAACGCGATACTGATTTTGTAGAGTGTATCCAACCATCATTCAGCTTGGACAGTAGCGAAAAAACCTGCAAATAAACACAAAAATCGCTATGGGAACATCGTAGCTTGTAAGTAATCCAAGGTGGATGTGACAATTGTCTAGTGCTCTTTTACTATTCCGTATATACAAGTATTTTCAGTGCAGCAAGTAACCTAGAACTAGGGTTAGTTGCTTTTATTTGTTAATCTCTAGATGATCATTCACGTGTTGTGATTGGTAAAGTCAATGGAGACGACGATTCTGACTACATCAACGCTTCTTTTATCCATGTGAGTTACAACAGTTGTAAAACATTAGTTATATGCTTACTGAAGATCGTGGTAATTCCACAATTTTTCTTCTGAGAAAATCGGAAATAAAATTGTTTAACAAGTGTTGCTGTCTATTTGTTTAAGGGACGTGGACAAAGACCAAAGGCGTACATTGCTACTCAAGGTCAGGAAGCTAGTTTGTGATCAGTTTCTAGTTCATTGTTATTTCTTCTTTTCGCTAGACTCACTTCCCGAGCTTGACGGCACCCCATATAAAATACAATACCAATCTTCAAAAAAACAATATTAATCTTCATGAATCAATTTCCCCAATCAGGCCCTTTGACTGAAACTATTAATGACTTCTGGAGAATGATTTGGGAGCAAAACGTAGGATCCATAGTTATGCTGACAAACCTCATCGAACTGGGAAAGGTGAATAAAGTTTATCAGAAATAACCTATTGACATTTTTTTCCAGAAGTTATAGCATCCAAGTATTTTAAACCGTAATGCACTTTGTTTTGCTGCAGAGAAAGTGTCACCAATACTGGGATGACGATTCTGCGCAATACGCACACATTAAGGTTACCATTCACAAGACAGAAGTATTTGCTGATTACGTCATTCGTACGTTTAACGTCACCAAGGTAACTAATGAATTCATTTATAATGTGCTGATGTCATCCAGAGGACGTCATATGGTTTCTGATGTTCAGCACTTTCTGTTTCAGGCTGGAAAATCTCGTCAGGTAGTGCAATTCCATTTCACCGCTTGGCCAGACAAAGGAGTTCCCCAACACGCTACTGCTCTACTTGCATTTAGGCGAAAAGTACTAGCACAGTGTCCTGCAAATGCTGCTAGTCCAACAGTTGTTCATTGCAGGTAATTGTGAAACTAGTAAAAACTTATGAATTCTTTTTTTTCTCAAAATGATTTCTTCACCTTAGCGCCGGCGTGGGAAGGACTGGTACCTACATCATGATCGATGCCTTGCTGGAGCAAGTCGACAAAGAGAAATGTGTTGACGTGCTAAGCAGTATCCACTCCCTTAGGAAGGACAGACCAAGGATGGTTCAGACAGAGGTACAATGTTGAATAACACTTAAATCTGTTATTATATAATGCTTAGCGTGAACCTTGTAAGGGGAATGGGGAAGGAGAGAGAAACGAGCGCCCTCTTTCCATAATTCTCTGCTCTATCCTCGCCCTTCATTTCAAAGAGAAGCCCTACGTAGAATACTGTTTAACCCAAAGGCAAAGTTCAAGATTTACATAACTTTAATACGTTTTTGGTCAATACTTACCACTGAATACCACTGATTTCAGGACCAGTACATTTTCGTTCACTTGGCTTTGTACGAGGCAATCGTATGCGGTAACACTGAGATTCAAGTCCATAACTTTCGTATTGCAACACAAAAACTCGCGACTGTGGATCGCGTGGAAAAAGCTAGTGGTTATTCTCTAGAATTCAAGGTTAATTTTATTGATCTTTTTAAACTCTGAAATTTATTGTATATATATAAAAAAGATGAAAATATATCAATAGAACCTAATGTCGCTTCTATAGAAACTTGGCCAGATTGTATCCCAAGAGCCAGAAGATGACTGTGATGTTGGGCGAGAAAAATCAAACGCAAGAAAGAACAGATACACTGACATTGTTCCCGGTAAGATTGGATTTTCTATTAAACTATGCAAAAAGAGAGATATAGTTTCTCGGAAAGGTCGCTTTATTTTACATTTACATGTATGCTTCTCTTCAGTCAATAGATTTCGCGTCATATTGAATATCGAGAAAGAAGGTGAAAACAACTACATCAACGCTTCCTTCGTAGATGTAAGCTTTTAATTTATTTAAGCAATATAAACCGCGCGCGCATTTCTCTGTACTGTGGTGTAAACACGACGAAAGATGTAGAGCAAGAGAAAAGCAAGCTTCGGACACGAGGGGTAGCCGAGTGTTTTTCGTGCTTTTCAAGTGTTCTACATCTTCCAGAGTGTTTATATCAGTACATAGACATAAGCGTTTATAAAATATTTTCAACGTTTTTGTGCAAGCCATGTCTCTGTCCTCTGGAATATGGTAGCCATACATGGTAGCCATCCAATCAGCGCGCGCTCAAATATTTTATAATTAATATCAACGCGTTGATGCACACCTATTAATCTTAATCTTGAGATGATATTAAGTACATTTTTCTTTATTTCTTCTTACTAGACTTACAGAGATCGGAACGCGTTCATTGTAACACAAGCTCCCTTGGAAAATACGGTGGTAGATTTCTGGAGAATGGTGATGGACTACGACATAGGAACCATTGTCATGCTCAACAACTTGCAAGAAGGAGACGAGGTATGAGACAATAGAAAAAAATATATTATTTTATACTTTATTGATTTCTTTAATAAAGGTTACCAAGGGTTACCCAGGACCTGCAATCCAGGGTAACCTTTATTATCTGCAGCTGAAGGCTTTGTGAAATCTGACTAGCATGCATAGGAAGTTCTTTATATTTTGAAAGCTGTAGCCGAACTTAGAGATTACCAATACAGTTTCATACACTACAAAATAGTTTCATATGAATCAACTGCAGCATCAGACTCATTTTGAGACAGGAGTCATCAGCTTTAATGTGAGACCAATAGGCTCATTTAATTAGCTCGCAAACTCGACGCGAAGCAAGAACAGGATGTGAGATGACAAATATATCATATTCGTTCGTTGGGTGACGACGTGGCGACGCCATGTTTTAGACGCCACTTCACTTGTTTACCTGTGACGCGGTATCCTCCTTCACGCTGCACGTCGCGTAGTTTGCTAAATCAGTTTAATAAAATGGAATAACGAAATCACTTCATATTTCAGACATTTGTGATGTACTGGCCAAACAAAGGATGTAACAAGCATGGTGACATCAAAGTGGAATTGCTGAAAACACAAAAATATGTTGGTTTTGTGTCAAGAAAATTGAAGGTCACCAGACAAAAGGTACATAGTAATAATTTGTTTTTGGAATTCTATTCAGTTTTCATGGTTCTGTTTTTAACTAACTTTGTGTTGCATTTTTATTTTTCAGTCCAGCAGAACAATAGAGCATTTTCAACACACTACTTGGGTAGACAAGTGTGTCCCCGCAAATCCCCAGAGCGTCCTTGAACTGCTGGATGAAGTTCAAAGATCACAGCATAGATGTTGTGGTGCTCCAATCCTTGTTCAATGCAGGTACTCTAGGGAAGCACAAACGTACTCAAGTTTTATTGAGCCTGGTTTCCATATAATCGCCCAGTCGTCCTATTTGCCCCAAACATGATCGTCCCAATCGTGCGGATTAAACAAAATTTTACTCACATGCTCATTTGCATGGGTTATACGAGAACTCGTTCTAATAGACCCCGAACTAGATTCTCATGGAAACCAATTCCGAATATCATCAAACGTGTACAGTAACAGCTAACTTGTATAATCCCGGAATTTGTGTACGCCCTAATAAGATGGTTGTTTTCTAGTGATGGTGTTGGTCGTAGTGGAACGTTCTGTACCATCGTCTCAACACTTGAACGAGTCAAACAAGAACAAGTAGTGGACGTCTTTCAGACCGTTAAGTCTATTCGTACTAACAGACCTGGAGCAGTGCAAACGTTGGTAAGTAATGGGTGGAGCTCCTGTGGCAAATCGTTCTACTATTATGTACAGAATCAATCATATTTTTATCAACTAATCAACCAAGTCAGTATTCATAGTAATAGTTCTATTACTGTTTACACTAGACGCAGTACGTTTTCTGCTATCAAATCGTTCAGAAGTATCTGGACTCCTTCAGTGACTATGCTAACTTCAATGGTTGACTACATGAACTCGTTTCAAGACACCATTACTGCTAGAAGACTGCGTCAAGTTCAGCATAATTATACATACAAAAGATGTATAAAAAAACTATAAAGGAACTCATAACTATTTCCTAGTTATAAACGATTTAGTTACCATACGTGCTTTTAGTCATTGCGCTCTGACCTTTAAAAATAGCATAATTATTGATCATTGTCATTCATGAGTACTTAGACCAGGGGCGGATCCAGAGGGGGGTTCCTTGGGTGCCCGGTAACCCCCTTTCTTGTCCTAAAAATAAAACATATTTACGTCCAGAAACAAAAATATCAAAATACACCTGCAGCTGTATTTTTTGCTTACTCGACTAGTAACCTGTATATGTATATATTGTTTTGTATAATATAAAATATGAAGTGAACCCCCTCAGCCTAAGCCCTGGAAAAATATTACGCGAAAAAAAAAGACAACTTTTGCTAAGTAAAAGAAATACATAATTATTGACCAATGTCATTCAAGTACTGAGACAGAATAAACTGATAATGATTAGTTAACAAAGCTACAATATAAATTGTTTATTGTATGGAGTTTCCTCAACTGCTTTCGGCCCCACTGTGATCACATGATCTCGGTCCTGCTAAACACAGGGATCTCCCAAGACTACAGCAAAAAATAGCAAAACAGCTTTACTGACGAATTCAACCTTACATTATAACACGTAAATCTTTGGAGCAGTTCAGATCAAATACATTTAATCAATATCTGATTTACAATAAACCGACTTTATTCATGGTCGAACGGGATAGACTTGACACATAGCAGAGCTAAAAGTTTGTCTTTGCCGAGAAACGTCAATACACTCTCCCAAAGTAGGAGAAACGTGGGTTGGGCAATTGACATTTAGCCATAATAATTATCACTGGTGATACCGCTGACCATACATAAAGAGTAGACATTATGATGACGTTTTGTGACGTAACAACGTTGGCGAAAACGAATTTCTTTCTGCAATTAATAATAAGCCCAAGCAAACACGGTCACAAACAAAATTGGTCAATCTAAAAAGCTTTAATGACGAATGAAACCCTATATTATAAAACGTAAATCTTTGGAACAGTCCAAGTACATTCACTCAATTTCTGATTAACAATAAACCGACTCCGTTCATGGTCAAACGGGATGGACTTGAGAACACACACAGCGGTCGTATTCATAGAGAGGAAGCCCAGAGGTTAGGGATTAGTGTCGCTGCTTGCTTCGTTCTCAGCAATTCAATTGCACCATATAGATGATATAATACCGGTCAAGCATAAGCTAGTTAAATCGGCGTGCAGAATAGTGAGACACTAGCCTTTAAAATTGACACATTGTGTTTAATACCTTACATGTAGGTCTTAAAAACACATATATTATTGAACACTCCCCCCTCCCCCGAGACAATGTTGGTTGGGACGGGTGTTACACCTTGCATAAATCTTCCAAGGCCGCCATGTTTACGTTTGGAGTCATCAACATACGACATTATTATAGACATCTATTTTCATATATTTCAACTTCAAAGGACTGACTGCAGATAAGTACAATTTTTATCTCGGTTTATTAACATATAAACACAACGACTTTGTGGCTAGTACCCTTGCTGCAGCCTACATAAGCATGTTGAAATTCCAAGGGGTGGGAGAACTTTATATAGAATAAATGATGAGGCAGGTATCTTTTCTGGCAGGAATTATATACTGAAAGAACAAGGATTTCACAAGTTGAAACAAACCGAGTGTCAGGAAGTACTGTCTTTTTCGTTTTTTGAAAGGGATTACCATTTTAGGTGAAAGCTGTGTAAATAAAATGCTTAGACCTCGAGGCACAGTTTCCCCATATAATCTTTGTTGAGGATCTCCCAGTAGTTATAGGCCTCAATCGAACCCAAAAAACCTCATCTTACACTTTCTTTACTTCGCCGAAGCAAAGTTTGATCATAATTAGTGGAAAAATATACAATTCCGAAAGTCTTACAGCATAGCCAATAATTAAAAACTGTTATACGAAACTGAGTGCGGTAAAACTTGCGTCCGTATCGCAATCAGCATTTCTTGCACAACTCTCTTTCGGATTTATGATTCAGAATTGTGAGAAAACTTTCAGGATTTTCAGATAACAAAGTACGTAGTTTTCAACATGGATGCTTTGGCTTTGGTATTCTGTATCTTGATTTTATTACAAGATGTGATGTCTTTTGGGACAAAAGCAGGTAATTGTGATAAAATCATTTCAAGGTTTTATTCGATATTCACTTATCGTTGGCTAGGGATGGTTTTGAAATTGATTTTTATATATATAAGAGCTAGATCAATTAATCCGTGATCGTGACGATCGACATAGATTATAAAACACTGAATTGAATGATATGTGGTAGCCGTTTCTTGTTGGCGGCAAAAAAGAAACGATTTGTATGTGTCTCTGAATTAAGATTAAAAATAGTTTTCCTTGCCAATACAATAAAATTTGGCATTAGGTACGTTTGGCTCAGCAGTTGCAGTATGAATGCTTCTTTCTTCAGTTTATCAGGTCTTTCGTTTTGTGGAAAAAAATCTTTTTTTCAGATTGCACAGAAAGATCCTTTGTTGGAATGAATCCTCTAAAAATCCCTGACAGAAGTTTTACAGCCTCGTCTTATTTACATTACCAAGTCGTACCATGGGACAAGGCTTTCGTACCAAGTAATGCAAGACTTAATGGTCCATGGGGCTGGGCACCAAAGTATGATTACAATCCTAACGATTACCTACAGATTGACCTTGGTGCTGTACGAGTTATCACTGCTGTAGCAACACAAGGGGTCAATATTAAATGGTATTTAGATTTATGGGTGACAGAGTACAAGTTGAAGTTCAAGAAAAACCACGAGTCAGATTGGAATGAATATAAAGATATCATAAGAATAGAAAAGGTAAAGCTAAGTATGATTGGTAAATAGTATAGCAACGAAAAAAATACCTTTCCAACTTTGACACGTTTGTTTGTTTTTGTTTTTGATCATATCACTTATATTCCAATCGTATAGCAGCAGAAGCAACTGTTTCGAAACTGTTGTTTGTTATGGCGATCCTCCAAACAGCCAGGCCTTGAGCTTACATCAGATTTATGCCAATGCACTTTCACTGGTGCGAAACGCTGAGAGCCTCGTTTGTTTTATCGACCAAAATAGTAATCAGCGCCTAACAACTGTTTAAATTATTTTATTTCAGTTTTTCAAAGGGAGGATAACCAGTGATACTGTTGTACGTTATGATCTCACAAACCTCCAAACAGCCAGATACATCAGATTTATACCAGTGGAATTTACCGGAGGCAAGACAATGAGAGTCAACGTTTATGTTATCGAACCAGGTAATGATTCAATGTTTTATTCAACATGTAATAGAGCTGCAAAGAACAAATACCATGTACAACAAAGCTAAAAAAGAAGGATTTCTAACGATGCTAGCATTTAGATTATATTGAGTCTATATTTAGCCATATATACAAATTGATTCTACAGATGCACCACGTGAAACAGTCACGCCCTCTGAAAGATTCATCCTATTAACGTGAACCACAACACCGTGTATTAATTATTCAAACCAGCACTGTATATATATACCTGTAATAAATTGCTTTCATCACAATAGAATGCGGCCTGATGATACTGTTATTAATTTGCAGTTATACTGATATTCGCCACGCCTTCTGCAAGGTCAATATTTCTAAACTGGACTCTTACATGCACCCACGCTAGACAACAACTGACACAATTTACCGTTCATGTGACCAAGAAGGGAGTGTTTAATGTTGGATACGTCACAAGCTATAACATTACAGGTCTACAGCCGTACACTGACTATGAAATACGAGTAAAAGCTGAAGAATATGAACTGTGGAGTCAAACGTTGAAGATCAAAACTACTGTAGCAGGTTTGTTGGAATTCAACAAGTGATATAAATGTACGTATATGTTGAATAAATGATTTGCACAGCAATCTCTTCCATTCTGAATTCGTCAAGCGTTTCACAAGCTAGGCGAGTTAGCCTGTGCCACGTAAGTGAAAACCTCTGTTCTAAGCCTGGTTCACACTAGCGACACAAGTATTAGTCCAGACCCAGGCCTCTTTTTATACCGCGCGCTCCACTTCGGGAAACTGACAGAGTCCAGAAGAACTTGTATGCGCATGCGTTAAATGAATCAATCAGACACCGTAAAATTTTGGTTGGATCTGGTTGCACAGCTATCGTTCAATATGGCTGCTGTTTACGAAAGATTAGGCGAACGTTTATCTGAATTAAATCAGATATATGGGCCGCACACGTTTTTACCCTAATTGGAGCAAATCCAAACCCTGTATGACTTGCCAATTAAAGAAATGGTTCATAAGTCGCGTGCGTCTATCGAGTTTTGGACGCACGCGGGAGGTTGCTAAGCACGAAAAAAGCCTAATGAGCAACTCTAAAATCTAAAATTTAAAGAAAATTAATTCACATTCCATGATTATAGTGGTCGCTATTGAGTTTGTTTGTTTGTTTTTATCTATTTTTATTTCTCTAGAAGTACATAAAATTTATTCTGGCTGCTTTCAGACGCGGGTACGTTGACACCGACCAAACACTAGTTTTTTTGATATTTCCAAGGTGTTTTCCCGAAAGCAATTTATTCAAAATTTCGGCCTGATGTAGAAAACGCTTTTAATTCTAGCTGCTCGAAAAAACAGCTGAGGTTAAATTGTTGCTTCAAAATAACTAACTGTGATGGCATTAGTAACTTGGCTTATGAATGTAGGTTTTTCAAGATTTGTTTTTGAGTTTTTGTGAGCTTTTGCCGACTAAAGCAATGCCAAAAAACCAAAACATTTTTTCGAGGAAAGAGAAAATTTAACGTGAGCGTGCACCATCGTGAAATTGTTCACGGTAAATTAGCCAAGCAGAGCGCGCGCTTTACTGTAGCTATGTTATAAAAGGCCTTGTAACCAGGTCACACCAAAATTTTACGGTGTCGGATTGGTTCGTTGACTTCTATAACGGATGCGCATGCAAGTTCTTCTGAACTCTGTCTTAACGAAGCGGAGCGGGGTAAAAAGAGGCCTGGGTCTGGACTACGCAAGCATAAGCGCAAATAATATACGCAGACTCAGTATCGCATTTATCACATAGGTGCGAAAAAAGACAAGCACTACTAATGAGCAATACACTACTGAGTCTGCGTTTGTTCCTTGCGCTTATGTTTCCGTTGCTAGTGTGAACAAGGATTTACATGACAGCGAGGTACGCCTCGATAAATGCAACCAAAATGTAAAGCAGTTACTATTCTTGCATCAAAATGAAACAACAATGAACTAACACACGTTCTTAAAAGACTTGAAGCTCATTTCATGAAGCATAAGAAAGCTCTGTTATGTTGGCATTTCTTTTGTTTGTACGTCCCCGATAAAGAGATACTATTCTATTCCATACGTAGTACCTGGGGTAGCTCCTACAATTGTCAGAAATCAGACGATTTCCTCTGCATCACTAGTCTTAAACTGGAAGGTACTTATTCTAGTAACTTTACTGGTAAATTTTACATTGTAATTACTGAGTTAGACTTTAATTTTTGTTAAAATGATAATACACATAGTTGTTGTATACTCTACAGTTGGAAAAGCCTCCACTGCTCCACGGACTGCTGATAGGCTACAGAATAATCTACACAGCGCAAGGAGGATCATCAAAGACAATTGACGTGGGTGTGGTCAACACGTGGGTACTGACGTCATTAGAAAAGTACACGTGGTACACAATAACAGTGTCAGTCAAGAACACCAAGTACGTTGGTCCACCGAGTAGAGAAGTGAAGATAAGGACAATGGAAGACGGTAACATTGTTAAATCAGGGTTATTATCTTTCAGTTATTAACCAAAATTAAGGTGACTCCTATCATGTTCTTTTTTCTAACTTTAGTACCAGAGGTATCTCCCATAATCATCAGGAGCATAACTAATTCTTCAACATCGATAATCCTCGAATGGAAGGTACATATCGACTGGTATTTTATGTTAGAGTAATGTTCATAGCTATGTGAAGAAGTTCCTGCCGAATAGTCAGGCTGAGTTGTGGGGAGGGAGGAGAGGATTCCTTCAAAGGGAACATCATATATAGGCGTAGATATGTACAGACACTTACTGAACTGACTCTGTAGGTTGAAGATCCTCAATTAGTCCATGGACCGCTGACAGGTTACACAATAACATACACAGCACTACGAGGATCACCAAAGACAGTCGACGTAGGTGTGGTCAACACGTGGGTACTGACGTCATTAGAAAAGTACACGTGGTACACAGTAAAGGTGTCAGTCAAGAACACCAAGTACGTTGGTCCACCGAGTAATGAAGTGAGGATAAGGACGATGGTAGACGGTAAGTAAGATTAGACTATACACTTTTAATTCATCATCCCTTTTCAGTTAACTTTCGAATTCAGCTACCCCATCACATGCGGCAGGTCAAGTACCCGTTTAGCGAAAATCCAAACTTGACTATTTTTGGCTCTCACTTCAGTACCGTCCTCTCCTGTTAGTTCAACGAAGAAAGGCATATCGTCATCCAACAAAAGTTCGTTTACTGTAGCACAAGAACCCTATACACGAGGACCTGACTTGAGTAATTCCCACTGTCAGTGTATGTAGTCATATGTGAACCTTTGGAAAATATATAATTGTATTTCTTTCCCCGATCACTCGCGATGTGACTGTTGTAACATGAAAACCAGATTTTTAAAATAAGTCTTACAAAAAAAGCGTATAAATTAAAACTTAGAGTATGTTTTCGAAATATCAATTTTAAAACATTTCCAGCCAATTCCGCGTGTTTAATATTTTTACAGCACCATGGGCTTCACCAACAAATGTCTCTGTTACACTGTTAAACACCACGACAATTAATGTGTCTTGGCAACCTATTCCTGATGACAAAATGAACTGCGACATCACCAAGTACCAAGTGAATTTGACCTTGTACGAAACAAGATGTAATGATGAAATCTTGATGAACACAAGCAGTGCAGTACACGATGTTGCAGCGAAGGATACACATGTTGTGTTGCAAGGGTTGTTACAGTGTTCAGTGTATGGTATATCAGTAAGAGGATACACAATGGCTGGACCAGGACCTTATAGTGAAATTGTTTACTTTAGTACACTGGGTAAGGATATATATGCTTAATAACATAAACCATGGAATGCACCACTCCACCCGTCCCCATCCTGAGGATCATATGCATCTGCTACGTTCGTTATCCGACCCTTCCCCCCTGAAGATTTTATGATCACTCAGCGTATTAGTCATCTACTCCATTGAGCTCTGCATGTGTTGCTAGTCTAGCTACAACAATGTGAAACAAACTTCAACTGATTTTTTAATTTTTAATTTTCAAGATATAAGAACAACAACTGGTGTAGAAAGACAAGAAAGAACAACATCTCCGGAGAAGGGTTTTATAGTTGGACTTGTGGTAGCGTTTGTTGCCCTAACACTTTTAACCACTGGACTCGTACTTGTGATATTAAAACGGTAAACAGCTGCTGGTGATATCTACATTCAATTTCAATGGACATGATGGTGACTGAAATGCTACTTTACAGTATTAACTAAATTTTGTCGTTATTCTCATTAGTCGGAATCAGCTCAAGAAAGAAGTTACAGCGATGCAGTTAAAGCCTTCTGAGGACTATGAGAAGTATAGAACATCCACTCACGAAGGTACAAACGATGGCAAAATCTGTCCTAGCTAGCTGAGAATCGCTATATCTTCTAAACTTAATGCCTTTCTTGTGTCTGTTGCAGATAATAAAGGTAATAGCTTGAGCAAGGCTGAAATAATTCCATACATGAATATCATGACATTTTTGACGCCTAATGGAACTATTGATGAACATACTTTAAGAAAGGAATTCCAGGTAAACAACAGTCGGGCAACAAATTTGTATGGACTTGTATGTCAATGTGAAACTAAACAGGCCTATCATTTTTTCTAATTATTTACTTGCATTTCCTTATTACAGAGCATACCAACTGCCTTGCATTATCAATGTTTCCGCGCAGAAAATCCTTCCAACAAAAAGAAAAATCGCTACAAGAACATTGTCCCATGTAAGTGCTTCTTTTCTGATGCATTGAAGAATCAGGCCTACAATCCATCATAATGTAACATTTTGTCTTTACAGACGACCACTCTTGTGTCATCCTGCAAGATGATTGTGATATTGACTACATCAATGCATCTTTCATATGTGTAAGATTCATCACTTTGAATGATGATTTAACTTGCTAAAAGGTTGGAATATCTATACTAAACTGATATAAGCTATCTGTATTTATCCCCAAACATTGCTTTAAAATTGCATTTTCTTACATTCAAAGGGATATGATTGCACTGCAAAGGTGTACATTGCAACGCAAGGTAACTTAAAAATGATTTCTCTCCAGATCAGTTCTTAAGATTCAATATGAAACACGGTGATTTGTGTTTACTTTTCACTAAGCAACTTATTAATTCCTTAGGTCCTTTGCCTGATACGGTGAAAGAGTTCTGGCAAATGGTTTGGCAACAAAATACTGCAACAATAGTCATGCTAACAAACCTTATTGAATTGGGAAAGGTATTCTGTATTGTTCAAATTTACAATTTCAATCTCAGTTCAAAATATCTATTGCATGATTACCCTTGTTTTGAAACTGTTTTGTCGTATTCGCGATTAGGCAAAGTGTCATCAATATTGGCCTGAAAGAAGTAAACAATATGGAGACATCACGGTGACCAATCATCAAACGCAAGTGTTTGCAGACTATGTCATACGAACATTTATTCTGTCCAAGGTTGGTAATTGTACACACCATTACTCATTATACACCCTCGTATAGTTAAGATTGCCAGCATCACGTTCTGTACTCGCTCGTTTTCCCCTACGCTCCCTCGCTTAAGATGGCAGTTGTACTGTGTCCAAATATATACAATATAGTACAGTGCACATGTTTAGTCCAAACATATGTCGTCAGTTGATTATTTGTGTAACAGCACAATGAATTATAAATCACAGATCAAATTATGTTTCAATTAGACCAATAGAACCAGCCGCCAAGTACGTCAGTTCCATTTTACTGCTTGGCCAGACAAGGGAATTCCCCAGCATGCTACTTCAATACTTGCATTTAGAAGACAAGTACGCAAGGAGACGCCTGACAATGCTGGTCCAACAGTTATTCATTGCAGGTAACAAAGGAAATCTGACAAAACCACAGAAATTAACTGCTTATGCCACATACAAAATATTCATAAACACCTTTACTAAGTTCGAATTTTAGCAGTGGCGAGTTAGATTTTCATCAGTTCCAGAGCTGAAGATGAGTCAAGACAATTAAAACGTTTCCGACTATTGACGCACTATACAGAAATCTTTCAGTTTTTCTTTTCAGTGCTGGCGTTGGAAGAACTGGTACCTACATAATGATTGATGCAATGCTTGAACAGGCAAAGCATCAACAGAGTTTGGACATTTCTAACTACTTGCAAACCATCAGAGAAGACAGACCTTTCATGGTGCAGACAGAGGTAAGAAGATCATTTTTAAAATATCAGAGCTACTTGACTGTTAACAATATAGCTGCAATATGAAGTTGCAGTCCATACAAGCTATAAAATACGAGTTTCTTCGACGTTTTCTTCTTATTTCACAGGATCAGTACGTATTTGTACATATGGCTGTATACGAGACACTGGCTTGTGGCAACACAGAAATTGAAGCTCACAACCTGAGCGCTGCCCTGAAGAATCTGTCAACTGTTGATAAACACACCAACACGACCGGCTTTGTACTGGAGTTTCAGGTAAAACAAAACAAATGTCCTCAAATCAAAGAGATTTACTATATTTATCCTCTCGACGTTTTTCCTCAGCGTATAACAGCTCTTACAGAAAAGAATGAAACCCTAAAGGAAAATTGCGCAGTGGGACTAAGCGAGGAAAACGTCGATAAAAATAGATATTCAGATATTATACCAGGTAAATGTCCTCAAATTAAATGAATCCGTTGAAGGGCGGACAAACTGAGGTGCATCTACTGTGTATACGTTGTATGTATTGATAGTTTGTTTGCCAACTTTGTCCTCTTTTCCGTTTCTTTCAGTGGATGAGAGACGAGTTATTCTAAGGGTAAATGACGAGAACGAGGAAGATTATATAAACGCTTCATTTGTTGATGTAAGTTGAATAATTCAACAATGTCACGGATAGTATTTTTCAAATCTATCACATGAAATAAAAAAGTACCGATGCTTAAACTCCATGTATGTGTTTGGTCGTTACTTATATTGTCGTTATATCTTTAGACTTACAGAGATCGTAACGCGTTCATTGTAACACAAGCTCCTTTGGAAAACACGGTGGTAGATTTCTGGAGAATGGTGATGGACTACGACATAGGAACCATTGTCATGCTCAACAACTTACAAGAAGGAGACGAGGTTCGAGACATTACAAATATAAGATTTTATACTTTCTTAATTGATTTCTTTATACTTTATTTTAGCAGATAAATTGTTGCGACAGTGCTAACGTATAGTAGTTAAATCGCAAAAAGGTGCGCAAACGTAGAAGTCTTTTGAGTTATGAAGGTTTCGAAAGGTTAATGAAGCTATTGCAACCAATATGTGAATATGTTGATCAAAATGCTACTTCTTTCACGGTGGTCCATTATTGCACAAATCGAAAGTCACAGCAAACTAATCAGTTTTGCGGAACCACACAATTTACAATCGTACGGCAAAAAATAAAAATAAAAAATTAATAAAAAATTTAAAAAGAATCAATTTCGATCACTAGTCTAGTCTATTGTCGTCACAGACATGGGTCATATGACAATGGGTTTCCGTGTTATGTGGGCATGATTCGTAAAAAATATCTGCAGCTGGTCCGCGTTGGAAATTGGTTGTTTTGCGATAAAGTGTGTAGTGCTGTGCGAATGGGTTATTTTTCCGTGAAGTAAATTGAAAAAAAAAATAATAATAATAATAATAATAATACTGCCGTAGCCGCGTCTCGAACCTGGCTTTTATCCGTTTCATTTGATCCAGAGTCCAAGGTTTTTCAAACTGCGCCACCAGAACACTGACATAATTTGCACAACAATAGACGGTCCATTCACAGAATACACTAGGTTATTTTGTCTTTCAATTCCCTCAGTAGACGTACCAGTTAGTCTAGTTGTAAGGTGCAGTTATTTATGGCCTAGGATCCAACTGTTTCCTCCCTCTTTGACCGCGAAGCTCGCTGCGTTCTACCGGATATCGCGGAAGGGGCCGAAATCTCCATCCTATACGTAACATGCGATGATTCAGCGATTTGCCTGGATGCATGGTCCGATTTTTAAGCTTTTGAATAAAATTAGCATACAAATTTGCTTTCGGTGTCGGGTTCTAGCCTTGACTGCGTCAAAAAGGATTTTCTTTTTTTCTTTTTAAAAGGGAAACTAACGATTTTAGTTCTCTTCTCTAATTTTATCTATCCCAAAAAAGGAGAGAAAAACATTTAATGTCGAAAACTACTCATGATTTCTAACTGGTAAATTCGATTAACGTACGTTTTGTAACTCTGGAGCTCTTACAATAATTTATGTGTCCAATAAAGTTTGAAGATGAACGGTGGAGACCGTCCGAAATATCACCCAACAATAATCTCTAAATTAAACCCTCTCGTTATTCTGTTTCTGCGATTAGGAAAAGTCCCGAGGACAAACCAGTTCTATACTACTTTTTCAGTGAGATTAATACAGCAAACTAAGGACTTTAGTTCAACATTTTCGAGTCCCAAAGACTTCCAACGAACGTTTCGCCGAGCGTGCAGCGTCATATATAACACCAATAAATCTCTTGTACTCAAAATCTAAATAAATAAAGTTCATTTCAATATCATTATGGTAGAGCTCTGCCTTCCTTACACTAAAGGCTGATACTCACGGCAAGTACGTCCCTGATGCCAACCGAAAATGGTAGAAATCGAACTTCCCCTGTGGAGTTTCTGGCCATTGCTGTCAAAATGATCTTTTTCACTTCTTTATTACTGAAGGTCACAAAAGATAGTGTTTTCATCAATCGTTCTAGGTTTTCCAACCATACTGGACAGAGAACGAAGCATCGACTTCTGGTGGAATCACAGTGAACTTGGTGAGCGCTGAATATCTTGATGAAGTTGTGAAACGCGTTTTTCAAGTTTCTGATTCTGTGGTAAGTAGAACAGCAACAAAAAAATCTTTCAATTACCAAAACTAGGACATACTTCGTGTGCACTCAACTGGCGAAAAAGAATGAAAAAAGTCAATTTCTCTGCACGTTGACTCGATTTTCAAGGGCGGACTTAGGGGAGGGGTGTAGGGGGTGCGCACCCCCTTCTGAGACATTAACTTTGAGTCCTTTTTTCTCAATATTTTTCCGAAATATCCTCTTGGCAGTTTACAGGTAATATGATGGTGCACCCCCCTGAAGACAGTGCACCCCCCTCCTCAAGATAATCCTGGATCCACCCCTGATTATTGATCAGGGACTAAATTCATCTGTCTTTGCCTTTTTCCTCTGCAGAAATCTCTTTCCGTGATTCATTTACAGCATATAAGATGGACTAACAATAGCATTCCCTCCAGCCCTCAAAGCATATTTGGCTTACTTGATGAAATGGAAAAATCTCAACGAAAAGTAGCAGGACGTTCCCCAGTACTTGTTCAGTGTAGGTAGGTAATTAAACGCGTATTTGATCAAATGAAAAAAAATAATAATAATAAATTCAAATCGTCAGAGACTATCTGTTTATCATAATAAAGGACATCAATAGGTAGATCTAGTAAACGACGCGACGAACGAGAACGGGACGATATAGTGACAGAATGACCTCAGCCATTTCAACTGTTTCCACGTCCTCCTCTGAGCGTCGACGACGTTCATATTAATGTTTATGAGCTAAGCAATAAAAGTTTTCTTTGTCAAATCTCAATTTTATTGATGGAGTCAAACCGAGAACGGGCTCACTGCAATATACAGACATATGCACGACTTATTAGCACGTAATTTTACTCACGTGCTCATTTGCATGGGTTATACGAGAACTCGTTCCAATAGATCCCCGAACTAGACTCCCATGGGAACCAAGTCCGAATATCATCAAACGTGTACAGCAACAGCTGATCAAATAAGGTTTGTAAAATCCAGGGATTTATGTAGGCCCTGATAAAATGGTTGTTTTCTAGTGACGGTGTTGGTCGTAGTGGAACGTTCTGTACTATCGTGTCAACACTTGAACGAGTCAAACAAGAACAAGTAGTGGACGTTTTTCAAACCGTTAAGTCTATTCGTACTAACAGACCTGGAGCAGTCCATGCAGTCTAAACAGGCGCGCGTGGCTAGTTACGACCAGAATGCATGTGGGCCGAGTGTCTCAACAAGTTTCGCACACTGTTGTAGCTTGCATATGTTTGAAGTCATCAACATAGGATATTAATAGAATCTGTTTTTAATACTTATTTTACTAGCAGCAGCCAGTATATAAACATGTTGAATTTCATAGGGGTGGGAGAACTCCATATATAGAATAAATGATGAGGCAGGTACCTTTTTCGGGCTGGAAGTATATACTGAAAGAACAAGGATTTCACAAGTTGCAACAAACCGAGTGTCAGGAATTACAGTCATTTTGTTATTTGAAAGGAGTACCATTTTTTTGGCGAAAGCTGTGTAAATAAATTAAGGCCAGTTAGACCTCGAGGCACAGTTTCCCCATGTAATCTTTGTTGAGCATCTCCCAGTAGTTATAGGCCTCAATCGAACCCAAAAAACCTCGTCTTACACTTTTCTTTACTTTGCTGAAGCACAGTTTGATCATAGTTAGTGACAAATATACAATTCCGGTCCGAATGTCTTACATGCAGCATAGCCAATAATTGATAACTATTAATTTAATTATACGAAACTGAGTGCGATAAAACTTGCGGTCCGTATCGTAAGCAGTATTACTTGCACAACTCTCTTTCGGATTTATGATTCAAAAGTGTAAGAAAGCTTTCAGGATTTTCAGATAACAAAGTACGTAGTTTTCAACATGGATGCTTTGGCTTTGGTATTCTGTATCTTGATTTTATTACAAGATGTGATGTCTGTTGAAACAAAAGCAGGTAATTCACAGAATATTTCGCAAAAAATCACTTTCAAATTAAAATGAATTGTGATAAAATCATTTCAAGGTTTTATTCGATATTCACTTATTGTTGGCTATAGAGATGGTTTTGAAATTGATTTTTATAAGAGATCAATTAATCCGTGATCGTAACGACAGATTTTAAAACACTGAATTGGATGCATGACACGTGTAAGCCGTTTTTTGATGTCGGTAGAGAAAAAACGATTTATGTTCCTTAATTAAGATTGAAAATAGTTTTTCTCGTCACTAAAATGAAATTTGATATTATGTACGTTTGGTTCAGCAGTTGCCGTATGAATGGCTTCTTTCGTTTTGTTCAACATTTTTTTATTATTATGTTATAGGTTGTATAGAAAGATCTTTTGTTGGAAAGAATCCTCTAGAGATACCTGACAGAAGTTTTACAGCCTCGTCGTATTTATATGACAAAGACAGGCCATGGGACAAGCGTTTCGTACCAAGTAAAGCAAGACTTAATGGCCCATTGGGCTGGTCACCAAGGGATAATGACAATCCTAACGATTACCTAGAGATTGACCTTGGTGCTGTACGAGTTATCACTGCTGTAGAAACACAAGGGATCGGTAGTCTGTATTTAGAATGGGTGACAGAGTACAAGTTGGAGTTCAAGAAAAACAGCAAGTCAATTTGGACAAAATATAAAGATATCATAATATTAGAAAAGGTATTGTTAATACAGTAGTATAGCAACAAGAAAAAACTTTCTAAAGGGGACACAATTATTTTGTTTAATCTTACTTTTATTCCGCATAGTTCCCCTGCAAAAAAATAAGAAAAGTTCAAACAACCAATAAGCTCACTCTCAGAATTCCCAGCGGAATAATTCATGGCACATCCACAAACAAAAAGTTTGTATCGTGATTTAATTACAGACTTTGACGTAACGTCGGACTATCCTGAAAAACACTAAAAAATATTCTATATATGAACGGACTTTTCCAATTACTAACATTCAATGAAATATGATAGCTAGGTTACCGTTGTATTTGTCCCACAAGCAACCACAAGTTTCTGTTGTTTCACAGGTTTCATGTATGTGAAATGATCATCAGCAATCGAGCGGTACGGTTGTACGTTATGATCTCACCAACCTCCAAACAACCAGATACATATTTATAAACCGGGAGGGACTTCATTGTAAAAGGATCGGGTATGCTCGTCGTATCTCTTAGGGGTAAAAATCAGCGATTTGGTATCTTTTAGGGTGTTAAATTGAAGTTTAGAGTTTAGCATTTCCTGGTCTCTCTTAGGGTATCAAAAGAGCCCATCGCTTATTATCTTGTTCTCAAATGGAAGAAATTTGTCTAACAAAAGCATGTCGACCGTTCAATTTTATGTTCATCATAATAATGTTCATTAGCTTGTTATCGCTGTATCTCTTAGGGTTAAAAATCGTCCAGCCACGCACTTCTCAAAAGACTTCCGGTATCTTTTAGGGGTATTTTTTAAACTGTCCGACGAGCATATCCGATCCTTTTACAATGGAGTCCCCCCCCCAGGATTTATAACGGTGGACTACCCGATCACTGGTACAAGGCAAAGAGAGTCCACGTTTGTTTTATCGACCAAAATAGTAATTGGCGCCTAACAACTGCTCAAATAATTTTGTTTCAGTTTTTCAAAGGCAGGATAACCAGTGATACTGTTGTACGTTATGATCTCACAAACCTTCAAACAGCCAGATACATCAGATTTATACCTGTTAACTACGTTAAATCCAAAACGATGAGAGTCAACGTTTATGTTATCGAACAAGGTAATGATTCTAATATGTTTTATTCAACATGTAATAGAGCTGCACAAACAAAGAACAAATACCATGTACAAAAAAAAAAAAAAAAAAAAAAGAAGTAAGGAATTCTAACGATGCTAGCATTTAGCTTATATTGAGTCTATATTTAGCCAAATATACAAATTGATTCTACAGGTGCAGTACCAAGTGCAACAACCACGCCCTTTGAAAGATTCATCCTATTAACATGCCGGAACCACAACACCGTGTATTAATGAACCAAACCAGCACTGTGTATATACTTATAATAACTTGCTTTCATCACAATATAATGCGGCCTGATTACTGTTTTTAATTCTGTAGTAATACTGATATTCTCCACACCTTCTGCAAGCTCCATATTTCTAAACTGGACTCTTACGTGTACCCAAGCCAAACAACAACTGACACAATTTACCGTTCATGTGACCAAAAGGGGAGTGTTTAATGTTGGATACGTCACAAGCTATAACATTACAGATCTACAGCCATACACTGTCTATGGAATACGAGTAAAAGCAGTAGAACATGAACTATGGAGTCAAACGTTGAAGATCAAAACTACTATAGCAGGTTTGTTGGAATTCAACAAGTGATATAAATGTACGTATATGTTGAGTAAATCATTTGCACAGCAATCTCTTCCATTCTGGGTTCCTCAAGTGTTTCACAAGCTAGGCGAGTTAGCCTGTGCCACGTAAGTGAAAACGTCTGTCCTTAGCATAGTTCACACTAGCGACACAAGTATTAGTCCAGACCCAGGCCTCTTTTTACACCGCGCGCTCCGCTTCGGTAAACTGACAGAGTCCAGAAGAACTTGCATGCGCATGCGTTAAATGAATCAATCAGACACCGTAAAATTTTGGTTGGACCTGGTTGCACATACAGCTATCGTTCAATATGGCTGCCATTTACGAAAGGTTAGACGAACGTTTATATGAATTATATCAGCTATATGGGGCTCATTTTGAAAACGAATTCATCGAAGCAGTTAAGTATGTCTTCACTTGTACGACGCAGACGTTCTTACCCAAATTGGAGCAAATCCAACCCTTTATGACTTACCAAAAGGCCTTGTAACCAGGTCACACCAAAAGTTTACGGTGTCTGATTGGTTCATGTAACACATGCGCATACAAGTTCTTTTGGACTCTGTTTTACCGAAGCGGAGCGGGGTAAAAAGAGGTCTAGGTCTGGACTACGCAAGCATAAGCGCAAACAATATACGCAAACTCAGTTTCGCATTTATCACATAGGTGTGAAAAAGGACAAGTACACTACTGATTCTGTGTATGTTGCTTATGCTTATGTCATTAGTGAAAAGACAAGCAGTGTTAAGGAGCAGTACACTACTGAGTCTGCGGCTGTTGCTTGCGCTTATGCTTTTGTTGCTACTATATATGAACCAGGCTTAATTTACATGACAGCGAGGTACGCCTCGATGAAATGCAACCAAAATGTAAAGCAGTTACTATGCCTGCATCAAAATGAAACAACAATGAACTAACACACCGTTCTTTTGTTTGTACGTCCCCGATAAGAAGATACTATTCTATTGCATTCATAGTACCTGAGGTGGCTCCTACAATTATCAGAAATCAGAAGAAATCCTCTGGATCAATAGTCATAAACTGGAAGGTAGTTATTCTAGTAATGTTACTGGTGAATTTCACATTGCAATTACTGAGTTAGACATTAATTTTTGATAAAATGAATATATACATAGTTGTTGCATACTGTAGTTGGAAAAACCTTCATTGCTCCACGGGCCGCTGATTGGCTACAGAATCACATATACATCACAAGGAGGATCGCCAAAGACAATTGAAGTGGGTGTGGTCAACACGTGGGTACTGACGTCACTAGAAAAGTACACGTGGTACACAATAACAGTGTCAGTCAAGAACACCAAGTACGCTGGTCCACCGAGTAGAGAAGTGAAGATAAGGACAATGGAAGACGGTAATTAACATTGTTAAATCAGGGTTATTATCTTCCAGTTATTAACCAAAATTAAGGTGACTCCTATCATTTTCCTTTACTAACTTCAGTACCAGAGGTGTCTCCCATAATCATCAGGAATATAAGTAATTCTTCAACATCGATAATCCTCGAATGGAAGGTACATATCGACTGGTATTTTATGTTAGAGTAGTGTTCATAGCTATGTGAAGAAGTTCCTGCCGAGTAGTCAAGCTGAGTTGTGGGGAGGGAGGGGAGGGTTCCTTCAAAGGGAACACCATATATAGGCGCAGATATTTACAGACACTTACTTAACTGACTCTGTATAGGTTGAAGATCCTCAATTAGTCCACGGACCGCTGACAGGTTACATAATAACATACACAGCGCAAGAAGGATCATCAAAGACAATTGACGTGGGTGTGGTCAACACGTGGGTACTGACGTCATTAGAAAAGCACACGTGGTACACAATAACGGTGTCAGTCAAGAACACCAAGTACGTTGGTCCACCGAGTAGAGAGGTGAAGATAGGGACGATGGAAGACGGTAAGCAAGATTAGACTATACACTTGTAATTTATCATCCCTTTTCAGTTAACTTTCAGCTACCTCATCACATGCGGCAGGTTAAGTACCCGTTAATCGAAACTTGACTATTTTTGGCTCTCACTTCAGTACCGTCCTCTCCAGTTAGTTCAACGAAGAAAGGCATATCGTCATCCAATAGAAGTTCGTTTACTATAGCACAAGAACCCTATACACGAGGACTTGACTTGACTATTGCCGACTGTCAGTGTATGTAGTCATATGTGAACCTTTGGAAAATATATAATTGTATTTGTTTCCCCCGATCACTCGCGAAGTGACTGTTGTAACATGAAAACCAGATTTTTGAAATAATCTTACAAATAAACGTATAAGTTAAAACTTAGAGTATGTTTTCGAAATATCAATTATAAAACACTTCAGCCAATTCCACGTGTTTAATTATTTTACATGCAGTACCATGGGCTTCACCAACAAATGTCTCTGTTACACTATTAAACACCACGACAGTTAATGTGTCTTGGCAACCTATTCCTGATGACAAACTGAACTGCGACATCACCAAGTACCAAGTGAACTTGACCTTGTACGAAACAAGATGTAATGATGAAATCTTATTGGACACAAGCAGTGCAGTACACGATGTTGCAGCGAAGGATACACATGTTGTGATGCAAGGGTTGTCCTTACAGTGTTCAGTGTATGGTATATCAGTAAGAGGATACACAATGGCTGGACCAGGACCTTATAGTGAAATTGTTTACTTCAGTACACCAAGTAAGGATATATATGCTCTAAAACGTGAACCATGGGATGCGCCACTCCACCCGTCCCCCCCTGAGGTTCACATGCATCTGCCGGCTACGTTCGTTATATATCCGACCCTTCCCCCCTGAAGATTTCATGATCACTCAGCGTGTTAATCATCTACTCCATTGAGCTCTGCATGTGTTGCTAGTCTAGCTGCAACAATATTAAACAAACTTCAACTGATTTTTATTTTCAAGATATAAGAACAACAACTGGTGTAGAAAGACACGAAAGAACAACATCTCCGGAGAAGGGTTTTATAGTTGGACTTGTGGTAGCGTTTGTTGCCCTAACACTTTTAACCACTGGACTCATAGTTGTGATATTAAAACGGTAAACAGCTGCTGGTGGTATCTACATTCAATTTCAATGGACATGTTGGTTACTGAAATGCTACTTAAACAGTATTAACTAAATTTTGTCGTTATTCTCATTAGTCGCAATCAGCTCAAGAAAGAAGTTACAGCGATGCAGTTAAAGCCTTCTGAGGACTATGAGAAGTATAGAACATCCACTCACGAAGGTACAAACGATGGCAAAATCTGTCCTAGCTGAGAAAAGCTATATCTTCTAAACTTAATGCCTTTCTTTTGTCGGTTGCAGATAATAAAGGCAATAGTTTGAGTAAGGCTGAAATAATTCCATACATGAATATCATGACATTTTTGACGACTAATGGAACTATTGATGAATGTACTTTAAGAAAGGAATTCCAGGTAAACAACAGTCGGGCAACAAATTTGTATGGGCTTGTATGTCAATGTGAAACTAAACAGGCCTATCCCGGCAATTTTTCTAATGATTGACTTGCATTTCTATATTACAGAGCATACCAACTGCCTTGCATTATCAATGTTTCCGCGCAGAAAATCCTTCCAACAAAAAGAAAAATCGCTACAAAAACATTGTCCCATGTAAGTGGCTCTTTTCTGATGCATTGAAGAATCAGGCCAACAATCCATCATGATGTAACATTTTGTCTTTACAGACGACTACTCTCGTGTCATCCTGCAAGATGATTGTGATATTGACTACATCAATGCATCTTTCATATGTGTAAGATTCATCACTTTGAATGATGATTTAACTTGCTAAAAGGTTGGAATATCTATACTAAACTGATATATAAGCTATGTGTATTTATCCCCAAACATTGCTTTAAAATTGCATTTTCTTACATTCAAAGGGATATGATTGCACTGCAAAGGTGTACATTGCAACGCAAGGTAACTTGAAAATGATTTCTCTCCCGATTTTCTTACGATTTAATACCGAAATCCGGTGATGTGTTTTTTTATGTTTAAACTCAGCAGCTTATTAATTCCTTAGGTCCTTTGCCTAATACGATGAAAGAGTTTTGGCAAATGGTTTGGCAGCAAAATACTGCAACAATAGTCATGCTGACAAACCTTATTGAATTGGGAAAGGTATTGTGTATTGTTCAAATTTACAATTTCAATCTCAGTTCAAAATATCTATTGCATGATTACCCTTGTTTTGAAACTGTTGTGCCGTATTCGCGATTAGGCAAAGTGTCATCAATATTGGCCTGAAAGAAGTGAACAATATGGAGACATCACGGTGACCAATCATCAAACACAAGTGTTTGCAGACTATGTCATACGAACGTTTATTCTGTCCAAGGTTGGTCATTGTACACACCCTTACTCATTATACACCCACGCATAGGCTAATGCATGCAAATTAAATGATGTTAATATTTTAGATAGGTTAAGTGGAGCGGTAGAGATCCATAACACAGATCACATTTCAGTTAAGATTGCGAGCATCCCGTTCTGTACTCGCTCGTTTTCCCCTACGCTCCCTCCCTTAAGATGGCAGTTGTACTGTGTCCAAATATATACAATATAGTACAGTACACATGTTTAGTCCAAACATATGTCAGTTGATTATTAGGGTAATGACATTAATTATGCATCACAGATTAAATTATGTTTCAATTAGACCAATAGAACCAGCCGCCAAGTACGTCAGTTTCATTTTACTGCTTGGCCAGACAAGGGAATTCCGCAGCATGCTACTTCAATACTTGCATTTCGAAGAAAAGTACGCAAGGAGACGCCTGTCAATGCTGGTCCAACAGTTATTCATTGCAGGTAACAAAGGAAATTTGACAAAACTACAAAAATTAACGGCTCATTCCACATACAAAATTTTGATAAACATCTTTACTAACTTCTAATTTTAGCAGTGGCGAGTTAGATTTTTATCAGTTCCAGAGCTGAAAATGAGTCAAGACAATTAAAACGTTTCCGACTATTGACGCACTATACAGAAGTCTTTTAGTTTTTCTTTTCAGTGCTGGCGTTGGAAGAACTGGTACCTATATAATGATTGATGCAATGCTTAAACAAGCAAAACATCGACAGAGTTTGGACATTTCCAACTACTTGCGAACCATCAGAGAAGACAGACCTTTCATGGTGCAGACAGAGGTAAGAAGATCATTTTTAAAATATCAGAGCTACTTGTTTACAATATAGCTGCAATATGAAGTTGCAGTCCATACAAGCTATAAAATACGAGTTGCTTCGACGTTTTCTTCATATTTCACAGGATCAGTACGTATTTGTACATATGGCTGTATACGAGGCACTGGCTTGTGGTAACACAGAAATTGAAGCTCACAACCTGAGCGCTGCCCTGAAGAATCTGTCAACTGTTGATAAACACACCAACACGACCGGCTTTGTACTGGAGTTTCAGGTAAAATAAAAATGTCCTCAAATCAAAGAGATTTACAGTATTTATCCTCTCGACGTTTTTCCTCAGCGTATAACAGCTCTTACAGAAAAGAATGAAACCCTAAAGGAAAATTGCGCAGTGGGACTAAGCGAGGAAAACGTCGATAAAAATAGATATTCAGATATTATACCAGGTAAATGTCCTCAAATTAAATGAATCCGTTGAAGGGCGGACAAACTGAGGTGCATCTACTGTGTATACGTTGTATGTATTGATAGTTTGTTTGCCAACTTGTCCTCTTTTCCGTTTCTTTCAGTGGATGAGAGACGAGTTATTCTAAGGGTAAATGACGAGAACGAGGAAGATTATATAAACGCTTCATTTGTTGATGTAAGTTGAATAATTCAACAATGTCACGGATATTTTTCAAATCTATCACATGAAATAAAAAAGTACCGATGCTTAAACTCCATGTATGTGTTTGGTCGTTACTTATATTGTCGTTATATCTTTAGACTTACAGAGATCGTAACGCGTTCATTGTAACACAAGCTCCTTTGGAAAACACGGTGGTAGATTTCTGGAGAATGGTGATGGACTACGACATAGGAACCATTGTCATGCTCAACAACTTACAAGAAGGAGACGAGGTTCGAGACATTACAAATATAAGATTTTATACTTTCTTAATTGATTTCTTTATACTTTATTTTAGCAGATAAATTGTTGCGACAGTGCTAACGTATAGTAGTTAAATCGCAAAAAGGTGCGCAAACGTAGAAGTCTTTTGAGTTATGAAGGTTTCGAAAGGTTAATGAAGCTATTGCAACCAATATGTGAATATGTTGATCAAAATGCTACTTCTTTCACGGTGGTCCATAATTGCACAAATCGAAAGTCACAGCAAACTAATCAGTTTTGCGGAACCACACAATTTACAATCGTACGGCAAAAAATAAAAATAAAAAATTAATAAAAAATTTAAAAAGAATCAATTTTCACTAGTCTAGTCTAGACACAGACATGGGTCATATGACATGGGTTTCCTGTGTTATGTGGGCATGATTCGTAAAAAATATCTGCAGCTGGTCCGCGTTGGAAATTGGTTGTTTTTCCGTGAAGTAAATTGAAAAAAAAAAAAAAAAAAAAAAAAACCCTGTCGTAGCCGCGTCTCGAACCTGGCTTTTATCCGTTGCATTGATGCAGAGTCCAAGGTTTTTCAAACTGCGCCACCAGAACACGTAATTTGCACAACAATAGACGGTCCATTCACAGAATACACTAGGTTATTTTGTCTTTCAATTCCCTCAGTAGACGTACCAGTTAGTCTAGTTGTACCTGGAAGGTGCAGTTATTTATGGCCTAGGATCCAACTGTTTCCTCCCTCTTTGACCGCGAAGCTCGCTGCGTTCTACTGGATAGCGCGGAAGGGGCCGAAATCTCCATCCTATACGTAACATGCGATGATTCAGCGATTTGTCTGGATGCATGGTCCGATTTTTAAGCTTTTGAATAAAATTAGCATACAAATTTGCTTTCGGTGTCGGGTTCTAGCCTTGACTGCGTCAAAAAGGATTTTCTTTTTTCTTCTTAAAAGGGAAACTAACGATTTTAGTTCTCTTCTCTAATTTTATCTATCCCAAAAAAGGAGAGAAAAACATTTAATGTCGAAAACTACTCATGATTTCTAACTGGTAAATTCGATTAACGTACGTTTTGTAACTCTGGAGCTCTTACAATAATTTATGTGTCCAATAAAGTTTGAAGATGAACGGTGGAGACCGTCCGAAATATCACCCAACAATAATCTCTAAATTAAACCCTCTCGTTATTCTGTTTCTGCGATTAGGAAAAGTCCCGAGGACAAACCAGTTCTATACTACTTTTTCAATGAGATTAATACAGCAAACTAAGGACTTTGCTTCAACATTTTCGAGTCCCAAAGACTTCCAACGAACGTTTCGCCGAGCGTGCAGCGTCGTATATAACATCAATAAATCTCTTGTACTCAAAATCTAAATAAATAAAGTTCATTTCAATATCATTATGGTAGAGCTCTGCCTTCCTTCCTAAAGGCTGATACTCACGGCATGTACGTCCCTGATGCCAACCGAAAATGGTAGAAATCGAACTTCCCCATGTTTCAAAATGCATGATCTTTTTTACTTCTTACTGAAGGTCACAAAAGATAGTGTTTTCATCAATTGTTCCAGGTTTTCCAACCATACTGGACAGAGAACGGAACATCGACTTATGGTGGAATCACAGTAAACTTGGTGAGCGCTGACTATCTTGATGAAGTTGTGACACGCGTTTTTCAAGTTTCTGATTCTGTGGTAAGTAGAACAGCAACAAAAAAAATCTTCCAATTACCAAAACTAGGAAATACTTCGTGTGCACTCAACTGGCAAAAAAGAATGAAAAAAGTCAATTTCTCTGCACGTTGACTCGATTGTCAATGGCGGACTTAGGGGAGGGGTGTACGGGGTGCGCACCCCCTTCTGAGACAACGTTGAGTCCTTTTTTTCTCAATATTTTTCCAAAATATCCTCTCGGCAGTTTACAAGTTATATGATGGTGCACCCCCTCCTCAAGATAATCCTGGATCCACCCCTGATTATTGATCAGGGACTAAATTCATCTGTCTTTGCCTTTTCTCTCTCTGCAGAAATCTCTGTCCGTGATTCATTTACAGCATATAAGATGGACTAACAATAGCATTCCCTCCAGCCCTCAAAGTATATTTGGCTTACTTGATGAAATGGAAAAATCTCAATGAAAAGTAGCAGGACGTTCCCCAGTACTTGTTCAGTGTAGGTAAGTAATTAAACGCGTATTTGATCTAATGAAAAAAATAATAATAATAAATTCAAATTGTCAGAGACTATCTGTTTATCATAATAAAGGACATCAATAGGTAAATCTAGTAAACGACGCGACGAACGAGAACTGGACGATATAGTGACAGAATGACCTCAGCCATTTCAACTGTTTTCACGTCCTCCTCTGAGCGTCGACGACGTTCATATAATGTTCATGAGCTAAGCAATAAAGTTTTCGTTGTTAAAATCAAATTTATTGATGGAGTCAAACCGAGAACGGGCTCACTGAAATATAAGGACACATGCACGACTTATTAGCACGTAATTTTACTCACGTGCTCATTTGCATGGGTTATACGTGAACTCGTTCCAATAGATCCCCGAACTAGACTCCCATGGGAACCAAGTCCGAATATCATCAAACGTGTACAGCAACAGCTAATCAAAGAAGGTTTGTAAAATCCAGGGATTAGCTTGCTATTTGCAGGTGAAGTGTATATATAAATGTAAATAATATATCCATGTACTTATCAATGAACAATCAGTAAGTCAGTCAGTCAGTCAGATTTATGTAGGCCCTGATAAGAGGTTGTTTTCTAGCAACGGTGTTGGTCGTAGTGGAACGTTCTGTACCATCGTGTCAACACTTGAACGAGTCAAACAAGAACAAGAAGTGGACGTCTTTCAGACCGTTAAGTCTATTTGTACTAACAGACCTGGAGTAGTCCAGACGTTGGTAAGTATTTATAATAATGGGTGGAGCTCCTGTGGGAAATCGTTTTTTTATTCGCGATATTTTGTTACCGGCCGCGTGCTCTGCGTATTGACGCACTAGTTTGTTGAAGAGAGAGATGACACAAGTATGATTGGTTTGGAATCAAATTTGGCAAATCGTTTTTAGCATTTTCAAGTGAGCAGGGCCGGTTGCAAGTAATAAAGTAATAAACCGACTCTATTTATGTTCGAATGGGATGGACCGCTTGTCACATAGCAGAGCTAAAAGTTTGTCTTTGCCGAGAACGTCAATACATAGTTCTTGACTTCTTGACCTTGATGACTCCTTCGAGACTCTTGTTACGAATGAATAATACTGTTTCTCATGATAATCAACAAAACTAACAATCGAACTTACCAAGAACGGCGAAGACATCACAGCGCGCTCAAGTAAGTTCAGAGTCTCTTTACTTAATCTTTAGTGATAAATATGACAGCATCTTCGCGCCTCACTCCAAACAAACACAATACGGGTCAATCCAAAAAGCGACGAATCAAACCTTACATTATAGAACGTAAACAGGCGTGGCTAATTACGACCAGAATGCATGTGGGCCGAGTGTCTCAACAAGTTTCGCACACTGTTGTAGCTTGCATATGTTTGAGTCATCAACATAGGATATTACTAGAATCTGTTTTTTATACTTATTTTACTAGCAGCAGCCAGTATATAACCATGTTGAATTTCATAGGGATGGGAGAACTCGATATAGAATAAATGATGAGGCAGGTACCTTTTTCGGGCTGGAAGTATATACTGAAAGAACAAGGATTTCACAAGTTGAAACAAACCAAGTGTCAGGATCGGAAGTACTGTCATTTCGTTATTTGAAAGGGGTACCATTTTAGGTGAAAGCTAAGCTGTGTAAAATTAAGGCCAGTTAGACCTCGAGGCACAGTTTCCCCATGAAATTTTTGTTGAGTATCTCCCAGTAGTATAGGCCTCAATCGACCCCAAAATACCTCATCTTGCACTTTTCTTTACTTTGCTGAAGCACAGCTTGATCATAATTAGTGACAAATTTACAATTCAGAATGTCATACATGCAGCATAGCCAATAATTAAAAACTTTTAATTTATACGAAACCGAGTGTGATAAAACTTGCGGTCCGTATCGTAAGCAGCATTTCTTGCACAACTCTCTTTCGCATTTATGATTCAGAAGTGTAAGAAAGCTTTCAGGATTTCAGATAACAAAGGTCGTAGTTTTCAACATGGATGCTTTGGCTTTGGTATTCTGTATCTTGGTTTTATTACAAGATGTGATGTCTGTTGAAACAAAAGCAGGTAGATAGATAGATAGATATGTGTTTATTCAATTGCTTTTGCAGTATGAACTGGATTACAGCAAAGGGGTCAATACATTAATACCATACAATAATCACGAATGACAATACTTCTCATACAACTAATATACATATTGGTCCTACATAATAAATAATATAATGATACTTTATTAATTAAATTACTGATATTTAATAGTGACAAACTCACTGAAGCGATTGGTTTTTGGCATAGGACAATGGAATCTGGAGGACTCAAATCTAAGATTATACCCGTGAGGGTGTACTGTGTGTTTACTGATTAATGACCTGACAGGTTCCTGGGATTCACTTAGAAACTTCCTACAGCCTCAACTCTCCGAGTGGTGAGGTCCAGAAGCCCAGCAGCCTGTAAGGCATTACGGTAACTTAGACCTGGAAAAATTATACGTAAAGCCTTTTTCTGTACAGATTCAATGATATTTCTTTGATAATCAGGTAGCGCTGCCCAAACAGGGGAGGCATACTCTAACACGGACCTAATCAAAGCGCAGTATATCGAGACAAGGTCGTCAGATGCAACACCAGACTTCTTAAGTAACCGGAGAGCGTACAAGCGCTTGTTAGCCTTTTTGAATACATAATCAACATGGACATTCCATGTAAGATCATTTTTTATATTTACTCCTAAGATCTTATAGCTATTTACACGCTTAACCACCGAACCCATTAGTTGAAGTTGATTAATTGAGGTAGGCTGATACTGCAGAAAATTTACAATAAGTTCGCGACACTTCTTGGGATTGAGGCGCATGCCTCGCTCACTAGCAAAATGATAAATGTCATTTGCTATGCATGGTAGATAGCTTGGTGAGCACCTGGGGATGACTTCATACACGGTAGTGTCATCAACGTACTTAATTCTGTACGGCCAGTCACACACCAGTCTATTGACCAACACAGCAAACAGAAGTGGGGCAAGCTTGGTACCCTGGGGAATACCACCATGTGGAAAAACTGGAGTTGATAGAGACTCACCAATCTTTACTTTCTGAGGCCTAGAGGTGAGAAATGCTGCTATCCAACTTATGATATAATGATTAACACCCATCAGTTCAAGTTCAGAAATCACTACATTATGGTCTACGAGATCAAACCCTTTAGAAAAGTCGGCAAAAAAGATACGTACGTAATTTTCCCCTCTATCCAAGGATTCAAGGATAGTATGTAAAAGATAGACTAGGGCTTGTACAGTACCTTTTCCACTTACAGAGAATTGCTTATGATCTAATTTATTCTGGACTTGCTTATAGAGAGAACTAAGTGTAAACCCTTCAAATACTTTAGCTAATTGAGAGGTGAGAGTTATTGGCCTCAGGTCGTCTTCAACAGATTTAGGAGGAGAGCACTTGGGCACTGGGTGGACAATGGACTCCTTTAACTCTGTCGGTATAAAACCATCCTTCATTGATGCATTATACAAATCACTGATAACTGGAGACAGTTCAAGAGCGAACAATTTCCACACCACGTTAGGGATAGGGTCTGGTCCTGACGACTTTTTAACTTTTATGCAGCGCATTGAATTATAAGCAGTCCAAGGAGAGACAAGAAGATCATTAGGGACTGGGTCCAGACTTGGGTTTCGCCTTACAAGTGGGGTGAAATTGGAAGTCAAGCCATACAGGAATTCATTGAAGCTTTCGCAAAGTGACTGTACAGAGGGATGAACATCCCCCAACATTTGGTACCACCATTCACAGGAGTCTCTCATACCACTCAGACCTTTAACTTCCTTCCACCAACGAGAAATGTTCGTTTCTTTTAAGGTAGATATTTTACGTAAGTAATACTTTTCTTTGCATACCTTACATTCATGCTGAACCTGGTTGCGGATCTCCCTAAACAGATCCGAGTCCTTTCCTTTAGTTGAGAGTATCTTTTGTCTTCTCGAAATCAACGTGATTAATTTCTGAGACACCCAAGGCTTGTTATTGGTACAAACTTTCACTTTCTGCATAGGTAGAAAGGAATCTACAGCCCATGAAATGATGTTAAAGAATGTTGCAAACTTTTGGTCTGCTCGTGCAAGAGACAATACACAGTTCCAATCGAACCCAGTTATCCACCTTCCGAAGTCATTTATTCTGCTCACCCTCAGATCACGTCTCCAGATAGACTTTTTGACTGCCTTAGGGTTGGTAATTGATACATTAGGCTTGACCAAAACAGCAAAGTGATCACTGCGACCGATTTTGGGGAGCTGGACAGGCGGTTTAAAGCATTTAGGTTTGTTGGTAAGAAACCAGTCTAGTGTACCAGTGTCCCTGGTCAGCACATCAATAATTTGACTTAGGCCAGTCTTGTGTTTAACAAACTGCTCCTTTAGACCTGTGCTGGTAGGATTGAAATCCCCAGTAACTATCACCAGGCCATCTGGGTGATCATTCAGGAAGGACTCGGTGTTCTTTTCAATGTGTTCAACCAGGGATATATTCATATGACCATACGACGGAGGGTGGTAGATAACAGCAACAAGAATGTTTGAGATACATCTTGGAAGGCGATAGGGTCTAACCCAAATCCACAATGATTCACATGCTGGATCCTCAAAATCTGTGATTCTTTTACTCGGGAAATGGGAGTCGACATACACACACACACCGCCACCACGCTGAACATTCCTGTCCTTCCTAAAACATGTATAATTAGGAAGTTGAATAACAGAGTCCAAATAAGAATCATTCAACCATGTCTCTGTTAGACAAATAAATCCAGCTTGGAGGGTTCTAGTGATGGAGCATAGTTCATCCAGTTTCGGCACAAGAGATTGAACATTGGCAAGTAAGGTATCCGGTAGAATGTGTTGATTAACTGAAGGGTTCCTTAAGGAACTGACTAGATTCGGTGGTGACGGTTCAATGGCTTCTTTACGTTTCTTTCGCTTTGATCTAACACGTCTCCGTATTCCAAATTCTTCCAGTCTTTGCCATAGAACAGTTGAAAGCCGTTGTTTAGGCATTGATTTCTTAACAGCTTTGAGTTCCTGACTTGTAAACGACCGCTCTGGTAGATGATGATGAATTGGAGTTCCAGGCGAAGCAACATGGCCGGTATAATCGAATACACTTGAGTTGAAATAGCGACTCCAGTAACAAATGCACGCTATTAAATATACGTAGTAGTGTATCGCTACAGCCACTGAGGGATTATAAGTGGATGTCAACCACATATTCACAATATAAGTTACGAGAACAGAGACAGGTAGACGAAACTCACAGAGCTACAAAACTAGATGGCAGCCATTACTGGCGCCGCTGACCAGAATGAATATTAATGAATGTATATAATATTTCGTCAAAAATGACTTTCGTATTAAAAAAGAATTAAATCATTATAAAATTATTTCAAGGTTTTATAAGATATTCACTTATTGTTGGCTAGGGATGGTTTTGAAATTGATTTTTATAAGAGATCAATAATCTATATAATCCGCGATCGTAACGACAGATTTTTAAAACACTGAATTGGATGACACGTGTAAGCCGTTTCTTGTCGGTAGAGAGAAAACGATTTATGTTCCTTAATTAAGATTGAAAATAGTTTTTCTCTTCACTAGAATCAAATCAGTTGATATTATCTACGTTTGGTTCAGCAGTTGCCGTATGAATGGCTTCTTTCGTTTTGTACAACATTTTTTTTAATTATATTTATATATGTTATAGGTTGTATAGAAAGATCTTTTGTTGGAATGAATCCTCTAGAAATACCTGACAGAAGTTTTACAGCCTCGTCGTATCTTCATGACAAAGAGAGGCCATGGGACAAGCGTTACGTAGCTAGTAAAGCAAGACTTAATGGTCCATGGGGCTGGTCACCAAGGGATAATTACAATCCTGACGATTACCTACAGATTGACCTTGGTGTTATACGAGTTATCACTGCTGTAGAAACACAAGGAATCGGTAGTCTTTATTTAGAATGGGTGACAGAGTACAAGCTGAAGTTCAAGAAAGATAACGAGTCAGATTGGACAGAATATAATGATATCATAAGAATAAAAAAGGTACGAAAGGGTAGTCTCCTTCGCAGCCGTTATTAGTCTAGCTCCCATTCCCCTGCGGTCCACTCCCGCCAGCCACTGGCGGGAGTGGACCGCAGGGGAATGGGAGCTAGACTAATAACGGCTGCGAAGGAGACTATCGAAAGGGGACACAACTATTTTATTTCATTAATCTTACTTTTTTATTTTAATTATTTAATTAATCTTACTTTATTTTATTCCGCATAATTCCCCTGCAAAAACTGAAAAAAGAAAAGTTCAAACAACCAATGAGCTCTGTATACCCATAATTCTCCGCTAGGCGTAGCCTGTCTATTCAACTGATATAGCGGGAAAGCACATGTTCGGGACTCTTTAATCTAAAATTCTTCGTTCATATTTGCGTTATTAGCACGAGAACAAACCTTCAGGTAAACGAAATAAATAGGTATTGTACATTATTTGAACTTTTTTGTAATGTGTCATAAATTTGTATTCTAGAAACCGCTTATTGCTAAACTACTGTATACAATGAATCTTCGCCGTAAATCACAAGAATAGAAAACCCGCAAATCGACTGAGGTCTAAGAAAACAGAATTAAATCGTTTGTATTGAATGGAAATTCTATCTTACAAGCTCACTCTCAGAATTCCCAGTGGAATAATTCATGGCATATCCACAAACAAAAAGTTTGCATCGTGATTTAACTGACAGACTGATTTTAAACATTTTAGAAATCTTTACTAATTTTGACCTAACGTCGGACTATCCTGAAAAACACCGACTGAAAAATATTCTATGAACGGACTTTTCCAATTACTAACATTCAATGAAATATGATAGGTTACCGTTGTATTTGTCCCACAAGCGACCACAAGTTTCTGTTGTTTCATGTATGTGAAATGATCACTTACAATCCAGTCGTATACCAGCAGTAGCAGTAGTGATACTGTTGTACGTTATGATCTCACCAACCTCCAAACAACCAGCTACATATTTATAAACCGGGAGACGAGCATACCCGATCCTTTTCAGTTACAGTGGAGTCCCCCACCCAGGATTTATAACAGTGGACTACCCGATCACTGGTGCAAGGCAAAGAGAGTCCACGTTTGTTTTATCGACCGAAATAGTAATTGGCGCCTAACAACTGCTTAAATAATTTTGTTTCAGTTTTTCAAAGGCACAATAAAAAGTGATACTGTTGTTCGTTATGATCTCACAAACCTCCAAACAGCCAGATACATCAGATTTATACCAGTGGAATTTAAAGGTTCAAAGACAATGAGAGTCAACGTTTATGTTATCGAACCAGGTAATGATTCAATGTTTTATTCAACATGTAATAGAGCTGCAAAGAACAAATACCATGTACAACAAAGCTAAATAAAGAAGTAAGGATTTCTAACGATGCTAGCATTTAGCTTATATTGAGTCTATATTTAGCCATACATACAAATTGATTCTACAGATGAACCACGTGCAAAAGCCACGCCCTCTGAAAGATTCATCCTATTAACGTGAACCACAACACCGTGTATTAATCAACCAAACCAGCACTGTGTATATACTTATAATAAATTGCTTTTATCACAAGATAATGCGGCCTGATTACTGTTTTTAATTTGTAGTTATACTGATATTCTCCACACCTTCTGCAAGCTCCATATTTCTAAACTGGACTCTTACGTGTACCCAAGCCAAACAACAACTGACACAATTTACCGTTCATGTGACCAAAAGCGGAGTGTTTAATGTTGGAAATGTCACAAGCTATAACATTACAGGTCTACAGCCATACACTGTCTATGAAATACAAGTAAAAGCTGTAGAATATGAGCTTTGGAGTCAAACGATGAAGATCAACACTACTGTAGCAGGTTTGTTGGAATTGAAAAAGTGATATAAATGTACGTATATGTTGAATAAACCATTTGCACAGCAATCTCTTCCATTCTGGGTTCCCAAAGTGTTTCACAAGCTAGGCGAGTTAGCATGTGCCACGTAAGTGAAGACCTCTGTTCTAAGCCTGGTTCACATAAGCGACGCATGCATTAGTCCAGACCCAGGCCTCTTTTTACCCCGCGCGCTCCGCTTCGGTAAAACAGAGTCCAGAAGAACTTGCATGCACATGCCTTAAATGAACCAATCAGACACCGTTAAATTTTGGTGTGACCTGGTTACAAAGCTATCGTTCAATACGGCTGCTGTTTACGAAAGGTTAGGCGAAATTTTATCTGAATTAAATCTATATAATCTAGCTCATTTTGAAAACAAATTCATCGAAGCAGTTAAGTGTGCCTTCACTTGTACGACACGCACGTTTTTACCCTAATTGGACCAAATGTATGACTTGTCAAAAGGCCTTGCCAGGTCACACCAAAATGTTACGGTGTTTGATTGGTTCATGTAACGCATGCGCATGCAAGTTCTTCTGGACTCTGTTTTACCGAAGCGCAGCGGGGTAAAAAGAGGCCTTGGTCTGGACTACGCAAGCATAAGCGCAAACAATATACGCAGACTCAGTATCGCATTTATCACATAGTTGCGAAAAAAGACAAGCACTGCTAATGAGTAGTACACTACTGAGCCTGCGTATGTCGCCAGCGCTTATGCTTTCGTTGCTAGTGTGAACCAGGCTTTACATGACAGCGAGGTACGCCTCGACAAACGCAACCAAAATGTAAAGCAGTTATTATTCTTGCATCAAAATGAAACAACGATGAACTAACACACCGTTCTTAAAAGACTTAATTGAAGCTCATTTGATTGGGGTTGAGTTTCTACTCAGTTCAAGTTTTTCTTTACACTTTGTTATGTTTTTACTTTTTACTTTGTTATGTTGGCATTTCTTTTGTTTGTACGTCCCCGATAAAAGATACTATTCTATTCCATACGTAGTACCTGAGGTGGCTCCTACAATTATCAGATATCAGACGAATTCCTCTGCATCAATAGTCCTAAACTGGAAGGTACTTATTCTAGTAACGTTACTGGTGAATTTCATATTGTAATTACTGAATTAGACTTTAATTTTTGATAAAATGAATATACGAATAGTTGTTGCATACTCTAGTTGGAAAAACCTTCATTGCTCCACGGACCACTAATAGGCTACAGAATAACCTACACTGCACAAGGACGATCACCAAAGACAATTGAAGTGGGTGTGGTCAACACGTGGGTACTGACGTCATTAGAAAAGTACACGTGGTACTCAATAATGGTGTCAGTCAAGAACACCAAGTATGTTGGTCCACCGAGTAATGAAGTGAGGATAAGGACGAAAGGAGACGGTAAGCAAGATTAGACTATACACTTGTAATTTATCATCCCTTTTCAGTTAACTTTCAGCTACCCCATCACATGCGGCAGGTTAAGTACCGGTTTAGCGAAAATCGAAACTTCACTATTTTTGGCTCTCACTTCAGTACCGTCCTCTCCAGTTAGTTCAACGAAGAAAGACATATCGTCATCCAACAGAAGTTCGTTTACTGTAGCACAAGAACCCTATACACGAGGACCTGACTTGACTATTGCCGACTGTCAGTGTATGTAGTCATATGTGAACCTTTTGAAATTATATAATTGTATTTCTTTCCCCGATCACTCGGGATGTGACTGTTGTAGCATGAAAACCAGATTTTTAAAATAAGTCTTACAAAAAAAACGTATATTAAATTAAAACTTAGAGTATGTTTTCGAAATATCAATTTTAAAACATTTCCAGCGTGTTTAAATTTTCTACAGCACCATGGGCTTCACCAACAAGTGTCTCTGTTACACTGTTAAACACCACGTCAATCGATGTGTCTTGGCGACCTATTCCTGATAACAAAATGAACTGCGACATTACCAAGTACGAAGTAAACTTGACCTTGTACGAAACAAGTTGTAATGATGAAATCTTGATGAACACAAGCAGTGCAGTACACGATGTTGCAGCGAAGGATACACATGTTGTGTTGCAAGGGTTGTCCTTACAGTGTTCAGTGTATGGTATATCAGTAAGAGGATACACAATGGCTGGGCCAGGACCTTATAGTGAAATTGTTTACTTCAGTACACCAGGTAAGGATATATATGCTCTAAAACGTGAACCATGGGATGCGCCACTCCACCCGTCCCCCCCTGAGGTTCACATGCATCTGCTACGTTCGTTATATATCCGACCCTTCCCCCCTGAAGATTTCATGATCACTCAGCGTGTTAATCATCTACTCCATTGAGCTCTGCATGTGTTGCTAGTCTAGCTGCAACAATATTAAACAAACTTCAACTGATTTCTATTTTCAAGATATAAGAACAACAGCTGGTGTAGAAAGACACGAAAGAACAACATCTCCGGAGAAGGGTTTTATAGTTGGACTTGTGGTAGCGTTTGTTGCCCTAACACTTTTAACCACTGGACTCGTAGTTGTGATATTAAAACGGTAAACAGCTGCTGGTGATATCTACATTCAATTTCAATGGACATGTTGGTGACTGAAATGCTACTTTAACAGTATTAACTAAATTTTGTCGTTATTCTCATTAGTCGCAATCAGCTCAAGAAAGAAGTCACAGCGATGCAGTTAAATCCTTCTGAGGACTATGAGAAGTATAGAACATCCACTCACGAAGGTACAAACAATGGCAAAATCTGTCCTAGCTGAGAAACGCTATATCTTCTAAACTTAATGCCTTTCTTGTGTCGATCTGTTGCAGATAATAAAGGCAATAGCTTGAGCAAGGCTGAAATAATTCCATACATGAATATCATGACATTTTTGACGCCTAATGGAACTATTGATGAAAGTACTTTAAGAAATGAATTCCAGGTAAACAACAGTCGGGCAACAAATTTGTATGGGCTTGTATGTCAATGTGAAACTGAACAGGCCTATCATTTTTCTAATTATTTACTTACATTTCCTTATTACAGAGCATACCAACTGCCTTGCATTATCAATGTTTCCGCGCAGAAAATCCTTCCAACAAAAAGAAAAATCGCTACAAAAACATTGTCCCATGTAAGTGCCTCTTTCCATGTCAACTCTGATACATTGAAGAATCAGGCCAACAATCCATCATGATGTAACATTTTGTCTTTACAGACGACCACTCTTGTGTCATCCTGCAAGATGATTGTGATACTGACTACATCAATGCATCTTTCATATGTGTAAGATTCATCACTTTGAATGATGATTTAACTTGCTAAAAGGTTGGAATATCTATACTAAACTGATATATAAGCTATCTGTATTTATCCCCAAACATTGGTTTAAAATTGCATTTTCTTACATTCAAAGGGATATGATTGCACTGCAAAGGTGTACATTGCAACGCAAGGTAACTTAAAAATGATTTCTCTCCCGATTTTTTTACGATTTAGTATAACACCCAGTGATGTGTTTTTATGTTTAAACTAAGCAGCTTATTAATTCCTTAGGTCCTTTGCCTGATGCGGTGAAAGAGTTTTGGCAAATGGTTTGGCAACAAAATACTGCTACAATAGTCATGCTAACAAACCTTATTGAATTGGGAAAGGTATTCTGTATTGTTCAAATTGACAATTTCAATCTCAATTCAAAATATCTATTGCATAATTACCCTTGTTTTGAAACTGTTTTGTCGTATTCGCGACTAGGCAGTGTCATCAATACTGGCCCGAAAGAAGTGAACAATATGGAGACATCACGGTGACCAATCATCAAACGCAAGTGTTTGCAGACTATGTCATACGAACGTTTATTTTGTCCAAGGTTGGTCATTGTACACACCCTTACTCATTATACACCTACGTATAGGCTAATGCATGTAAATTAAATTATGTTAGTATTTTATATGGGTTAAGTGGAGCGGTAGAGTTCCATGACAGAGATCACATTTCAGTTAAGATTGCATGCCAGCATTCAGTTCTGTACTCGCTCGTTTTCCCCTACGCTCCCTCCCTTACGATGGCAGTTGTACTGTGTCCAAATATATACAATATAGTACAGTGCACATGTTTAGTCCAAACTATTTATTATTATTGATTATTAGTGTAATGATATTACTATGAATTATAAATCACGGATCAAATTGTGTTTCAATTAGACCAATAGAACCAGCCGCCAAGTACGTCAATTTCATTTTACTGCTTGGCCAGACAAGGGAATTCCCCAGCATGCCACTTCAATACTTGCATTTAGAAGGAAAGTACGCAAGGAGACGCCTGCCAACGCTGGTCCAACGACAGTTATTCATTGCAGGTAACAAAGGAAATGTGACAAAACCACAGAAATTAACGGCTCATGCCACTCGATGCCACATATACAAAATATTCATAAACACTTTGACTAAGTTCTAATTTAATTTAGCAGTGCATGGCGAGTTAGATTTTTATCATTTCCATAGCTGAAGATGAGTCAAGACAATTGAAACGTTTCCGACTATTGACGCACTATACAGAAATCTTTCAGTTTTTCTTTTCAGTGCTGGTGTTGAAAGAACTGGTACCTACATAATGATTGATGCAATGCTTGAACAAGCAAAACATCAACAGAGTTTGAACATTTCTAACTACTTGCAAACCATCAGAGAAGACAGACCTTTCATGGTGCAGACAGAGGTAAAAAGATCATTTTTAAAATAATTATCAGAGCTACTTGTTAACAATATAGCTGCAATATGAAGTTGCAGTCCATACAAGCTATAAAATACGAGTTTCTTCGACGTTTTCTTCTTATGATTATCAGGATCAGTACGTATTTGTACATATGGCTGTATACGAGGCACTGGCTTGTGGTAACACAGAAATTGAAGCTCACAACCTGAACGCTGCCCTGAAGAATCTCTCAATTGTTGATAAACATGCCACCAACACGACCGGCTTTGTACTGGAGTTTCAGGTAAAACAAAAATGTCCTCAAATCAAAGAGAATTACTGTATTTATCCTCTCGACGTTTTTCCTCAGCGTATAACAGCTCTTACAGAAAAGAATGGAACCCTAAAGGAAAATTGCGCAGTGGGACTAAGAGAGGAAAACGTCGATAAAAATAGATATTCAGATATCATACCAGGTAAATGTCTTCAAATCAAATGAATCCGTTGAAGGGTGAACAAATGCATGCATCTACTGTGTATACGTAGCATGTATTGATAGTTTGTTTGCTAACTTTGTCCTCTTTTCCGTTTCTTTCAGTGGATGAGAGACGAGTTATTCTACGGATAAATAACGAGAACGAGGAAGATTATATAAATGCTTCATTTGTTGATGTAAGTTGAATTTAGCAAAGTCACGGATATTGTTCAAATCTATCACATGATCATGAAATAAAAAAGTACCGATGCTTAAACTCCATGCATGTGTTTGGTCGTTACTTATATCGTCGTTATATTTTAGACTTACAGAGATCGTAACACGTTCATTGTAACACAAGCTCCTTTGGAAAACACGGTGGTAGATTTCTGGAGAATGGTGATGGAATGCGACATAGGAACCATTGTCATGCTCAACAACTTACAAGAAGGAGACCAGGTATACAGATATATTATTTTATTCTTTATTGATTTCTTCATACTTTAGCAGGTAAATGATTACGACAACGTTAAAGTAGTAAGTCGACGCAAAGGGCTGCGCGAACATATATGTCCGGTCCTCTCTGTAATTGATGAAAGTCAACGAAATTACAACCAGTATATGAATATTCTGATCAAAATGATACTTTTATCATTTAGGCCCGTCGCTTGGAGTGGTTAGAAGGTTCAATTGAAACTCTCGCCTTCCCTTAGAAACAAAACGGGAAGAAATCAGAACAAGATATGCTAAAGCAAATCATGTACGATATTGTGCATTTAAATGAAACTAAGTACATAGTGTCACTACCTACTCGAAATTAAACGCAGTGGACTTCCTGATCACTCATGATCTGAATGGCATCTCCCAATTTACACCCATTTTGAGAAATCTCAGTGAATCTCTGAAAAGTTAACTCGAAACCCAAAAATTGAGATTGACTATGAAGAACTGCCCGACCAATAATATACAGATCAAATTTCGCCGAGCTTGCAGCGTCATATATATAAAAGCAATAAATCTCTTGTACTCAAAATCTAAATAAATAAAGTTCATTTCAAGATCATAATGGTAGAGCTCTGCCTTCCTTACACTAAAGGCTGATACTCACGGCATGTACGTCCCTGATGCCAACCGAAAATGGTAGAAATCGAACTTCACCTATGGAAGTTTCTGGCCATTGCTGTCAAAATGATAATAATATTTTAATAATAATAATAATAATAATATTTATTACTTATAACGCGCATTTTCCATGTGGATATGATCAAATGCGCGATCATATCATAAAATGATCTTTTTTACTTCTTACTGAAGGTTACAAAAGATAGTGTTTTCATCAATTGTTCCAGGTTTTCCAACCATACTGGACAGAGAACGGAACATCGACTTATGGTGGAATCACAGTGAACTTGGTGAGCGCTGACCATCTTGATGAAGTTGTGACACGCGTTTTTCAAGTTTCTGATTTTGTGGTAAGTAGCTATATATAGAGCAACAACAACAAAAACCTTTGAATTACCAAAACTAGGAATTCGAAATAGTTTGTGTGCACTCAACTGGCAAAAAAGAATGAAAAAAGGTCAATTTCTCTGCACGTTGACTCGGCGGATTTAGGGGGAGGGTGTAGGGGGTGCGCACCCCCTTCTGAGAGAACTTTGAGTCCTTTTTTTCCCAATGTTTTTCCAAGATATCCTCTCGGCAATTTACAGGTAATATGATGGTGCACCCCTTCCTGAAGATAATCCTGGATCCACCCCTGATTATTGATCAGGGACTAAATTCATCTGTCTTTGCCTTTTTCCTCTCTGCAGAAATCTCTTTCCGTGATTCATTTACAGCATATAAGATGGACTAACAATAGCATTCCCTCCAGCCCTCAAAGCATATTTGGCTTGCTTGATGAAATGGAAAAATCTCAACGAAAAGTAGCAGGACGCTCCCCAGTACTTGTTCAGTGTAGGTAAGTAATTAAACGTATTTCAAATGAAAAAAAAAAATCAATTCAAATCGTCAGAGACTATCTGTTTATCATAATGAAGGACATCAATAGGTAGATCTAGTAAACGACGCGACGAACGAGAACGGGACGATATAGTGACAGAATGACCTCAGCCATTTCAACTGTTTTCACGTCCTTCTCTGAGCGTCGACGACGTTCATATTAATGTTTATGAGCTAAGCAATAAACGTTTTCGTTGTCAAATCTCAATCTTATTGATGGAGTCAAACCGAGAACGGGCTCACTGCAATATACAGACACATGCACGACTTATTAGCACGTAATTTTACTCACGTGCTCATTTGCATGGGTTATACGAGAACTCGTTCCAATAGATCCCCGAACTAGACTCCAATGGGAACCAAGTCCGAATATCATCAAACGTGTACAGTAACAGCTAATCAAATAAGCTTTGTAAAACCCCGGAATTTGTTTACGCCCTAATAAGATGGTTGTTTTCTAGTGACGGTGTTGGTCGTAGTGGAACGTTCTGTACCATCGTCTCAACACTTGAACGAGTCAAACAAGAACAAGTAGTGGACGTCTTTCAGACCGTTAAGTCTATTCGTACTAACAGACCTGGAGCAGTCCAGACTTTGGTAAGTATTTACAATAATGGGTGGATGGAACTCCTGTGGCAAATCGTCCTACTCAGTATTATGTACAGAATCAATCATATTTTAATCAACTAATCAACCAAGTCAGTATTTATAGTAATAGTTTTATTACTGTTTACACTAGACGCAGTACGTTTTCTGCTATCAAATCGTTCAGAAGTACCTGGACTCCTTCAGTGACTATGCTAACTTCAATGTTTGACTACATGAACTCGTTTCAAGACACCATTACTGCTAGAAGACTGCGTCAAGTTCAGCATAAATAAATACAAAAGATGTATAAAAAAACGTCAAAGGAACTCGTATCTGCTTTTAGTCATTGCACTCTTACTTGAAAATTTAAAATAACAAACAAACAAACAAACAAACAAAAACAAAAACAAAAAACCAAGAAAATACATGTCATTCAAATACTGAGACAGAATAAACTGATCATAATTAAAATAATTCAAAAAATACAATATAGATTGCCGTTGTTTATTGAATGGTGTTTCTTCAGCTTCTTCAAAAATGGCCTCTAAAATTGACACAGTATGTTTTAATTCGGGATCCCACCATGTAAGTCTTGAAACACACATATAGTGAGCCCTCTCCCCTCTCCTTCCCCCGAGACAATGTTGGTTGGGACGGGTGTTGCACCTTGCAGAAATCTTCCATGGCCACCATGTTTGAAGTCATCAACATAGGACATTATTAGACATCTATTTTCATATCAGTTATTTTGCTAGGTGCAGCCTATATATAAGCATGTTGAAATTCCGGGGGGTGGGAGAACTATATATAGAATAAATGATGAGGCAGGTACCTTTTTCGGGCTGGAAGTATCCCCGGGGGGACTCCACTGTAAAAGGATCGGGTATGCTCGTCGGAAGGTTTAACAAATACCTCTAAAAGATACCGCAAGTCTTTTGAGAAGGGCGTGGCTGGACGATTTTTAACCCATAAGAGATACCAGCGGTAACAAGCTAACGGACATTATTATTATGAGCATAAAATTGAACGGTCGACACGCTTTTGTTGGGCAAATTTCTTCCATTTGAGAACAAGATAATAAGCGATGGCTCTTTTGATACCCTAAGAGAGACCAGGAAATGCTAAAACTCTAATTAACAAATTGAAGATGGTTTTGAGTTGTCTGTCCTCTTATTGACACACTCTTGACGTCATAAAATGTTCAAAACTACAACAATCATTTTGAGATAAAAGTGTCGGGAAATACTGTCATTTCATTATTTAAAAGGGAGTACCACTTTTTTGTGAAAGCTGTTTGAATAAAATGCTTAGACCTCGGGGCACAGTTTCCCCATGTAATCTTTGTTGAGTATCTCCCATGCCAGTAGTTATAGGTCTCAATCGAACCCAAAAACTTCCTCTTACACTTTTCTTTACTTTGCTGAATTGATCATAATTAGTGACAAATATACAATTCTGAATGTCTTACAGCATAGCCAATAATTAAAAGCTGTTATACGAAACTGAGTGCGGTAAAACTTGCGTCTGTATCGTAAGCACTTGCACAACTCTCTTTCGGATTTATGATTCAGAACTGTGAGAAAACTTTCAGGATTTTCAGATAACAAAGTACGTAGTTTTCAACATGGATGCTTTGGCTTTGGTATTCTGTATCTTGGTTTTATTACAAGATGTGATGTCTGTTGAAACAAAAGCAGGTAATTTACTGAGTATTTCGCAAAATATCACTTTCAAATTAAAAAAAGAATTGTGATTTCTTGTTGGTAAAAAAGAAAGGATTTGTAAACTATGTGTCTCTGAATTAAGATTAAGTTTTTCTTGCCAATAATGCAATAAAATTTAACATTAGGTACCTCTTGGTCAGCAGTTGCCGTATGAATGGCTTCTTTCTTCATTTATCAGGTCTTTGGTTTTGTAGAAAAAAAAAATTGTTTTTCAGATTGCACAGAAAGATCCTTTGTTGGACTGAATTCTCTAGAGATCCCTGACAGAGGTTTTACAGCCTCATCTTATGTACATGAGCAAGACACACTATGGGGCAAGAGTTTCGTACCAAGTAATGCAAGACTGAATGGTCCATGGGGCTGGGCACCAAGATATAATTACAATCCTTACGATTACCTACAGATTGACCTTGGTGCTGTACGAGTTATCACTGCTGTAGCAACACAAGGGGTCAATATTAAATGGTATTTAGAATTATGGGTGACAGAATACAAGTTGAAGTTCAAGAAAAACCACGAGTCAGATTGGAATGAATATAAAGATATCATAAGAATAGAAACGGTAAGGTATTATAGCAACGGGGGGGAAAAACTTTCCAACTTTGACACGTTTGTTTGTTTTTGTTTTTGATCATATTATTTATATTCCAATCGTATACCAGCAGAAGTAACTGCTGTTGGTTATTAAACCTCTAAACAGCCAGGCCTTAAGCCTACATCAGTTTTTTTGCCGATGCACTTTCACTGGTGCAAGACGTTAAGAGTCCACGTTTGTTTTATCGACCAAAATAGTAATCAGCGCCTAACCACTGCTTAAATTATTTTATTTCAGTTGTACAAAGGCACAATAACCAGTGATACTGTTGTTCGTTATGATATCACAAACCTCCAAACAGCCAGATACATCAGATTTATACCAGTGGAATTTACCGGAGCAAAGACAATGAGAGTCAACGTTTATGTTATCGAACCAGGTAATGATTCAATGTTTTATTCAACATGTAATAGAGCTGCAAAGAACAAATACCATGTACAACAAAGCTAAAAAAGAAGGATTTCTAACGATGCTAGCATTTAGATTATATTGAGTCTATATTTAGCCATATATACAAATTGATTCTACAGATGCACCACGTGAAACAGTTACGCCCTCTGAAAGATTCATCCTATTAACGTGAACCACAACACCGTGTATTAATTATTCAAACCAGCACTGTATATATATACCTGTAATAAATTGCTTTCATCACAATAGAATGCGGCCTGATGATACTGTTATTAATTTGCAGTTATACTGATATTCGCCACGCCTTCTGCAAGGTCAATATTTCTAAACTGGACCTTTGCATGCACCCACGCTAGACAACAACTGACACAATTTACCGTTCATGTGACCAAGAAGGGAGTGTTTAATGTTGGATACGTCACAAGCTATAACATTACAGGTCTACAGCCATACACTGTCTATGAAATACGAGTAAAAGCTGAAGAATATGAACTGTGGAGTCAAACGTTGAAAATCAACACTACTGTAGCAGGTTTGTTGGAATTCAACAAGTGATATTAATGTATGTATATGTTGAATAAATCATTTGCACAGCAATAATTTGTCAAGCGTTTCACAAGCTAGGCGAGTTAGCGTGTGCCACGTAAGTGAAAACCTCTGTTGGCTAAGAATGGTTCACACTAGCAACGCAAGCATTAGTCCAGACCCAGGCTTCTTTTTGCCCCGCGCGCTCCGCTTCAGAAGAACTTGCATGCGCATGCAATAAATGAACCAATCAGACACCGTAAAATTTTGGTTGGATCTGGTTGCACAGCTATCGTTCAATATGGCTGCTGTTTACGAAAGGTTAGACGAACGTTTATGTGAATTATATCGGCTATATGGGGCTCATTTTAAAAACGAATTCATCGAAGCAGTTAAGTATGCTTTCACTTGTACGAAACACACGTTTTTACCCTAATTAGAGCAATTCCAAGCCCTGTATGACTTGCCATTAAGAAATGGTTCATAAGTCGCGTGCGTCTATCGAGTTATGGATGCACGCGGGAGGTTGATAAGCACGAAAGAAGCCTAATGAGGAACTCTAAAATCTAAAATCTAAAGAAAATTAATACACATTCCATGATTATAGTGGTCGCTATTGAGTTTGTTTGTTTGTTTTTATCTATTTTTATTTCTCTAGAAGTACATAAAATTTATTCTGGCTGCTTTCAGACGCGGGTACGTTGACATCGACCACACTAGTTTTTTTGATATTTCCAAGGTGTTTTCCCGAAAGCAATTTATTCAAAATTTCGGTCTGATGTACAAAAGGCTTTTAATTCTAGCTGCTCAAAAATCAGCTGAGGTTAAATTGTTGCTTCAAAATCACTTACTGTGATGGCATTGGTAACTTGGCTTATGAATGTAGGTTTTTCAAGATTTGTTTTTGAGTTTTTGTGAGCTTTTGCCGACTAAAGCAATGCCAAAAAAACAAAAAAAATTTTCGAGGAAAGAGAAACTCTGACGTGAGCGTGCACCATCGTGAAATGGTTCACGGTAAATTAGCCAAGCAGAGCGCGCGCTTTACTGTATAGCTATGTTATAAAAGGCCTTGTAACCAGGTCACACCAAACTTTTACGGTGTCGGATTGGTTCGTTGACTTCTATAACGGATGCGCATGCAAGTTTTTCTGAACTCTGTCTTAACGAAGCGGAGCTAGCAGGGTAAAAAGAGGCCTGGGTCTGGACTACGCAAGCATAAGCGCAAATAATATACGCAGACTCAGTATCGCATTTATCATGCACATAGGTGCGAAAAAAGACAAGCACTACTAATGAGCAATACACTACTGAGTCTGCGTCTGTTCCTTGCGCTTATGCTTTCGTTGCTAGTGTGAACAAGGATTTACATGACAGCTAGGTACGCCTCGATAAATGCAACCAAAATGTAAAGCAGTTACTATTCTTGCATCAAAATGAAACAACAATGAACTAACACACGTTCTCAAAGGACTTGAAGCTCATTTGATGAAGCATAAGAAAGCTCTGTTATGTTGGCATTTCTTTTGTTTGTACGTCCCCGATAAAAGATACTATTCTATTCCATACGTAGTACCCAAGGTGGCTCCTACAATTATCAGAAATCAGACGAATTCCTCTGCATCAATAGTCCTAAACTGGAAGGTACTTATTCTAATAACGTTACTGGTGAATTTTCATATTGTAATTACTGAGTTAGACATTAATTTTTGATAACATGAATATACGCATAGTTGTTGCATACTCTAGTTGGAAAAACCTTCACTGCTCCACGGACTGCTGATAGGCTACAGAATAATCTACACAGCGCAAGGAGGATCATCAAAGACAATTGACGTGGGTGTGGTCAACACGTGGGTACTGACGTCATTAGAAAAGTACACGTGGTACACAATAACAGTGTCAGTCAAGAACACCAAGTACGCTGGTCCACCGAGTAGAGAAGTGAAGATAAGGACAATGGAAGACGGTAACATTGTTAAATCAAGGTTATTATCTTTCAGTTATTAACCAAAATTAAGGTGACTCCTATCATTTTCCTTTACTAACTTCAGTACCAGAGGTGTCTCCCATAATCATCAGGAATATAAGTAATTCTTCAACATCGATAATCCTCGAATGGAAGGTACATATCGACTGGTATTTTATGTTAGAGTAGTGTTCATAGCTATGTGAAGAAGTTCCTGCCGAGTAGTCAAGCTGAGTTGTGGGGAGGGAGGGGAGGGTTCCTTCAAAGGGAACACCATATATAGGCGCAGATATTTACAGACATTTACTGAACTGACTCTGTAGGTTGAAGATCCTCAATTAGTCCACGGACCGCTGACAGGTTACACAATAACATACACAGCACAACGAGGATCATCAAAGACAATTGACGTGGGTGTGGTCAACACGTGGGTACTGACGTCACTAGAAAAGTACACGTGGTACACAATAACGGTGTCAGTCAAGAACACCAAGTACGTTGGTCCACCGAGTAATGAAGTGAGGATAAGGACGATGGAGGACGGTAAGCAAGATTAGACTATACACTTGTAATTTATCATCCCTTTACAGTTAACTTTCAGCTACCTCATCACATGCGGCAGGTTAAGGTGAGTCAATAGTTCCAAATGGCCGAATCGGTCATATCGGTTTTTGGCTCATAACTTTGACTCCCTTTGAGCAATGACCGTCAAACGGCACCAAAATCTAAAACAGTCATTCAGCTATAATATAATATACACTGATCGCGTTTTATGTCAGTAATTTGTGATATATACGGCATTAAACGAATGAGCTGTTGTCACAAAAACTCGATTTTGTGGAAAATCTAGCCGTTTTATTTCGCTGAAAAATTTAGAATCCTTTTAGCTAAACATAACAGACAACCAGGCCACGTTTTAAGAAATTCGTCGGAACTGAAGTCTCGCAACAGAAGGGAACAGAAAATGCACCTAAATTCTATATTGTCATCATCTTGAATGTTGTGAACGAAATAGTCGCTCCCTAAACATGCTTTAAAGCCGCGGTTTTAGGCTAAAGCTGGCGGCAATTCATTATACTTTCGACTGTCATACCGCGATTGTCGACCAGACTGACCGTTTTAAAGTATTTTAAAGTTGTATGGATGTAATAAAATGCTCAAATACCTGCCTAGGTCCAAGAAGTTGCGTTTTCTCCAATTTCTTCGTACTTTTTTCAAATTGTTCTATTAGAAGTTTCCCACATAAGCTTCAAAGCACTGTGATAAATTATTAACCAATTTTGCTGGTGTTCGTGGTTTGGAATAAGAGAAATTACGTTTTTGGTTGAGCTCAGTTCCATCTCCTAGCTCAAACCAAAAGTTTTGCTGCTTTGTTTTTGAATACGCAATGAGGCAAGGTGCAAGATATGTCAAGAATTCGCACCCTTGTTAGGGGGGAGCTTCTATTATACAGTATAACACAAACTATAATGCAATATGCATTTTGTCGGCATACTGTATAATAGAGGCTCCCCCCTAACAAGGGTGCGAATTCTTGACATATCTTGCACCTTGCCTCATTGCGTATTCAAAAACAAAGCAGCAAAACTTTTGGTTTGAGCTAGGAGATGGAACTGAGCTCAACCAAAAACGTAATTTCTCTTATTCCAAACCACGAACACCAGCAAAATTGGTTAATAATTTATCACAGTGCTTTGAAGCTTATGTGGGAAACTTCTAATAGAACAATTTGAAAAAAGTACGAAGAAATTGGAGAAAACGCAACTTCTTGGACCTAGGCAGGTATTTGAGCATTTTATTACATCCATACAACTTTAAAATACTTTAAAACGGTCAGTCTGGTCGACAATCGCGGTATGACAGTCGAAAGTATAATGAATTGCCGCCAGCTTTAGCCTAAAACCGCGGCTTTAAAGCATGTTTAGGGAGCGACTATTTCGTTCACAACATTCAAGATGATGACAATATAGAATTTAGGTGCATTTTCTGTTCCCTTCTGTTGCGAGACTTCAGTTCCGACGAATTTCTTAAAACGTGGCCTGGTTGTCTGTTATGTTTAGCTAAAAGGATTCTAAATTTTTCAGCGAAATAAAACGGCTAGATTTTCCACAAAATCGAGTTTTTGTGACAACAGCTCATTCGTTTAATGCCGTATATATCACAAATTACTGACATAAAACGCGATCAGTGTATATTATATTATAGCTGAATGACTGTTTTAGATTTTGGTGCCGTTTGACGGTCATTGCTCAAAGGGAGTCAAAGTTATGAGCCAAAAACCGATATGACCGATTCGGCCATTTGGAACTATTGACTCACCTTAAGTACCCGTTTAGCGAAAATCGAAACTTCACTATTTTTGGCTCTCACTTCAGTACCGTCCTCTCCAGTTAGTTCAACGAAGAAAGACATATCGTTGTTCAACAGAAGTTCGTTTACTGTAGCACAAGAACCCTATACACGAGGACCTGACTTGACTATTGCCGACTGTCAGTGTATGTATAGTCATATGTGAACCTTTGGAAAATATATAATTGTATTTCTTTCCTCAATCACTAGCAATGTGACTTTGCAATATGAGTCTTAATTAAGAGATTTTTAGAATAATTTAAAAAAAAAAACAACGTATAAATCAAAACTTAGAGTATGTTTTATCGATTTTAAAACACTTCAGCCAATTCCACGTGTTTAATTTTTTTACAGTACCGTGGGCTTCACCAACAAATATCGCTGTTACACTATTAAACACCACGACAATTAATGTGTCTTGGCAACCTATTCCTGATAACAAAATGAACTGCGACATCACCAAGTACGAAGTGAACTTGACCATGTACGAAACAAGATGTAATGATGAAATCCTGATGAACACAAGCAATGCAGTACACGATGTTGCAGCGAAGGATACACATGTTGTGTTGCAAGGATTGTCCTTACAGTGTTCAGTGTATGGTATATCAGTAAGAGGATACACAATGGCTGGACCAGGACCTTATAGTGAAATTGTTTACTTTAGTACACTAGGTAGGGAAATATATGCTTAATAACATAAACCATGGGATGCACCACTCCACCCGTCCCCATCCTGAGGATCATATGCATCTGCTACGGTCGTTATCCGACCCTTCCCCCTGAAGATTTTATGATCACTCAGCGTATTAGTCATCTACTCCATTGAGCTCTGCATGTGTTGCTAGTCTAGCTACAACAATGTGAAACAAACTTCAACTGATTTTTTAATTTTTAATTTTCAAGACATAAGAACAACAGCTGGTGTAGAAAGACACGAAAGAACAACATCTCCGGAGAAGGGTTTTATAGTTGGACTTGTGGTAGCGTTTGTTGCCCTAACACTTTTAACCACTGGACTCGTAGTTGTGATATTAAAACGGTAAACAGCTGCTGGTGATATCTACATTCAATTTCAATGGACATGATGGTGACTGAAATGCTACTTTACAGTATTAACTAAATTTTGTCGTTATTCTCATTAGTCGCAATCAGCTCAAGAAAGAAGTTACAGCGATGCAGTTAAATCCTTCTGACGACTATGAGAAGTATAGAACATCCACTCACGAAGGTACAAACAATGGCAAAATCTGTCCTAGCTGAGAAACGCTATATCTTCTAAACTTAATGCCTTTCTTGTGTCGATCTGTTGCAGATAATAAAGGCAATAGCTTGAGCAAGGCTGAAATAATTCCATACATGAATATCATGACATTTTTGACGCCTAATGGAACTATTGATGAAAGTACTTTAAGAAATGAATTCCAGGTAAACAACAGTCGGGCAACAAATTTGTATGGGCTTGTATGTCAATGTGAAACTGAACAGGCCTATCATTTTTCTAATTATTTACTTACATTTCCTTATTACAGAGCATACCAACTGCCTTGCATTATCAATGTTTCCGCGCAGAAAATCCTTCCAACAAAAAGAAAAATCGCTACAAAAACATTGTCCCATGTAAGTGCCTCTTTGCATGTCAACTCTGATGCACTGAAGAATCAGGCCAACAATCCATCATGATGTAACATTTTGTCTTTACAGACGACCACTCTTGTGTCATCCTGCAAGATGATTGTGATATTGACTACATCAATGCATCTTTCATATGTGTAAGATTCATCACTTTGAATGATGATTTAACTTGCTAAAAGGTTGGAATATCTATACTAAACTGATATATAAGCTATGTGTATTTATCCCCAAACATTGCTTTAAAATTGCATTTTCTTACATTCAAAGGGATATGATTGCACTGCAAAGGTGTACATTGCAACGCAAGGTAACTTGAAAATGATTTCTCTCCCGATTTTCTTACGATTTAATACCGAAATCCGGTGATGGGTTTTTTTATGTTTAAACTCAGCAGCTTATTAATTCCTTAGGTCCTTTGCCTAATACGATGAAAGAGTTTTGGCAAATGGTTTGGCAGCAAAATACTGCTACAATAGTCATGCTGACAAACCTTATTGAATTGGGAAAGGTATTGTGTATTGTTCAAATTGACAATTTCAATCTCAGTTCAAAATATCTATTGCATGATTACCCTTGTTTTGAAACTGTTTTGCCGTATTCGCGATTAGGCAAAGTGTCATCAATATTGGCCTGAAAGAAGTGAACAATATGGAGACATCAAAGTGACCAATCATCAAACGCAAGTGTTTGCAGACTATGTCATACGAACGTTTATTCTGTCCAAGGTTGGTAATTGTACACACCCTTACTCATTATACACCCACGCATAGGCTAATGCATGTAAATTAAATGATGTTAATATTTTAGGTTAAGTGGAGCGGTAGAGATCCATAACACAGATCACATTTCAGTTAAGATTGCGAGCATCCCGTTCTGTACTCGCTCGTTTTCCCCTACGCTCCCTCGCTTAAGATGGCAGTTGTACTGTGTCCAAATATATACAATATAGTACAGTGCACATGTTTAGTCCAAACATATGTCGTCAGTTGATTATTTGTGTAACAGCACAATGAATTATAAATCACAGATCAAATTATGTTTCAATTAGACCAATAGAACCAGCCGCCAAGTACGTCAGTTCCATTTTACTGCTTGGCCAGACAAGGGAATTCCCCAGCATGCTACTTCAATACTTGCATTTAGAAGACAAGTACGCAAGGAGACGCCTGATAATGCTGGTCCAACAGTTATTCATTGCAGGTAACAAAGGAAATTTGACAAAACTACAAAAATTAACGGCTCATTCCACATACAAAATTTTGATAAACATCTTTACTAACTTCTAATTTTAGCAGTGGCGAGTTAGATTTTTATCAGTTCCAGAGCTGAAAATGAGTCAAGACAATTAAAACGTTTCCGACTATTGACGCACTATACAGAAGTCTTTTAGTTTTTCTTTTCAGTGCTGGCGTTGGAAGAACTGGTACCTATATAATGATTGATGTAATGCTTGAACAAGCAAAACATCGACAGAGTTTGGACATTTCCAACTACTTGCGAACCATCAGAGAAGACAGACCTTTCATGGTGCAGACAGAGGTAAGAAGATCATTTTTAAAATATCAGAGCTACTTGTTTACAATATAGCTGCAATATGAAGTTGCAGTCCATACAAGCTATAAAATACGAGTTGCTTCGACGTTTTCTTCATATTTCACAGGATCAGTACGTATTTGTACATATGGCTGTATACGAGGCACTGGCTTGTGGTAACACAGAAATTGAAGCTCACAACCTGAGCGCTGCCCTGAAGAATTTGTCAACTGTTGATAAACACACCAACACGACCGGCTTTGTACTGGAGTTTCAGGTAAAATAAAAATGTCCTCAAATCAAAGAGATTTACAGTATTTATCCTCTCGACGTTTTTCCTCAGCGTATAACAGCTCTTACAGAAAAGAATGAAACCCTAAAGGAAAATTGCGCAGTGGGACTAAGAGAGGAAAACGTCGATAAAAATAGATATTCAGATATTATACCAGGTAAATGTCTTCAAATCAAATGAATCCGTTGAAGGGCGGACAAACGCATGCATCTAGCTACTGTGTATACGTCGTGTGTATTGATAGTTTGTTTGCCAACTTTGTCCTCTTTTCCGTTTCTTTCAGTGGATGAGAGACGAGTTATTCTAAGGGTAAATGACGAGAATGAGGAAGATTATATAAATGCTTCATTTGTTGATGTAAGTTGAATTCAGCAATGTCACGGATATTGTTCAAATCTATCACATCAAATAAAAAAGTACCGATGCTTAAACTCCATGTATGTGTTTGGTCGTTACTTATATTGTCGTTATATCTTTAGACTTACAGAGATCGTAACGCGTTCATTGTAACACAAGCTCCTTTGGAAAACACGGTGGTAGATTTTTGGAGAATGGTGATGGACTACAACATAGGAACCATTGTCATGCTCAACAACTTCCAAGAAGGAGACCAGGTATACAGATATATTATTTTATTCTTTATTGATTTAATTTCTTCATACTTTAGCAGGTAAATGATTACGATAACGTTAAAGTAGTATAAGTCGACGCAAAGGGCTGCGCGAACATATATGTTCGGTCCTTCTCTCTGTAATTGATGAAAGTCAACGAAATTACAACCAATACTGAATATGCTGATCAAAATGATACTTTTATCATTTAGGCCCGTCGCTAGGGGTGGTTAGAAGGTTCAATTTGAAACTCTCGCTTCCTCTTAGAAACAAAAGGGGAAGAAATCAGAAGCAAACCATGTACGATATTGTGCATTTAAATGAAACTATAAGTGCATAGTGTCACTACCTACTCGAAATTGAACGCAGTGGACTTCCTGTCACCCATGATCTGAATGGCATCTCCCAAATTACACCCATTTTGTGAAATCTCAGTGAATCTCTCTGAAAAAGTTAATTCGACAGCCAAAAATTGAGATTGACTATGAGGAACTGCCCGACTAATAGAATTAATTTCGCTGAGCTTGCAGCTTCATATATATAAAACCAATAAACCTCTTGTACTCAAAATCTAAATAAATAAAGTTCATTTCAAGATCATAATGGTAGAGCTCTGCTTTCCTTACACTAAAGGCTGATACTCACGGCATGTACGTCCCTGATGCCAACCGAAAATGGTAGAAATCGAACTTCCCCTGTGGAGTTTCTGGCCATTGCTGTCAAAAAGATCTTTTTTACTTCTTACTGAAGGTCACAAAAGATAGTGTTTTCATATAAACTATTCCAGGTTTTCCAATCATACTGGACAGAGAACGGAACATCGACTTATGGTGGAATCACAGTGAACTTGGTGAGCGCTGAATATCTTGATGAAGTTGTGACACGCGTTTTTCAAGTTTCTGATTCTGTGGTAAGTAGAACAGCAACAATAAATTTTTTCAATTACCAAAGCTAGGAAATACTTCGTGTGCACTCAACTGGCAAAAAAGAATGAAAAAAGTCAATTTCTCTGCACGTTGACTCGATTGTCAAGGGCGGATTTAGGGAAGGGGTGCAAGGGGGTGCGCACCCCCTTCTGAGACAACTTTGAGTCCGCTATTTTCTCAATACGTTTCTAAAATATCCTCTCGCGATCGGCAGTTTACAAGTTATATGATGGTGCAACCCCTCCTGAAGACAGTGCACCCCCTCCTCAAGATAATCCTGGATCCACCCTTGATTATTGATCAGGGACTAAATTCATCTGTCTTTGCGTTTTTCCTCTCTGCAGAAATCTCTTTCCGTGATTCATTTACAGCATATAAGATGGACTAACAATAGCATTCCCTCCAGCCCTCAAAGCATATTTGGCTTACTTGATGAAATGGAAAAATCTCAACGAAAAGTAGCAGGACGTTCCCCAGTACTTGTTCAGTGTAGGTAAGTAATTAAACGTATTTCAAATGAAAAAAAAAAACAAAATTCAAATCGTCAGAGACTATCTGTTTATCATAATAAAGGACATCAATAGGTAGATCTAGTAAACGACGCGACGAACGAGAACTGGACGATATAGTGACAGCGACCTCAGCCATTTCAACTGTTTTCACGTCCTCCTCTGGGCGTCGACGACGTTCATATAATGTTTATGAGCTAAGCAATAAAATATTTTGTAGTCGAATCTCGTTTTATTGAAGGAGTCAAACCGAGAACGGGTTCACTGAAATATACAGACATGCACATGCACGACTTATTAGCACACGTGATTGTACTCACATGCTCATTTGCATGGGTTATACGAGAACTCGTTCCAATAGATCCCCGAACTAGACTCCCATGGGAACCAAGTCCGAATATCATCAAGCGTGTACAGCAACAGCTAATCAAATAAGGTTTGTAAAACCCCAGAATTTGTTTACGCCCTGATAAAATGGTTGTTTTCTAGTGACGGTGTTGGTCGTAGTGGAACGTTCTGTACCATCGTGTCAACACTTGAACGAGTCAAACAAGAACAAGTACTGGACGTCTTTCAGACCGTTAAGTCTATTCGTACTAACAGACCTGGAGCAGTGCAAACGTTGGTAAGTCAGTTACAATAATGGGTTAAGCTCCTGTGGCAAATCGTCCTACTCAGTATAATCATGTACAGAATCAATCAAGTCAGTATTTATAGTAATAGTTTTATTTCTGTTTACACTAGACGCAGTACGTTTTCTGCTATCAAATCGTTCAGAAGTACCTGGACTCCTTCAGTGACTATGCTAACTTTAATGGTTGACTACATGAACTCGTTTCAAGACACCATTACTGCTAAGAAGACTGCTTCAAGTTCAGCATAATTATAGATACAAAAGATGTATAAGAACTTTAAAGGAACTCCTACCTGCTTTTAGCCATTGTACTCTTACGTGCAAAAAAACAAAACAAAGCAAAACAAAACAAAAAACAAAAAACAAAAGAAAACTAAAAAACAAGCAACTTTTACTAATTAAAAGAAATACATGTCATAATTATTGATCAATGTCATTCAAGTACTGAGACAGAATAAACTGATATTAATCGTAATTAATTCACAAAGCTACAATATAGATTGCCGTGGTTTATTGTATGGGGTATCTTCAGTTGCTTCAAAAATGGAAATTCGCCCCAACTCTGATCTCGGTCCTTACTAAAGCACAGGGATTTCCCAAGAGTACAGCAAAAAATGTCAAAACAGCAACTAGCGTTTGACAAATCAATCAAGCCTATACGTTGTTTACAAATGAAAATCTTACCAGTACCAAGATTAAAAGATGTCTAAGGGGCAAGTATGGCACAGATGGTTAGTGCTTGGCCTTCGGTGCGAGAAGTCCAGAGTTCGATTCCTTGTTACATCCTTGTTTCGACTTCTTTCCTTTTCGTGTAGCTTTTACTGGTGGAGAGAAAAATTAAATTGCACCATACAGATGATATAATACCGATCAAGCATACGCTAGCTACGTCGGTGACGGTGTGCAGAAAAGTTGAGGCAGGCCTCTAAAATTGTTACATTGCAGCCTAGTCCCCAGGCGTCATCTGCGAGAGCGGAGCGCGAGAAGTCCTGGGATGAGCGCGAAGCGCGAGAGAACGCCTAGCAAATAATGCCAAAATGTCCCTGACTTGACCAAAAGTGTCCCTAGCTGACCTTTAGCTGATTTAACAACTTCAATTTTTAATATTTTTTCAACAATTTCGGTGGAATGAGTATTATTTACACTTCTATGTACCCATGTACGTAGAACATTCTATCTAACATATACACCCCTACATTCCAATCATTCGTTTCATCACCCCCTCTCTCCCCTCCGTGCGTCCTTCTGGATAATTGCATATCCAATTTGGGTTATATCCAGCATTTCCTGATTTGTAGTTGGGGAATAATGGCAGCTTGATTGAAAAACTTGAAGGTTGATTCTTGTTCTGACATCGTCATAGCCACTCTCAAAGATTTCTTCTTCGCTACGCGTAGGTAATAAGCATTCGTGGTCTTTTGGACTGAGCCAGTTTTTCTCACAGCCTTCACAGCGGAATTTTCCACACATTTTTTACACAGCAATCTCCACAGGAAGGTAAGTACCAGACGAACTTTGACTCGCCCTACTACTTCAACTTAATCCCTTGTAATTATGGTCAACGTGCAACCTTGTTGTCTTCGACAGAAATATTTTGAATCATCTTCAAACTGGATTCTTTCGTGAATGGTCCATAAGGGTCCTTCGTAGTATAATCGCGTATCCAACAGTAGAGGAGAGACAGGAGACTTAAAATCATTGTTATTAAGGTGACCGGCCGGTCTCTTAAACGTTCCTGCTGGTTACTATTGCACCATCACCCTCATGACGTGATCGTACCGCGTAAACTCGTAATCTCTGTACTAGTACCGGAAACTCGCTGCGCTCGTACCCCATTGTACTCCATCGTACCCCGGAGTGTTGGATAGCCCTACCTGGCTAGAGGGGAGGGGTGCCCCCGTCGTACCTCATTCATACCCCTTATCGTAGCACCCCCCCCCCCCCCCCCCCCCCCCCCCCACACACACACACCGCTCGTACCCCACATACTGGGGTCGCCCTGCCGGGGCTGGAGGAGGGGGATCGTATCTCCCGTACCCCGTACCCCGTACCCCGGTCCCAGAACTAGGCTCCTTTTCCTACTACTTTGAAGCACAGTTTGATTATAATTAGTGACAAATATATAATTCCGAATGTCTTACACCATAGCCAATAATTAAAAACTGTTATACGAAACTGAGTGCGTTAAAACTTGCGTCTGTATCGTAACCACTTGCACAACTCTCTTTCGGATTTATGATTCAGAAGTGTAAGAAAGCATTGTGTACGATCGCACAGTGCCAAGCTGCGTGATGAATTACGCATAGCAAGTGTCAGCCTGGAGTCGAAGAGAAATATACAGGAAGGAATTCGTAAAGAACTAGAACAACTTAAAAGCCTACACAAGGCACTGTTGTATCAATCAAAGAAAGTGCGACCGATTGGAAAAAGAGTCGGATGAAAAAGCTAAAGACATTGCAAATCATAATTTTAAGTTCCAAAAACTCTCGCGAATGGAGTATGACAATGACATTGATAATGATTTTTATGTACAGGCAACCTGCATGGCTGTTTAGAATCATTTAGCTCAGTTAATTACTATAGTAAAATTCAATTTGTATTTTGGTCATTTTTCATGCTTTTTATGTGGTATAAAGCAAAAAGATGAAATGTTACAAAAAGGTACAATATAATGTTAACTTATTAAGTTATCAATCATATGATTGTATAATGGAGTCATTTAATAATTCTTTGAATAATGTAATGCTGGGGGCATTTTTCAGTTTCTGATCAACTGTGTTCCAACCTTGAGTCCAGCAATTCTAGTATTAAATTTACCATCATTGGTTCGCACCTTTGGAATAGTAAAATTCATATTCTTGAAGCAAAACTGGTGTTGTAATTATGCCATTTGTTTGCAAATTGAAAGAAATCAGTGAAAATCATCGGAAGGTTTCCCGCTTTGAAATTGTACACGAAAATGGCATTGTAAAAATATACAAGATCATGAAATTTGATAATTTTGTATTTTATAAGGAAAGGTTGTTTTAACAAAGAAAGGGTTTGAATAATGGTTATGGTAGTATAAAAACCACAACGCAATTGCCTTGTAGGAAATCGTGTTGTCATCGCCAGAAATTCCGGTCATATCGCGGGCGCAATAGATCAGCGGATTTCGTCACGAGCAAAACAAAATGGCGTTTTTTGCAAAGAAATAGCCCGAGGAAAAGATATATTCGCGGATATAGTTTCAGAAACTTAAATTCTTACAAAAGCCCAAATCAATCTATTAAGTCCTACATCTTTCAGAACTATCAGAATGCAAATTATATTCAAAACCTCTGTGATAAACCTTTCCTTTTTGCTTTTAAATTTGTTCCTTTTGCGTTTTTATTGCCAAACTGCGAAAACACACATATTAAAAGCGTCATATCTCTAAATCGAAAACGCGAACGTTATTTGCGTGGTTGGATTCACAAAATATGGTGGTTATACATCACCAATATTAAATTTGAAGCAAATAGGTGAAATCTTTATGCGTTTATTTTCACTTCCAAAACGCTTCAAGCTGAGTATTTTTTTCGTTGATTTGTATGCGTTCATTGAAGCGTCAAAGTTTATTCATATATGTATTTTTTAATTAATTCAAAAACGATGTCCGTAATTCCTGGCCATGTCCTGATTCTAGAAAATTGAGTTTTGATGAGGCCAAAGGTCGAAGCAGACCAGAAATAGTACGGAGAAGAACCTACAGTGAGAAAATGGGTTCCACGAATAGTGAGGAACCGCAGATAATCGAAGATGATGAAACCCAAGGGTCTGTAGATGATAACGTGGATGTGCTGTACGGCCAATGTAAAGAAACGCTGGAATGCATACAGCAAAGTTTTGAATTACAAAAGATTTTATTTCTCTTGAAAGAGAAACGTTTTATTATTTTAAAACGTTAGAGCCAGGCCAACCAGAAAGACATTCCTTAGTCGGAGTGGCTGTCAGAAGGAGTTCCTTACTTGACCACTTTCCTTATTTGGGGCTATACTTTCCAATCAACACTGAGTCGTACCCCGAACTTGCCTCGCTAGTTTGTAAAAAGACTAAGTTAATGTGCGAGTGTGGCAAATATCGACAGTCCATACATAAACAACTAAGCTGTATCTGATTTCCTGTTTACATAACATTTCTAGTCAAAGCGAAACAATACGTTGGTCTTATGTTTAATTAGGTTATAGCAAAACTTAAAGCAAAGCCTATGATCAAAACATCAACACTAAAAATTACTTAGTAAATTAGTAAAATTACTATTAATTAGTTAGTAAAATTACTCAAAAATACATTGAGGTTCATTAATACATAATTACTGGAAACTCTGTAGTGTAACACACTTAGTAAGTGGATGCCGTGAAATTCCTCTATTTCATGCACAAAAACGTTAACGTTGTCATTATTTGACATTTATTTGTTTATCTACTCATGCAGTTTTCTTATTTTTGAGCAATATTACCCTACAATGCAGTCCCAAATCCCAAATCGCATTCGATTGTAATTTTTACCGCATACTCCTTTTCGTACGGGAAGGTCGCGTAGACCTGTAGCTATTTTATGCACGAAATTTTTAGAAATGGGTTATGGAGACATTGAAGACCATTGAAAGACAGTCAGTGGCCGGCTGGCAAGTTTTATGTGAGTTTGTTTTCATATATTTAGAAAGCTTCAACTGTAACAAATGCACTCTTCTGGAACCTGAATGCGCGAAAGTAAAGCAAGAAATGGAAAAAGAAACCAGCAGTTTGAAGGGAGAGTCGACGTCCAAAAAGCCCGTTACGCGGTCGTCCAATTTTGTTTATCCCTCGTATGATTACAGACCGAATTGGACTCCACTCAGTCCTATTGCCATCATAAATAAGAATCTAAGCTGAAGTGAAACTGCATCACCTTTGTTTTTTCGGTGTGACAGTAGCGGCCTAAAGTTAAAACAATCATAAAGGCAATTATGCATTTCTTGATATTGCATGTAAGAAAAAGACGGCAATAAATTAAACTTTTACAAGAACTGATTTTGACTTCTATGAAGTGATTTTCAGAAAATTGAAAGAGTCAGTTGATTCGTCAGCGACATGTCTTTAGCACATAATTCTCAGTACCAATGAGCTTAAAGTTCACGTTAGTCTGTGGTAGACTTTGTCAGCTCTCTAAGAATTGTGCTGTTTCGTTTGTAACTCACAAACGTGACACCACATTCACACAATACCATGATGGAATCGAGTTCTTTAGCCTTCAAAATTTGTCTTCTTCTTGTAATAAGGATTGCAAGTGGAGTTACAACCTCAGGTATGTTTTTGTGTCATTAGTTTGTTGGCTTTTAGTTGTTGTTTTTGTGAACAGATTTTTTTTGTTTAAATGTGAGTTTTTTTATCGATTCCCCGTGTGATAATAGTGCTGAAGGTACAACTTTGTCCTTCAAGCGGATTTCTGAAAATACCCTTATCAATAATCTGATATTGAGGTGAGCAGATCGCAGTGTTCTACTGAAATATAATACACTGTAATTGATTATTGAAAGTTGTCGATTATAGTTAGTAACAAACTGAAACGTCTTGATAATATAATAACAGAGTGTAGATATTTTGAGACAACAACAACAACAACAACAATAATAATAATAATAATAATAATAATAATAACTTTATTATCCTCAGAGTTCAGAAAGGTAATACTTATTTACACTGAAGCTGTGCAAAAAATAATAGCATTTATCGCACCTCACGGTGAATTACAAATGCGAACTCTAAAACATGTATAAAACTAGATATAACGATTATAGAATATCATTATAAGATATGACTATTAAATATATATATATATATATATATATATATATATATATATATATGAGGGGTGTCAACACAAAAGGGGTCTTGTCTACTAAGACCCCTTTGATGTACCATCTTTCAGATTTGCCGCTTTAACAGCAATCTTTAGGGGTTTTTTGGTCATTTCTCGGCGAAGATAGGAGAGAGAACAACAACAACAACAACGAAACTCTCAAAAGAGGGGGGGGGGGGGAACAGAGAGAAAAGAAAGAAAAATGAACAGAAAAACTGCAGAGCGCGCTTGGGTATAAGAGAGAAGGGAAGAAGGAAAAACAAAACAGAAAACAAAGACAATAGTTGTTCGGATTTCTTTTGCCAATTAGTGGGAACCAAAAACAAACTTAAAAAAAGAAATAACTTACAAATGAGAAAGAGAAAAGAAAGAAAAACAGAAAAAATGTGTTTGTGAAACAGAAAAAGAGAGAAGAAAAAGAAAAAAAAAAACGGGAAAGAGAAACAATAGTTGTCAAGGTAACTGTCAATTTGGTGCTGTTCTAGAAGACTGAAGGCTCACTTATCCAGTGACGCCTGACGAATTCTAGGGTTTACGTTCGGTGAGCGTACTGATCGTGGCCTGAATTCAGCTTCTAAGTGCTTTTTCGAGTCACTTTGTAGCACAGAAGTCGCTTGACTTGCATCATTAAGCAAGGAAAGACGGCGGAGACAAACTCCTGGAAGAACTCAGGAGTGGGAAGCGACTTTACGAAGAACGAGTCACAGTAATTACGGCGACAAGGTTCAACTGTGATCTCCGGAGTATTGAGGCTTCTCTGGTCGTTCTGTGATGCATCCCCCAAGCCAACAAGGCCATTTCGGCGAGTTTTGAACTGTAAAGAAGGCAATCGGTGCCGTCTGGGACCTGTTAGCGAGGGGGGCTCGGCACTTCTAAGAAATTTCTAAGACTAAGAGTAGGGGATGGGTGCTGTCCAATTTTTCATGGATGCCCATAATCCTTTTCTTCCGCTGTATCTGATCCAGCGGAAGAAATGCATTATGGGATGCATGTTTGGACGCGTACAGTGTTTTTCCTTGGACCAGCTATGGTTGTAGCGCTGAGAATGCCAAAACGGGGTCGACTTGCGCACCGTGCGTTACAGCCTATCTTATGGTCAACCTTTAAGACCCCTTTTGTGTTGTCATTCCTCATATATATATATAGATTGGACTATGTATCTGTAAAAATATGAACAATGAAATATTTTAACCTTCTTATGTCTAGTAAAAAAGCACATAGCAGGTATGAAACTAATTTCTTGTAACGTTCTGTTCGGCATTTTGATAGGCTCACATCCCTGCTGTTAATTTTGCTGAGTTACGTTTGTGGGTATCTGCACACGAGTCTTCGGCACCAAATGGTTGAGGCGAGATCCTCTTTCATTGATCTTTGTGAAGGTCTTGTTGCAGAGCGATTGTCTTCTCACGTCCAAACGTGAACATTTAGTCACACTAAGGGCCTCCTCGTAGTGAATTTAAGGATATACTACACTGAGCTCTATTTTGTACTAGCTCAATTCTTGTCCTTTGATATTCCGGCAGACAAGTATGCCATACAGTACAAGCATACTCAAGGATGCATCTCACGAGGCCAAAGAAGACTGAAAGTAGACCAGTGGGTGGTATGCCCGAACGACGCAGAACTCTAAGGATATACAGCCTCTTGGAAGCTTTCTTCGCGATAGCATCAGTGTTTTCACCCCACTTGAGCTGGTTGGTTATGATGACACCAAGAACCTTGAATGATTGAACAGCATCAATCTGTTGACCGTCGATTTGAAGAGGGGAGGTGTTTGGCTTGTCTCGAAGGAAGCTGATGGTCATTTCTTTCCACTTCTTTAATTCCATTTATCTTCATGTCGTTTACGTCAGCCCACTACTGGATCTTGTCAACTATACGGATTGGAGATTGGATGGCTCCAGCCATATCTCAGTCTATTGGTTCCAGTCATATCTCAGCGACCGTAAGCAGTTTGTGTCTATTCGTGGAAAGAGTTCAACATGTCATTCCTTGTGTCACGGTGTACCGCAGGGGTCGGTTTTAGGGCCCATACTGTATCTTCTGTATACGTCGACATTGGGAAGTATTGTTAAGAAACATGGTATGCTTTACCACCTTTATGCAGACGATACACAGATTTACATGTCATTTGACTCGAGTCAACCTGGTGATCTAAGTACTAGTAAATTAGAAGCCTGCATTGGTGACGTCAGCAAGTGGATGTCCTCTAACCGATTGAAGCTAAATTCAGACAAGACAGAATTTCTCGTTTTTGGCTCCCAGTTTCGTCCAAGGCCATCTCTCCCTCCTGTTCAAGTTGGCGAAGATTTAATTGACCCTTCTGATTCTGCCAAGAGCATTGGTGTGATTTTTGACAAATACATGAGCTATGAATCCCAAGTTAATGCTATCTGCAAGTCGTCCTTTTTTCATTTACGCAATATATCTCGTATAAGGAAATACCTTTCTGTTGACAGTACCAAGACCCTGGTTCATGCTTTCATTACTTGTAAGCTTGACAACTGTAACTCACTACTCTACGGTTTACCAAAGAGTCTTATTAAAAAAATTCAGTTGGTACAGAACTGTGCAGCTAAACTCATCTGCAACCAGAGAAAGTACGACCATGTTACTCCTCTTATGAACTGACAGCTTCATTGGCTTCCTGTCAAGTACCGTATAGTTTTCAAGATTTTGGTCATTACTTATAAAGCTCTCAGTGGATTTGCACCTGTTTACAACGTGGATTTATTGTAAAGATATACTCCTGCACGCTCCTTACGTTCCTCAAACCAGTTACTGCTCAAGGTTCCAAGTACTAACACTGTTACTTATGGAGACCGGGCCTTCAGCGTCGCCGCCCCTAAATTGTGGAACTCTGTGCCTTATGAAATAAGATCAAGTGAAAGCTTGAACAAGTTCAAATCTAAATTGAAAACATATTTGTTTTGCTTAGCATATAACTGACTTCATTAGTAATTTTGTCATGGCTTAGGTTTTTATATATTTTTCTTTTTTCCTTTTTATCGCCTTGGCAAAATTGACCTAAGACCTAAGTTTTTATATCTCAGATTGTTTTGACTTAATTTGTACAAGCGACTGTCACTGACGCTTGGTTAAATTAATCCCTTTTACAAAGAGTGTTTGTAGGATTAAGGTTATTAAGTCCGCAATAGACCTTATTCAGGTCAAGATCGTGAATATTTAACAACCAGTTGAGTGGGTTATGCTAATGAACTCTTATAAATAAGGCTAGCTACTAGCTTAGATTACCACTCACAGTTTGACTACAAAGCTGTAAACTACTAGTGTTTGTGACGACGAATAAAGATCCTGAGTACGCTCAGCTCTACCGTTTGGTCTCTCATTGCAATTGTCCGCAACCCATCTGTGTAGCAGTTGGTGGACCCAAGACCCATAAGTCGTAGTTTTCGCTCTTTGTAGTGTGTAAGCGACCACCACAGGAAGCCCGACTGAGGAGCGAACAGACCGACTTATTTGTGGAATAAGTCTATCAAAAAATTCAAAAAGTATTCTTGGTGAGATCACTGACATGAAATGACTATTGACAGATATTCAATTATACGAAACTAAATTTAATGACTATTGGTTTTATATTCTACGAAACTAATATATAATGTAGTTCGAAGAAATCAGGTTCGAAGTCAGGCTCAAAAAGTGAAACTGGAGTTGAAGGCTTGTTGACTTTTCTACTTTGCTGAAAATTGTAATATAATATATTTTTCCACTTACTTAGGTTGCATAGAAAGATCTTTTGTTGGAGAGAACAAACTAAACATTCCTAATAGCAGTTTTACAGCCTCCTCGTACTTGTACGATTGGTATAGAAATGAAGGCAAGGAACCAGACGATCGTTATGTAGCTATTAATGCAAGACTGAATGGTCCATTTGGTTGGTCACCAAGGGATAATAAGAATCCTAACGATTACCTACAGATTGACCTTGGTGCTGTACGAGTTATCATTGCTGTAGAAACACAAGGGACCGGTAAAAAACAAGCTTCAGAGTGGGTGACACAATACAACTTGACGTTTAACAATAACACAAAGTCTTCTTCTAAGTGGGTACCATACAAAGTCACCATATCCATCGGCAAGGTAAAGCACATCAATACAATTATATGTTATATATGTATATTTTAAAGAAAAACCTTCAGAGGCGTGATTTTTGCATTCATTATTTTGTTGTATTCTGCATGGTTCGAAACACAAGAAATCAATTTGCGACTGCAAGTCTGATTGTACTCCGCATGATTGTAATTTACTGAAATCAAAATAGATACGTCATTATTGTTTGTTTCAGCTGTATCAAGGCAAAATGAGCAGTAATATTGCAGTTCGTTATGATTTTTCAAACCCCCAGTCTGCCAGATACATCAGGTTTATACCAATAAAATTTCATGTCTGCAAGACGACGAGAGTCAACGTTTATGTTGTAGAACAAGGTATTACTATTTCTTTGTATTGCGTTCTATATGTGTATCAACATTCTAGCATGCAAAAGGTTCCTATCTTGTGATCACTTGGAATTTTAGTGCTATAGTAAGCGCTATATAAGTCTTCATTGTTACTGCTATTGTTATTATGCATCATTATCATGTATTGTTGCATTGATTGTAGAACCAAGTGTTGTTAAAGCCACTCCCTCGGAACGGTCTATACTAATAAACTGGGCCATCACATGCATCAAAATAAAACATCTCAACACTCGATTTGTTGTTAATGTGACCAAGAAGGGAGTGTTTAATGTTGGAAACGTCACAAGCTATAACATTGCAGGTCTACAGCCATACACTGACTATGAAATACGAGTAAAAGCTGTAGAATATGAACTGTGGAGTCAAACGTTGAAGATCAAAACTACTGTAGCAGGTAGGAATCTTATCTGTTATACAAGATAACGTTAATCGACCTTCAGTTAAAATAATAGTTGTAAGACAACGGCGCGCTATACGTTTAATATTCTGATTTTTCTGATTTATTTTCTGTTGCAAACCATTTTAGTACCAGAAGTTGCTCCAGTGATTATTAAAGAAACTGCTGATTCTTCGACGTCGATAAGCATAAAATGGAAGGTAGCTACTGTACGTCTAGCTTATTATAAGTCCTCTACTTGTCAATGACTTGTAATTTTGTTTGCTATGTCATAGTTAATAGAGGGGAATGGTTAGGAAGCCTTTTGTTACATTTCTTTGTTCTAGTCTGGATGTTGAACTGGTCTTGACCGTGCACAAAGTTTGTTTAAATTCATTAGAAAATGGCTATATGAATGAACCGAAATGTTGTCTATTGGATTATTTATTGAAATATTCTAATCAAGAGACCATAATACTAAGAGAGCGAAGCTCAGTATTGATGTCTGTGCCATGTTCGTGGCGGCTAAGGCTATTTTTAGTAATTTCGCCATCGCGCGCGCAAGTCCCTCAACCAATAGAATTTGATTTTTGACGTGCGCGCGGACGGGACCGTTTGAATTCTATTGTTTAAGAGCCTTGCGCGCGCGATGGCGAAATTACTAAAAATAGCCTTAGCCGCCACGAACATGGCACAGACATCAATACTGAGCTTCGCTCTCTTAGTATTATGGTCTCTTGATTCTAATATAATTAATTTTGAACTAGAATACATCGAACAAGCAGCGGAAAAGAAACATTTGGGTTCAGTTGCTCAACCATGGCAATTAAGGCGAAACAATGAAAAAATAAAAGTTTGTCAGTGAACGGTCACGGTTGAAAAAAAATGAACAAAGACATATAACAAAAGGCTTCCTAACCACGGTCGACTGAAAGCCTACAGAATCACATATACATCACAAGGAGGATCACCAAGGATAATTGACGTGGGTGTGGTGAATGCGTGGGTACTGACGTCACTAGAAAAGTAGACATGGTACACAATGATACACAAATCCCGAATTTCTGTCTTTGTTTATTGATTTTTTAGTTAGACAAACGTCGACTACTTCACGGACCGCTGAGAAGTTACAGAATAACATACACACCTGAAGCGGGAGGGCCAAACAAGGTGTTCGACGTGGGTGTGGTCAACACGTGGGTAGCAAAGTCACTAGAAAAGTACACGCGGTACACAATAATGGTGTCAGCCAAGAACACCAAGTACATGGGTCCACCGAGTAGAGAGGTGAAGATAAGGACAATGGAAGACGGTAAGTGTACAGTTTACAATTTACAGCCCGGTAGACATGCGGCCGGATCATCTAACCAACATGATCAAATCCTCAATCTTAATTTGGACATGATTTCAGCACCATCTTCTCCAAGAAATGTTCGTCATTCACTCATACCTGCAAAAGGCTTCGTTAGGCCAGCCCTTGAGATCTCATGGGCAACACCTTATGAACAGAATGGTATTATTAGAAAATATACCATCATTTACAAATATAAGGATGCCAAAAGATATTTAGCAGAAACTAATATCACAACAGACAATAAAACAGACAACGTTGTCATAAATGTCACGATGATGGGCATATTGTCATACCAGATCAGTGCGACCACAATAAAAGAAGGACCATTTACACCTGGAAACGTGACTATTCCTGCTTATGGTAAGCGAACAATTACATAGTTCTATTGAAAAAAAACCCTGCAGTCTTAAGGACGGTGGCCACAAACTGCAGCGCGCACTTTGTTCTGCGCGTGTTACTGAACGAGCGCGCTCGAGACGTCACACAAATTTGAATAATAAACGTTTTTCGACTAATCATGTTTCGCACAAAAACCATCGTGAAAACAAACTAGTTTTCAAAATTTTGGAGAAGAAAATAAATTCTGATTTTGAGAAGAAAAACACATGGCTTCTCATATTTTAAACTTAAATTGATTCTGGATAATTAAAAGCGCATAAAAAACGGTTCTTTTTACCACCGGGACTAACAAATGCCGTTGGTCGCCATCTTGAAAATGTCCCATAATGCATTGTATTTACTTGCCACTCTCTAGGGAGGGCGGCTGGGGATTTTGTAGTTATTTAGGCAGATTCTAATAAGTTTTCGTTTGTCAGCAAATAATTTTTTAAATCGCATAAATACCGAATAATTTTATTTTCTCATTTGCTTCTATAATTAAGCTAAATATATACAAAAAATTACGGTAAAAAATGTTATTCGCAATATAATTTTTTGCAAAATAGTGTTGGATATCCGGCTTCCAATGAGTTAAAAGGAGGAAAGAAAATAAAAAAAAAATGCGTGTCAATACCTTAAAAAAATATGAATTTTTTATTTCATCTTAAGGGATTCGATCTTCCAAAGTTATTATTAATTTCATTGGGCTTCTTTATGAATGAGGGTTTCAAAAAATAATATTTTATTGGAAGTGCAAAAAATCACTGGTCAGTGGTTATTGGCTACGTTTAGCATTAATTATCTCCGTTAAATGCATGAATACCCCCCAATTTTTTTCATAAATCAAAACCCCTTTACACAGTCTATAATAAAAATTTAGAGAAATTGAATTAAAAATGGGTCACAATTAGTGGCCACCGTCCTTAATAAGATCATCTCTTTCGGTACAGCACCATGGGCTTCACCAACAAGTGTCTCTGTTACACTGTTAAACACCACGACAATTAATGTGTCTTGGCGACCTATTCCTGATAACAAAATGAACTGCGACATCACCAAGTACGAAGTTAAATTGACCTTGTACGAAACAAGTTGTAATGATGAAATCTTATTGGACACAAGCAGTGTAGTACACGATGTTGCAGCGAAGGATACACATGTTGTGTTGCAAGGGTTGTCCTTACAGTGTTCAGTGTATGGTATATCAGTAAGAGGATACACAATGGCTGGACCAGGACCTTATAGTAACACTGTTAACATTACCACACGAGGTAAATTCCCATAAAATACAGAGTCCACAAAATGACTATGAATTTGGTGGTGGTTGGGGGTAGGGGGGGGGGGGGGTAATAGAAGTGAGGTAATTAACAAGAATTATTATGGTAAATGAAATGTTCTCTCAGAAGTTTTGCGCTATTTATTTACTTTATTGCCTGTGATTATCAATTAGATAACAGAAAGCCGCGCGCCCATGGCGTTATAGACGCACGAGAGAAAATATAAAGAACGATTAACAAACGTATAAGAGTAGCACGAGGCGTAGCCGAGTGCGACTCTAGTTTGTTAAGAGTTCTTTATATTTTCTCAAGTGCATCTATAACGCAATGGGCAAGCGGATTTCTGTTGTCTAATTGATTTATAACAGAGCCTAGAACGTTAAAAACGGGGCCGTGCAGCCCATGGGAAAATAATTCATAGATTTTTCAGCCAATCAGAGCGCTCGTTATATGTGTCGCCATGTTAAAAAACGAACGATTTGAAAAAGACGATGACGAAGATAGTGCGCGCGCAGTGCAGCCCATGGGCAAATAGTTCATAGCTTTCTGGCCAATCAGTACGCGCGTAAGATTGTAGCTATGTTATAAAAATATATAGTCAACTGTAAAAAATCATATGTATCATGATTAGGATCTAAAATCAAAGTAGACTGATTCCATAAGTCGGTCCCAGTTCGCTCTTTGACGATCTTGTTTTTTCGAGCGAAAAAAAAATTCGCCAGAGAGCGAACTGGGACCGACTTATGGAATCAGTCTAAAATCAAAGAAAACTAAAGGAAAAATATATATATACTCACAAATTGTGTTCTGTGTAACGGTCAATTCGAAGTGCGTTTCAGTAAAACTTCAATAATTTACATATTCGCGTAGCTTTATATAACTTACACTATTCCATTATGAAAAGAATGTTTTTGTTTATCAATTTTTTTTTATTTTCACTAAAAGGGAAAGTCATATCGTTCTTAATAGCAAACAAGGGATTGCTCAGCCAAAATATACTAAAACGATTGCAATGTACTGTTTGTTTGTCTAGTTCACAGAGAACCGAGGGCAATTGCAACAACAAATCAAATCAGATATATCATAGTTGGAGTTCTGGTAGTGCTGTGTCTACTTGTTGTTTTAGCAGTTGGGTTCATTGTTCTGATAAAATGGTAAGAAGTGATTTGCCACTAAACTTTATGTATAGTATAAAGAACGAGAGAGAGAGAGTGTTTTATCGGACATAAGGGACTGGTCATTATTGACAGGGAGGGGAGGAGGGAGCTGGTGGAATTGAAAAAGGTAATGCTCAATTTTTGATGGCCCCTCCCCCTTTCTATATACATACACACATAACATTCTTACAGAGTGAGCGTAAAAATCTGTGGCCCCCTCTATTTCCACTACAACCCCCCCCCCCCCCCCCTCCTTGTAAATAATGACCAGTCCCTAAAGATCCGAGCCGTAGGCGATCTCGAGTTCTTTCTACGGCTTAACAACTCCAACACGTATTAGAGTTGTTCTCTTAAAGAAAATCAAAAATATCTTCATCTTGGAGAAAATCGAGGTTAAAGTTGATGTAAATTAGGGCGATCTTTATCAGATATAAAGATACTCGTCGAGGTGGCGATTTTCATTGTTTGCCTTATGAATTATTAATGCATTCAATAGGTGTTTTGTTTCATCTACATTAGATTAATTTAATGATCCAAGCTTTCGAGCCTTCGGCTCATCATCAGGGGTTGAAAGAATTACAATTTCTGTTACAAGAATTTGTACACGTTATATATGTAAGATCGCGCCTAGATGGAGCTCGAGCTGAGAAAATAAACAAATCTAACAGCGCGCGCTCTACATAAAAAACGTTTCTGATATTTATTTCCTCAATAGTGGAAGGTAATTAGCAGGCAGATTCCTGTTTTTAATGTTCAAAATAGAAAACCTTGTCCTTTTTCATTTCAGTCGCGGCAACGGACAGCATAAGAATTTAGTTTCAGGTATGTATTCTACACCCAGATGTAGAAGAGAATTCCAACAAATTAATCCTGTTACTAATGACAATGAAAAAGAAAAGAATTTCAAAAGTACTTTGAATAAGAACATGTTTTTGCATTATTTAGTCCAGTTGCTAGAGGTTATGGGCACAGTTTGCTGGCCGAAATATTAAACAACAAAAATGGCAAAGATGTATCTTCCTATGAATTGAATTTTCACTCGGAAAGATGTTATAATTATTATGTGTGCTTTATCGACTGTGAAATAAAACTCGGGAAAATTCCGAGCCTCATGCAGCGGCGTTTGGAACCACGACCGGAAATCCGAAGGTCGTGCGTTCAAACCCCGTTGAGGGCTCGAAATTTTTTCCGAGTTTTCTCACTCGATGAAGCACACACACACATAATAATTCTGTCTACCTTCTCGCGCGTTTATCTATTTCTCATCAAAATGTATGCCGACAAATACACATAAGCTTTATAAGTAATCAAAACAATCACAAGCCAACTAAGATATTCTGTATTGATGAGTTCGCAAACACGACATAGTATCTACCAATTATACACAGTAGCCACAAAATAACAGTAGCCTTAAAATCGGCACACAACTTGCATCTTCTTGATTGGTCTTTCAGCAGCAGACGAAATCGACTACGTGAACGTTATCGACATATGTCCACTGTCAGTGTATAATATACAGTTTTTGACACCTAATGGAAATATTGATAAATGTAGTCTTAAAATGGAATTCAAGGTAATAAAATAATTTTCAATGTGCTTTTAAGAATCTACCCATCATGTCTTAACTAGTGATGCTACTCTAGTAGTTTTGCGTATTGATAACAAACTTATTTCTTGACCTCAGAGTATTTCAAATGCACCACGGTATGAATGTACCTATGCAGAAACACCAAACAATAAAAAGAAAAATCGCTACAAAAACATTGTAACCTGTAAGTACTCTTTCCAAATTATCTTATTGTACTGCTTAGAAAACGGAAGGACAAGCCAGAAAAGTTCAAATAGAGAAAGCATAACATCTGTTTTTCAGTGTAACTTAACTGTTTTATCAAATAACAGACGATCATTCTCGTGTTGTCTTGGAAGATGACTACGACAACAACGAACCTGGCACTGATTACATCAACGCATCATTTATACATGTAAGAATGATACCTATAAGTTAATAAATCGTTTTAGAAAGGCTTGGGCTCTTGAATGTGAAATTATCTACTTCTCTAATTCACAACTCTTGTCATATCTCAGGGATATGATGGCTCTCTAAGGACATACATTGCGACACAAGGTAACTTGAAACCCCAAGGGAGGGTGGGAGGGGAGAACTTCGAATATATAGCTAATATGAATGTTCGGCGCGACAGAATCAGGTTCGTTTTTTTGACGGGCCTCTTCTTTGAGCTATGGCTACTTGGAACATGTACTGTTTCAGTACACATATCCATTTATCTGGCAAAATCGTTACGTAATTTTCATCTTTTTATGGTAGTAGTGTTATCCATATTTTTACGTATATACTAACTGTAATTTTAGGTCCTTTGCCTAACACTGTGAAGGACTTCTGGCAAATGGTTTGGCAACAAAATACTGCAACAATAGTCATGCTTACAAACCTGGTTGAATTTGGAAAGGTATCAGTGTAATAAACGTTTATTTTTTGAAAAAAATGTCTCATTGAAAATATTTTAACCATTTCCTTGTATGTTGCTATATTCAGACAAGGTGTCATCAATACTGGCCTGAAAGAAGTGAAGAGTATGGAGACATCAGGGTGACCAATCATCAAACACAAGTGTTTGCTGACTATGTCATAAGAACGTTTATTTTGGCCTGCCAGGTAGGTATTACAAATACCGGCTGATACCGGCACACGATTCGTTTGTATGGAGAATTGGTCATGTCCAGAGAGAATCGATTCTGAAAAATCTGACACTTGCAGCTTTTGAATGGATTCTAATACATGTATATATAAGTAAATATGTAGACTTAGTGTAGAAGAAGAGTTGGATGGCCAACAACCTTGCCACTAACAGCGAGTGGGTTCAGAGAAGATACACGACGATGATGTCACTTTAAATTCCTACTTGATAAGTAGGAATTAAAGTGATGGTATCAGGCGTGGAGTGTCCAAGTCTTGTACATACTAGAAGTAGTTTAAGTACTGAAGAAAGCCGTAAGCTGAAACGTTCACTCTTTAATGTAATGAAGTCTTTGCGGACCAACAAGTGGTTCGCTTGATATCATCACTTTAATTCCTACATATAATTAGGCTCGTTCGAGCAACCGAACACAACACATCGGTCTGGCATTTCACGGTATGAAACAATGTCAAAACAAGTCAGAAAGATCGGAATAACAACTAGATATTCACTTTGTTATTACACAACACACTTGTTTCTTTGTGAGCAAGTTTTACTTGGTCCCTTAAGCTACGTCATCAATCACTTGGTCTCAGTTCTCCGGGAGCGCTCAGTTATTTTTACACAGGCAGCCCAGACAACGCTTTCGATTCTCTGTGACTTTGAGGGTCTTTTTTGAATAGATATAAATGTTATGATGCAGCAACTAAAATTTTATTGTTTTTCAGACTCTCTAGTTTTAGAAAATATAGTGGTTTTCTAGGCTTTATAGGCACTTTAAGCCCCATGCCAGATGAAGATTCAGAAAATTATATTGAGAGGGTTAAGAGTTATAAGAATCAAGTAGATTTGTTCTTAGAGATTTTTTGAATGACCTTAATAGAGGGTCTGGATGGGGTTAACTGACAACTGACAAATGGCCCAAAATTTAACTGACAACCGACAAATGCCTTAGAATTTAAATGGCAACTGACATTTGTGTAGCCTGTTTTTAACTGACAATTCAACCAAAATCCGAAAAAAATAGTCGTTTTTCTCCATAACCCATCTCTCCCAGGGACAGTTGCATGTGACAAAGTTCAAGTGGATGTCAAATTGCTGAATTTTGGTCGTAAAACTGGCTTAGATAGAAAAAATGTCATGAGAAATAAATAAAAGCCTTTGTTAATCATTAATTTCCACTTAACTGACAACCGACAAAAAGGCCAAAATCTAACTGACAACTGACATTTGCACACCCCCATCCAGACCCTCTTAATAGAGGAAGACTTTAAATTTTCAGATAAATTATTTCAAATATATAGTAACAGCTGGGAAACTAATATTAAATTTGTTATAGTTAGTCCTTACAGTTGACATTTCTAAAAATAATGTAGTTTTATTAATCCTAAAGTGTTGGGTTGTGGAGTTGGTGTATACTAAAACAATTATTCTCTTCACTGTCCTTTATTTCACTGTCGGTGAATAGCGGTTTTAGGAATATTTACCTCGACGCTTCGCGTCGGCTTGGTAAATATTCTACCTCACCTCAAGTTCAAAGAATAATTGTTAAATGTTTTACAGATGGATAAGACAACAAGTCGCCGAATACGTCAATTCCATTTTACTGCTTGGCCAGACAAGGGAATTCCTCAGCATGCAACAGCAATACTTGCATTTAGAAGACAAGTACGCAAGGAGACGCATTCCAAAGCTGGTCCAACAGTTATTCATTGCAGGTAGGTGATGCAATAAGAAGTAAAACACTGACCGTTTTTCTTCAAAATAAGAGCTGTTGACAGGTTTTGTGTTTGATAATATCAAAATGCAGTTCATGGAAAAACCAAAGTATTTCTCATTTCAGTGCTGGTGTTGGAAAAACGGGTACCTACATAATGATTGATGCCATGCTTGAACAGGCAAAACATCGACAGACTTTGGACATTTTCAAATACTTGAAAACTATCAGAGAAGACAGACCTTTCATGGTGCGAACAGAAGTAAGAAGCTCATTGAAAATAGCCAAGAGACCATAATACTAAGAGAGCGAAGCTCAGTATTGATGTCTGTGCCATGTTCGTGGCGGCTAAGGCTATTTTTAGTAATTTCGCCATCGCGCGCGCAAGTCCCTCAACCAATAGAATTTGATTTTTGACGTGCGCGCGGACGGGACCGTTTGAATTCTATTGTTTAAGAGCCTTGCGCGCGCGATGGCGAAGTTACTAAAAATAGCCTTAGCCGCCACGAACATGGCACAGACATCAATACTGAGCTTCGCTCTCTTAGTATTATGGTCTCTTGAAATAGCTAAGGAAAATTTATAACTATGAAGTTGCAGTCCATACGACAATAAAATACGAACTTCTTCTACATTTTCTCATTATTTCACATGCTGTAGGATCAGTACATATTTGTACATATGGCTGTATACGAAGCACTGTCGTGTGGTAATACAGAAATCGAAGCTCACAACCTGAGAACTGCCACGAAGAATCTCTTAGCTGTGGATGAGCATAAAAACAAAACCGGCTTTGCACTTGAGTTTCAGGTAACGAAATAGTTGATATATGCCAGAGTAAAGAAATATTACTTGATGATATGGGTATTTTGATCTTTATTAATTTTATCTTTTTCAGCGTTTGAGAGTTTTTACAGAAAAGGGAGAAGAAGTAGCAGAAAAATGTACAGTTGGACTGCAGCAGGAAAATTTCCATAAAAACAGATACCCTGATATCGTTCCTGGTAAATACAACGAAAACAGATATTAAACTAGCTATAGATAACGTACGATCACGGATCAGTTGATGCATCATTTTGATACTTAAATTTACGTTTTCATTATTGCGCTGATGGCTGGAGTAAATTGTTGAACTAAAGTACTTTTTTGGAGACCTGGGATTTTGACTCACTCTCAGCTTTTTAGTTGATATCTATATTTTTAGGTCTAAGATCAGAAAGAATCCTAAAAGTGAATTAAAAGCCTGGTCCACAGAATAGTTGGGTTTTTTTTATGATGAGTCGTTTGTGAACACTGAACTGATATTTGTGGACATATTAACACATTAACCTTTATTATTAATGAAACATGAACTAGACACGTACATTCTTCTTTCTCTCACTTCACAGTGGATGAGAAACGTGTTGTTCTTAGTGTAAACAATAAAGATGAGGGTGATTATATCAATGCTTCATATGTTGATGTAAGTCATTAAGCGAAGTACATTTCTAAGAAAACACTCTTGTTTTTTTTTTTTTTTTTAGATTTTCCTGAATTCTGTCAAATATAACTCTCAAAGAATAAAAAAATATTTGAAATGTAGCGTACTTTTATCTTCTTTGTTCAGACTTACAGAGATCGTAACGCGTTCATTGTAACACAAGCTCCTTTGAAAAACACGGTGGTAGATTTTTGGAGAATGGTGATGGAATACGACATAAGAATTATTGTCATGCTCAACAACTTACAAGAAGACGACCAGGTATGAGGCACTACAAATATGCTATTTTATATTTTCTTGATTTCTTTATACTTTAGCAGGTAACTTGTTGCGACAGTGTTAACGTATTGTAGTTAAATCGCAAAAAGGTGCGCAAACGTATAAGCCCTTTGTGTTATGAAGTTTAATGACATTATTGCAACCAGTAGTGAATATGTTGATCAAACGCTACTTCTTTCACGGTGTTCCATATTAACTGTCACAAGTTCAAAACTCACGTCACTGCGCAATTTACTCACAGCAAACTAATCAGTTTTTGCGGCACCATACAATTTACAATCTCACGGCAAAAAAATAAAAAATATATGATAAATTAAAAATTTAAAAAAATCAATTTTTACTAGTCTAGTCTGTAGTCGTCACAGATAATAACACCTAGATCATATGACAATGGGTTTCCTGTGTTATGTGGGCATGATTCGTAAAATATCTGCCGCTGTATACGTACCGCGTTGGAAATTGGTTGTTTTGCGATAAAATTGTGTAGTGCTGTTCAAATGGGTTATTTCTCCGTAAAGCAAATTAAGGGGAAAAAATCCTGTCGTAGCCGCGTCTCGAACCTGGCTTTTATCCGTTGCATTGATCCAGAGTCCAAGGTTTTTCAAACTGCGGCACCAGAACACGTAATTTGCACAACAATAGACGGTCCATTCACAGAATACACTAGGTTATTTTGTTATTTTTATTATGTTAACTAGATTTATTATTGAAGTTAAAAATTTGATACAATTTGAATATAAAAATGATGATAATCACACTGTAGTAAGGAAGTCGTACCGATTGCTTTGGAAGCTCTGAGTAGCTCTAGAAACAATTGTGAATGCATCATTATGATAAAGAAGGCGAAAGCTCTTGAAAATTTCAATGCTCTGCGTATTGAACTCCGACTGATTTTGTAGGTTTTCCCTCAATATTGGCCTGAACAAGAAATAGTATGTGGAAACATTACAGTCAAGTTCGTGAAGAAGGAATTTTTGGATGAAGTAGTTGCACGTGAATTCCATGTTATGGGTTCTGTGGTAAGTATAGCGTTAAGCGTTAGGTACACGTAAAACCAGAAAATAAAGACAAACAACGAAACTACCCAGGGTACACCGAAACTAACGAATTAGGCATGCAGTTATCAAAATGGGTATCGTTACTAGGAAGAACTCTATCAAGTACAATGGAAAAAGGAAACAAGAGCTATAAGAACTGTATTAAGGCCTGACTTTTATGCAAATTAGGTGCAATATAGTTTCTTTTTTAAAATAGTGAGTTTTAAAGATATCGTAATGATTCGTTTATAGAAGATGTAGAACCAGATTTTTAACAGTTTGATATCATTTTATGGTCACGTGACTTCAGGTCAGCCAAAACGTTTTTTTGAAAATTGGGTGCATTTAGAAAATTATATTGAGAGGGATAAGAGTTATAAGAATCAAGTAGATTTGTTCTTAGAGACTTTTCGAATGACTTTTTAAATTTTCAGATAAATTATTCCAAATATACTAGTTTTTGAAAGGTCCCTAAGAACAAAAGGCCAAAACTTTTTTTGTAACCTTTCTGTTTCTGTAAAAAAAAATTTCTGTTTGTCACTTTATTTTAAACAGAGCCCCATTCAAACCAGCTTTGCTGAACTGGGCACCTCTGTCTAAATATTGTTTAAAATAAAAATAAAAAATAAAAAACCCTCTTAAAACCTAGATTTGTGCAAATTATAGGCTCAATCCAGGCCTTATATAGTGACATATGATTCCATAGCCGGTACATCGTAACTAACGAATTAAGCAAAATGGGTATCGCTGCTAGGAAGAACTCTATCAAGTACATTGGAAAAAGGAAACAAGACGGCAACAAGTCGGATATAGTTAACATATGATGCCACAGACCCATTGCCAGACTAATACAGGGTAACGAACTTAGGGTAACGGCTAGACCCGAAATGTGATGATCACGAGGCTTGGTTGCGTAGAGCGAGAATATAAGTAAAGTTATCCGGGAAGGGGAAAATTTAGGCAACTCGGTGATCTGCTTTGCTACTACGATCCTAGCCAAGAGTACAGAAACGATTCAAACTGATAGATAAAAGCAGATCATGAATCATGAGCTCACCATGGTACAGATATTGATTTGATTTTATTATTTTCTTTAGAAAAGTCTCTCCGTGCTTCACTTACAGCACACAAACTGGAGTGATAAATGCAGTCCTTCCAATCCTGAAAGTGTATTAACACTACTTGACGTAGTCGAGAGATCTCAACAAAAACTGGTCGGAAGTTCACCGATACTTGTTCACTGTAGGTACGTCGATAAAATACATCAAAACTGGAAAATTATCCAGCTGAGTGTTCAAAATACTAAATCTTCATAACCTGAATATTTGTGATTGTTATTAGCAACGGTGTTGGTCGTAGTGGAACGTTCTGTACCATCGTCTCAACACTTGAACGAGCCAGACAAGAAAAAATAGTGGACGTCTTTCAGACCGTTAAGTCTATTCGTACTAACAGACCTGGAGCAGTGCAGACTTTGGTAAGTGTAAGCGTGGATAACGAACTTGGCAATATAGCTTTAGTAAACATTCTAAAGCCAGATCTATGCACGCACTCTAAACTAACCTTGCAGGTGAATCCCCGTTTCTCAGTGACCTGAGTGTGCTCAAATACGGCAGTAAATACTAAAATAATAAGTAGACTCCTTAAGATTAACCAAGGGAGATAATCAAAGGAAAGGCGCACGGATGGTGAGCCTCAGTTATACCCAAACCGAAATTGTTTGTAATTATTTAAGTAAAGTATACCTAACCTGTATTTCTCATTTATATTGCAGATTCAGTACCAGTTCTGCTACTCCATGGTCATGGAGTATCTTGACACATTCAGTGACTACTATTACTAATATAATCATTACTATTTGGAACTTTTGGAAGTTTTCTTTTTTTGCCAACAAATACTAATATACACACATAGAAAAAGAGGAAATGTATTTATAACACAGCTACAATAAAGCGCGCGCTCTGATTGGTTAATTTACCGTGAACCATTTCACGATGGACGTACGCTCACGTCAGAGTTTCTCTTTTCTCAAAAAAATGTTTTAGCTTTTTCATTGCTTTAGTCGGCAAAAGCTCACAAAAACTCAAAAACAAACCTTGAAAAGCCTACATTCAAGTAACCAATGTCATGACAGTAAATTGTTTTGATATAAGAATTTAACCTCAGGTGATTTTTCGAGCAGCTAGAATTAAAAGTGTTTTGTACATCAAGCTACTTTCGATAGAGTCAGAATCAACTGAATTTTGAATAAATGCTTTTGGGAAAACACCTATAAAAAGCTAGTGTTTGGTCGGTGTAAACGTCTAAAAGCAGCCAGAAATAAATTTTATGTACTTCCAGAGAAATATGAATAGATAAAAACAAGCAAACAAACTCAATAATGGTAAGACTTGTCATCAAGCTCTCTTGTAGAAAATCTGAAGTTGTAAGCTTCACAAAAACTATTCAAGATCTTACGGCGTAAGCTTAAACAAAAAACACAGGGTTTTTTTTTTCTTTTTTTCATTGATTGCCTTCTATCAACAAACAGTTTGGTATGGAGAAGATGAAGATAAATCCAAAAAAGCATGCATAACAAAATCTCACAAGTTCGATCAAAATCTGAATGAGAAGCTACATCAAAAATACTGAGAAAATTAAGGTGGCCCGTACCTATTGATTTGTTTGTCAGACATAAATTTCAATCGCGAATTTTTACATCAAAACCTTGTCCAATTTCTAAGAAATTTGCAGCCATTTGTCTACAAGCCTTGAAATTTGTACTGGTAATTATTTTTCTGCGAATTAGATCGAATAATTGGAGATATCAGACGATTTTTAAAAGTAGCTTTATGAGAAAAATTGGTCATAAATCCAGAATTCTAACTGAGGTGAATTTTTTTCCTATTTCGTTAATTAAGTAGAAAGGCATAGAGGACTACATACAACATGTATCGCACCAATTTAATCCTTAGAAGTTGCGATACAAATTTGCGCTGCCTGTTACGACGCACTATGAATTATGTAGTCAAAACTACCGACAAAATCTCAACAAAATTCAAAAACAGCGAGAACCATATCTGCTATAAGAAAGACAAATACCTATTGTAACTTGTGAACAAAATATGGAGAGATGAGAAGCTAAACGCCAATGTTATCCTCAAGCAAACTTGGGGAGTAATTTTTGTGACCACGAGGTGAACGTTGCGAATTTGTATTACTTCGACTTCTACAAATTCTGTCGAATTGTTTCGTGAAATTTTCTAGGTATGGGATAGAACAAGATGTTAACATACCTGTTGCCAAGTGTCATTGTCTTTGCTACACTAGATATAATTCAGTAAGCTTCAAAAGTAAGCAACTATATCGAGTCGACGTTTGAGCTGCCAAGGTAAAGCCCTCATGGTTTGCAGTTAATTTATTCAAAACAACACTTTACTATCTGTTGCAAAATTCCGCACGGGATCTAGACTTTAGGGAATAAAGACAGAAGTTCTCTGAATACAACTGCTTCTGAGTCCAAATATATCCGGCCTACATTCCCAAATTCATACCCAACAAACAAATCAATAGGTACGGGCCAACTTAAAGTAAATCTACCTTCAGAGAATTCCTCCATTCCACTCAACAATGCTTGAATATTTGACCACAGAACAAGCTAATGATATCGATCCATGATTTGTAAGCTTCGACGAAATGCTTGTCGCTCTACTCGGTTTTTCTCCCACTCGTTGAATCACTTGATCCATGGAGAAACTAAAGTGACAGGAAGCACAACAAACCATCGAAAGTTGAAGACAAAAAATCTCCACTGAAAAGTCTGTGTAGTTTTCTTTGTTGTCTTTCCATTCTTCTAGCCTCTGGTTTAACAAAATAGTTTTTCTTGTAGTTCAGGACCAACTAGGACCAGCTTTTGACAACACGGCTCACAACACTACCAAACTACTGATTCGATGTAATTACGAATTTTTCGTCGATGTTGTGAAGCCTTGAGTGATCGAGTCCAATTACAAACCTTTGTAATACTAATACCATGAGGTTTAAATTATATTTTCTGGTATATTTTAGAGTAGAAACTCGCTAGTGAAAGAACTACAGGCAGTTGTTGTCGCCGCCAGCATTCACAAAGCCGGCACTTTGTTTTCGCGCGCTTTGTCAATCGTGCAGTGTGGTGAGAATTTTGTATTTGATCAACAAATTCGCGTTTTAATATTGTGGCTATGTTATAAAAGAAATGGTTCACGCTTCTTTAATATACCTAAAGTGTCGAGAAGAAATGGCATAAAGTTTTGACATGACTGATCCAACAAGGTCCTCCTAGTGGGAACTTCAGAAATATTCAGAAAGATGCGTAGTGTATATTATTCCAGTAATGTTTTACATAATTTCTATGCCAAAATTCAAACAAAAACAAAAAGAAAAGAAAGAAAGAAAGAAAGAAAGAAAGAAAGAAAGAAAGAAAGAAAGAAAGAAAGAAAGAAAGAAAGAAAGAAAGAAAGAAAGAAAGAAAGAAAGAAAGAAAGAAAGAAAGAAACATGACTGAGGTGCAAACTACCTATAATAACAACAAATTGCGGGTTTGAAGTCAATCAACTTGTGCAACCAGGCGACGTTGTCGACGGTAAAACGAAATCAAACATGGCATTTTTGTGCAGGACAGGGGATAGAAAAGGAAAAGTGTAATCAAAATCACTTCATTTAAACATAAAGTACAATCTACTTGAACTAAATAACTTTAGTTAAATAGTAATGCAAACATGAGTTAATAGTCGATTATTAAAAGTAAATCTTACTGATAGGAGGTATTATAAAATAAATGAAACCTGTTGTTTTAATATGGACTCACTATTATTGGTTTGGTCTTTAAAAAGGCCCATCTTGACGAGCGAATTTTATTACTATTGGCCGGCGGTTCGTGTGGATGAGAAACTTTGTCCAAATTTCGTCACATCTGTACAAATATTTTTGCATGCGTGTGTTTTTTAATGGCAAAAAATGCATTTCACGTGTAGAATTTGATCGTGTTGACCGATCGGTCAAAAGAAATTACAGAGCGTTTCCCCTTTTCCCTCTCCCCTATCATTATAAAAAAGCTATTAAAACTTTGTTGTTGTTCTACAATCATTGCCAGGATTGTTGGCACGATTTTGTCGGAGTACGCGCGCACAGTGGACGGTAATATTGAAATTGGCTCCCCCCTCTCCCCCTGTTCAATGTTGCTGTGAAAATCCCAACACCTACCACTTGGCAATCAGTCCGAAGGGGGTCCAAAAGTACAGCCACAAAGTTTTTAAGAATATCCGTCAAATTCACATCGTGCGAACTAATTTTGGCAAAGATTATAGCTATCTTGCGTGAATTGAAGTTTAAAGGACGAGGGGTACACTGTAAATATATAGCTATATCTTGCATCTTTTTTCTATGGTCTTCAGGATATAAAGAATTCTACCATACCAAAATCTAGCTATGTCATGAATTTATTGTCCAAGAAGTTCTTTTCGTTTCATCCCGAGGAAATTGCATCAAACTGATACTCAGTTGCCTCGATCACCTGCAAGCATAAGGCTTTCATTTTCATTGCTATATATATAAAAGCGCGAACCGGCCTTCCTTTCTAACGCAGGAAGCCCGAATATGAATACGAAACAGCGTGTGCATTGAGTTATGGATAGTGTGAGGCTTGAAAGGAGTATTGTAATCTTTTCAAAAGTGCAATTTTAATTCTCTTTCAATTCACCACAAACTAACCATTATTCAGGCTGTCGCGTCCCAAGAGGGAGCTAAGTTTTAACCACTCTGTAACTTGAGTCCATGTTTAAGATTTATTTACAACTTCAATACAACTTCACTTCGGACTACTTCAAGCGAGTACAGATTTGTTGGTAAAAACTGTGGTAAATTAAACAATTAAAGAAAACGAATTACAATACGATAAAACTAAAGAAGAAAATGAGGAATGACTTACGTCCTTGCGGATAGAAATTCTGTTTGAGGTAGAGAAAGGTGAGTAACTTTACAAACACAAACTTAAACGACGTTCCTCTTACGTCGAACACGTTGAACTCTCCCTCGTCCCTGGGGCGACCGGAAGTGTAAATGAAACGAACGGAAATGAACAGTTCAATTCTATACTAGATAGTTATTTTAAACGTCACACAGGCCTACAGCCTAAATTACCACATCTGTTTCGTAAGTGGTTACCATCAATCTTTCGATTTTATGTTCTTGTAGATGTCATTTGATTCTCAGCTTTTCAGAGAACGTAGTGTATGTACAGTGCAATATGTATGTACTATTAACATGGAATCCCGCGGCTTTGGTATGCTCTATCTTGGTTTTACTACAAAAAGTGATATCTGCTGGTTTTTCGAAAGGTATATCATACCACGAATTGCGCGAAGTTTAAAGTACTAGTTTAATGAGAGTATGACAAATAAGATTGGCAAATGCGTATTCAATTTGGCCATGGTAAGCATCAGTGGTCTTACTAGTTCTCTGGTGCCCGTTAGAATGCATATCGGTATCATCAGTTATATTTAAGCAATACAAAACAGGAGTGCATCTCAGTACTGCGCATGATGGGAGATGCATAGAACTTAAGAATATAGCAAGCTTAAAAACAAGGGGCATAGCCGAATGTTCCTCTTTTTTGGAGTGCTCTACATCTTCCAGAGTATTTACCACCTGACCACAGTACAAAAACATCAATGATCATTTTATGTTGCTTTTATTTTTCGACATTTTAGTGAGAGCGAGTCTCTTTTCTCGCTCCGATATAAACATGGCAGCTAGCCAATCAGCACGCGTGCGCGTATTATCTCAAAAGAAAAGTGAAGGTATACGGAGAGAAGCTAAGACGGCAAAACAAGAATGTCAGGAGATCGAAATAATCAATTGCTTTGAAGACCGTTTAGCAACATAACTGAACCACACTTGCTTTCTCAGATTGCTGTTAAGGGTTTATTTCTCCTTTAAGTCGAGCTTTAGAATCAATATGAAGCTGCCGCGTTTTTTCAACATTTTAGGTTGTATAGAAAGATCTTTCATCGGAACGAATCCTCTAAAGATACCTGACAGAAGTTTTACAGCCTCGTCGTATTTATATGACAAAAACAGGCCATGGGACAAGCGTTACGTGGCTAGTAATGCAAGACTTAATAATCCATGGGGCTGGTCACCAAGAAATAATGACAATCCTAACGATTACCTACAGATTGACCTTGGTGTTGTACGAGTTATCACTGCTGTAGCAATACAAGGGATCGGTAGTCTATTGTATTTAGAATGGGTGACAGAGTACAAGTTAAAGTTCAAGAAAGACATGAATTCAGATTGGGTGGAATATAAAGATAACATACAAATAGGAAAGGTAGATACTTGTAGGGACCGTGAGCGTCTCGTTCATTCAGAATTAAATATATATATTTATTTAAAATTGATGTTTGTAAATACTTTAGAGCGTTATTCATTTCCTGATGATGGACGGAAGGTCTGAAAGCTTGGAATAAACAGTAAAACTAACGTGGAAGAAACACAATTATTTGTCTAAATATGATTCTCACGTACAAAGAAATTATAGTGGTATTGTTTTAACGTTATGATCTTAAGTATGCATACACTCGAACCTCCCATAAGCGGGACACCCTCGGGACTTGGGACCAGATCATTGGTGTCCGATGACGAGAGGTGTCCGCTTATGGGAGTTGGGAGCTACGTTAAGCAAGGTTTTGAGAGTCAATTAACGACTACGTTACCAATCAAGGCAGTACTAACAACTGTTTAAATGATTTTATTTCAGTTGTTCAAAGGCAAAATAACCAGTGATACTGTTGTTCGTTATAATCTCACAAACCTCCAAACAGCCAGATACATCAGATTTATACCTGTTAACTACGTTATATCCAAAACGATGAGAGTCAATGTTTATGTTATCGAACAAGGTAAGAACGTCTAAGCACGTGAATAGAGAGAAAATTAAAGCAAGGGTGGATTTAGGAGAGGGATGCAGGGGGTGCCCACAGAGACAACTTTGGACCCTTTTCTTCATCAATACTAGTACTCCTCCAAAATATATACTGGATCCTCTAGACGAATTTCTATAATAAAGGATAATCCTGGATCCACCAATGAAAAACATGTTTACTGAATTTAATGGTGTATTTTTTATTGTAACAGCACTGCGTGTGAAAGTTACACCATTTGCACGTTCCATGCTACTGAACTGGTCCCTTTCATGCATTAAAAGCAGAGAACATATAGCAAGATTTTTTGTTTATGTTTCCAAGAAGGGAGTGTTTTATGTTGGATACGTCACAAGCTATAACATTACAGGTCTACAGCCATACACTGACTATGAAATACGAGTAAAAGCTGTAGAATATGAAAGAAGAAGTCCAACCATAAAGATCAAAACTTCTATAGCAGGTATACTTTGGATAATGATTCATATCAAAATAATCTGAATACTATCCAGTCCAATGTCACACAGTCTTGTATTTATCATGTAGAAATTAAACTTAACAATATACTTCTCACGTAGCAGTGAAAGCACAAACAAAGGACATTTTTACCGTAATAAAGTAGGTAGTAGTCAAGTAGGTTAAAACACAGAGACTCATTAAATAAATAAATTTGGGGTAGCTCATCACCCTTCCTCGCAGCCAAGTGCTGAATTACGAAGGGCGCAGCTCAACGTGATCGAGTCGAAGGTTTACAAGGGCGCTTTCATTACGAGACAATTGAACAATCACACATTTACATACAAATTTACATACACATACACGTAGCAGCCACCATACGACCCATGTCTGATCACGGAGCACAGCTTAGATCGAAACTAGTTCGTTTTTACTGAGGGAGGAAAAACCGGAGAACCCGGAGAAAAAACCCTCGAAGCAAGGGAGAGAACGAACAAGAAACTCAAGCCACATGTGATGCCCCGTCCGGGGATTGAACGAGGGACCACAGCGGTGACAGACCGGCGCTCTCACCGCTCGGCCACCCTTGCTTCCCAAAAAAGTGACAACCAATCATCAAATCTATCTCAACTGAACGGTTAATTTTTTTGAAATTCAAAATTAAATATAAATTTGTTAATTAATTTTTATAGCACATTTTCCATGGCGAAATGATATCAAATGCGCTTATTGTTTGTTAGTAGTAAGGACAGACTGTTGTACCGGGCGACAATCCCCTAGTCTTTGCGAAAAGTACTTAACAGGATCTTTTGCGTCTACCATGCAGGGTTTACCGCTTAGGGCTAGAGTAAAAGCAGACGGGGCCTACGGTTTACTGTCCTTATCCGAGAAGACGTGAAGGTCTAACCTTTTGCAGATGTAATTACAAAGGCAGCACCTTCTCCTCAATTATGAAGACCTTGAGTGTTGGTACGGCCGGGGAAATCGAACCCCGACCGTCCGCACTTAAGACCGGCGCTTAACTAAATAAGCCAACCGGGCAGCAATTAATATTTCACTTAATCTGGCGTAAAATGCACCGCTTTAATCATCACTAAAACTATTCTCTTGTTCCATGATTTAGTACCCGAGGTGACGCCTGTAATATTCTACATCTTTTCAATGTCTTCGACGTCCATAACCCTCAACTGGAAGGTACGTTGGTTGTCTAAATTGTGTGCTTATAGTCGGCGTTTTCTGCAGATGCCGAATGCAAAAGTATTATGAAAGGTACTTGTTGGTGTTGATTTAAGGTTCTAGTGCGGGAATATTGCATATCATGTAGCAGAAATATGCATGCAAGGACAAAGGAAATCCTATCTTTAATTATTTTTTAGTTGGATAAACCTAAACTGCTCTACGGACCGCTGATAGGTTACACAATAACATACACAGCACAAGGAGTATCACCAAAGACAATTGACGTGGGTGTGGTCAACACGTGGGTACTGACGTCACTAAAAAAGTACACGTGGTACACAATAACGGTGTCAGTCAAGAACACCAAGTACGTTGGTCCACCGAGTAGAGAAGTGAAGATAAGGACAATGGAAGACGGTAACTTTGCGAAATCATGGTCATTATCCTTTAAATATTAGCCAAAATCATTTCAGGTGACATATTTTTCTAACTTCAGTACCAGAGGTGTCTCCCACAATAATCAGGAATATAGCTAATTCTTCAACATCGATAATCCTCGAATGGAAGGTACATATCGACTGGTATTTTATGTTAGAGTAGTGTTCATAGCTATGTGAAGAAGTTCCTGCCAAGTAGTCAGGCTGAGTTGGGGGGGGGGGGGGGGGGGGGGGGGGGGGGGGGGGGGAGGATTCCTTCAAAGGGAACAGATATGTACAGACACTTACTGAACTGACTTTGTAGGTTGAAGATCCTCAATTAGTCCATGGACCGCTGACGGGTTATACAATAACATACACAGCGCAAGGATCATCAAAGACAGTTGACGTGGGTGTGGTCAACACGTGGATACTGACGTCTCTTGAAAAGTACACGTGGTACACAATAACGGTGTCAGTCAAGAACACCAAGTTCGCTGGTCCTACGAGTAGAGAAGTGAAGATATGGACGACTGCAGAAGGTAAAAAGTAGAACAAAAACCGAAGAATTAATACAAAAGAAAAACCTACATTCTAATTTGTATTAATTCTTCAACTAACAAAATATAATACTATAGTAACACTAGGAAGTACAAAGTGTGAGATATAAGGTACACAGTAAAGCAGAGTAGATCAGTGCCAGGCATACAGTGATAAAACAAATAAAATACGATCAGGAGTTTTACAACCAGTCGCAGTTCAAGACGAAAGAGGAATGTAAGTACAAAACAAAATATAACACATATCATATGACCCGTATTTGGACCCGCGCGCACTCTTAATGTCGACGTTCGCGGCTATTGTTCACGAGCACTTTTTCTGCGCAGGATAGCTCGCGTACCCAAGCTTAAGTGAATCCAAGATGGCGGCCGTAATTTTTTTTTTTCGATAATTCACTGGAAAATCTGACCCTTTTCCATACAATGTAGATAATGTGTAAATCATGATTTATTATATGTATCATGAGAATTTCATTGAATAAAGCCAGTGTGTAGAAATCTATACGCTATATTTTCACATGTGAAAAACAGCGATATGTCCAATCAGCGTCGCGTATAACACTTTTCACATGTGAGAAATATAACCAATCAAAATATCTCAAAGAGCTAATCAGCCAATGAGAGCTGATGTTTAGCTGATGTTTAGCACTTAAATAAGTGGCTTCCGAAAACTAGTCTGAAAAATGGCGGAAGCGTCTAGATTTGTTTCTGTTGATTCTTCTGTAGAAGAATTCATAAATCGTCAACAAAACAAAAACACTCTCAGCAAAACGCAAAGAGATATTACATTGCTGGAAACGTTTTTGAGTTCAAATAACGAACGAAAGAATATAGAAGAGATTGAGCCAAAAGCACTTGACAACTACATCGCTAACTTTCTCCTTCAAGTAAGAAAGAAAGATGGAGAGCAGTACGAGCCCTCATCACTGAGGACTTTCATTTCAAGTTTTGACCGATACCTTCGAAAACACGACTACTCCTCAACTATCATCGAAGGCAAAGAATAGAAGAAAACGAAAGAAGTTCTCGTTGCAAAGCAAAGGTAGGTCATCGATTGATTTGAAATTAGCCTTGCAGTCTTTGCATTTGAAAGTATACTTTTTAGTAATTTATATTGCTTTTTGTACAAATTCTCATGGCACATATAATAAAGAGACAACTTCATAGAAAATTATTTTATATTTTTCTTAATTTCGTCCTTAATTTTAATTACCAAGCAAATTTTGAGCTTAATACTGAGTTATTTTTGTTTGTTTACTTGTTTTTAAGGTAGTACCGGATCTTCCCAAATCTTCAATGAATATTTTTTTAAATTCTGTCATTTGAAGTTTATTGTTAGGGCATTCAAATAATGAAAAAAAAGAAGGGGGTCCCCGTATTAGTTATGGAGATATAAGGCGTCAAAAAGGAGAGATTTTTCAGTTTTCCGCGCGTTTTTGCCGAAAATCTGATTCCGTCAATAAATTCGAATTACTCGATTGGATTTAACAAAGAAAAACAGAAAACTGCATTAAACGGTAGTTGTTGAATCTAGGAGACATACCTTGATAAAAAATCCATCCAATCTTTTGAAAGTGAGGTGAAAATTAAATTCTAGAAGCGAAATTGCTTGCAATTGCGTGTGTAGTTGTAAAAATGTTGAAAATTTATGACAATTTTAACTATGAAAATTTTTTTTTCCGCACTAAATCGAAAAAATACGATATCTAGCTTCAAATGAAAAGAATAAAACAGGGGGTCGCCGTATTATTTCAAGAGTTAGAGAAGCAGAAAAGAGAAAAATACGCTGAAAACGAACTCCAAATATCACCATTTTAGCAATTTTCAAAGGTGACCCCCATTTTTTATTCTCTCATCGTGAAGAACTACTAAATATCAACATCCTGTTGTTGTTTTTTCAGAAAATTTAGATGTTTTTTCGTACTGAAAAGCGACATTTTCCGCCTTTATATTATGACCCACCAAAACGACAGAATGCGACAATTTTGTTCGAGACCGTAAGTTGTTTTTGCCTAAAAGAATGACTTGTTTTTTTGTTTTTATTTTTGATACGGCATCTAAATAACGTTTTTAAAACAGATGAATAGCTAGAGAAGCATTCTGGTATCTTTTTTACTATGTTCGATAATTTTTTCTCGGAAAATCAATTTTCGTTCTCTTTACTTTGGGCTTCGTGACGGAGGCTCTGCAAAATGCAAAACTGGCCGACTTCTCGACGATGTAGCTCTCAAAATTTAACGGTGGCTCCCTATTTTGGGGGACTTATTTTGTATGTTTCATAATGATCTTTCAGTATGCTAAATTACAACAAATTTTCATTTATTTTGCATTTTCCCGCGAATATTGTTAAGAAAACCTTTGGAAAAAGTGACGCCCGTCAACGGGGCCGGACGAAGATGGTCTGGAAAGACCCGTATCCTGACCCGGACCCGCTCGCGCGCCAAAAACACAAATAAAATGGTGATAAAAACAGTCATGGTAAAAATGCTTGCGCTCGGTTCGTACGGCATGACCTCAAGCCAAATATTTCCCGTTCGGCTCTTCCACTCAGTCAATAAGTACATATTCTTATTCAAGCTATCTTTTCAGGGTCTAACGCTGATATTCACCCCAGCAAGCTCTTAAGAGGAGAGATAACGGTTGCTGATTCTGTCAACATTTTTCATGGACCCCTTAACGCTATTAGATGCTATTAACTATTAACCCTAAGAGTTCGATAGAATTAAAGAAACCAGGGGTGCTTACCATTTATCTGTTTACCATTTACCAGGAAAATTCGGTCTTCCGATTGAGGTATAATCCACTTTTCCCTCTCTTTTCGGTTCTTCTAGTACACGCGTTTACCATTGTCAGAAGTAAAGTTTAATTTCCTGCTCTTATTTCACCATTAGCAAACAAATGTCCAAATTTTCATTTTCAGATTTTCCAATTTTTGGTTTAAATGGTAAACGCCCCCTGATATCTCCATCTGTCCATTGCTCTCACTTGTACTACCGTCTAGGTAAATCCCCAGATTGAAACAAGTTCGCAAGTTACAAAAGCTACATATTGTAAATCCTCGGAATAGCGCCCCCTTTCGATTCTGAATAGACGCCCCTAACATCGGCCAAAATTTAAACTAAACTAACGCCCCCATCGAATAAGTGCCCCCTCCCCTCCTTATGTTAACAAAGTTTAAGTGTTGATCATAATATCGTAAAATACTGTATGCGGTATTTCTGCTTACATTATCATTACAATGCAAGAAACCAGTTTCTTTTTCTTCTAAATTGCTGCTTACAATTTCCAGATCCATGCGGTGTGGACATAGTTTTTTCACGAGCAAAATTTGAAATGAGCCCCCCTTCCCCTCCCCCCTTCCCCCAGGCCTTATTCTAAATTTGAAATAAGCTAAGCTCCCCGGGCGCTAATTCGAGAATTTACGATCGACGGTAATTTTTTTCTCTGATTTGAAAGCAAAAAGGAGCAGATGAAGTGGTACTTCGGTTTCTATAACAAATGACCACAAGCTTGCGAAACTAACTGTACATGAAGAATAATCTTTCGTTGGTGGTTATAGTAGTGTTTCGGATTTATGTTTCTGATCGTTTCTGATTGTTTGTTTCTGATCTTTTGGCCAAAGAACAAGTTGACTTCTTTCTTTTTGTTAACATGGATGTATTTCATTTGTATTTTCATTGGTTTTGGTAATATGTACGTTGGTTTCATTACAACAAGTGATGACTATTGATGTCAATGATGGCAAATCATGATGGCTGATGATGTCAATAAAGGTGACTGCTAAATGGTGATGCTATATGGTTTCAAGATGTATATGAATGCTTTTTTAATTTCATTGTATTAAAACAAAACTGAATGTCTGATTTTTCTTAACATCCCGGCGTTAGGTTGTATAGAAAGATCTTTTGTTGGAATGAATCCTCTACAAATTCCTTGATGAACACAAGCAATGCAGTACACGATGTTGCAGCGAAGGATACACATGTGTTGTGTTGCTAGGGTTGTTAATGTGTTCAGTGTATGGTATATCAGTAAGAGGATACACAATGGCTGGACCAGGACCTTATAATAACACCAGAAATAGTCTGCATAGTGGTAGACAAAAGTTACGATTTTTAATTTCTTATCAGCATTAAAAGATGCAAACTGACAACCGACGCCAAAGAGTAACTACACAGACATACAGAGCCGTCACCAGGACCTCGATCAGAAGGGGAGTTTAATGGGGATTTTGCACACCTTGCGTGACATCACCGTGACATTTTAAGTTTTAAGCGAACAAAAACAAAAAATATAACATTTGAAAAGAGATGGAAAAGAGCACACTAAGGTTAGCAAAACGTGAAATTTTGAAGTTGTTTCGGTGAATAGCGCCAAAGTCACGGGCGGCTGAAGTTTGCCATTTTCTATAGAGGGCAAGCTGTTGCTAGAAAAAGAACCAACTTCGGCCACCCATAACTTAGGCGCTATTCATTAGAACTACTTCAAAATGTCAAACTTTGCTATCTTTGGTGTGCTCTTTTCAACTATTATATTTTTGTTTTTCTTGGGTTAAAATTTCAAATGTCACGCAAGATGTGCAAAAACCCCATTTCCGCCATTTTGGATGATATCTGGCCTATGCTACCAAGTGTAAGGTAGGTTCGAAAGAATGTCAGTTTTGATGTGAGTGTGACAATCTGAATAAAAAGAACTTTCGTTAACCTTTTTTCCTGTTAGTCATAGCCAAATGAAGCTATCATGGAAATCGCCCATTTCTATGTATATACTGTTTAGAAGAGGTCACTATACAACTACTTAAAAATAATAATGCTGTCTAGTGATAGGGACTTTGGGTACATTGAACATTGTAGTGAACATTGAGGTTTTTCTCTCAAAATGTCAGGCATCGTATAACAGTTTATTGAGTAAACTTTCCTTTTTGTCCACTGATTAATTTATAGGCGTTACCGCAATTGCTGAAAGGTATGACTTATACTTCCTCTCTCTAGTTGCTTCATCAATGTATGATTTCAATTCAATTTGAAATAGGTAAATAAAGTCAAATCAGTTATTTGTATCTCCAATTTGAGTAAGACACGAATCACGAGTTTCTCAAAAAGACTTACGAAACCAACATAACAGCCTATTTATAATTGAAACAATTATTTCATTTTTGTATCGTATACGTAAGTTATGCTCATTGTTATATGTCATCAATGTGCTGTTTCGTTTTTATTCTTTTGAACTGTAAGTTGATCAATGTCAGTATGTGTAATAAGTATATGTAATTAATAAGTAATAAATTATTGCTCACGAACAGCTAACAATATGGACGCAGTGTTTTGGAACACCCTGGCGTTGGTATTCTGTGGTGTCTTGGTTTTATTACAAGAAGCTGAAGCAGGTAATATTCTTTTTATTCCTCGTACTTTAGGTAATATTCTTTTCTAGAGAAATCATATTGAAGACTCGAAAGACGGTTATTTATTTTCTTTCAGAACAGCTTCAACAATCAAAAAGGGTCGCAACTGGAAATACCATAAATATAGCAAATGCGGTTAATTAAAAAAATTAAAGCGCGTACAGTGCCCAAGTCTTTTCGAGAAGTTAATTAATTGATAATGGATATAAGTAAATGAACATTCTAAATTTAAATTGCATCCCAAAAAAAGTCGCAAATGTTACAGCGTATCTAGTAAATGTATATTCATCTTGTGTTTCCAACATTCTTAACCAGTTCAATTCTTCCCTTCAACTATATAGCTGGTTGAATCAGTCTTAAGTGAATTCCAAGATTTCTTTACCAACTACATTACATTTTGTTTGTCAAAACACTTCATGGTATCAGATCAGTCGATAAGATACATTGCCATTTCTCTGGGGAGGGGAAGGGAGTGAATTTAACAAAGTTTTATAGGTGGAAGGCCCCTCCAGAGATCAAAACCTTTATCTTTTTGCGACGAAAAGACCTCTTTCATAAACCGTTCATAGTCCAGACCACCTACGCGTCTTTATTTCGCTCGGAGGGCAAAACAAGTTTAGTAGAAATAGACACATAACGCACCAGGGCGTGACTCCTCTCCCTCCCCGGGAGGGGGATGGACATATTTATGCAAATGAAATATATATAAAAAAGGTGTCTACATTATTGTACGGAAATTGGCCCATATCATAGGCTCAGATTTCAACCGTCAGGGATTCGTGCGCCGAATCCCTGACGGATGAAATCTGAGCCTACCCATATCATTAATCAGGTAATCTGAAAAAAATTGGAATATAAAAAGAATCCACATTGATCAGTATTTCTAGATGATTCGGCTGAAACGTCCATTTCCTTTTCAGGTTGCATAGAAAGATCTTTTATTGGAAAAAATCGCTTAAACATCCCTGACAGTAGTTTCACAGCCTCTACGCGTTTATACGACATAAGCGATCCTGGTGACGAGCGTTACGTAGCTAGTAATGCAAGACTTAATGGTCCATGGGGCTGGTCACCAAGGGATAATTACAATTCTAACGATTACCTACAGATTGACCTTGGTGCTGTACGAGTTATCACTGCTGTAGCAACACAAGGCAATGGTGGTAAAACACCAGGTAGATCAACTTATAGAGAATGGATCACAGAGTACAAGTTACAGTTTAAGGAAAACTCGCATTCTAATTGGATTCAACACAAAAATACCATAGCCATAAACAAGGTAAGAAGCTCGGGAGAAAAAAGAAAACTAACGTCGTTATTCCTACAGACCTAATATTAAAAAAAAATTAATGAGGGTATAAACAATATTACCGGTGACCTGGTAGTTTCCATAATATAGCCCTCAAATAAGAATCCCAACTGGCAAGGAGGCGAACCAGTTGGCTAGAGCCAGAGCGGGGACTCGAGCTCGGGAGTCAACGGAATGCGAGACCGACGCTCTAACCACTCGATCATGCTGCCTCCTAGCCTTTTCATTAAAGTATTACCATGAATCACTAATCACAGTAAATTATTTATCTCAGTTATACAAAGGCAGGATAACCAGTGATACTGTTGTTCGTTATGATCTCACAAACCTCCAAACAGCCAGATACATCAGATTTATACCAGTGGACTACGTTAACTGCAAGACGATGAGAGTCAACGTTTATGTTATTGAAAAAGGTATTACCCAAAATACACATTGTACTCAGTTATTCTTATCTTGCATAAAAGTTAAATCTACACCTATTTCAAAACGGTTTGTCTAGGCAAATAGCAAATGACAAAGGGTAGGGGAGTGTATCCAAGAGACTTAACAAAGAAACTTTCGGAAGCTCAATATGACGTGTTTCCCCAGGTATTTAAAAACACCTAACGATTCTAAAATGTGAAGCAATACTTCTTATTTGCCTGATTATACGCCGCTGACCACGGCACTTGCAAGATCGAAAGTTGAACATTGAAGAACATCGTCGATTCATATCACTTCCATTAAGTCCTCGCTTATCAAATATTCGAATGTGCTGCGTGTTTATTGAACAAAAAATAATTTTCTGATAATTAACCCGAAAGGAATATATAAACTGGGATTTTTATACGTACCTACAGTTCCTTTTGATCTTGCAAAAACCATCACCCCTCCCCGCCCCGTTTCTCTGAGCCAGAAACTGTATACTTGGTGACCCAGGACGTCTCGGACATTTATAAACCGGTAAATTACCCCCTTCTTCCCTCTCCCTCCCCTCCCCCAACCCTCCCCTCCCCCAACCCTCCCCTCCTCTAAAGCCCTTGGCCACCAAGGATGCAGCCACTGTTCTACAGTTGGTTCTTCTCATTCTCTCTCCTCCTCCTTTTTGCCCTGTCAAAGTCTTCGCGGTGATACAGTAGTCGATCTAGCTTTTCTTTTGCAGTTACATTGATTTCAACCACGCCCTCTGAACGATCCATATTTCTTAACTGGGCTCTTACATGTACCCAGGCCAAACAACAACTGGCACAATTTACCGTTAATGTGACCAAGAAGGGAGTGTATAATGTTGGATACGTCACAAGTTATAACATTACAGGTCTACAGCCATACACTGACTATGAAATACGAGTAAAAGCTAAAGAATATGAACTTTGGAGTGAAACAATATCAATCAGGACTACTGTAGCAGGTTTGTTAGAATTCAAAAAGAGTTTGACAACTTCTTCATCACATAAAGTATTTGTAAAGTAATTGCTCATACATGCAAGCCGTTTGACAACGCTTGCTTTTCTTTTTCTTAACTTTTTTCTTAACTTTTTTCTGACATGTTTTCTCAAAACCTTCAGTTCCAGAAGTAGCTCCCACCATTATCGATCACGTGTCTAAATCTTCAACATCATTGGACATCGAATGGACGGTATGTACAACCAACAGCTATCCAATATTCGTTTTCAGGCTTTGTTAATAGTTCTTACTTTAAACTAACTTATCTGTAGCTAGAAAATCCTCAATTAGTCCATGGACCGCTGAAAGGTTACACAATAACATACACAGCACAAGGAGGATCACCAAAGACACTTGACGTGGGTGTGGTCAGCACGTGGGTATTGACGTCACTAGAAAAGTACACTTGGTACACAATAACGGTGTCAGTCAAGAACACCAAGTACATTGGTCCACCGAGTAGAGAGGTGACGACAAGGACGATGGAAGACGGTAAGAGATAATAAATTAAAATTAGAAATAATATTTTTAAGTCTTGGATGAACAGGTGAATGGTTACAAGAAGCCCGTGGTTATACACCCCGAGTTCAGTACTTTACGAACGTGGCATTAAATCTTTATTGCTCTATTCCAGCACCGTCTTCCCCAGAAAATGTTAGCAGTTCTTTGATACCTCCTCATAGCTCTGTTGGACCACGCCTAACGATCAGGTGGGACAAACCACGTGTTCCCTATGGCATTATCAGAAAATACACTCTAACATACTACTATAGCAACAACAAAGCGACAAGGAAGAATATTGGCGCATTCAGTGGTGATAGTGTTACGCTGAATGTAACGACGATGGGCATATTGTCATACCAGATCAGTGCGACTACAATAAAAGAAGGACCTTATGCACATGGAAACGTGACCATTCCTGCTTATGGTAAGACTGATAACATTCGCCCATTTCTTTTATTTGAAGAACACTAAATATCTCACAAATAGTAAAAAAGAACAGCACTTCATTTCTGTTCTATTTTCTAGCACCATGGGCTTCACCAACAAGTGTCTCTGTTACAGTGTTAACCACCACGTCAATTGATGTGTCTTGGCGACCTATTCCTGAAGACAAAATGAACTGCGACATCATCAAGTACGAAGTGAACTTGACCTTGTACGAAATAAGATGTAATGATGAAATCTTGATGAACACAAGCAATGAAGTACACGATGTTGCAGCGAAGGATACACATGTTGTGTTGCAAGGGTTGTTACAGTGTTCAGTGTATGGTATATCAGTAAGAGGATACACAATGGTTGGACCAGGACCTTATAGTAACACTGTTTACTTTACCACGCTACAGGGTGAGTGATGTTACTTGTAGACATTAGTAAAGATGGCAGAAAGTTTTGTGTACTAGATAAAGGAGTCTTAAAGGTAGATAAGTAGGTATTGGGTAGATAGGTACTAAGATGAGCTAATTGTATGATATGCTTTCACAAAAGCATCAGGGGAGGGAAAAATAAGACCAATATTAACTCAACCAACATACTATATCTACTTGTCATAAAGATTTGAACAAACAAACAAGCAAACAAACAAACAAATTAAACAAACAAACAAGCAACAAAGCAGGCAAACAAACAAACAAAAACAGACAGACACATAGACAGAAAAACACACAGACAGACAAGCAAGCAAATATACAAGCAAGCAATCTTACAAGTAAACAAGTAAACAAACAAAAAAGAGTACAGCAAGTTTCGAATTTAGAAATCAAAATCTCCACCTAAAGTTGATGTAACATACGCAAGGCTATGAATACTCTTAGTGTACCATTGTTGCGCTAAAAGCTAAGGTAGTGTATTATAGCATGGCGCGCGTCGACAAATTTTAGCATAACATTCGTAACATGTTGCAGTTTTGGAACAAGCTTCAAGGACTCTTCAAAAACTCAATATTGTTATTCGACATTGATTTTGTTACAACCACGCGAGCCATGTTACACACCCCCATTTTTTAACCCTTACATATATTGCACCAAAAGTTGTCTAATATAAAATTACCTTGAAAGGGTTAACCTGTAGTTTATCTATATTGTCTTTACAAAAATAAAACATCAGCTCACAAAGAAAAGGCTAAGACGTCTAAAAATTCAAGATCAACGGATATACTAATTGGTACCGTGGTTGGACTTATCATACTGGCTCTTTTGACAATTGTGCTCATAGTTATTCTAATAAAACGGTAAGCGAAATAAGATCAGTTTTTGAGTTATGTAATGGTCCCTCTAAGAAGTTTAGTACTGAGCGGCATGGAATGCAGAAAGGTGCTAATCGGTGATATTGTTTAAACCATTCATCTTGCTTATTGGGTAAAAAAGGGCATTCGTTACAACTTTGTAATTAAGGAAGCACACGTCTTATTCACTGAATGATTTCCTTTTAGAGATCGATAACTCTTCTGGGTAAAATACTAGAGAAATTCTAATTGGAGAATATTGCAAATTGGTCCCTTTCATCTTAAACTAAATTTTCTGTTGTGTTTGACTCCTTTAATTGATTGAAAAATGTCAACTCAGAAGAAAATCTTTTTTGGAGACAAATTTCAAAACATATTTTTCCAAAAGCATGTTCTCCATAGGTTGATCTCAAAAGTCTCATGTGGGGAAAGCAATATGCCGCAGAACAATAGAAAGTACTATAGTTTTATAGGGACCATTACTTAAAAATAGTACACGATTGGATTGGCCGTTTATTGTATTTCTATTGTAGACGCAACAGACGTAAGAAACTTGAAATGATAATCCCGTTACCAGCTCCTAACAAATATACGACGCTCCAGTGTAGTGGACAAACCAACCAAACTGATGATGACCACGACGAATGTACAGGTAAAAAGCCGCCTAAGACAATAGTGACTGGCAGGGTTTACATAGATAAAATTAAATAGGCATGGGCTTGGCTACAAATCCCCATTATTATCTCTGATTTCATCGACTTGGCTATGATTGGAATGTTTAAGAGATAGATTTGATTGTAATTATATTGTACCCCCTCTAAGCGCAAACTTGCTCGGAGATCAACAATGGCTTTGGATAGAAGAAGAAAGCAATTGCATGTCTTTGCATGAAAAGCAAGAAATGTAGGTTTTCATTTTCTATGACGCTATAATAATTTCTATAATCTTGGATCTGTCCCTGTATGCAATAACAAATCGCTATGTATGTGTACACGATCATGATAGCGATGACATAGTGGTGGTATGGATAGCGCCGGCGTAGTGGTTGAGCCACTCGCCTCTCACCGCTGTGGTCCGGTGTTTAAGTCCCGGCTCGGACGCTGGATCATATGGGAGTTGAGTTTGTTTGATGTGTTGTTCTCTCCCATGTCACGAGGGATTTTTCTCCGGGTTCTTCACCTTTTCTTTCCTCATCAGCAAAAATCAGCATGAGTTGAGCGATGTATGTAGAATATATCGAATGTAGTGGTAGCGAGTGTGAATGAGTCTCGGAGATATTAGCAATATTTGTTACTTTGAAATCCGAGGATAAACAAAAAGATTTGATTTGATTTTTTTTGATAGTATCGGCTTACACGCATTCGTAGTAGGCACAATTAGACATGCAATCAGACATGCAATTAGCCATGCAATTATTTGTGCACCTCTCCCAAAATCTTCTTGGTCTTTCAGGAGAGGATGAAGCTACATACGTGAACACTGTCGACATTTGCCCACTGTCTGTGTACAATATACAGTTTTTGACACCCAATGGAAATATTGATGAATGTAGTATCAAAGAGGAATTTAAGGTAAGTAGTGCTTCAAATGTATCTTTTATTTTACTTATTTTATCTTTTTTGAAGAAGGAGGTGTAACTAAGTTGGATAGTGCGTCCTTCTGAGCGAGAGGTCCCGAGTTCGATCTGCAGTAGTGTTTATGTATTTTTATGTTATAGTGTTTTGGGATCCATTTGTAGTATATCATGGGATGTCTGTGGTTAAGTGTTACGTGTATGGACGAGCATCCATCTTGTTGTATTAATCATCGTTGTATAAGATTTTATTTGTTTCATGCTTGTTAACTAACAATCGAAGTCTAAAACATTACACTTTTACGTTTCGACTTGCCTCACACTTGTTTCGACATGTCTCATATCCATGTACTTTTAATAAGCTTTAAATACCCTTAAAATGGAGCACTGACGAAGAGAGAGGAGCAAAGATCGCACTTTCGGCTTCATGCATGGGAGACATCTTCGTGCTGAAGGAACTACCGACTCTAAATAGAAGTGCTTTACCTTTTTAATTTTACTACTGCCAATAAAAAACCCATTAAGATGTCAATGCTTCTTGATAACTTTCTTTCACTTTTTAACCACAGAGCATATCAAATAAACCACGACATGAATGTACTTATGCAGAAAAACCAAACAATAAAAAGAAAAATCGTTACAAAAACATTGTAACCTGTAAGTACTCATTTTTTAGTCCATAATTGCAAATTCAGTTGGCAAAAGGAGTTATATCTCTTTCAATGGATAACGTAACACTTTTTATCATTACAGACGATCATTCTCGTGTTGTCCTGGAAGATGAATACGAGAACAACGAACCTGGCACTGATTACATCAACGCATCGTTTATACGTGTAAGAATGATAATTGTTTGAATAGACTTCGGTCATGAAAATGTACTTGGCATTTACATCTTACACACTAAGTTTGATCTCTATTAGGGATACGATGGCTCACCGAAAACATACATTGCAACACAAGGTACTCAGTCTAAATTGTTCCTAATCTTTTAAACCGCATCTATACACGAGCAAATATCCTTGATAAGTATTCTATGTCACCCAACTAGCTTGTGTAGACGATGAAATATTGCCATTTTTTCTTTGTCAAGTTTTTACGCCAGCTTATTTTTCTTGTTAAAAAAACTTGTCATCATGTTGCCATGGTAACGATTTGCTCGTCTTGCAGACGGACAACAAGGAAACTTGACAGGCATTCCTCCTTGCCAAGCTATATTTCGGGCACCAAAAAACTTGTTGAAACCTTTTTGGCGTCTACACAAGCAGGTAGTTTTAATTGACAAGGTCGACATGCCAATGCAAAACTTGTTGATCCGTCTAAAAAATAGTTATTAAAAAAGCTTGTCAAGGAAAATTGCTTTCGTAGATGCGGTCGAAATCATGTAGGTCAGTAGCTGCAGACGACTATAAGTTCCAAACCAATATGTTTCATATGTTTTCATATATATATTGTAGGTCCTTTAGCTGGAACTACACAGGACTTTTGGCAAATGGTATGGCAGCAAAATACTGCAACGGTCGTCATGTTGACAAATCTTACTGAATTGGGAAAGGTAATGTTTACTTATTTGTATATGAATACATAATTACAATTTAAAACATATTTGAAACATTGTCGAATGACTCACCTTAATTTCAATTCCTTTACAGAGAAAGTGTCATCAATACTGGCCTGAAAGAAGTGAACAATATGGAGACATCACGGTGACCAATCATCAAACACAAGTGTTTGCAGATTATGTCATACGAACGTTTATTTTGGCCAAGGTTTGTAGCCCGCTTTACTAGTTCATGTGATGTGCTCATACACATTAGAACCAACACAATATAGCTAACCAGGGCAGCCCAAGACCATGAAAACGTCTGATGTTTGAATTTTATTGAAGAAATAATGGAACACGCTTGCGCGCAACCTGGCAAGATTGCCGGGGTTTGTTCAAATCATAGAGAAGTGATGAAAAAGCATAAGTCAAAGTCGTGTTGTTTGCAGAGTGCAATACATATGTATGTATATCAAAGCTCAATGTTATCATGCATATTTTTGACCATTTTATTATAACTATAGTTTTATAATAAATTTGCGCTACAGTGCATTTAGGATAAGTAGCAGTCGTACGTTGTTATGATCAAGAGAACAAACAAAGTGCGGACACTTATAATAACTTAATGAGGCAAAGTTTAATGTTTGATCGAGTACGTTCAACTTTCCTCAGACTGACAAGACAAGTCGCCGAGTACGTCAGTTCCATTTTACTGCTTGGCCAGACAAGGGAATTCCCCAGCATGCTACTTCAATACTTGCATTTCGAAGGAAAGTACGCAAGGAGACGCCTGCCAATGCTGGTCCAACAGTTATTCATTGCAGGTGAAGGCAGTAAGAAACAAAGTAGAACAATTAACTTAAAAGGTCTTACAATGTATAGGTTTTTGTAAGAGAGAAATGAAAAAACAAAAGAACAAAAGGATAATTATATAACGGCAATAATAATAATTTAAAATAACCACTTAAGCCTACCACTTCACATCTAAACAAAATCCACTGTTATTGTAGCTGCTTGAAATTAAAATTCTCTTTGTCTTTCTTCTCCCCCTTCTGATTAATACATCTAAAAAATAATGCTTCACTTTTTCATGTTAAGAGAAGCCTTTATTCGTATTTTTAGCATTGAACAACAAAAACCTCTAAGTCGAAAAATAAGTGTTGTACAAAGCTAAAATAATTTCTTTCACAAAGTTTGCGTTGTTTGTAGTTGGATTAGGCTGATAAAAGTCAAATTTGAGTGTTAATCCAAAGTGAAAATTGGAATCCAAAATGACGTTTAGGCCTCCATTGGCTCATTTGCCACACATCTTCTCTACAATCAGCTTGAAAGTTGCTAGATTTGAATAAAAATTGCATGATAACAACTTTTGTACAATTCCAAAGACAGTTATAAACGGCCATTAAATAATTGTTAAAGCAAAAATTTAATTAAAACCTGCAAGAAGATCTAGTTTTTGGCACTTTCAGGTATTATTACTCGATATTGAAAAAAAATTCCTTTTCATTTCTAAATTTTTTTTTCTCTTTTCAGTGCTGGTGTTGGAAGAACGGGAGCCTACATAATGATTGATGCCATGCTTGAACAGGCAAAACATCGACAGACTTTGGACATTTTCAAATACTTGAAAACTATCAGAGAAGACAGACCTTTCATGGTGCAGACAGAAGTAAGAAGCTCATTGAAAATAGCTAAGAAAAATTTATAACTATGAAGTTGCAGTCCATACGACTATAAAATACGAGCTTCTTCTACATTTCCTCATTATTTCACATGCTGCAGGAAGACAATTTATGACTAAGAACTGAGTTAAGTTCACACAAGCTATGAAACTTTTACGTTTCTCTCATAGGATCAGTACGTATTTGTACATATGGCTGTATACGAAGCACTGTCGTGTGGTAATACAGAAATCGAAGCTCACAACTTGCCTACAACTTTGAAAATCCTCTCAACTGTTGATAAACAGAACAACAAAACTGGCTTTGCTATGGAGTTTCAGGTAGGGCGACAATTATCTTTTAATGAAAATAAATTTTTAGTAAATGCATTAATTTTTATTCCTAAAATCCAATTTTTACAGCGTTTAAGAGTTCTTACACTAAAGGCTAAAGAAGAGATATGTTCAGTTGGACTAAAACTGGAAAACTGCACTAAGAACAGATATTCAACGATAGACTTAGGTAAATATGTAATTATCTGCCGTAATTTTCGATTCACTTCTTTCTAATTCGTGCAATTCGATGTAGAGCGAAACAACAATGAGTCAAGTGGTACAATAGAACACATCGAAGATTCCTTACTTCATGATCTGTCATATAGTTGGCTAAACCAGGGCGGGAAATTATTCATCCGTACTAGTTATATTTACGTACTACTCTTTTTCCTATTGGTAGGAAGAGTATTCAACCTCATACGCGCAGTACGCAATTTTTTAAGCGCATGGTAGTCAACTGCGCGAGACATGGAAGACGCAAAACAATGTCAAAACACAAACCCATTTCTTCAAAGATCGTTCCTTTCTACAAAAACTATTGTAAATAACGATTTAGTTTTCCAAACAGTTTTGAAAACAAACGAACAAATGCCTTTTTTCTTAGATTGTATGAATTTTTGAGAATTATAGCCGCACAAAAATTGTTTTATGACCACTGCAACTAACAAATGCCTTTTGACACCATTTTGAAAATGTTCAATGTATAGTTAAATTTCGTACGGTTATCAGCTGAATAACTCTTAAATCACGTGGATATCCCCATTATTTCATTTATCTGCTGGTTCGAGATTACCGCAGCTGTATAAAAATAAAAAATAAAAAAGTTTGGTGGCGAAACGCCACATCATCAGTGATATAAGCAAGTGGCTGTTCTTGTTTTTTCTCTCTCTCTCACTATATCGTTTACATACTAGTAGTATTATGTATGAAGATGATATATTTCAGTTTCCTTTGCATTGCAGTCGACGAGAGACGAGTTGTTCTAAGTGTAAATGAAGAAGACGAGGGAGATTATATCAATGCTTCCTTTGTTGATGTAAGTTCAGTTCAACGCTTCTTGATAAATCCATTACATGATAAATTTAACACTGCATGTTCTAAGGTCATCGACTGGTTTTCTATGTTGCGAAAAGAGGAACACCAGGCACGCGAAGATACCGCAGCAAAACGACTGCCCATGCGCGGCTTTTCGCGGACTTGTGAGCGTCCGCGTGTTGACCACAGGAATCCCAAGGAATATTTTACAATTTCTATCAATGAATTTTTCCATATCATATATTTGAGCTTAATTTTGTGTAAACGGGAAAGTACTTGGTACAAAAGGCAAGCAACAGAATATACTATGATGTCCTCAAACTGATATTTTTGAGAATAACTGTGGCTGCGTTTTTGCCGGCAAAGTTCTCAGTCGAATGTTTTCATCGGGATCGTTTCATAAGTCGCGCATGCGTGGAAGATTTTGCCGCGGTGTTCCGCGTGCTAGGTAGGTTGAGGCTCTGTGTTTAACACAGGAGGCCCAAGGACAGATTTAGATAGCGAAATTTATATTCCCCTTTCTTTCCCATTATCCCTGAGTCTGGTCAAATTCTTGAGACGATGATTTCAACATAGTCAATGTATACCATATATGAACAATTTCATGATGCGTTACACATGGTACGATGTGCCACTTTGTATTTATAGACTTACAGAGATCGTAACGCGTTCATTGTAACACAAGCTCCTTTGAAAAACACGGTGGTAGATTTTTGGAGAATGGTAATGGACTACGACATAGGAACCATTGTCATGCTCAACAACTTACAAGAAGGAGACGAGGTACTAACATATTGAAGTTGTTGACGACCCGGGGAACCTCCCAAGTAAAAATATCGGGATGATCGCTGTAGTCAACAATGTGCCAAACCCTCCGCATTGGTGCAAAAACGTTCAAGCAAAAGCTGAGTTTAGCAATTAAGTATAAGAAATATATTATTCTGCCGTTTATAATTGGTATTTTTTAGGGATTAAAATCTCAAAGCCACTCCCTTTTGCAAATAGACTTTAGGTATCTTTTGGGCGTTTATTTGAAAACTTCTATACAGTGGTAGCCCAGGGATTGGATTTGATTATTAATGTCATATATATTAATCGTGTGATTGCTAAGAACAAGTCATTAGCAAACAATTTACTACAACTGTGACAGAGAAATCAAAACGAAATTTTCATAAGATTAACTTATTTAATATTTAAAGCTTTCCCTATCGAATCGTTAGATCTTTCCTCAATATTGGCCTGAACAAGATCCCATGATATGCAGAAGCATATTAGTCAAGCCAGTAAAGGTGGAATTTTTGGATGAAGTAGTTGCACGAGAATTTCATGTTATGGATTCTGTGGTAAGTAGCGTTGATAGAGTTGAAAAACTAGAAAGTATACGCCTAAACAGGATTGTATAATGTAATTAAATTCTTATATTTATTTTTTGCAGAAAAGCCTATCGGTGCTTCACTTGCAGCACACACGATGGGCTGATAAAAGCATTCCTTCCAACCCCCAAAGTGTAATACGGCTGCTTAACGAGGTAGAGAGATCCCAGCAAAAGCTTGTTGGGAGTTCACCAATACTCGTTCACTGTAGGTATGTAAGATATTATAGAAAGTGAACTTTCAACTTTCACCCTGCAGAATTTCAATTCAGCTGAGTGTTTTCTGTAAAGAACAGTGACGCTTGACGCTTCTCAGGCAAGGAACTTAGAGAATGGAGAAAAACAGCTTAGGTAGAAGGGAAGAGGAAGTATCCCAAAACATGGGGGAGAAGGATGAGGATAAAACTGGTCTTGGAGGTGGAGGAGAAAAAGTAATAAGGATCGGAAGAGGGAGGAATTTGCTCGATAATTAGGAATCGGAGCACCACGTTTTTAATTTCTCTTAGCTACTTACAGGACAAGGCTAAAATTCATAAGCAAAACAATCAGAAATTTTCGCTAAATGCATCTTGTGACAATAATCGCTCTATGTATCTCCTTTGGTTGCTTAATAAAGTAAGAAAGTTAAGAAAGTTAAATCCACAGTGAAAGTAACAGCGTCCAAGCGAAGCAATGGCACATGCGACGTCACAGCTTTGCTCGTAGCCAAAATTTGCTCGGTAGTTTAAATTTCATTGCATAATATTAACTTCAGATTTATAATTTTTTTTAATGAAACTCGAGAAATGAACAACTAATATGAACTGAGAAGAAATACAAAAAAGTGAAAGCAACTTCTAATCATCTTGCTTTTGTGATTGTCAGCAACGGTGTTGGTCGTAGTGGAACGTTCTGTACCATCGTCTCAACACTTGAGCGAGTCAAACAAGAACAAGTAGTGGACGTCTTTCAGACCGTTAAGTCTATTCGTACTAACAGACCTGGAGCAGTCCAGACTTTGGTAGGTGTAAAAAGACAACTAAATATAAAGTAAGTTTCACGATTGTATTGATTTTATCTTTACATCAACAGATTCAATACAAGTTTTGCTACACCATCGTTAAAGAGTATCTGGACTCTTTCAGTGATTATGCTAATTTTAGAGGATGATAATGATGATGATGATGACGATGAAGAAGATGATGATGATGTTCTAACGGAAAAAGCCAGAGATCTAGATTCAGTGCCCGGGACTGAAGCATCAAGCTAATGAAGAGAAAGCAGCTATTAAAAATTCCAGCCCCCTTTCCATAGACAACCTCTTAAAAACGTTCGGTTTTAAAGATGTTCGTTTGCAAACCAAAATGTTACTTTAACCCTGAGGTTCTTGTTGTATCCACGTTAGCAGAACTGTTCCCCTAAAACTCACGAAAGTACACTGCTTTAATTGTCTATCTCCTGTGCGTTGTGTGACGAACACTGCTAGTTGACCTTCAATATAAAACAATCACAAACGGCTAGCGTTGGCAATGATTATAAAACTAACTGACTACAACAACACAAGTTTTAGAAATGTACATTTTATTCACTGAAATATATTGCTTTTTCAAACAATCACAAACAGTGTTAGCAATGATTATAAAACTAACTGATTAAAAGTTTATGTACCGCTCCCTGGCAGCTAAAAGAGTCTTGATAAATATCTGACATAATTTGTCTTGTAATGCATAGAGAATGCATAAATATATGTGGATTTAACTGAACTACTGAGAGTAGTCTGCGTAAAGAAAGCAAAATTTCGATTCACCAGAAATGTAGCGATATCGTGTGGCTTTCTAAAGAGATTTTACCTCTTTGAAGAGGAGAACATTGGAATGCAACTTTATATCGTCTAGATCTTGCTTCGATCGATCGCACAACGGCGATGAAAAACTCATAAAGGACATTGTCTTTCCTGAGAAATATCACTAAACAGTTCATGGCCTTGCTGAACACTTTCACGAATACAAAGCAGGATTCAGTGGATTCCCGGGTTATGATAAATCTGAATAACAACGACAACTTTAGCTAGAAAACAAAGACTCCAATCGCGTGGTCAGCGATCATTCCAAGCATATTCCAAATCATCGTTCGCTCTACATGTCTACATGCCAAATAATCGAGTTCAGAGCTGGTCTATAAACACGCCGCGCATGTGCAAGATTAGTGTCGCTGCTCGCTTCGCTCGCAGCAAAAATATGTAGTTTTGGGTTTCCTGTGGTATGGGTATGGACAAATGACGCGTCATGTAGTAGTGTACGATTCTATATCTTTTTTCGTAGATAGCACCGCATTTAGACGATTGATCAGTTTTAGGATGAAGAATCCAAGAGCATTCCTGACATACTGATGGATAGCGACATTGTGTGTAGGGATCATGTTATACAACATTCCTTGGTTGGCTTAGTAACGAGTTTCACCCTTCCAATGACGGATGCTTACTTTTCTTTTTACTTTTTTTGATGTGCGTTTCAATTCAGATGAATTGACATCGAGTTCCTCTGTTGTTTACTAGGTTTAGTTATATAGAATTTATTACCGTTTTAAAATATCAGTAATAAAACTTTTATAAAAACCTTAATTTAGCCTTTTATTTGTAAATATCAGTAATAATTTCACGGTTTTCCTATGATTGGGAAACTTATATACCGCACCTTAACTACTTTTATTTGAGGTTATTTGCATGTATATTTCATTTCCGTGTCGTAAGTGACAATCATTTACATTTTTCTGTTTCGTATCTATTATTTTGGAACTATATTATTAATTAAAATTGTTTCGTGTCAGCAAACAGAGTAAAGAGTTTTCAACATGGATGCAGTGTTTTTGAGAACCTTGGCTTTGGGATTCTGTATCTTGGTATCATTACGAGACATGAAGATGTCTGCATCAACAGGTACAATGCATGGGATTTTCGTCTAACGATGTTTCATGATACATAGAATGAAACTTTGGAAAAAAGGCACTCAAAGTTATATACATTTTGAAACAGCCTGAACGATCAAAAAGAACGGCGCCACTATCAAAACAGTAAGACGTTCATGCGACATTGTAGAATAGTTTCCAGATCAACTGAATCAACTCTGAAACAATAGCTAGATGAATTTTTTAGGATTTGTAACATTTATCAAATTAACACTATAAAAAACGGAATGTCACATAAAGACCAAACGCGAATGCACTTTCTATATTTTTCAGCTGAACTAATCTACGTCACACAACTCAAACCGTTAAAAGTATGTTCTGTCGGTTCGGTTCAGTTTGATACCAATTCTCTCACACTATCCTCTCTTCCCAAATGTTCTGTCTATATTCTCACCGCGAATATACGCCAGGTAGCAGATATATATTCCTTAAAAGAATTGAAAGTATAATTTTCACTAAATAATTTCATATCTGCCAAAACAGACTGATTCCATAAGTCGTAGTTTTCGCTCTTTGTAGTGTGTAAGCGACCACCACAGGAAGCCCAACTGAGGAGCGAACAGACCGACTAGGGCTTGTGGAATAAAACTAGCAAAAAATTCAAAAAGTATTCTTGGTGAGATATTGTCATGAAATGGCGATTGACAGATATTAAATTACGAAACTAAATGATTTAATGACCATTGATTTTTTATTCCACGAAACTAATTAATAATCATGAGTCAGGCTCAATGCAAAAAGTGAAACTGGAGTTGACTTTTCTACTTTGCTGAAACAAAATTGTAATATAATACACTTTCCCACTGTAGGGTGCATAGAAAGATCTTTTGTTGGAAAGAATAAGCTAAACATTCCTAACAGCAGTTTTACAGCCTCCTCGTATTTGTACGATTGGTATAGAAATGAAGGCAAGAAATCGGACGAACGTTATGTACCAAGTAGTGCGAGGCCGAATACCGGTTCATTGGGCTGGTCACCAAGTGTACCAACACGTTATCATGATAATAAAAACGTACCGTGCATTTACTATACGAATAACGATTCCCTACAGATTGACCTTGGTGCTGTACGAGTTATCACTGCTGTAGAAACACAAGGGTCAGGTAAAGCAGGAACTTCAGAGTGGGTGACACAATACAACTTGACGTTTAACAATAACACAAAGTCTTCTTCTAAGGGGGTGCCATACAAAGGCACCATATCCATCGACAAGGTAAAACACATCAACACAATTATATTATTATATATCTTTCAAAGAACCCTTTCAGAGGCGTGATTTTTGCAGTCATTATTTTGTTATATTCTGGTTCGAAACACAAGATTTCAATTTCCGACTGCAAGTCTATCAAAGAAATGCATGATTATGCTCCGCATGATTGTATTGTAGTGTTACTGAAAATAGATACGTCATTATTGTTTGTTTCAGCTGTACCAAGGCAAAATGAGCAGTAATATTGCAGTTCGTTATGATTTTTCAAACCCCCAGTCTGCCAGATACATCAGGTTTATACCAATAAAGTTTCATGGCTGCAAGACGATGAGAGTCAACGTTTATGTTGTAGAACAAGGTATTACTATTTATGTGTATTACGTTCTATATAGGAATCCACATTCTAGCATGCAAAAGGTTTCTATCTTTTCACTACTTGGAATTTTAGTGCTATAGTAAGCGCTATATAAGTCTTTATTCCGCCCCATGTAAGGGAATCCGGAGTCCGGAGTCCGGAGTCCGGAATCTGGAATCCCCCAAAAATCATTGATTTTGGAATCCGGAATCTAGCACTTGAAATCCGGAATCCAGAATCAGGCCATTTGAATCCATAAGACAGCTCTAGGATATCTTGAAATCTCGCATCATTCCCGATTCCCTTAAGGCGCTGTTACACGCTGAAACTTTTATCTGAAACTTGTGTCAATCGCCGATGCGAGACGAGTTTCATAATTAAGGGGTGTTACACGCTGAAATTTCGTCCTAAAATTTGTCTGCGACAGAGAAATTTCTGTTGCAGGAGTTAAAAGCAGTTCTACTTTTGTGAAACCATCTCGTGAAACCGACCGGGGAAAGTTTCAGCTTAATGACCATGTTACACAGTGCAATGCGTTGTGAAACTTGTCTCGCACGGAATAAGGCCATTGAGGACAAGTTTCAGAGAAAAGGTTCAGCGTGTAACAGCACTTTTACATGGGACAATTTATTGTTACTGTTATTGTTGTTATGCATCATTATCATGTATTGTTGCATTGATTGTAGAACCAAGTGTTGTTAAAGCCACGCCCTCAGAACGGTCCATACTAATATACTGGGCCATCACATGCATCAAAATAAAACGTCTCACCACTCGATTTATTGTTAATGTGACCAAGAAGGGAGTGTTTAATGTTGGATACGTCACAAGCTATAACATTACAGGTCTACAGCCATACACTGACTATGAAATACAAGTAAAAGCTGTAGAATATGAACTGTGGAGTCAAACGTTGAAGATCAAAACTACTGTAGCAGGTAGGAATCCAATCTGTGTTATCTAAGATAAGGTTAATCGCGCTCCAGTTAAAATAATAGTTTTAAGTCAACGGCACGCTGTATGTTTAATATTCTGAGTTGATTTCTGTTACAAACAATTTTAGTACCGGATGTTGCTCCAGTGATTATTAAAGTGACTGATGATTCTTCGACGTCGATACGCATAAAATGGAAGCAGGTAGCTACTGTACTTCTAGCTTATTATAAGTCCTCTACTTGTCAATGACTGGCGTAATTTTGTTTGCTTGTAAATAAGTTGGAAACCTCTTTAGTTTTGCTTTTTCTTTTGTTTGATACTCAGTCAGTCTGGACATAATACTAAGAGACCATAATACTAAGAGAGCGAAACTCAGTATTGATGTCTGTGCGATGTTCGCGGCGACTAAGGCTATTTTTAGTAACTTCGCCATCGCGCGCGCAAGGCCCTCAGCCAATAGAATTTGCTTTTTGGTGTACGCGCGGAAGGGACCGTTTGAATTCTATTGTTTAAGTGCCTTGCGCGCGCGATGGCGAAGTTACTAAAAATAGTCTTAGGCGCCACGAACATTGCACAAACATCAATGCTGAGTTTCGCTCTCTTAGTATTATGGTCTCTTGGTATGGAATAATTAAATTATTATATACTTCTGTTAAACGTTTATAAAACTACTGATGAATTTTGTTCGTTGAACAAGCCTGAAAACCTGAAACTACTCCACGGTCCACTGAAAGGCTACAGAATCACATATACATCACAAGAAGGATCATCAAAAACAATTGACGTGGGTGTGGTCAACACGTGGGTACTGACGTCATTAGAAAAGTACACGTGCTACACAATAACGGTGTCAGTCAAGAACACCAAGTACGTTGGTCCACCGAGTAAGGAAATGAAAATAAGGACGATGGAAGACGGTAAGTGTACAGTTTACAATTTACTATACATGCCACCGGATCATCTTACCAACATGATCAAATCCTCAATCTTAATTTGGACATGATTTCAGCACCATCTTCTCCAAGAAATGTTCGTCATTCACTCATACCTGCAAAAGGCTTTGTTGGGCCAACCCTTGAGATCTCATGGGCAACACCTTATCACCAGAATGGTATTATTAGAAAATACACCATCATTTACAAATATAAAGATGCCAAAAGAGATTTAGCAGAAACTAATATCAAAACAAAGAACGATCGTAACGTTGTCATAAATGTCACGATGATGGGCATATTGTTATACCATATCAGTGCGACCACAATAAAAGAAGGACCATTTACACCTGGAAACGTGACTATTCCTGCTTATGGTAAGCAAACAATTACATAGTCATGCACTGACAAAAAAATGCAGTCCTAATTAGATCATCTCTTTCGGTACAGCACCATGGGCTTCACCAACAAATGTCTCTGTTACACTGTTAAACACCACGACAATTAATGTGTCTTGGCGACCTATTCCTGATGACAAAATGAACTGCGACATCACCAAGTACGAAGTTAACTTGACCTTGTACGAAACAAGTTGTAATGATGAAATCTTATTGGACACAAGCAGTGCAGTACACGATGTTGCAGCGAAGGATACACATGTTGTGTTGCAAGGGTTGTCCTTACAGTGTTCAGTGTATGGTATATCAGTAAGAGGATACACAATGGCTGGACCAGGACCTTATAGTAACACTGTTGATATAACCAAACGAGGTAAATTCCCATAGCATGCAGAGTTTATTTTATAAACTCGTAGGCAGACAGGTGGATATTGAGTTTACTTAGTCATCCAGGACATTGGTCTGTTGCTTGGTGTGGTTGATTGCCCGGAGGAATCCTGTACTATTAATATAAAAAAAGCTTGTTCCACGCCAATTGAAGTGCTACCTTGAAATAAAAATTCCCTACAATCATATATGTGAGTCCTCTCCAGGGGGGTTGCTTAAATGGTTAGACAGTTAATTTATAATTAGCTCATTCGCCAGTTAGGTCCTCAGTAAAAGGGGAATTCATGGATATAAGAAGACGAGCATACAGCTAGGCAGTACTGACAGACAAACGCACAAACATAGAAAACCAGAGAACACTAGCAAATAAAATACAATCCTTGCCAAAAGTGTGGGCAAATGCACGCCGGGGGGGGGGGGGGGGGGGGGGGGGGGAGGGGGGGAGGAATCCGATCGGAAATGGACGGGGATGCTCCATCCTCCATCAACGATTAAATACTGAAAACAAAGATCGGATTGCACGACCATCAAATTGTTCGCATATAAATAGACACAATTGATCGCTTGATTGACTAAAATATGCAAAATGTTAAATTTAGTGTTTTTGAGTTGGTATCTTTTAGGGTAAAAACATGTATTGCCACGCCCACCCGGATATGACTTTGGTACCTTTTAGGGGTCATTTTTAAAATTTCCGACGAGCATCCCCGCCCTCTTATATATAGGAGTCCCCCCTCCCCCCCCGGGAATGCACGTTTGCAATCATGGTGTGAAGACGAATAATGTCAAAAATAATGTGGCTGAAACATGTTATTTCCTATCTAGCTAGCTGATAGCCACAGTACGGGTCCACCAAATGACTATGAATTTGGTGGTGGTTGGGGGAAGGGGGGTTATAGAAGTATGGTAACAAGAATTATTATAGCAAATCAAGGGATTGCTCAGCCCAAATATACTAAAACGATTGTAATGTACTGTTTGTTTTAGTTCACAGAGAACCGAGGACAACAACAAATCAAACCAGCAATATCATAGTTGGAGTTGTGGTAGTGCTTTGTCTACTTGTTATATTAGCAGTTGGGCTCATTATTCTGATAAAATGGTAAGAGGCGATTTGCCACCAAATTTAATTTTTAACCGGAAAATGTTCATAATAGAAAAACTTGTCCTTTTTTCATTTCCGCAGTCGCCGCAACCGACAGCAGAAGAATTTAGTTTCAGATATGTATTCTACATCCAGATGCAGAAGAGAATCCCAAAAAATTAGTCCTGTTACAAATGACGGTGAGCAAGAAATTAAAGAACTTTAAAGTACTTTGAATAAAAACATGTTTTTGCATAATTTAGTCCAGTTGCTGAGATTATGGGCACAGTACGTTTGCTGGCCGAAATATTATACAACAAAAATGGCAAAGATGTATCTTCTCTATGAATTGAATTTTCACTCGGAAAGATGTTATAATTATTATGTGTGCTTTATCGAGTGTGAAATAGAACTCGGGAAAATTCCGAGCCTCATGCAGCGGCGTTTGAACCCACGACCGGAAATCCGAAGGTCGTGCGTTCAAACCCCGCTGAGGGCTCGAAATTTTTTCCGAGTTTTATTTCTCACTCGTTGAAGCACACACACATAATAATTCTATCTATCTTCTCGCGCGTTTATCTATTTCTCATCAAAATGTATGCTGACAAATACACATAAACTTTATAAGTATACAAAACAATCACAAGCCAACTAAGATATTCTGTATTGATAAGTTCGCAAACACGACATAGTATCTACCAATTATACACAGTAGCCACAAAATAACAGTAGCCTTAAAATCGGCACACAACTTGCATCTTCTTGATTGGTCTTTCAGCAGCAGCAGACGAAATCGACTACGTGAACGTTATCGACATATGTCCACTGTCAGTGTATAATATACAGTTTTTGACACCTAATGGAAATATTGATAAATGTAGTCTTAAAGTGGAATTCAAGGTAATAAAATAATTTTCAATGTGCTTTTAAGAATTAAACCTTCATGTCTTAACTAGTGATGCTACTCGAGTAGTTTTGCGTATTGATAACAAACTTATTTTTTGACCTCAGAGTATTTCAAATGCACCACGATATGGACGCACCTATGCAGAAACACCAAACAATAAAAAGAAAAATCGTTACAAAAACATTGTAACCTGTAAGTACTCTTTCCAAATTATGTCATTTGTTACTGTTTAGAAAACGGAAGGACAAGCCACATAAATTCAAATAGAGAAAGCATGACATCTGTTTTTCAGTGTAACGTAACTGTTTTATCAATACAGACGATCATTCTCGTGTTGTCCTGGAAGATGAGTACGAGAACAACAAAACTGGCTCTGATTACATCAACGCATCGTTTATACGTGTAAGAATGATACCTATAAATTAATGAATCCTTTTAATTAGAATTGCTTAGCTCTTGAATGTGAATTATCTACTTCTCTAATTCACAACTCTTGTCATATCTCAGGGATATAATGGCTCTCCAAGGACATACATTGCAACACAAGGTAACTTGAAACCCAAGGGAGGGTGGGAGGGGAGAACTTCGAATATATAGCTAATATGAATGTTCGGCGCGACAAAATCAGGTTCAGTTTTTAGACGGGTCCCTTGTTTGAGCTATGGCTACTTGAAACATGTACCCATTTACAAATGTTCATTTTATCTTTTTATGGTAGTAGCGTTATCCTTATTTTTAATAACTGTATAATTTTAGGTCCTTTGCCTGATACTGTAAAGGACTTCTGGCAAATGGTTTGGCAACAAAATACTGCAACAGTAGTCATGCTTACAAACCTGGTTGAATTTGGAAAGGTATCAGTTTAATACATGTTTATTTTTTGAAAAAGAATGTCTCATTAAAAATATATTAACCTTTTTCTCATATTGCTATATTTAGAGAAAGTGTCATCAATACTGGCCTGAAGGAAGTGAACAATATGGAGACATCACGGTGACCAGACATCAAACACAAGTGTTCGCAGACTATGTCATACGGACTTTTACTTTGGCCTGCCAGGTAGGTAATACAAAATTCACATGCTGATATATAATACACGCGATTCGATTCCATGTCCAGAGAGACTGAATCGATTCTGAAAAATCTGACACTTGCTGCTTTTGAATGGATTCTAATACATGTATATGTACTATAAGTAAATATGTAGAGTCAGTCGGTGTATAAGAAGAGTTGGATGGCCAACAACCTTAATAGCCAAACTTGCCGAGTTGGTTCAGAGAAGATGATGATGTCACAAGGAACTTGATATATAGGAATTAAAGTGAGTCAAGCGTGGAGTGACCAAGTCTAAGTACATACTAAGCTAGCTATAGAAGTAGTACAGCTAAGTATTGAAGAAAGCCGTAGGCCGAAACTTTCACTTCTTTTAATGAAGTCTTTAACCAGCAAGTTGTTCGATTGATGTTATCACTTTAATTCCTACTTATAAGTGAATATGTATCTGATGTTTTCCAGATGGATAAGACAACAAGTCGCCGAGTACGTCAATTCCATTTTACTGCTTGGCCAGACAAGGGAATTCCTCAGCATGCTACTTCAATACTTGCATTTAGAAGACAAGTACACAAGGAGACGCCTGATAATGCTGGTCCAACAGTTATTCATTGCAGGTAGGTGATGCAATAAGAAGTAAAACACTGACCATTTTTCTTCGAAATAAGAGCTGTTAACAGGTTTTGCGTTTGATAATATCAAAATGCAGTTCATGGAAAAGTATTTCTTATTTCAGTGCTGGTGTTGGAAGAACGGGTACCTACATAATGATTGATGCCATGCTTGAACAGGCAAAACATCGACAGACTTTGGACATTTTCAAATACTTGAAAACTATCAGAGAAGACAGACCTCTCATGGTGCAGACAGAAGTAAGAAGCTCATTGAAAATAGCTAAGAAAAATTATAACTATGAAGTTGCAGTCCATACGACTATAGAATACGAGCTTCTTAATTCTTCACATGCTGCAGGAAGACAATTTATGACTAAGAACTGAGTTAAGTTCACACAAGCTGTGAAACTTCTACGTTTTTCTCATAGGATCAGTACATATTTGTACATATGGCTGTGTACGAAGCACTGTCGTGTGGTAATACAGAAATCGAAGCTCACAACCTGAGAACTACCATGAAGAATCTCTCAGCTGTGGATGAGCATAAAAACAAAACCGGCTTTGCACTTGAGTTTCAGGTAACGAAATAGTTGATATATACAACAGAGTAAAGAAATAAATACTTGAAGGGTATTTTGATCTTTATTAATTTTATCTTTTTCAGCGTTTGGGAGTTCTTACAGAAAAAGGAGAAGAAGTAGCAGAGAAATGTACAATTGGACTGCAGCAGGAAAATGTCCATAAAAACAGATATCCTGATATCGTGCCTGGTAAATACAACAAAAACAGATAAACTATTGCTATAGATACTTAAGTTTGCGTTTTCATTATTGTGCTGATGGCTGGAGTAAACTGTTGAGGTAATAAGTACTTTTTTCCCCTGGAGATCAGAGGTTTTGACTCACTGTCGGCTTTTTCAATTTATTTGATATCTATATTTTTAGGTCTAAGATCAGAAAGAGTCCTAAAAGTATATAGGATATTGTTTTTAATGAGTCTTTTGTGAACATTGAGCTGATATTTGTGGACGACATATCATTAACCTTTATTATTAATGAAACATGAACTAGACGTCATGTACATTCTTCTTTCTATCACTTCACAGTTGATGAGAGATGTGTTGTTCTTAGTGTAAATGATGAAGATGAGGAAGATTATATCAATGCTTCATTTGTTGATGTAAGTCATTGGGCGACGTACATTTCATAAGAAAACACTCTTGGATTTTCTTAGATTTTCCTTAATTCTGTCAAATATAACTCTCAAAGAATAAAAAAAGATTTATAAATGTAGCGTACTTATATCTTCTTTGTTCAGACTTACAGAGATCGTAACGCGTTCATTGTAACACAAGCTCCTTTGGAAAACACGGTGGTAGATTTTTGGAGAATGGTGATGGAATGCGACATAGGAACCATTGTCATGCTCAACAACTTACAAGAAGGGGACCAGGTAAATTGGCATGGAGTGTTTATATTTCACTGTTAACTAGATTTGTTATTGAGGTTAAACATTTGATATTCAATTCCAGTTGAATATAGAAATGATAATAACCATACTGTATAAGGCAGCCGTTCACTGAAGTCGTACCGATTCCATTGGAAGCTCTGGAAACAATTGTGAATGCATCATCATGATAAAGAAGGCGAAAGCTCTTGAAAATTTCAATGCTCTGCGTATTGAACTCCGACTGATTTTGTAGGTTTTCCCTCAATATTGGCCTGAACAAGAACCAATGACATGTGGAAACATTACAGTCAATTCCGTGAAAGAGGAATTTTTGGATGAAGTAGTTGCACGTGAATTCCATGTTGTGGATTCTGTGGTAAGTATAGCGTTAAGCGTTAGGTACACGTAAAACCAGAAAATAAAGACAAACAACGAAACTATCCTGAGTGCCGCCAGAACTTTGGCTCGCATTACGGCACCCATGGTATACATCGAAACTAACGAATTAGGCATGCAGCTATCAAAATGGGTATCGCTGCTAGGAAGAACTCTATCAAGCACATTGGAAAAAGGAAACAAGACGGCAACAAGTCGGATATAGCTAACATATGATGTCACAGACCCACTGCCAGACTGATACAGGGTAACGAACTTAGGGTAGCGGCTAGACCCGAAATGAGTGATGATCACGAGGCTTGGTTGGGTAGAGCGAGAATATAAGTAAAGCTATCCGGGGAGGAGAAAATTTAGAAAATTTAGGCAGCTCAGTGATCTGCTTTGCTAGCTACGAGCCTAGCCATGCAAGAGTACAGAAACGATCCAAACTGATAGATAAAAGCAGATCATGAATCATGAGCTCGCCATGGTACAAGATATTGACTTTTTTTATTTTCTGTAGAAAAGTCTCTCCGTGCTTCACTTACAGCACACAAACTGGAGCGATAAATGCAGTCCTTCCAATCCTGAAAGCGTATTAACACTACTTGACGAAGTCGAGAGATCTCAACAAAAACTGGTCGGAAGTTCACCGATACTTGTTCACTGTAGGTACGTGGGTAAAATACATCAAAACTGGAAAAATTATCCAGCTGAGTGTTAACGTTCAAAGTACTAAATCCTCATAACGTGAATATTTGTGATTGTTATTAGCAACGGCGTTGGTCGTAGTGGAACGTTCTGTACCATCGTCTCAACACTTGAACGAGTCAAACAAGAACAAGTAGTGGACGTCTTTCAGACCGTTAAGTCTATTCGTACTAACAGACCTGGAGCAGTGCAGACGTTGGTAAGTGTAAGCGGGGATAACGAACTTGGCAATATAGCTTTAGTGAACATTCCAAAGCTAGATCCATGCACGCACTCTAAACTAACCTTGCAGGTGAATCCCCGTTTCTCAGTGACATGAGTGTTCTCAAATACAGCAGTAAATACTAAACTAATAAATAGAGGCCTTGAGATTAACCAAGGGAGATTATCAAAGGAAAGACACACGGATGGTGAGCCTCAGTTATACCCAAACTAAAATTTTGTAATTATTTAAGTAAAGTAACCTGTAATTTCTCATTTATATTGCAGATTCAGTACAAGTTTTGCTACTCCATGGTCATGGAATATCTTGACACATTCAGTGACTATGCTAATTTTCAAGCATGATTGTACAATCATTACTTTTTGGAACTTTTGGAACTTTTTTATATTTGCCAACAAATACTAATATATACACATAGAAAAAAAAAGGAAATGTATATATACCTAAAGTGACGTGGCGATGAGAAATGACATAAAGTTTTGACATGACTGATCCAACAAGTTCCTCCTAGTGGGCACTTAGGAGTATTAAAAAGATGCGTAGTACCATATTTTACATAATTTATATGCCATAAATCAGAAAAGAAAAAAAAAAAAAATAAGAGAAAAGAAAAATAAGAGAAAAAGAAACAAACAAACTACCTATAATAACAACAAATTGCGGGGTTGAAGTCAATCAACTACTGCAACGCTGTCGGTAAAAAGAAATCAAGCAATGATTTTAAACTGAAGGAGAGGGGATAGAAAAGGAAGACGGTATCGAAATCACTTCATTTAAACTGTAGACAAAAGTACAATCTACTTGAACTAAATCAATTTAGCTAAATAGTAATGCAAACATGAGTTAATAGTCGATTATTAAAAGTAAATCTTACTGATAGGAGGTAATTATAAAATAAATGAAACCTGTTGTTTTAATATGGACTCACTATTATTGATTTGGTTTTTAAAAAGGCCCATCTTGACGAGCAAATTTTTTATATGACAATTACTTTTGTCGGTTCGTGTGGATGAGGAAATTTGTCCAAATTTCGTCACATCTGCACAAATATTTTTGCATGAGTGTGTTTTCTAATGGCAAAAAATTACATGTCACGTGTAGAATTTGCTCGTGTTGACCGATTGGTCAAAGGAAATTACAGAGCGTTTCTCAAGAAAGAAAAAAAGAAAGAAAAAAGAAAGAAAGAGAGAGAGAAAGAGAGAGAGAAAGAAAGAAAGAGAGAGAGAGAGAGAGAGAGAGAAAGAGAAAGAAAGAAAGAAAGAATGAAAGAAAACAAAATCAAACAAACAAACAAACGAACGAACAAAAAAAGAAACAAAAGAAAAAAAGAAAAAAGAAAAAGGAAAAGGAAAAGAAAAAAGAAAGAAAAAGAAAGAAAAGAAAGAGAGGTTACAATGTTACAGTAGATCGGGGATGTGGACGATGAATATTTACCAGTGGTATAAATAATGATAAATTTTACAGCTATAGTCGTTATTAGCATTCATATTTATTTCAACATTATTGACCACAGTTGTATGAAAACTGTGAAAACAAATTTTGTGGCTACGTGACATCATTCACCGATCACGATCAAGTTGTGTTAACGCTGCATCGTTACTTTTCAGTTAACGTTAACAGCCCTTTTATTCCTAGTGTTACCCTCCCTGGGTTACCCTATCCTACAGTCTGTAAAAGGGGACCCAATTTTTCATCATCTTTTGATCACTGATAAAACATCGTGCTAGCTAAGATCACAGACAACGCGCCGGCAAAATGTACCATGCATTCGTGCTTCTTCAGTCCTCTTCAATGTCGCCGGCAGTCAACAAAACGTAACTTAGTCCCCGAAAATGAGGTTGACTTCGTAATATATTATGTTGCCTGTCTTTTCTCTCCAAGTACTTTTCTGTTTTCTCCACTCTAGAAAATTAAGCTCAAAATATTGCTTGGGATTCCTGTGATCAAGACGCGCCCCGCGAAAGCCCGCGAAAACTTGCGCATGCGCAGTCATTTTACTACGGTATCTATACATATACGCATAGATGTGTCTATACAACTAAACAGCAATACCTTGGAACATGAAAATGTCTGATATAGACATACATAGTCGTACTACATGCATATATTCTTTGAGAGTATTTCCGCTTCTCTAAATGCGCTGAAGTTCAATGTTCTACTTCTCCATTTCCATATATATCTCCAAAAATAATCTTTTTCACTTCTTTCTCAATGTCCTCATTTTGAAAATGAAATCTACGTTTCATATCCGTCATAACTGATGATCGGTCGTCAGGTGATCATGAAAGCACCCGGCGCAGGTAGTGTAATTCTTTTTACCCGTTCTACTTATCTTTAGCAATTTCACTTTACATTCAGTCAAGGAACTGTTCTATTACACGATTATGAAGTAACGTAACAATGAAGACCCAAAGCCATTGCGTGACATGTGGCACTAATCAGAGTGTAAAATAATAACAGATTACAGATGTACTAGAGTACATACAGGGTCCCCTATACCCCTTTGCAAAATGAAATCACGTAAAAATATTTTGTTTTTTCACGCGTACCGGGTAATTAAAATATCTCTTTCACTTTAACAAAAAAAATCGAAAGTTGCTTTCACGTGGCATGGATGCAAAAAGATTTTAGACCGTAAATCACGTTTCACGTCAAAATTAATGAGCCATTCACGTTTCACGCAAAAGGTATCCTGAGTAAATGATAATATAAAGGAATGAGTAAATTATAATCTAATTCTCTGCATATGGTATGTGGTTTTTGTTGAACTGTATCCAAAATACATATAATATTTAAAACATGAAGCCGTAGCAAAACATAAATATATCATTTATTTAATTGGTATTATATTTAGAAACAATTCCCGGAGCTTTAATTTTGTTTACTGAGCTTAGAAGTGGTTCGACTCCTAGATTCAAAGGAACTACGCACGCTCTCATTGATCAATTAGCTGGCAGTAACTTCCTTTACAGACCGAAAAATTGAAAGCAGATTGTGTTTTTTGCTTTTGCTGTTTTGATTACTGTTTATAACGAAAAAAATACTGCCACGAGCTAAGGCTTTCTTGATAATGGTAAATATATTAAACAAAGCCGCCGATTGGATTCTACGGTGGCCGAGAGGCGTCACGCAAAATCGATATTCAAAAGTCGAATAATCAAAACTCACTAATGATAAAGTGAGTAATTCCAAATTACAAAATAAGCCCAAGTCAAAAATAAAAAACCATTGATGACAAACTGAAATGTTTGCAGAGTCGATTTATTTACTTTTATTTGAATCACTTTTGATAATTTCTTATAATTCACTTTCGATTTGTTGTACTTTGTCTTTTCACTTGGATCACTTTCGCTTTGCTCACTTTCACTTGAGTGACTTTCGCTTTGCTCACTTTGACTTGGAGCACTTTCGCTTTGCTCACTTTGTCTTGGATCACTTTCGCTTTGCTCACTTTCACTTGAGTGAGTTTCGCTTTGCTCACTTTGACTTGAAGCACTTTCGCTTTGCTCACTTTGACTTGGAACACTTTCGCCTTGCTCACTTTGACTTGGAGCACTTTCGTTTTGCTCACTTTCACTTGAGTGACTTTCGCTTCAGAGGCCGATTGGCCGAGAAGCGTCAACCTCGTTCCCAGGCCATCGCGGCACACTTTTCAACAAGGCGTTCCTGGATGCAGACGAGAAGGTCCTGAGGACAATAAGAGAAACAAGATATCATTTATATTCCACCCTCCCACGTGGCACGTCTCGTCACCTATCGACCGAACACGCGTAGGGCAAGACTTAGAGCGCTTTTAAGTTACGAAACGCGTGGGTTTTCATCCGCTGCTTTGTATCTTGCTCCTGATGAATAGTACACAAGCAGTTTCGGCGACTTTCCGTCGGCTCCCCTCGTACTAGACGTGAACACATTCCTATCTATTTGAGCTCAATTAGATGTCGTATCCACTTAGCTTCACTCGTTAGTTCACTCGTTAGTTAGCTATTATAATCATGTTATTTCTTCGCCTAATTTATTGTTCTCCTCATACCACCATTCTAGCCACTCCACTAAGCGCTTTTGCTCCTATCTCGCAACTTTTCCAACGTATCCCCGCCACATATTCCCTCCATGCTGAATTCACCAGCATTCCCCACATTCCATCCCTCACCACACCACATTTCTTAGCTGCCTCCCCCTCCCCTCCCCCCTTTTTTCTTACATATTTCATTTTATTTAATCTATTTATCCTTCTTTACCATTTTCACTATTTTCTTTTCCACCTTTTCCACCTTTTTCTATTAAGTTTCCTTTTTTTATTTATTAAGTTACCTTTTTACTTATTTAGTCGTTTGTTTATTTACTATTCATTTTTTATTGTTTATTTCTTCATTTTCTTTATTTCTTCATTTTTACGTATATATATTTTTTTCTTTCCCCTATCTATTATTTTTTTTCATTTTTTATTTTTAAATTCATTTTATCTTTTCATATATCTCTATTTATTATTCTTTATTTCCTATCTTTTATTTTTTTTATACAACCCCCCCCCGCCCCGTTTTTCCCCCTTTCCCTTCACACCCTCCCAAATGCCCTATTGAATTGCATATCCTATAAACACTAAAGAAAAAAATATACATTGAAAATTAACTGTGAAAAAAAAACATGTGAGTCATCAAAAACTAGAAAATAACTTTCTATGCATAAGTTCCCATCCAGGCGGCAATGTTGGAAAAGGAAAAAAAATAGCACATATAAATATAAGAAGCAATTAGTTGATATTACCTTGTTCGCGCTGAATCTTTCTTTAATATCATCCTGGATGAGATCCAGGTTTTCCCAGAATGTTTTATCTAGTTCTTCTCCAGCAGTACCAGCGGCCATAGTAGCGAGCGAATCAACTCGAGGGAACGGAAAAACCTGTTGTTGGGTTTCCTGTGGTAAAACCAGGAACGCCTTGTTGAAAAGTGTGCTGCGATGGCCTGGGAACAAGGTTGACGCTTCTCGGCCAATCGGCCTCTGAATCGAAAGTCACTCAAGTCAAAGTGAGCAAAACGAAAGTGCTCCAAGTCAAAGTGAGCAAAGCGAAAGTGCTCCAAGACAAAGTGAGCAAAGCGAAAGTGCTCCAAGTCAAAGTGAGCAAAGCGAAAGTGCTCCAAGTCAAAGTGAGCAAAGCGGAAGTGTTTCAAGTGAAAGTGAGCAAACCGAAAGTGTTCTAAGTCAAAGTGAGCAAAGCAAAAGTGCTCCAAGTCAAAATGAGCAAAGCGAAAGTCAACAAAGCGAAAGTGTTTACAGTCAACGGTGAAAGTTATTTCAGCCATTTTTGTAGACAGAACAATAGTGAGTTTGTCTTTTGGCGCTTGTTGATTCGACAATGGACTACTTTTGCATTTTGACTTTTCGATTTACAGACTTTTGAATTTGTAATTTCGGTTTTTCGATTTACGACTTTGAGTGACGCTTCTCGGCCACCGTAGGATTCAGTAACCAATGAAAAACTCATTTTTTTTCGCCAAGCCAATTGAGTGTTTCTATCTTAATTGTTGTTGTTGTTGTTTTTTTTTTTCGTAGCGTATGTCTAGTTATCAATTTAAATATATCTATCTGTCTCTTCAGCACCCAGAGTGGATAGCTTTCGTTCACAATTTTTTAGAATTTAATAGGCGTTTGTGAAAATACTTGATTTAAAAAAAACAATTTAGAAAAAAAAAAAAAGGAAAAAAAAAGAACAAAACAGGAAGTTGACTCCATATCGCGTACGCAAGGCTTTCAAACCGATTAAGCTTCATTTTTATGCGCGCACAGCTGCGAACCGTTTCTTCTCCGAGAATCAAATTTCATGATCAATGATTGCGCGCGCGATGGCGTCAACTTCCTGTTACTAAAAATATCCTTAAGCGCCTAGCACATCACGCAGACTCCAATACCAGTTTCACTCTCTTTGTATTATGGTCTCTTGGTATAAAGGCTTATTCATGGTTTTGTATTTCATTCAACCACGGTTTTAAGTTCTTCGTTTAAGTATGGCTGCGCTGCAATGGAAAATCCTGGGCCTGGGTTTGTGTAGCTTGTGGTTATTTCAAGAGGTGATTTGTGCTGATAGTAACAAAGGTAAATGTGCATTTCTATAAATACAAGTATTACGATTCCCTATAATCACTTTCTCATATTTTGAGACTTCAATATTTTGTGGTATACTGGCGGCTTAAAATGACTGTCCGAAATTTGAGTTTTTCAGCCAAATTTTTCATCCATTTAATTCTTAACTAAAAAAGAACTTTAGTTACGTATACCTTTTAAGTAACATTGATTACGAAAGTAAGAAAAAAGAGGATTTTTTAAGGAAAAAGACGGAAAAATCTAAAGAACACGTGGTTGATGGCGTGATGTTTACGTCAGAGCGCGCACTTTTCAAAGGAGAATTTTCTTTTCGATCAGCCAAATCGGGTGAGTTTTTTCTAGTTTTTTGTCAAGAAGTCAGTTCAGGATCGCAAATACAAAACTAATTGCCATTTTAATTTGAGACGTCAAAACAACAAAATTTTGACGACGTTGGGAGAAAATATATTTTTTTATTTGGCAGAGCACTTGAAAAGGGTGGGCTTACAGAACCAGACAGCGCGCCTTTGAGCAGGTTTTCCTTACTCGGGCCGGTTTTTGTTCTCGAGGTCTGCTAAATCCATATGTACAAGGTAGAAGTATTTATACTACCTAATTAGTATTCTATAATGTGACGTTGCTATCTCGTTAAGCTGGTTCTAACTACTAGTAGATGATGTAAGAATTACAAGTGTTGTTGATCTGTAAGGAAGAACCTATAATTATCATCTTGCGGATGAAAATTGAAAAATTTATCCTAACGACAAGATTGGTAGCTACATTTTGACTATAAAAAACTAATAAAATACTACCAAAAAAACTAATACAGTGCTTATAACTACCATTTGACTAATATAGAAAGATACTAGTGTCCTAATTCTGAATGTTTTTTTCTTGGACAATCATTAACCTGTTTACCATAATTAATAGTGTACATATCCGAGAAGTAAACTGAGCTGATGAGGAAGTTCCTATTCTTTAACCTATAAGTAGATGTTTGCTTAACTTGACGCTAAGAAGATGTCAAACTATATACAAACATAGTGCCAGCATTAACATGTCAAGTTGGTACTAACAGCTGCTTTTCCAATAGAAATATCATTCAAAAGTGTATTTTATAATCAACAATACTATCCATTCATTCAACATTTATTTCTTAAATATCAGACCAGGAAAACCAATTTGATATCATGAGGAAATGATTAAGTCTCTTTTTAACTCGTGGATTGAAAATCCACGAGTTATTGTGAGGGGTCGAATATGCAAATCAGTCAGGTTACTACTTCGTGTATGACAACAACTATTCAATCTATCTATTGTCTAACTAGAATGGTGCCATACATAAAGTAGTAAGCTATTGTGTCACTCACTCACTCACTCACTCACTCACTTTCCTGTAAACTTCCGGTCTGTCAAACTTTACTTCCGGTCTATTCTTGATAATACGATACGGTGCTAACTTGCGTTAGAGTCGTTTTCGTATGAGTAAGTTGAGTGGGAAACTTACCGTACCGTATCGTAACTGTACCAGTATCATAGTTTCTATAAAAACATTCGAAATTCCTGCTGTAACCGTATCGTATCGTAGGCCGTACGGTGTTCTCCCTCATACTCTATAATAATTTTCGGCGACCAGAGCTTTGAACGTAATGTAACTGTTTTAGATTTGTGTACAAGCAACAATTTTTAGGCACACGATCTAAGCTGGGTAATACAAGTTGTTAACATTACCTCGTGCTCTACATGTAAGTTACATGTGTACACGGGTCTGCACTCCGCGAAGATCGATTGTACGTGTCGGATGTTAGGCGAAATTGCCAATAGATTTGAATAAATAGTTTCTTATTCATTGCCACATTCTGTATTGAACTACTCTCAGTTCCCTCTGCAGCTTGGAATAATTTTCATCGCATCTCCAAGTTGATCGAGCTGTTCGATATACTCGGATGTGAAAACAATGGACTTTGTAGCCGCTGTCTTCAAATAAAAAAAATCGTCGCAAGTCCAATATCAACGAGTCATCCAAGCATTTAGTGTTTGTACTCTATCAGCACGAGAGTAAATGTTGAAATAAAAAGCAAACGAAATCATATTTGAGTACGAACTGACGCCTGCTGAAACTGGAGAAACTCGGCATGGCCGTGGAATCGCTACGGCCCGGCTGGCCGAAACGGCATCAAAAAAGCATATTTGAGTTTAAGTTTGGTGGCTATTATGAGTACTTTTATGGAGTAATTTATTTTATTCATAGCGACATTTGGTTCATAGAGAAACTTCTTTCATAATTTGTACATGTTCAATAGCTTTGCTAAGCGTACAGCCATAAATTTACAATATGTACAAAAATATAACCTTCCCAAAAGTTAAATTGCTCAGTGGCTCAAGTGGTTCGTTACTGGCTGCGAACCCAGAGGTACCCTGTTCGAATCACGGGCAGACCGGTTTTTTTTTCTTTTTTCTTTTTCCTTTGCTTCATTATCTTTTTCTGTTCTTTCATACTCAAGTCAATTATTTTTCGCTAAAGAAACTACATTAGCTGATATTATTAATATTATCCAAATGACTCTTTCAAAATTCTTTACAGATGGGCCCAATCTTAATTTTTAGATTTGTGAGAGCAATGATTTATCATTTAGAAAAATACATATTGTATTAATTGATTTATATTTTTGCCTTCAAATAAAAAACTCATTATTTAACTAAAATCCACGAGTTACTTCGCCATTGGCGGGTTGATTTCTTCTTGGAATTGAACTCAAATAGGCCTTCCTCGCGTTTGATGATAACACCGCAAAATTAGACAACAGACGCACAAACACGGAGTTAGCCTCGAGTCAACGTAAATTATTCAAAAATACTAGTGAGAGAAAAGAATAAATTGTTGATAAACAACAAAACAAAAATCGAGTTAATAGCGTTGCGCAGCGATACTAAAAATAGCCCGCTTAATAGATGCATGACTCAGACAAACATTATGAATCTGAAATCGTACTGAATAGAACATGGAGAAACTTACATTTTATTATGAAAACGTTGCTTATGTTTTAAAAAATGAGCATTAAAATCCAAAGTACCGAAATCGGGCTCAAGGAGATGAAAAATTTGGTTTGTTTGTCTGAGTTGTGACGTCACGGTTGCGCTTCGCTATTTACTCCCATGGGTCTTTCTTGAAAAGGAGGCTAACCCTGTATCCTGAATACGCGCCTTTTGTCAGGAAGCTCAGCGGTCTTTAGTAATTGAAAAACTGGACTATTGAGTAACTGCATTTATTTAGCTCCCTGTATCATTCATTCATTCATTCATTCATTCATTCATTCATTCATTCATTCATTCATTCATTCACGCACTCACTCATTCATTTATTTATTTATTTATCTATTAATTAATTAATTAATTAATTTATATATTTATTTATTTACTCTCACTCACTCATTTATATATTTATTTATTTATTTATCTATCTATCTATTTATTTATTTATCCGTCTACCTATTTATTTATTTTATTTATTTATTTATTCATTCATTCATTTATTCATTCATTCATTCATTCATTCATTTATTTATTTATTTATTTATTTATTTATTTATTTATTTATTTATTTATTTATTTATTTATTTATTTATTTATTTATTTATTTATTTATTTATTTATTTATACTAAGAAAAAATGTTGTCATGTATTCTTGGTCTTACAGATTTTCACTTTTGTATATAGGTAAAGTGTGTCGTGTCAACTCTAAAATCTACAAAGTTGGTGATTCCTTTATCAATGCCGGCTGTTCTAGACGTTGTACTTGTCAATCTGGAGGTAGAACTGCCTGTGTGCAACTTTGTCCACCTGTTGCCATCCCGCAATGCCGCCATGGTTACGTTTTGAAATACCGCCAAGTTCCACAAGGCAGTGGGTGTTTCTGTAGACGTCCCTACTGTGCACCTCGTAAGTCTGCAGTGTGTCGTGTCAACGGCTCTAAAACCTACAAAATCGGTGATTCCTTTATCAAGGGTAACTGTACTGAACAGTGTACTTGTCAATCTGGAGGTAGAACTGCCTGTGTGCCACTTTGTCCTCCTGTTGCCATCCCGCGATGCCGCCATGGTTACGTTTTGAAATACCGCCGAGTTCCACAAGGCAGTGGGTGTTTCTGTAGACGTTACTATAGACCCTTATCACGCTATCGTGACATTATAAAGTATTTGATTTATTGGAAAAATGAATTCAGTATCAAATTCATCACGTCGATATTAGTAAAATTGCAGAGTTTCGTAAAGATTGTCCTTAAACTGATGAAGTTATGAATTTTTTAAGCTAAATATTCTTGTGGAATTTTTGTAAAGAAATGTATGTGTTTAGCATGATAACGAGGCTCGCCATGCATGCGATGCCCGTCTACCATACACTTCTTTGTAAAAATGCTAAGTTTTAAAAATTCATATCTTTGTCAGTTTAAGAGCAATCTCCCCGAAACTTTGCAAATTTACAAATATCGATCAGACAAATTTGATATATAGTGAATTCCTTTTTCCGATAAATTAAATTATTTATAATGTCATGCCAGGGTGATAAGGGTCTATTGTGCACGTCGTAAGTCTATCAAACAAGAAATTTTCCATGACATGAATGAGAGTAATAATTCAATCTGGAATATTTTATTTTTTGTATTACAGCTCCTTGTTTGATAAAGCGTTCGTTACTGTCTAATGAGTGCTCATAAATCCAAAAACGCGACGGTTTTTAATTCTATATATTTTTCATTCATTCATTCATTCATTCATTCATTCATTCATTCATTCATTCATTCATTCATTCATTCATTCATTCATTCATTCATTCATTCATTCATTCATTCATTCATTCATTCATTCATTCATTCATTCATTCATTCATTCATTCATTTATACTAAGAAAAAATGTTGTCATGTATTCTTGGTCTTACAGATTTTCACTTTTGTATATAGGTAAAGTGTGTCGTGTCAACTCTAAAATCTACAAAGTTGGTGATTCCTTTATCAATGCCGGCTGTTCTAGACGTTGTACTTGTCGAGCTGGAGGTAGAATTGCCTGTGTGCCACTTTGTCCATTTATTTATTTATTTATTTATTTATTTATTTATTTATTTATTTATTTATTTATTTATTTATTTATTTATTTATTTATTTATTTATTTATTTATTTATTTATTTATTTATTTATTTATTATTTATTTATTTATTTATTTATTTATTTATTTATTTATTTATTTATTTATTTATTTATTTATTTATTTATTTATTTATTTATTTATTTATTTATTTATTTATTTATTTTCTTTCAGCTTTTTCTGATATGTGCCTTGGAGGATGGAGCAAAAATAACAACTTCTGCTATAAATTTATTACTTTTCCCGGAAAGAGTTGGGAGAATGCTGAAAAAAAATGTCAGTCTTACGGTGGTCATCTGACCAGTATAAACGACGAATCAGAACAAGCATTTATCACTAGTGAAATAAAACACAAACACCAAAAAGAATATTTTTGGATTGGATACAATGATCGGAAGAATGAATCTATCTTTCTATGGACAGATGGCTCAGACTCAACTTATGAAAAGTGGAAAACGGGCGAACCTAATGACACGAACAATGAAGATTGTGTACAGCTTGATTGGAATGGGGACTGGAATGATGATGCATGTAGTAAGAAGTATAGTTTTATCTGCAAGAGTATGTCTGGTAAGAAATATTGCATTGTTTTATTTTGAACTGTCATTTCAATATGTTTATCATAGGTTGGGGGTGACATTGATTTAGGTTAGATTCAAAGAGATGGATTAAAGCCTACTATTCCTTCCTGTTAATTCCCTTCTTGTTTTAACTCTAATTTTCTTACTATGTCATAAATATAAATTTTTCTGAGTATTATAGAAAATTGGATATAAATCATTATTAAGCAATGATACAGTTTGCATTCTATGTCTCCTTATAGGCTGTTTCAAACAATGGAATTAAATTTTTACGCGCGCGCAGATACTCCTTATGGACTGTTTCTCCACAGGGAGCCCAAGCACATCTTTTGAATATAATCATCCACTGGGAATGATGATTGGTTATGTCGTGTGAAAGGGTTTTCCCGTTTGGTGGCGACGTTTTTGCCTTTTTGTAACCTAGGTTAGGAGGGTGACACGTCCCAAGTCCATCCCTCGATGATTTGTTTTTGCCAGCGTCCAGTCCCTGGCCGCGCCAGGTTGGCCCACTTGCATTCGACAAGAATTAGGAAAGCAGCTCAGTAGGGATCTTTTCGAGAGTTTTTCACATAAAATTACATTGTTCTTGCAGCTCATTGACCTCATTGAAATTGACGATGAAACAAATAATTGTTCGTATGCTGTGGTGGTTTTGAACTCCATTCGAATCGCGTATCGGAGTGATTTTCTGTGGAAAATTTGAATTTTTATCGAGCCCTTTGAAGGCTTTTTTATGAGCTTTCGAGATGCAGTTTCCACCATTGTCATTTATTATTACTGAGAAGGTGGAATTTCAAAAAGGTTTTTCAAATCAAATAAATAGTAGATAATATTGCAAAGGTTACAACATAATTTTTGATCATTTTCTCTTTTACAGATTAACTCGTGATCACATATATATACTAAAAATGTGCTTGGGCTCTCCCTGTGGCTTCTCCGGCAATCAAACAAATTTCATTGTTTGCGCGCGCGATGGCGTCAGCTTCCTGTTACTAAGATTGACCAAGCACATTGCGCAGACATCAATACTACTTTCGTTCTTATAGTATTATGGTCTCTTGCATATTCTGCAATAAAATACTAAAAATCCAGCCTTTTCCATGCATTTCCAAACACTCAATGGTCATTCTATATCTTCTTTTTAGGGTGTTCCTATCACATAGAACTGTTTGATATGTTATCAGGGATGTATTTCCGAGTCTAAAATTGCCTTCGTTGCAATAAGTGCTAGGTCAACTAGCTTCTTTTCATATAGAATGACTGGACTACTTCTTTTGCAGTTAAACTGTATGTACAAGAGGCACCCTCTGAACGGTCCATATTTCTCAACTGGACTCTTACCCAAGCCAGACAACAACTGACACAATTTACCGTTCATGTGACCAAGAAGGGAGTGTTTAATGTTGGATGCGTCACAAGCTATAACATTACAGGTCTACAGCCATACACTGACTATGAAATACGAGTGAAAGCAGAAGAATATGAACTATGGAGTCAAACGATGAAGATCAAAACTACTGTAGCAGGTTTGTTGGAATTCAAAAATTTCTCGTGTGTGAGTAGATCTACTTTGTACAACAGTCACTTACGTACAGTGTTCTTTATATGCCTCATGTAAGAGGGCACACACCATATCGGTCCACTCTCAAATACATTGGAACCTCCATACAATGGTCCTGTATTAAGCGGTCACCCTCTATATAGCGATCACTTCCAAAATTCCAAATATTTGCTCACACGAACACTGCAAATGATACTTCGATTAAGCTGCCGCAGCCATCTTTTAAGGTCTGCTCTTTGACAGTCACTGTAACTTTGACCTATACTAAGCGGTCGGAAATGAAACAAATCTGAAAACTAATTAAAAGCTAATAAATCAAGCTCGGAATCTCTAAAAATCTATCTCCATTGTTTCTTATGTTCAAATTTTGCTCCCATTCCAAAAGGCGTAAATATTAATATTGATATTCAAAGTTCTGCCAAAGCCTGATTCATGTGGAGTAGGTGATGATCTATTAGCCACAGCGATCATTTTCAAGCGAACCCTATTAAGCGGCCTCCTCTCTATAACTTATACGGCCTCATAGGTGGCCGTTTTATGGAGGTTGCATGCATTAGGCGTTGTCACCTACCTCAGTTTATTTAAATCACAACATATGTGATCGCTCTATTTTTACCTTCAGTACCTGAGGCGACTCCCATTATCATCAGTTATGTATCCTATTCTTCGACCTCGATAGACCTCGAATGGAAGGTACGTATCGAGCAATATTGTAATTGTTTTGCTTTGTACTAGCTAATTTGAAATACTTTGAAGGTTGAAAACCCTGAATTACTCCATGGTCCACTGAAAGGCTACAAAATTACATTTATACCACAAGGAGAATCACCATATACAGTTTACGTGGGTGTGGTCAACACGCGGGTACTGACGTCACTTGAAAAGCACACGTGGTATACAGTAACGGTGTCAGTCAAGAACACCAAGTACGTTGGTCCACCGAGTAAGGAAGTGAAGATAAGGACGATGGAGGACGGTAAGTGTACAGTTTATCATACACGTGGACCATGTAGCCAACATCATTATTGGATCGATCTTTAATCTTTGATCATGATTTCAGCACCATCTTCTCCAAGAAATGTTCGTCATTCACTCATACCTGCAAAAGGCTTCGTTGGGCCAACCCTTGAGATCTCGTGGGCAAGACCAAATCATCAGAATAGTATTATTAGAAAATACACCATCATTTACAAATATAAGGATACCAAAAGAGATTTAGCAGAAACTAAAATCAAAACAGAGAACGATCGTAGCATTGTCATAAATGTCACGATGATGGGCATATTGTCATACCAGATCAGTTTATTTATTTATTTATTTATTTATTTATTTATTTATTTATTTATTTATTTATTTATTTATTTATTTATTTATTTATTTATTTATTTATTTATTTATTTATTTATTTATTTATTTATTTATTTATTTATTTATTTATTTATTTATTTATTTATTTATTTATTTATTTATTTATTTATTTATTTATTTATTTATTTATTTATTTATTTTCTTTCAGCTTTTTCTGATATGTGCCTTGGAGGATGGAGCAAAAATAACAACTTCTGCTATAAATTTATTACTTTTCCCGGAAAGAGTTGGGAGAATGCTGAAAAAAAATGTCAGTCTTACGGTGGTCATCTGACCAGTATAAACGACGAATCAGAACAAGCATTTATCACTAGTGAAATAAAACACAAACACCAAAAAGAATATTTTTGGATTGGATACAATGATCGGAAGAATGAATCTATCTTTCTATGGACAGATGGCTCAGACTCAACTTATGAAAAGTGGAGAACGGGCGAACCTAATGACACGAACAATGAAGATTGTGTACAGCTTGATTGGAATGGGGACTGGAATGATGATGCATGTAGTAAGAAGTATAGTTTTATCTGCAAGAGTATGTCTGGTAAGAAATATTGCATTGTTTTATTTTGAACTGTCATTTCAATATGTTTGTCATAGGTTGGGGGTGACATTGATTTAGGTTAGATTCAAAGAGATGGATTAAAGCCTACTATTCCTTCCTGTTAATTCCCTTCTTGTTTTAACTCTAATTTTCTTACTATGTCATAAATATAAATTTTTCTGAGTATTATAAAAAATTGGATATAAATCATTATTAAGGAATGATACAGTTTGCATTCTATGTCTCCTTATAGGCTGTTTCAAACAATGGAATTTAATTCTTAACGCGCGCGCGGATACTCCTTATGGACTGTTTCTCCACAGGGAGCCCAAGCACATCTTTTGAATATAATCGTCCACTGGGAATGACGATTGGTTATGTCGTGTGAAAGGGTTTTCCCGTTTGGTGGCGACGTTTTTGCCTTTTTGTAACCTAGGTTGGGAGGGTGACACGTCCCATGTCCATCCCTCGATGATTTGTTTTTGCCAGCGTCCAGTCCCTGGCCGCGCCAGGTTGGCCCACTTGCATTCGACAAGAATTAGGAAAGCAGCTCAGTAGGGATCTTTTCGAGAGTTTTTCACATAAAATTACATTGTTCTTGCAGGTCATTGACCTCATTGAAATTGACGGTGAAACAAATAATTGTTCGTATGCTGTGGGGGTTTTGAACTCCATTCAGGTCGGAGTGATTTTCTGTGGAAAATTTGAATTTTTATCGAGCCCTTTGAAGGCTTTTTATGAGCTTTCGAGGTGCAGTTTTTACCCTTGTCATTTATTATTACTGAGAAGCCGGGGGAATTTCAAAAAGGTTTTTCAAATCAAATACATAGTAGATAATATTGCAAAGGTTACAACATAATCTTTGATCATTTTCTCTTTTACAGATTAACTCGTGATCACATATATATGTACTAAAAAATGTGCTTGGGCTCTCTTGGCTTCTCCGGCAATCGCATATATCAAACAAATTTCATTGTTTGCGCGCGCGATGGCGTCAGCTTCCTGTTACTAAGATTGACCAAGCACATTGCGCAGACATCAATACTACTTTCGTTCTTATAGTATTATGGTCTCTTGCATATTCTGCAATAAAATACTAAAAATCCAGCCTTTTCCATGCATTTCCAAACACTCAATGGTCATTCTATATCTTCTTTTTAGGGTGTTCCTATCACATAGAACTGTTTGATATGTTATCAGGGATGTATTTCCGAGTCTAAAATTGCCTTCGTTGCAATAAGTGCTAGGTCAACTAGCTTCTTTTCATATAGAATGACTGGACTACTTCTTTTGCAGTTAAACTGTATGTACAAGAGGCACCCTCTGAACGGTCCATATTTCTCAACTGGACTCTTACCCAAGCCAGACAACAACTGACACAATTTACCGTTCATGTGACCAAGAAGGGAGTGTTTAATGTTGGATGCGTCACAAGCTATAACATTACAGGTCTACAGCCATACACTGACTATGAAATACGAGTGAAAGCAGAAGAATATGAACTATGGAGTCAAACGATGAAGATCAAAACTACTGTAGCAGGTTTGTTGGAATTCAAAAATTTCTCGTGTGTGAGTAGATCTACTTTGTACAACAGTCACTTACGTACAGTGTTCTTTATATGCCTCATGTAAGAGGGCACACACCATATCGGTCCACTCTCAAATACATTGGAACCTCCATACAATGGTCCTGTATTAAGCGGTCACCCTCTATATAGCGATCACTTCCAAAATTCCAAATATTTGCTCACACGAACACTGCAAATGATACTTCGATTAAGCTGCCGCAGCCATCTTTTAAGGTCTGCTCTTTGACAGTCACTGTAACTTTGACCTATACTAAGCGGTCGGAAATGAAACAAATCTGAAAACTAATTAAAAGCTAATAAATCAAGCTCGGAATCTCTAAAAATCTATCTCCATTGTTTCTTATGTTCAAATTTTGCTCCCATTCCAAAAGGCGTAAATATTAATATTGATATTCAAAGTTCTGCCAAAGCCTGATTCATGTGGAGTAGGTGATGATCTATTAGCCACAGCGATCATTTTCAAGCGAACCCTATTAAGCGGCCTCCTCTCTATAACTTATACGGCCTCATAGGTGGCCGTTTTATGGAGGTTGCATGCATTAGGCGTTGTCACCTACCTCAGTTTATTTAAATCACAACATATGTGATCACTCTATTTTTACCTTCAGTACCTGAGGCGACTCCCATTATCATCAGTTATGTATCCTATTCTTCGACCTCGATAGACCTCGAATGGAAGGTACGTATCGAGCAATATTGTAATTGTTTTGCTTTGTACTAGCTAATTTGAAATACTTTGAAGGTTGAAAACCCTGAATTACTCCATGGTCCACTGAAAGGCTACAAAATTACATTTATACCACAAGGAGAATCACCATATACAGTTTACGTGGGTGTGGTCAACACGCGGGTACTGACGTCACTTGAAAAGCACACGTGGTATACAGTAACGGTGTCAGTCAAGAACACCAAGTACGTTGGTCCACCGAGTAAGGAAGTGAAGATAAGGACGATGGAGGACGGTAAGTGTACAGTTTATCATACACGTGGACCATGTAGCCAACATCATTATTGGATCGATCTTTAATCTTTGATCATGATTTCAGCACCATCTTCTCCAAGAAATGTTCGTCATTCACTCATACCTGCAAAAGGCTTCGTTGGGCCAACCCTTGAGATCTCGTGGGCAAGACCAAATCATCAGAATAGTATTATTAGAAAATACACCATCATTTACAAATATAAGGATACCAAAAGAGATTTAGCAGAAACTAAAATCAAAACAGAGAACGATCGTAGCATTGTCATAAATGTCACGATGATGGGCATATTGTCATACCAGATCAGTGCGACCACAATAAAAGAAGAACCATTTACATCTGGAAGCGTGACTATTCCTGCTTATGGTAAGCGAACAATTACATAGTTCTATTGAAAAAAACTGTAGCTCTAATAAGATCATCTCTTTCGGTACAGCACCATGGGCTTCACCAACAAGTGTCTCTGTTACACTGTTAACCACCACGTCAATTGATGTGTCTTGGGGACCTATTCCTGATGACAAAATGAACTGCGACATCACCAAGTACCAAGTGAACTTGACCTTGTACGAAGCAAGATGTAATGATGAAATCTTGATGAACACAAGCAATGCAGTACACGATGTTGCAGCGAAGGACACACATGTTGTGTTGCAAGGGTTGTCCTTACAGTGTTCAGTGTATGGTATATCAGTAAGAGGATACACAATGGCTGGACCAGGACCTTATAGTAACACTGTTAATATAACAAAACGAGGTAAACTCCCATATCATAGCATGCAGAGTTTTTTTTTTTTAACTCTTAGGTACGTAGACAGGTGGATATTCAGTTAGTCATTCAGGATTGGTCTGTCGCTTGGTATGGTTGATTGCACGGGGGAATCCCGTATATATTGAAACTATTAATATCAAAAAAGCTTGCATTTTGTTCCACGCCAATTGAAGTGCTACCTTGAAATGAAAATTCCCTACAATCATATATGAGAGTCCTCTCCAGGAGGGGTTGCTTAAATGGTTAGTTAATTAATTAATTAACTCATTCGCATGTTAAATCCTCAGTAAAAGGAGCTTCATGGATATAAGAAGACGAGCATACAGCTAGGCAGTACTGAGAAATCGGACAGAACACTATAAACTAAACGCGATTTTGAGACGGCATTATCGGTTTATAATGACGGCTAGTTGGGAGAAAATATATTCGGTATTGGCGGAGTCGCGCAGCGACGGAGCCAATACCTGAATATATTTTCTCCCAACGCCGTCATTATAAACCGATAATGCCGTCTCAAAATCGCGTTTAGTTTTGTATCGCGATTCTAACTATTTTGTTACGAAGAAAAAAGAGAAAAGTTATCATTTTGAATTGATTGAACGCGAGATTCTCTTTACCTGCAAAGTTGTAGGAATTACAGTTTCCATGGCAACTTCTTTCTGTCTTTGCAAGAAGAAAGCTAAAAAGGAAATGGCGGCCAGAGCCGGGAAGCTTTCTCTCGCTTAAAAGAGGTGATTTAATTATAGAAACAAGTCCAAAAGCTCACAAAATGAAAGAAGTATAGGTCGTTTGATGCTTTTGAAGATTTCTTTTTGCTGTTTCATCAAAACTGGCGAAAAACGAGCGAGCTGACCGACATGTGAAAGCCTGAAAGTTTGTCAAAATATTGCTTCAAACTAAAGGAGTGATGCTGAAAAGTTATTGAAAGGTATTAAAAAGAAAAGGTAGTCCACACTTGTGTATTTTCTGTTTATCTTATTCAAAAAGTTTTTTGTTTCATCTTTTTTATACAATACCGTTTTTGTCTTCATAAAGGACAATTTGTTTGCGGTTTTGCTGAAAATTCACTGTTGCTGTGACTTTGAAGTCATTGAAGCCAAAAACGAAAACGAAATTACCGATTATTCTTATCAGAGATGATATTTTTACTTAGGATGATTTCTTTTTACTTCTTTTCGTGAATATTGTGTATTTATTTTATCTAGTTTAGACCAACAGATTTCAGTTCAGTTTACTTTTCGCAGAGTTGGGTGTAGCTGTAATTCAACTTAGCGGCCATTTTTTATCAAAATATGTCATTGTTTTCGGTCATTTTATCACGGATATTATCTAAAAAGTTGTTTTATATTTGCTGCTCAATTTTGAATTGATTTTCAGTAGGTTTTTGTGATTTTGAAGAAAGCCACTTCGATGCAGTCCTCAATGTTTGGGCCAATCACGAGTGCTGATTTTGAGACGGTATTACCGGAAAATAACGCCGTCTCTCTGTAGATCAAAGTGATAAGAGAATCGCGATACTAGCAAATAAAAGAAAAGGGAGTTAATGAAATTTTTACTTTTGCTAGAAGTGGAGTAACAAGAATTATTATGGGAAATCAAGGGATTTCTCGGCCAGAATATACTAATTATAAAAACGATTGCTTCAATGTACTGTTTGTTTGTCTAGAAATACCATCAGTTCACAAAGAACCGAGGACAACAACAAATCAAATCAGAGATATCGTAGTTGGAGTTGTGGTAGTGCTTTGTCTACTTGTTGTTTTAGCAGTTGGGCTCATTATTCGGATAAAATGGTAAGAGGAAATTTGCCACCAAATTTGATTTTTAACCGGAAAATGTTCAGAATATATATAAAAACTTGTCCTTTTTCATTTCCGCAGTCGCCGCAACCGACAGCAAATTAATTTAGTTTCAGATATGTATTCTACAACCAGATGTAGAAGAGAATCCCAACAAATTAGTCCTGTTACAAATGACGGTGAGCAAGAAATTAAAGAACATGTTTTTGCATAATTTAGTCCAGTTGCTGAGATTATGGTCACAGTTTGCTGGCCGAAATATTATACAACAAAAATGGCAAACATGTATCTTCTCTATGAATTGAATTTTCACTCGGAAAGATGTTATAATTATTATGTGTGCTTTATCGAGTGTGAAATACAACTCGGGAAAATTCCGAGCCTCATGTAGCGGCGTTTGAACCCATGACCGGAAATCCGAAGGTCGTGCGTTCAAACCCCGCTGAGGGCTTGAACCCGGGTCTTGAAATTTTTTTCGAGTTTTATTTCTCACTCGTTGCATTGAAGCACACACACACATAATAATTCTATCTATCTTCTCGCGCGTTTATCTATTTCTCATCAAAATGTATGCCGACAAATACACATAAGCTTTATAAGTAATCAAAACAATCACAAGCCAACTAAGATATTCTGTATTGATAAGTTCGCAAACACGACATCACTGACACGACATAGTATCTACCAATTATACACAGTAGCCACAAAATAACAGTAGCCTTAAAATCGGCACACAACTTGCATCTTCTTGATTGGTCTTTCAGCAGCAGACGAAATCGACTACGTGAACGTTATCGACATATGTCCACTGTCAGTGTATAATATACAGTTTTTGACACCTAATGGAAATATTGATAAATGTAGTCTGAACATGGAATTCAAGGTAAAATAATTTTCATTGTGCTTTTAAGAATTTATCCTTCATGTCTTAACTAGTGATGCTACTCGAGTGGTTTTACATATTCGGATAACAAACTTATTTTTTGACCTCAGAGTATTTCAAATGCACCACGGTATGGACGCACCTATGCAGAAACACCAAACAATAAAAAGAAAAATCGTTACAAAAACATTGTAACCTGTAAGTACTCTTTCCAAATTATGTCATTTGTTACTGTTTATAGAACGGAACGACAAGCCACATAAATTCAAATAGAGAAAGCATGACATCTGTTTTTCAGTGTAACTTAACTGTTTTATCAAATGACAGACGATCATTCTCGTGTTGTCCTGGAAGATGAATACGAGAACAACGAACCTGGCACTGATTACATCAGCGCATCGTTTATACGTGTAAGAATGATACCTATAAATTAATGAATCCTTTTAATTAGAATTGCTTAGCTCTTGAATGTGAAATTATCTACTTCTCTAATTCACAACTCGTCATATCTCAGGGATATAATGGCTCTCCAAGGACATACATTGCAACACAAGGTAACTTGAAACCCAAGGGAAGGTGGGAGAGGAGAACTTCGAATATATAGCTAATATGAATGTTCGGCGCGACAAAATCAGGCTCAGTTTTTAGACGGCTCTCTTGTTTGAGCTATGGCTACTTGAAACATGTACCCATTTACAAATGTTCATTTTATCTTTTTATGGTAGTAGCGTTATCCTTATTTTTAATAACCGTATAATTTTAGGTCCTTTGCCTGATACTGTAAAGGACTTCTGGCAAATGGTTTGGCAACAAAATACTGCAACAGTAGTCATGCTTACAAACCGGGTTGAATTTGGAAAGGTATCAGTTTAATACATGTTTATTTTTTGAAAAAGAATGTCTCATTAAAAATATTTTAACCTTATATATATTTAGAGAAAGTGTCATCAATACTGGCCTGAAGGAAGTGAACAATATGGAGACATCACGGTGACCAACCATCAAACGCAAGTGTTCGCAGACTATGTCATACGAACTTTTACTTTGGCCTGCCAGGTAGGTAATACAAAATTCACATGCTGATACACACGATTCGATTCCATGTCCAGAGAGACTGAATCGATTCTGAAAAATCTGACACTTGCAGCTTTTGAATGGATTCTAATACATGTATATGTAAGTATGTAGAGTCAGTCGGAGTTGGATGGCCAACAACCTTGCCAAACTTGCCGAGCTGGTTCAGAGAAGATGATGGTGTCACAAGGAACTTGATAGGAATTAAAGTGATGACATCAAGCGTGGAGTGTCCAAGTCTTGTACATACTAAGCTAGCTAGAAGCATAGTTAATAGAGGGGAGAAGTAGTCCAGCTAAGTATTGAAGAAAGCCGTAGGCCGATCTTTCACTTCTTTTAATGAAGTCTGCAAGTTGTTCGATTGATGTCATCACTTTAATTCCTTCTTATAAGTGAATATGTGTCTGATGTTTTCCAGATGGATAAGACAACAAGTCGCCGAGTACGTCAATTCCATTTTACTGCTTGGCCAGACAAGGGAATTCCTCAGCATGCTACTTCAATACTTGCATTTAGAAGACAAGTACACAAGGAGACGCCTGATAATGCTGGTCCAACAGTTATTCATTGCAGGTAGGTGATGCAATAAGAAGTAAAACACTGACCATTTTTCTTCGAAATAAGAGCTGTTAACAGGTTTTGCGTTTGATAATATCAAAATGCAGTTCATGGAAAAGTATTTCTTATTTCAGTGCTGGTGTTGGAAGAACGGGTACCTACATAATGATTGATGCCATGCTTGAACAGGCAAAACATCGACAGACTTTGGACATTTTCAAATACTTGAAAACTATCAGAGAAGACAGACCTCTCATGGTGCAGACAGAAGTAAGAAGCTCATTGAAAATAGCTAAGAAAAATTATAACTATGAAGTTGCAGTCCATACGACTATAGAATACGAGCTTCTTAATTCTTCACATGCTGCAGGAAGACAATTTATGACTAAGAACTGAGTTAAGTTCACACAAGCTGTGAAACTTCTACGTTTTTCTCATAGGATCAGTACATATTTGTACATATGGCTGTGTACGAAGCACTGTCGTGTGGTAATACAGAAATCGAAGCTCACAACCTGAGAACTACCATGAAGAATCTCTCAGCTGTGGATGAGCATAAAAACAAAACCGGCTTTGCACTTGAGTTTCAGGTAACGAAATAGTTGATATATACAACAGAGTAAAGAAATAAATACTTGACGGGTATTTTGATCTTTATTAATTTTATCTTTTTCAGCGTTTGGGAGTTCTTACAGAAAAAGGAGAAGAAGTAGCAGAGAAATGTACAATTGGACTGCAGCAGGAAAATGTCCATAAAAACAGATATCCTGATATCGTGCCTGGTAAATACAACAAAAACAGATAAACTATAGCTATAGATACTTAAATTTGCGTTTTCATTATTGTGCTGATAGCTGGAGTAAATTGTTGAGGTAATAAGTACTTTTTTTCCCTGGAGATCAGAGGTTTTGACTCACTCTCGGCTTTTATTAATTTATTTGATATCTATATTTTTAGGTCTAAGATCAGAAAGAATCCTAAAAGTGAATTAAAAGCCTGGTCCACAGGATATTGTTTTTAATGAGTCTTTCGTGAACATTGAGCTGATATTTGTGGACATATCATTAACCTTTATTATTAATGAAACATGAACTTCATGTACATTCTTCTTTCTATCACTTCACAGTTGATGAGAGATGTGTTGTTCTTAGTGTAAATGATGAAGATGAGGAAGATTATATCAATGCTTCATTTGTTGATGTAAGTCATTGGGCGACGTACATTTCATTAAAAAAACCCTCTAGGATTTTCTTAGATTTTCCTTAATTCTGTCAAATATAGCTCTCAAAGAATAAAAAAATATTTGAAATGTAGCATACTTTTATCTTCTTTGTTCAGACTTACAGAGATCGTAACGCGTTCATTGTAACACAAGCTCCTTTGGAAAACACGGTGGTAGATTTTTGGAGAATGGTGATGGAATGCGACATAGGAACCATTGTCATGCTCAACAACTTACAAGAAGGGGACCAGGTAAATTGGCATGGAGTGTTTATATTTCACTGTTAACTAGATTTGTTATTGAGGTTAAACATTTGATATTCAATTCCAGTTGAATATAGAAATGATAATAACCATACTGTATAAGGCAGCCGTTCACTGAAGTCGTACCGATTCCATTGGAAGCTCTGGAAACAATTGTGAATGCATCATCATGATAAAGAAGGCGAAAGCTCTTGAAAATTTCAATGCTCTGCGTATTGAACTCCGACTGATTTTGTAGGTTTTCCCTCAATATTGGCCTGAACAAGAACCAATGACATGTGGAAACATTACAGTCAATTCCGTGAAAGAGGAATTTTTGGATGAAGTAGTTGCACGTGAATTCCATGTTGTGGATTCTGTGGTAAGTATAGCAATAGATAAAACCAGAAAATAAAGACAAACAACGAAACTACCGGCCCTGAGTGCCGCCCGAACTTTGGCTCGCATTACGGCACCCATGGTATACATCGAAACTAACGAATTAGGCATGCAGCTATCAAAATGGGTATCGCTGCTAGGAAGAACTCTATCAAGCACATTGGAAAAAGGAAACAAGACGGCAACAAGTCGGATATAGCTAAAATATGATGTCACAGACCCACTGCCAGACTGATACAGGGTAACGAACTTAGGGTAACGGCTAGACCCGAAATGAGTGATGATCACGAGGCTTGGTTGGGTAGAGCGAGAATATAAGTAAAGTTATCCGGGGAGGAGAAAATTTAGAAAATTTAGGCAGCTCAGTGATCTGCTTTGCTAGCTACGAGCCTAGCCATGCAAGAGTACAGAAACGATCCAAACTGATAGATAAAAGCAGATCATGAATCATGAGCTCGCCATGGTACAAGATATTGACTTTTTTATTTTCTGTAGAAAAGTCTCTCCGTGCTTCACTTACAGCACACAAACTGGAGCGATAAATGCAGTCCTTCCAATCCTGAAAGCGTATTAACACTACTTGACGAAGTCGAGAGATCTCAACAAAAACTGGTCGGAAGTTCACCGATACTTGTTCACTGTAGGTACGTCGATAAAATACATCAAAACTGGAAAAATTATCCAGCTGAGTGTTAACGTTCAACGTACTAAATCCTCATAACGTGAATATTTGTGATTGTTATTAGCAACGGCGTTGGTCGTAGTGGAACGTTCTGTACCATCGTCTCAACACTTGAACGAGTCAAACAAGAACAAGTAGTGGACGTCTTTCAGACCGTTAAGTCTATTCGTACTAACAGACCTGGAGCAGTGCAGACGTTGGTAAGTGTAAGCGGGGATAACGAACTTGGCAATATAGCTTTAGTGAACATTCCAAAGCTAGATCCATGCACGCACTCTAAACTAACCTTGCAGGTGAATCCCCGTTTCTCAGTGACCTGAGTGTTCTCAAATACAGCAGTAAATACTAAACTAATAAATAGAGGCCTTGAGATTAACCAAGGGAGATTATCAAAGGAAAGACACACGGATGGTGAGCCTCAGTTATACCCAAACTAAAATTTTGTAATTATTTAAGTAAAATAACCTGTAATTTCTCATTTATATTGCAGATTCAGTACAAGTTTTGCTACTCCATGGTCATGGAATATCTTGACACATTCAGTGACTATGCTAATTTTCAAGCGTGATTGCATGTACAATCATTACTTTTTGGAACTTTTGGAACTTTTGTATATTTGCCAACAAATACTAATATACACACATAGAAAAAAAAAGGGAAATGTATATATACCTAAAGTGGCGAGGAGAAATGACATAAAGTTTTGACATGACTGATCCAACAAGTTCCTCCTAGTGGGCACTTTATGAGTTTTAAAAAGATGCGTAGTACCATATTTTACATAATTTCTATGCCATAAATCAGAAAAGAAAAAAAATAAGAGAAAAGAAAAATAAGAGAGAAAGAAACAAACAAACTACCTATAATAACAACAAATTGCGGGGTTGAAGTCAAGCAACTACTGCAACGCTGTCGGTAAAAAGAAATCAAGCAATACATTTTTAAACTGAAGGAGAGGGGATAGAAAAGGAAGACGGTATCGAAATCACTTCATTTAAACTGTAGACAAAAGTACAATCTACTTGAACTAAATCAATATAATTCAGCTAAATAGTAATGCAGACATGAGTTAATAGTCGTCGATTATTAAAAGTAAATCTTACTGATAAGGGCAATTATAAAATAAATGAAGCCTGTTGCTTTAATATGGACTCATTATTATTGATTTGGTGTTTATAAAGGCCCATCTTGACGAGCAAATTTTCTATATGACAATTACTTTGTCGGTTCGTGTGGATGAGAAATTTTGTCCAAATTTCGTCACATCTGTACAAATATTTTTGCATGAGTGTGTTTTTTAATGGCAAAAAATTACATGTCGCGTGTAGAATTTGCTTGTGTTGACCGATCAGTCAAAGGAAATTACAGAGCGTTTCTCAAGAAAGAAAAAAAGAAAGAAAGATAGAAAGAAAGAAAGAAAGAAAAAAAGAAAGAGAGAGAGAGAGAAAGAAAGAGAGAGAGAGAGAGAAAGAAAGAAAGAAAGAGAGAGAGAAAGAAAGAGAGAAAGAAAGAGAAAGCTGAAAGAAAGAATGAAAGAAAACAAAATTAATCAAACAAACAAACGAATGAACAAAAAAAGAAACAAAGAAAAAAAAAAGAATAAAAAGAAAAAAAGAAAAAAGAAAAAAGAAAAAAAAAAGAAAGAAAGAAAAGAAAGGGAGGTTACAATGTTACAGTAGATCGGGGATGTGGACGATGAATATTTACCAGTGCTATACTGAAATAATGATAAATTTTACAGCTACAGTCGACGTTATTAGCATTCATATTTATTTCAACATTATTGGCCACAGTTGTATGAAAACTGTGAAAACAAATTTTCTGGCTGCATGACATCATTCACCGATCACGATCAGGTTGTGTTAAGGCTGCACCATTACTTTTCAGTTAACGTAACAGCCCTTTTATTCCTAGTGTTACCCGGCCTCCCTGGGTTACCCTATCCTACAATCTGTAAAAGGGGACCCAATTTTTCATCATCTTTCGATCACTGATAAAACATCGTGCTAACTAAGATCAGACAACGCGCCCGCAAAATGTACCATGCAGTCGTGCTTCTTCAGTCCTCTTCAATGTCGCCGGCAGTCAAACAAACAAAACGTAACTTAGTCCCCGAAAATGAGGTTGACTTCGTAATATATTATGTTGCCTGTCTTTTCTCTCCAAGTACTTTTCTGTTTTCTCCACTCTAGAAAATTAAGCTCAAAATATTGCTTGGGATTCCTGTGATCAAGACGCGCCCCGCGAAAGCCCGCGAAAACTTGCGCATGCGCAGTCATTTTACTACGGTATCTATACATATACGCATAGATGTATCTATACAACTAAACAGCAATACCTTGGAACATGAAAATGTCTGATATAGACATACATAGTCGTACTACATGCATATATTCTTTGAGAGTATTTCCGCTTCTCTAAATGCGCTGAAGTTCAATGTTCTACTTCTCCATTTCCATATATATCTCCAAAAATAATCTTTTTCACTTCTTTCTCAATGTCCTCATTTTGAAAATGAAATCTACGTTTCATATCCGTCATAACTGATGATCGGTCGTCAGGTGATCATGAAAGCACCCGGCGCAGGTAGTGTAATTCTTTTTACCCGTTCTACTTATCTTTAGCAATTTCACTTTACATTCAGTCAAGGAACTGTTCTATTACACGATTATGAAGTAACGTAACAATGAAGACCCAAAGCCATTGCGTGACATGTGGCACTAATCAGAGTGTAAAATAATAACAGATTACAGATGTACTAGAGTACATACAGGGTCCCCTATACCCCTTTGCAAAATGAAATCACGTAAAAATATTTTGTTTTTTCACGCGTACCGGATAATTTAAATCTCTCTTTCACTTTAACAAAAAATCGAAAGTTGCTTTCATGTGGCATGGACGCAAAAAGATTTTAGACCTTAAATCACGTTTAACGTCAAAATTAATCAGCCATTCACGTTTCACGGAAAAGGTATAGAGGATCCCGAGTAAATGATAATCTAAATGAATGAGTAACTTATAATCTAATTCATTACATATGGTATGTGGTTTTTGTTGAACTGTATCCAAAATACATCTAATATTTAAAACATGAAGCCGTAGCAGAACATAAATACATCTATTTATTTAATTGTTATTATATTTAGAAACAATTCCCGGAGCTTTCATTTTGTTTATTGAGCTCTAGAAGAATCAGGGAACGCACGCTCTCATTGGTCAATTAGCTGGCAGTAACTTCCCTTACAGACCGAAAAATTGAAAACAGATTGTGTTTTTTGCTTTTGCTGTTTTGATTACTGTTTATAACGAAAAAAATACTGCCACGAGCTAAGGCTTTCTTGATAATGGTAAATTTAAACAAAGCCGCCGATTGGATTCAGTAACCAATGAAAAACTCATTTTTTTCGCCAAGCCAATTGAGTGTTTCTATCTTAATTGTTGTTGTTTTTTTTCGTAGCGTATGTCTAGTTATCAATTTAAATATATCTATCTGTCTCTTCAGCACCCAGAGTGGATAGCTTTCGTTCACAATTTTTTAGAATTTAATAGGCGTTTGTGAAAATACTTGATTTAAAAAAAACAATTTAGAAAAAAAAAGGAAAAAAAAAGAACAAAACAGGAAGTTGACTCCATATCGCGTACGCAAGGCTTTCAAACCGATTAAGCTTCATTTTTATGCGCGCACAGCTGCGAACCGTTTCTTCTCCGAGAATCAAATTTCATGATCAATGATTGCGCGCGCGATGGCGTCAACTTCCTGTTACTAAAAATATCCTTAAGCGCCTAGCACATCACGCAGACTCCAATACCAGTTTCACTCTCTTTGTATTATGGTCTCTTGGTATAAAGGCTTATTCATGGTTTTGTATTTCATTCAACCACGATTTTAAGTTCTTCGTTTGAGCATGGCTGTGCTGCAATGGAAAATCCTGGCCCTGGGTTTGTGTAGCTTGTGGTTATTTCAAGAGGTGATTTGTGCTGATAGTAACAAAGGTAAATGTGCATTTCTATAAATACAAGTAGCACGATTCCCTATAATCACTTTCTCATATTTTGAGACTTCAATATTTTGTGGTACTGGCGGCTTAAAATGACTGTCCGAAATTTGAGTTTTTCAGCCAAATTTTTAATCCATTTAATTCGTAATTAAAAAAACTTTAGCTACGTATACCTTTTAAGTAACATTGATTACGAAAGTAAGAAAAGAGAGAATTTTTTAAAGGAAAAAGACGGAAAAATCTAAAGGAAAAACTTTCCAGCACGTGGTTGATGGCGTGATGATTACGTCAGAGCGCGCACTTTTTAAAGGAGAATTTACTTTTCGATCAGCCAAATCGAGTGCGTTTTGTCAAGAAGTCTTCAGGATCGCAGTACAAAACTAATAGCCATTTTAATTTGAGACGGCAAAACAACAAAATTTTGACGACGTTGGGAGAAAATATATTTTTTTATTTGGTAGAGTACTTGAAAGTGGTGGGCTTTCAGAACCAGACAGCGCGCCTTTGAGTAGGTTTTCCTTACTCGGGCCGGTTTTTGTTCTCGAGGTCTGCTAAATCCATAGGTACAAGGTAGAAGTACTTATACTACCTAATTAGTATTCTATAATGTGACGTTGCTATCTCGTTAATTAGGCTGGTTCTAACTACTAGTAGATGATGTAAGAATTACAAGTGTTGTTGATCTGTAAGGAAGAACCTATAATTATCATCTTGCGGATGAAAATTGAAAAATCCGTCGACGTTATCCTAACGACAAGATTGGTAGCTACATTTTGACTATAAAATACTAATAAAATACTACCAAAAAAACCTAATACAGTCCTTATAACTAACATTTAACTAATATAGAAAGTGTCCTAATTCTGAATGTTTTTCTTGGACAATCATTCACCTGTTTACCATAATTAATAGTGTACATATCCGAGAAGTAAACTGAGATGAGGAAGTTCCTATTCTCTAACCTAAGTAGATGTTTGCTTAACTTGACGCTAAGAAGATGTCAAACTATATACAAACACAGTGCCGGCATTAACATGTCAAGTTGGTACTAACAGCTGCTTTTCCAATAAAATATATTAAAAAAGTATTTTATAATCAACAATAGTATCCATTCATTCAACATTTATTTCTTAAATATTTAGACCAGGAAAACCACTTTGATATAACGAGGAAATGATTAAGTCTCTTTTTAACTCGTGGATTGAAAATCCACGAGTTATTGTGAGGGGTCGAATATGCAAATCAGTCAGGTTACTACTTCGTGTATGACAACAACTATTCAATCTATCTATTGTCTAACTAGAATGGTGCCATACATAAAGTAGTAAGCTATTGTGTCACTCACTCACTCACTCACTCACTCACTTTCCTGTAAACTTCCGGTCTGTCAAACTTTACTTCCGGTCTATTCTTGATAATACGATACGGTGCTAACTTGCGTTAGAGTCGTTTTCGTATGAGTAAGTTGAGTGGGAAACTTACCGTACCGTATCGTAACTGTACCAGTATCATAGTTTCTATAAAAACATTCGAAATTCCTGCTGTAACCGTATCGTATCGTAGGCCGTACGGTGTTCTCCCTCATACTCTATAATAATTTTCGGCGACCAGAGCTTTGAACGTAATGTAACTGTTTTAGATTTGTGTACAAGCAACAATTTTTAGGCACACGATCTAAGCTGGGTAATACAAGTTGTTAACATTACCTCGTGCTCTACATGTAAGTTACATGTGTACACGGGTCTGCACTCCGCGAAGATCGATTGTACGTGTCGGATGTTAGGCGAAATTGCCAATAGATTTGAATAAATAGTTTCTTATTCATTGCCACATTCTGTATTGAACTACTCTCAGTTCCCTCTGCAGCTTGGAATAATTTTCATCGCATCTCCAAGTTGATCGAGCTGTTCGATATACTCGGATGTGAAAACAATGGACTTTGTAGCCGCTGTCTTCAAATAAAAAAAATCGTCGCAAGTCCAATATCAACGAGTCATCCAAGCATTTAGTGTTTGTACTCTATCAGCACGAGAGTAAATGTTGAAATAAAAAGCAAACGAAATCATATTTGAGTACGAACTGACGCCTGCTGAAACTGGAGAAACTCGGCATGGCCGTGGAATCGCTACGGCCCGGCTGGCCGAAACGGCATCAAAAAAGCATATTTGAGTTTAAGTTTGGTGGCTATTATGAGTACTTTTATGGAGTAATTTATTTTATTCATAGCGACATTTGGTTCATAGAGAAACTTCTTTCATAATTTGTACATGTTCAATAGCTTTGCTAAGCGTACAGCCATAAATTTACAATATGTACAAAAATATAACCTTCCCAAAAGTTAAATTGCTCAGTGGCTCAAGTGGTTCGTTACTGGCTGCGAACCCAGAGGTACCCTGTTCGAATCACGGGCAGACCGGTTTTTTTTTCTTTTTTCTTTTTTCTTTTTCCTTTGCTTCATTATCTTTTTCTGTTCTTTCATACTCAAGTCAATTATTTTTCGCTAAAGAAACTACATTAGCTGATATTATTAATATTATCCAAATGACTCTTTCAAAATTCTTTACAGATGGGCCCAATCTTAATTTTTAGATTTGTGAGAGCAATGATTTATCATTTAGAAAAATACATATTGTATTAATTGATTTATATTTTTGCCTTCAAATAAAAAACTCATTATTTAACTAAAATCCACGAGTTACTTCGCCATTGGCGGGTTGATTTCTTCTTGGAATTGAACTCAAATAGGCCTTCCTCGCGTTTGATGATAACACCGCAAAATTAGACAACAGACGCACAAACACGGAGTTAGCCTCGAGTCAACGTAAATTATTCAAAAATACTAGTGAGAGAAAAGAATAAATTGTTGATAAACAACAAAACAAAAATCGAGTTAATTTACTCCCATGGGTCTTTCTTGAAAAGGAGGCTAACCCTGTATCCTGAATACGCGCCTTTTGTCAGGAAGCTCAGCGGTCTTTAGTAATTGAAAAACTGGACTATTGAGTAACTGCATTTATTTAGCTCCCTGTATCATTCATTCATTCATTCATTCATTCATTCATTCATTCATTCATTCATTCATTCATTCATTCATTCATTCATTCATTCATTCATTCATTTATTCATTCATTCATTCAATCATTCATTCACGCACTCACTCATTCATTTATTTATTTATTTATCTATTAATTAATTTATTAATTTATATATTTATTTATTTACTCTCACTCACTCATTTATATATTTATTTATTTATCTATCTATCTATTTATTTATTTATCCGTCTACCTATTTATTTATTTTATTTATTTATTTATTCATTCATTCATTCATTTATTCATTTATTCATTCATTCATTCATTCATTCATTCATTCATTCATTCATTTATTTATTTATTTATTTATTTATTTATTTATTTATTTATTTATTTATTTATTTATTTATTTATTTATTTATACTAAGAAAAAATGTTGTCATGTATTCTTGGTCTTACAGATTTTCACTTTTGTATATAGGTAAAGTGTGTCGTGTCAACTCTAAAATCTACAAAGTTGGTGATTCCTTTATCAATGCCGGCTGTTCTAGACGTTGTACTTGTCAATCTGGAGGTAGAACTGCCTGTGTGCAACTTTGTCCACCTGTTGCCATCCCGCAATGCCGCCATGGTTACGTTTTGAAATACCGCCAAGTTCCACAAGGCAGTGGGTGTTTCTGTAGACGTCCCTACTGTGCACCTCGTAAGTCTGCAGTGTGTCGTGTCAACGGCTCTAAAACCTACAAAATCGGTGATTCCTTTATCAAGGGTAACTGTACTGAACAGTGTACTTGTCAATCTGGAGGTAGAACTGCCTGTGTGCCACTTTGTCCTCCTGTTGCCATCCCGCGATGCCGCCATGGTTACGTTTTGAAATACCGCCGAGTTCCACAAGGCAGTGGGTGTTTCTGTAGACGTTACTATAGACCCTTATCACGCTATCGTGACATTATAAAGTATTTGATTTATTGGAAAAACGAATTCAGTATCTAATTCATCACATCAATATTAGTAAAATTGCAAAGTTTCGTAAAGACTGTCCTTAAACTGATGAAGTTATGAATTTTTTAAGCTAAATATTCTTGTGGAATTTTTGTAAAGAAATGTATGTGTTTAGCATGATAACGAGGCTCGCCATGCATGCGATGCCCGTCTACCATACACTTCTTTGTAAAAATGCTAAGTTTTAAAAATTCATATCTTTGTCAGTTTAAGAGCAATCTCCCCGAAACTTTGCAAATTTACAAATATCGATCAGACAAATTTGATAGTGAATTCCTTTTTCCGATAAATTAAATTATTTATAATGTCATGCCAGGGTGATAAGGGTCTATTGTGCACGTCGTAAGTCTATCAAACAAGAAATTTTCCATGACATGAATGAGAGTAATAATTCAATCTGGAATATTTTATTTTTTGTATTACAGCTCCTTGTTTGATAAAGCGTTCGTTACTGTCTAATGAGTGCTCATAAATCCAAAAACGCGACGGTTTTTAATTCTATATATTTTTCATTCATTCATTCATCCATCCATCCATCCATCCATCCATCCATCCATCCATCCATCCATCCATCCATCCATCCACCCACCCACCCACCCACCCACCCACCCACCCACCCATCCATCCATCCACCCACCCACCCACCCACCCACCCAACCACCCACCCAACCACCCACCCACCCACCCATTTATTTATTTATTTATTTATTTATACTAAGAAAAAATGTTGTCATGTATTCTTGGTCTTACAGATTTTCACTTTTGTATATAGGTAAAGTGTGTCGTGTCAACTCTAAAATCTACAAAGTTGGTGATTCCTTTATCAATGCCGGCTGTTCTAGACGTTGTACTTGTCGAGCTGGAGGTAGAATTGCCTGTGTGCCATTTATTTATTTATTTATTTATTTATTTATTTATTTATTTATTTATTTATTTATTTATTTATTTATTTATTTATTTATTTATTTATTTATTTATTTATTTATTTATTTATTTATTTATTTATTTATTTATTTATTTATTTATTTATTTATTTATTTATTTATTTATTTATTTATTTATTTATTTATTTATTTATTTATTTATTTATTTATTTATTTATTTATTTATTTATTTATTTATTTATTTATTTATTTATTTATTTATTTATTTATTTATTTATTTATTTATTTATTTATTTATTTATTTATTTATTTATTTATTTATTTATTTATTTATTTATACTAAGAAAAAATGTTGTCATGTATTCTTGGTCTTACAGATTTTCACTTTTGTATATAGGTAAAGTGTGTCGTGTCAACTCTAAAATCTACAAAGTTGGTGTTGCCGGCTGTTCTAGACGTTGTACTTGTCGAGCTGGAGGTAGAATTGCCTGTGTGCCACTTTGTCCATTTATTTATTTATTTATTTATTTATTTATTTATTTATTTATTCATTTATTTATTTATTTATTTATTTATTTATTTATTTATTTATTTATTTATTTATTTATTTATTTATTTATTTATTTATTTATTTATTTATTTATTTATTTATTTATTTATTTATTTATTTATTTATTTATTTATTTATTTTCTTTCAGCTTTTTCTGATATGTGCCTTGGAGGATGGAGCAAAAATAACAACTTCTGCTATAAATTTATTACTTTTCCCGGAAAGAGTTGGGAGAATGCTGAAAAAAAATGTCAGTCTTACGGTGGTCATCTGACCAGTATAAACGACGAATCAGAACAAGCATTTATCACTAGTGAAATAAAACACAAACACCAAAAAGAATATTTTTGGATTGGATACAATGATCGGAAGAATGAATCTATCTTTCTATGGACAGATGGCTCAGACTCAACTTATGAAAAGTGGAGAACGGGCGAACCTAATGACACGAACAATGAAGATTGTGTACAGCTTGATTGGAATGGGGACTGGAATGATGATGCATGTAGTAAGAAGTATAGTTTTATCTGCAAGAGTATGTCTGGTAAGAAATATTGCATTGTTTAATTTTGAACTGTCATTTCAATATGTTTGTCATAGGTTGGGGGTGACATTGATTTAGGTTAGATTCAAAGAGATGGATTAAAGCCTACTATTCCTTCCTGTTAATTCCCTTCTTGTTTTAACTCTAATTTTCTTACTATGCCATAAATATAAATTTTTCTGAGTATTATAAAAAATTGGATATAAATCATTATTAAGGAATGATACAGTTTGCATTCTATGTCTCCTTATAGGCTGTTTCAAACAATGGAATTTAATTCTTAACGCGCGCGCGGATACTCCTTATGGACTGTTTCTCCACAGGGAGCCCAAGCACATCTTTTGAATATAATCGTCCACTGGGAATGACGATTGGTTATGTCGTGTGAAAGGGTTTTCCCGTTTGGTGGCGACGTTTTTGCCTTTTTGTAACCTAGGTTGGGAGGGTGACACGTCCCATGTCCATCCCTCGATGATTTGTTTTTGCCAGCGTCCAGTCCCTGGCCGCGCCAGGTTGGCCCACTTGCATTCGACAAGAATTAGGAAAGCAGCTCAGTAGGGATCTTTTCGAGAGTTTTTCACATAAAATTACATTGTTCTTGCAGGTCATTGACCTCATTGAAATTGACGGTGAAACAAATAATTGTTCGTATGCTGTGGGGGTTTTGAACTCCATTCAGGTCGGAGTGATTTTCTGTGGAAAATTTGAATTTTTATCGAGCCCTTTGAAGGCTTTTTATGAGCTTTCGAGGTGCAGTTTTACCCTTGTCATTTATTATTACTGAGAAGCCGGGGGAATTTCAAAAAGGTTTTTCAAATCAAATACATAGTAGATAATATTGCAAAGGTTACAACATAATCTTTGATCATTTTCTCTTTTACAGATTAACTCGTGATCACATATATATGTACTAAAAAATGTGCTTGGGCTCTCCTTGGCTTCTCCGGCAATCGCATATATCAAACAAATTTCATTGTTTGCGCGCGCGATGGCGTCAGCTTCCTGTTACTAAAATTGACCAAGCACATTGCGCAGACATCAATACTACTTTCGTTCTTATAGTATTATGGTCTCTTGCATATTCTGCAATAAAATACTAAATATCTAACCTTTTCCATGCATTCCCAAACACTCAATGGTCATTCTATATCGTTCTTTTTTAGGGTGTTCCTATCACATAGAACTGTTTGATATGTTATCAGGGGTGTATTTCCGAGTCTAAAACTGCCTTCGTTGCAATAAGTGCTAGGTCAACTAGCTTCTTTTCATATATAGAATGACTGGACTACTTCTTTTGCAGTCAAACTGTATGTACAAGAAGTACGCTCTGAACGGTCCATATTTCTCAACTGGACTCTTACCCAAGCCAGACAACAAATGACAAAATTTACCGTTCATGTGACCAAGAAGGGAGTGTTTAATGTTGGATACGCCACAAGCTATAACATGACAGGTCTACAGCCATACACTGACTATGAAATTCGAGTAAAAGCAGAAGAATATGAACTATGGAGTCAAACGATGAAGATCAAAACTACTGTAGCAGGTTTGTTGGAATTCAAAAATTTCTCGTGTGTGAGTAGATCTACTTTGTACAACAGTCACTTACGTACAGTGTTCTTTATATGCCTCATGTAAGAGGGCACACACCATATCGGTCCACTCTCAAATACATTGGAACCTCCATATAATGGTCCTGTATTAAGCGGTCACCCTCTATATAGCGATCACTTCCAAAATTCCAAATATTTGCTCACACGAACACTGCAAATGATACTTCTATTAAGCTGCCGCAGCCATCTTTTAAGGTCTGCTCTTTGACAATCACTGTAATTTTGACCTATATTAAGCGGTCGGAAATGAAACAAATCTGAAAATCTGAAAACTATATTTATATTTATATCTGAAAACTATAATTAAAAGCTAATAAATCAAGCTCGGAATCTCTAAAAATCTATCTTCATTGTTTCTTATGTTCAAATTTTGCTCCCATTCCAAAAGACGTAAATATTAATATTGATATTCAAAGTTCTGCCAGAGCCTAATTCATGTAGAGTAGGTGATGATCTATTACTAGCCACAGCAATCATTTTCAGGCATACTCTATTAAGCGGCCTCCTCTCTATAACTTACACGGTCCCATAGGTGGCCGTTTTATGGAGGTTGCATGCATTATAGGCGTTGTCACCTACCTCAGTTTATTTAAATCACATCATATGTGATCTCTCTATTTTTACCTTCAGTACCTGAGGTGACTCCCATAATCATCAGTAATGTATCCTCTTCTTCGACCTCGATAGACCTCGAATGGAAGGTACGTATCGAGCAATATTGTATAAATGTTTTGCTTTGTACTAGCTAATTTGAAATATTTTGAAGGTTGAAAACCCTAAATTACTCCACGGTCCACTGAAAGGCTACAAAATTACATATATACCACAAGGAGAATCACCAAAAACAGTTTACGTGGGTGTGGTCAACACGCGGGTACTGACGTCATTAGAAAAGTACACGTGGTACACAATAAGGGTGTCAGTCAAGAACACCAAGTACGTTGGTCCACCGAGTAGAGAAGTGAAGATAAGGACGATGGAGGACGGTAAGTGTACAGTTTATCATACACGTGGACCATGTAGCCAACATCATTATTGGATCGATCTTTAATCTTTGATCATGATTTCAGCACCATCTTCTCCAAGAAATGTTCGTCATTCACTCATACCTGCAAAAGGCTTCGTTGGGCCAACCCTTGCGATCTCGTGGGCAACACCAAATCATCAGAATGGTATTATTAGAAAATATACAATCATTTACAAATATAAGGATGCCAAAAGAGATTTAGCAGAAACTAATATCAAAACACACAACAATCGTAACATTGTCATAAATGTCACGATGGTGGGCATATTGTCATACCAGATCGGTGCGACCACAATAAAAGAAGGACCATTTACACCTGGAAACGTGACTATTCCTGCTTATGGTAAGCGAACAATTACATAGCTCTACTGACAAAAAATCTTCAGTCCTAATAAGATCATCTCTTTTGGTACAGCACCATGGGCTTCACCAACAAATGTCTCTGTTACACTGTTAACCACCACGACAATTAATGTGTCTTGGCAACCTATTCCTGATGACAAAATGAACTGCGACATCACCAAGTACGAAGTTAACTTGACCTTGTACGAAACAAGATGTAATGATGAAATCTTGACGAACACAAGCAGTGCAGTACACGATGTTGCAGCGAAGGATACACATGTTGTGTTGCAAGGGTTGTTACAGTGTTCAGTGTATGGTATATCAGTAAGAGGATACACAGTGGCTGGACCAGGACCTTATAGTAACACTATTCACTTCAATACACCCGGTAAGGAGATATATACTATATGATGTAATTTTTCATTACAGAAACAGCCAAGGAAACGAGGTAGGCAAACATGGGAAAACAGACGGACACTAGCGAGTAAACTACAATCCTTGCTAAATTGATGTTGCAGTAAATAGAGAGCCATCCACCCCTCGTAAGCTTTTGCACTAAAATAAGAGACGCCCATCATCCGTAAGCTTTTAAGATTTTTTTGCTTAAAACCTGAACATCTGCTGGTATCAAGATGGCGGCAAGCTAGAGCAACAGTTAGCCACGTGACTATTGACCATTGACATGAAAGATGCAACTACGACACCAATGCATGTGATACCCTGTTAACAGCTTATGATGCCAGCGAATTTTGGCAAAGATTGTAGTATGCGTATCGTCGAAGCATGGAGATAAAATAAGAAGTAGGCCTACCATAACTTTGGGCAACTAAGGGCCACTTTAGGTGATTTAAGCAAAAATTGGCCAAAAATTATAGTCGATGGGAGTTAAGTCGACTTTGTGCGATTTAAGGCGACTTTGTACGACTTAAGGTGACTGCATGTAGGGTCTGCAGTAGGCCTAGAAGTAAATGGGAATCTGAAACAGCGTAAGTACTCTTCATTTTGTTATTACGAATTCTCATTGGCTTCACAGAAAGGTGAGATATATAATGAAGAATCAGGGTCAAACAATGGCATTGTAAATTACAATAGCTAGCCGTCCGGATTTCAGCGACAAATCTATCCGAATTATGACGGATTCATAAAACAACGCACTCAGTTTAATCTCACATAACCTCCATTTCAGTGCACCCTCTACCTCATCAGTGTAGGCGGGTATAGCAATGATCACCCTCCTGAGCTTCCAAAATAGTTCAAAATTGACATGGGGCCGAAGGGGGGTGGGAGAGGGTGCTATGATGTGCAGCACATGTAGCAAACAATGATGAATAGACGTTAAAGGAGAAGTGTCTCAAAGCAAATTGAAGGCGATTGTGAAGTAACAAGTAGTTGTATTTTAGCAATTGAAGTCAATCAAAATAATACAATAATACAATTACATGTACAAATATTGAAATATTTATGCTCTTCATTGAATCAGTTCACCGACAACCGAGGACAGCGACAAATCAAAGTAGAGATGTCATAGTTAGTGTTGTGGTAGTGGTTTCACTATTGGCTGTTCTCACAGTTGGGCTAGTTGTTGTCAAAAAATGGTATGAAAATATTTGCCACCAAACTTGGTTTTTTTTTAATGTTCAGAATATACAATTTTTTAAATTTCAGTCGCTGCTACCGCCAACGTAAAGATTTGGCTTGTAATGTGCATTATTCACTAGCTAGATGTAGAAGAGAAACCAAACAAAGTATTTCCGATAATAATGAAGGTAAGCAAGGAAAATTAAAAGTGACATGGGGCATGACATTTATATAAATGATACACTTAGATAGTTTGCAAACATCACATCGAGTTCAGCTAGGTTCGCAGCATTGTGTGTTGTGTGTATGTGTGGTACCTAGCGTATGTTCGCCATCCCCATATTTGAAGGATCGACGACCACCGAAGAGTGTCCTTCAGTCCTATCCCACCACTGCCTGTTGCGGGTTGTAGCTCCGGCCCGTTAGCTTGGAGCCGCCCGATAGGCTGAGACAGGCCAGTCCAATCTTTATTAACTTTGAATGTGTCCGTTGTCTCCCTCAAATTACGGCAAGATTATTGTACTTTTTGACAAAAAAACAATAAAAATGGCAGTACTGTTCTGACTTGAATTAGCTATAAAGCTAATACAAGTCAGAACAGTCCCGCAGATATCACCGAAAATATATGTGATCGTTTTCTTCGTGTCCAAAAGTAGAATCAGGATAATCCTTGCTCTAAATTTTTGGTTTTTGGCTTTTCGTTCAATGTCACCGGTTTCTACTTGGACAGCTAGAAGCCCATCGATGCACACAGTAGAAAATAATTAGTTTGCACTTAAGATTAATTATGGGTTCATATTATCGAAATGGCAATCATTTTTACAATATTTTTTATCCACTTTTTTCTCCCTTATATTCCAGATTCAGTAGAAGTTATGGTGCCCTATGGTCAACTACAATTTGACACATTCAGCGACTACGCTAGTTCTCAAGCATGAAATTGCCACTCATTAATGATTATAATCTAGCACGTTTCTACTAGTGAGAAACTTTCAAGAAAAAAATAGATGCGTGGTGTTAATTCAGTACTGTGTTTTACATAGTTTTATATATACAAATTGAGCGGAGTGGCGGACAGTTGTCCAGTAATTCATACATTTCTTGGTAACTTTTTTTATAATATGTAAATCTCAGAGTGCCATCGCCAACTATTTGGGACTTTTGTGAGCCCGCGGTCCTCAGCGGAGTTATTCATGAGTAACTCAAAAATGGCGTGTAAAATACATAGAAAATGTATAGGTTCAGAAAATTGAACAATAAATAAAAGCATTGTTATACATGATGCATTTTTTTCCTCCATGCAATCGAATTATACTTAAGCATGTCTACAGTTTTGAAAAATAAATCACTTAAATTGTCATCAAAATATGTTTCGAAATTTGGTTGAAAATACATCATCTGAGGAAAACAACAACCTACGATGACCCCGAACAAAAGCTCAAATTATGAGAATATATAGGCTGAAATTCATTTTCTATTAAACCCTACATAACTTGCCTACTTGAAGTACTAAACTACATTACCTTCGCTCTCAGCTCAATATAAATATGAACGAGCTGTATGTATGGGCGATTCGTGTTTCGTTTTCCCTCGTAAAAATCTCTTCTTTTGAGTTCGATGACATGTGATCCACCATGTTGAAGTTGCGAACCCTCCCATTTAATAAGATATTCGAAGCCCTTTACACCAAAAAAGTCAGAAAAGTTTGTTAGCTTCATCGAAACAACTGAATGAAACCGGGAATGGACATGTTACATATCAAAAAATGCTACAACACTCACATGTTCCGCTTTCCTTCGGTGAATAATCCTCTCCACCATAAACGTTTGCCTGTATGTTTTTCTGTTTTTGCCTTTACAGTCATCGTACAAAGCAACACTGGACCACTGGACAAATTATGCAGTTGTTTATAGTCATATGTGACTCACACTCGTTTGGCCGCCATTTTGAATTTGAGTGAGAAACCGCGGACCACAATGATTGTATAAGTCCCAAATAGTTGGTGTAATAAAACAGTTGGTGTTGTACTTTAACGTTGGTGGTCATAAATCAACAAGAACAGCATCTGTTTTTGAAATTATTTATCTTTACCTGAAAACCTCGCCCATGTAAAATACAAGTGTTAGTTATCGGCCCTCAGCTCGTGGTCATATATCACATATAAGCCCTTGCCTCAGGCTAATAACTCCTACTTGTCAGCAGAATACTTTTCTTTACTGGATTTGATAGAGTTAATTTCAAATAAATGCGCTTTAAACAAGCGTTGCCGCTCCTTCTCTCCGTTTACGCAGCCATTAAACAATACGAAGTGCGCTTGCGCAGTGATTTGCACGCGTGTTTCGCTTATGCTTGCATCGCTAGGAACCATTCATAAGCAAGTTTTCGCAACTTAGTCTTCCAAATTTTGTCAGTCTTCCGAGCTCCAAACATCTTGTTTAGAATCGATTTCGAAACAGTCACAACGGTGTTGTCATTATTAATTAGACCGAATACCAGTGTTTTTATACAACACATGATAATCTGGCTAACCCGGAATTGGAAGGAGAGAGAGGGCCTAAAGTCCATGACTCGATCTTTCCCAAAATCGTAATACAGTCTATGCGATGCACTTGCGAATTCAGTCTCAGATCAGAAATGTCACTGAAACGTTCATTATACAATTACGTACGTACGGCCTACTTCTCCGCAACTTAATGTTATTTCCATGTCCTATTTATTTCAGTATCGACTATGATCACTGATATATCAACATTGCATGCGTTGTTTCATATTCATGGGTTTGAATCAGTAGCTCGAGAATTAATATAACTTAACTTAATTAGTCACTGCTAACAAAGCATAGCTAGGTACGGCGTTTTCAACATGTGTGCACTGCTATGGAAAACTACGGCTTTGATATTCTGTATCTTGGTTTTATTACAAGACGTGATGTCTGCCGCTAAAACAGGTAACGATTGGTATATTCTAGTCTAGAGATTTTTTACAATAGAAGTTCATTGATTTCCTTATATAATTAAAACCAAAGGCTTGAACGGTGAAAAGAATCCCGCTACCACAATGTACGTAGAAATTAAAGTGTAGAGGCTTTATGATCATGAGACATTGACTTTCGGGCCATAACAATACTTCTTGTACTTTCATGTTAATGTGGGCTGCACTTCGTTTAGCAGAGTATTAATATCACTAGTTGCCCTGGCTCACAAGATAATCGCCTTGGGGTAAAACAAGATATGAGGAGTGACTGTACCCGGAGGCGAGAGGGAGCGAAGCTCCTGAGCCGGTGGTGGATTATCGCTAATGGGAGGTGGGTAGGTCGTCGATATTCATCGTCTACGCGTTTACCCAAAATGACGCGAATATTTCACTGTCTGAAGGCCTTTTTATATTGTTACGCACTGGCATGGCTAGGTCGGGTGTTACAGCTAGGTACGAGGAGTTTATTTTGTTCGCAATTCCCTCATTGAGAATATTTGTACAGTTCATCTTGTAGATTTATTGCAAGTAATGAGGACTGGAATAAACATTCAAAATAGATAAATAAATAAATATATAAATGAAAATAATAAAATGAAATAAATCGTTTAATTATTTCAAGCTGATACTGAGCCTAAGTCAAAAAAATTCATTTCATTATTGAAACCTGGCTACAATCGCCGATTTAGGAAGACTATAAGTGTATTCAGTGAAATCAGTTATTACTCGTGCCCAGGCCTTTAGGCCGGGAACGAGTTATAAACTGCAAATGTTTCTTTTTACTCGTGCCCAGGCCTTTAGGCCGGGAACGAGTTATAAACTGCAAATGTTTCTTTTTCTTTTTTTCCTCTCGTCGTCCACGAGAATGCGGCATTCTTGCGCAATCGGTGACGTGTGCACCCCTGATTGGTTAAGAACGTAAAAAACAATGCCCTTCATTCATCACCTCCGTAGTGAACGCCAGCGAGGAACTTTAGGAATGCAAGATGGCCGACTACAAAGAAAATAGCTTTCAGAGACAGGCTCTTCTAGGAATAATACATCGTAAAATGGAGCTTTTAACTCGAGATATACCTAGACACTCATAAGAGCTTCAGAATGGGCTGTTATTTTGAGCTTCATCTCCAATACTTTGACCAAATATCCAATTCTAATTGGAGTACTTGGAAGGAGGCCCTCGCGATACGAACTATTTCCTATGAGCTGGAAATCTACGCATTTCTCATCCTACATGTTGCTAAACGAACATACATAGAAGCAAGTCAATTATATTCCTCATTTAAGCATTCAAAAGATCTTGAGAGGTTTTTGTACTGAATTTTAATATCGGAGACCATTGCATGGAATTAGGTTCCATTGACCTTGTATTTCGCGTTTGGTCACGTAACGTCTTTTATTCAATATATAAACCATCCGAAAAATACACGATTTGTTATTGTGTCAAAAACACCGTTGTAGAAGTTTTTACAGCAAACAATTGAGATACATAGTGAAATAAAAATAATAATAAAACTGGTATATTCGCGGGGAATATTTTTGCATGTCGGAGATATACAATACCTATGCATGATAATAGAAGCAATGACAGACAAATTGACTAATCAGATGTTCTTTTAACCGATTCAAGAAAGGTCTTATGTTACGGTTAACTATCAGTCCCGGAATGGTGAAGAATGCGTGAAACGGCTCGGGGAAGAGGGCTCTCGGGGCACGAGTGAACGCACGTGTGCGTCTAGTTCTTTTTTTCCTCTCGTCGTCCACGAGAATGCGGCATTCTTGCGCAATCGGTGACGTGTGCACCCCTGATTGGTTAAGAACGTAAAAAACAATGCCCTTCATTCATCACCTCCGTAGTGAACGCCAGCGAGGAACTTTAGGAATGCAAGATGGCCGACTACAAAGAAAATAGCTTTCAGAGACAGGCTCTTCTAGGAATAATACATCGTAAAATGGAGCTTTTAACTCGAGATATACCTAGACACTCATAAGAGCTTCAGAATGGGCTGTTATTTTGAGCTTCATCTCCAATACTTTGACCAAATATCCAATTCTAATTGGAGTACTTGGAAGGAGGCCCTCGCGATACGAACTATTTCCTATGAGCTGGAAATCTACGCATTTCTCATCCTACATGTTGCTAAACGAACATACATAGAAGCAAGTCAATTATATTCCTCATTTAAGCATTCAAAAGATCTTGAGAGGTTTTTGTACTGAATTTTAATATCGGAGACCATTGCATGGAATTAGGTTCCATTGACCTTGTATTTCGCGTTTGGTCACGTAACGTCTTTTATTCAATATATAAACCGTCCGAAAAATACACGATTTGTTATTGTGTCAAAAACACCGTTGTAGAAGTTTTTACAGCAAACAATTGAGATACATAGTGAAATAAAAATAATAATAAAACTGGTATATTCGCGGGGAATATTTTTGCATGTCGGAGATATACAATACCTATGCATGATAATAGAAGCAATGACAGACAAATTGACTAATCAGATGTTCTTTTAACCGATTCAAGAAAGGTCTTATGTTACGGTTAACTATCAGTCCCGGAATGGTGAAGAATGCGTGAAACGGCTCGGGGAAGAGGGCTCTCGGGGCACGAGTGAACGCACGTGTGCGTCTAGTTTAATTATAAACTTGGAAAATAATAATGGATATAAGCATATTCGTAACGATATATTAATTAACTTTGTTTTGCTATTCGATTCAGCTATGCAATTTCCATGTTTGTATTATCTCAATACAGATAACAATCATACACAAAACACTCCACATCTCGTGACATCGATGACCCCTCTTTATATTTCACGTTTTATTTCCATCTATGTACCTCTTTCTTTGCGGAATTTTGAAGACAAGTTTATCGTAAAATCTATGAGCTCCGAACTACAGAGGCAAAGGCTTTTTTCGTCGAAACTCGCCCCAGTTTCCGCGCGGAAAAACACCAAATTTACGCGCTGAAGTGGAGCGTTTTGAAAAACATCTCAAAAACAAGAATGGTGATGCCTTTTTTATGCGATAAATTTCATCTCACCATTGTTCCGTAGTATATACCCATGTATAAAAAAGTTTGGATTGGAAACATGAAAATTTATCAATGAAACCGCTGTAAGCGTCAAAGCGTAAGCGTCAGTTATAAACTGCAAATGTTTCTTTTTCTTTTTTTCCTCTCGTCGTCCACGAGAATGCGGCATTCTTGCGCAATCGGTGACGTGTGCACCCCTGATTGGTTAAGAACGTAAAAAACAATGCCCTTCATTCATCACCTCCGTAGTGAACGCCAGCGAGGAACTTTAGGAATGCAAGATGGCCGACTACAAAGAAAATAGCTTTCAGAGACAGGCTCTTCTAGGAATAATACATCGTAAAATGGAGCTTTTAACTCGAGATATACCTAGACACTCATAAGAGCTTCAGAATGGGCTGTTATTTTGAGCTTCATCTCCAATACTTTGACCAAATATCCAATTCTAATTGGAGTACTTGGAAGGAGGCCCTCGCGATACGAACTATTTCCTATGAGCTGGAAATCTACGCATTTCTCATCCTACATGTTGCTAAACGAACATACATAGAAGCAAGTCAATTATATTCCTCATTTAAGCATTCAAAAGATCTTGAGAGGTTTTTGTACTGAATTTTAATATCGGAGACCATTGCATGGAATTAGGTTCCATTGACCTTGTATTTCGCGTTTGGTCACGTAACGTCTTTTATTCAATATATAAACCGTCCGAAAAATACACGATTTGTTATTGTGTCAAAAACACCGTTGTAGAAGTTTTTACAGCAAACAATTGAGATACATAGTGAAATAAAAATAATAATAAAACTGGTATATTCGCGGGGAATATTTTTGCATGTCGGAGATATACAATACCTATGCATGATAATAGAAGCAATGACAGACAAATTGACTAATCAGATGTTCTTTTAACCGATTCAAGAAAGGTCTTATGTTACGGTTAACTATCAGTCCCGGAATGGTGAAGAATGCGTGAAACGGCTCGGGGAAGAGGGCTCTCGGGGCACGAGTGAACGCACGTGTGCGTCTAGTTTAATTATAAACTTGGAAAATAATAATGGATATAAGCATATTCGTAACGATATATTAATTAACTTTGTTTTGCTATTCGATTCAGCTATGCAATTTCCATGTTTGTATTATCTCAATACAGATAACAATCATACACAAAACACTCCACATCTCGTGACATCGATGACCCCTCTTTATATTTCACGTTTTATTTCCATCTATGTACCTCTTTCTTTGCGGAATTTTGAAGACAAGTTTATCGTAAAATCTATGAGCTCCGAACTACAGAGGCAAAGGCTTTTTTCGTCGAAACTCGCCCCAGTTTCCGCGCGGAAAAACACCAAATTTACGCGCTGAAGTGGAGCGTTTTGAAAAACATCTCAAAAACAAGAATGGTGATGCCTTTTTTATGCGATAAATTTCATCTCACCATTGTTCCGTAGTATATACCCATGTATAAAAAAGTTTGGATTGGAAACATGAAAATTTATCAATGAAACCGCTGTAAGCGTCAAATCTTTGACCATGTGATGGTTCGGGCATGAGCTGTTTTCGCTCCGGACGTTTTCTCAATGAAATATAAAACGTAAAATTGAACCATCGGAGAAAGAGCCTGACTGTAGGTTAGGTATAGTAATACTTTAATATCATCATTATTATATTATATATTGTTCATTGTTGAAGTTGTGGACAATATTTGCGCCGAGTGTCTTTTTCAATGGAATCACCTTAAGGGAAAGTACATTTAATATGCCGAGGGGGGGGGGGTATGAAGATTTCGTAACAATACCTCTTAATTTTTCTGGGCCCCTGTTTGGGTTATCACGAAATTTTCAAGGCCCCCTAGTGAAATTCTAAAATATTTCATGCCCCCCCATCCCCACCCCACCCCCCCCCCCCCCCCCCACCCCACCCCCCCCACCACCACCACCATTTCACTCACACATATATCACTTACGTTAATGAGATGACTCAATGAATTTGATTCCTACAAGAGATTAGTACAAGACAAAATCATTATATCTCAACGGGTGACTTGCTCTAGCTCTTCTAGCTCTATTGACATTAGGCACTCTGCCCTTATTTCTTCTTCGTCATCATCTTCTTCTTCCTCTTCGTCATTTGGGATGACTGAGTCTCAGAACATCATCTTCGTCCGAATCAGATTCGCTTTCTTCAGATGATGTCTCTGTCGTGGCTGTGGTACTTTAAGTATTTATCAAGTTCTTTGACCTTTAATTTCTTTAATTTTCCAGATGAGATCATGGTTGACCAGTCATAGTCTTTGTAGTCTTTATTACTTTCAATGTTGCGTTTCTTTTTCCTTTCATTTTCAAACACACTGACATGCGAAAAAACTCTCACCTTAAACGAAAATCACTCTATAAGTTTTTGAACCTTTCGGCATACAAGTTGTCATCAGCGGTTATGACAATTCAAAACTGTTGGACAATGAATCATTACAGTGACTTCAACTGCATAGAAACGATAGAAGTTGTGAAAGTTTTAACAAAATTTTGATGTATTGTTTTTTGCTTTTTTCTAGGTTGTACAGAGAGATCTCTTACTGGAAAAAATAGTCTGAGTATTCCTGACATCAGTTTTAAAGCCACCTCATATTTATATGATGATCAATGGTGGAGTGAGGACAAGCGTTACGTAGCTAGTAATGCAAGACTTAATGGTCCATGGGGCTGGTCACCAAGGAATAATAAGAATCCTAACGATTACCTACAGATTGACCTTGGTGCTGTACGAGTTATCACTGCTGTAGCAACACAAGGCAATGGTGGTAAAACACCAGGTAGATCAACTTATACAGAATGGATCACAGAGTACAAGTTAAAGTTTAGAAAGAACACCAACTCAAAGTGGGTACAATACAAAGATATCATATCCATCAACAAGGTAAAATGACAAACTCACAGATGTAAAATATTCATAACCAATAGTACTAGTCTTCTGCGCATGCGTAGTGCTTAATGAAGTGTGGGTCTAAAAGCGCTTGCATAGAAGGTTAATTATTATATGATCATATAACGAAAAGGAGGGAATCAACACCATCACCATCATCATCATCCTCCTTATTATTTCTTGAATTGGTCTTCCTATGATTTCACCAGTTCTCAGAATCACCTGTTGGGAGTGTAAAACTGGGCAGGAAAGTCGAAACATATTGGTGATCGAAAACGTTGATGGTATATAGAGCAAATTTAGAGTTATGTTGATGGTATATAGAGCAATTTTTATCTGATGGGTCAATTTTTGTGACATTCATACGATTAATCAATTCAAACATTACTATTAACTAATTACTACTACAATGTTTCAGTTTTTCAAAGGCAGGATAACCAGTGATACTGTTGTACGTTATGATCTCACAAACCTTCAAACAGCCAGATACATCAGATTTATACCAGTGGACTACTTTGACTTCAAGACGATGAGAGTCAACGTTTACATTATTGAACAAGGTACATTTTATAATCAATCCGCCAATGGCGAACTAACTAGCTCGTGGATTGACTGAAATGACCACAGAAATCCCAAACAATATATTTTAGTGAAATAGCGAGTTTGCATTTGAAGGCGAAAATATAAATCAATAAATCAATGACCGATAACAATGACCACAGGAAGCCCAAAAATAAATTTTAGTTAAATAATGAGTTTTTCATTTTAAGGCAATCATATATATCAATTGCAGCAATCTGTATTTTTTAAAATGATACAAATTTAAACATTAAGATTGGGCCCACCTGTAAAGCATTTATAGGAATTTTTAGATAGTCAGTTAAATATTATTATTATTTAATTTTCATACACTGTACAAATTCTGATTTTCTGATTGGTCAGTTTGTACCACGTGACGCGTTGTTATGACGTGACAACACGTCACGACGTATTAATTCCGACGTATTAATAGAATAAAGCACTGGCAATAACGCATAGTTGGAAGGAAAAAATGTTCCTGGTGGTAAATTTGAGGATTTTTCGAAAAAGAGAAGATCAACGAGCATACTTAAAACTGCTTAGCGTGCCTGTTTTGAAGGTAAACTCAATTTCATTGAAGTTTTTGGAGCTTACTGAGATCAACATATTTCAACGGCTTAAAAACAGAGTTCGCCGGCTTTCCAAATTCATCTCAATATTTAAGCTTACTGTCTTTTAGACTGGTTATCCAAAACCTATCTCATAGAAAGTTTAGAAAGTCTGTCGCCACAAGTCTGTCTCTGTTTTTAACGGTAATTAGCTTACGTAAGCTTACGAAGTTCTAACTTCATCATTCAAACCGTAAATTCAGTTTTTGACGTGTTGTTTTTGTCAAAACACTATTCGCTGGCTTTGCAAATTCATCATTATAATTTTTGTTTTTTAGACTGGCTATCCAAAAAATATCCAACAGAAAGTCTGGAAATCCTTTCCCCGCAACTTCTCTCAGATGGGGTAAAGAAATTTTATCAGGAATCGAAGAAAACGCCAAACGAGTACTTCAGCCTTCGGCTGTCGACAAACGAAAACTACTTCTTCCCGGCTTCATGCACCAAGGTTTAGCAGCGTTTCAACCGTAAGTCGCCAGTTTAAACCTATATCCAAAACTCCAGCGATAATTTTCTAGACCTTTCACTTACCGAGTTCTAGGACTCAGTGCTGAATCACTGGCTTAACGATCCAAAAAAGTCTGAGTTCTTTGTTTATAAGACTTATGGACGATTTCAATTTTACCGAGCAAGTTGTAAACATGGATTCTGAGAACTCGTTTATTATTCTTGTATCACGGTACTTTTCTCCTAGTTTTCTTCTGAAAGGTTGATTTTGTATTGTTAAAATTACCAAATGCTATTAAATAAATTTTGAATAAGTTCTTAAGTCTTACTATTTTGAGTGACTTGAGTTAAGCTTATTTCTAGTGATCTTAGATGTCGACTGACAGTTTTAGCCTGCTTCTGCAGTGTATTCAAATTGAATAATAAAAAGGTTAACGCACTCTTTGCTCGTGAATTATCGGGATTTTATCTTCACTCGTTTACTAACAATGAACTCGAAATTTTTTCATACTGCACTCGGCTAACGCCTCGTGCAGTATTTAAAATTTCTCGTTCATTGTTAGCAAACTCGTGAAGATAAATCCCGATAATTCACTCGCTGAGTGCGTTAACCTCTAAATAATATTAACTAATTTAATTTCTTGAGTATGAAAGAACAAAAGGATAATGAAAGAAAAGAAAAAGAAAACAAAGGAATAAAGGAGGAGGAGGAGGAGGAGGAGGAGGAGGAGGAGGAGGAGGAGGAGGAGGAGGAGGAGGAGGAGGAGGAGAAGAAGAAGAAGAAAGAAATTAACCCTCGAACTTGAACGGGGTACCATTGCCTCTCCAGGCTCGCAGCACCGTTAACCACTCGACCACTGCCAGCTATTCACAATCTTTAAGTCTATGTTTTATATATATATTGTTAATTTATACGGTTGTCTTCCGCTCACAAAGCTATTAAACATGTAAAAATTATAAAAGAAGTTTCTCTATGTACCAAATGTCGCTATGAATAAAATAAATTACTGCATAAAAGAGCTCTTGATAGCCACCAAACTTAAACTCAGTACGCTTTTTTGATGCCGTTTTCCTAGCGGGACCGTAGCGGTTCCACTGTTCCAGGTTCCAGGAGTTCGTCCTGACTCAAATGTGATTTCGTTTGCTTTTTATTTCACCATTTTAATACTCTCGTGCTAATAGAGTACAAACACTCATGCTTAGATTACTCGTTGATGTTGGACTTGCGACGATTTTTGTTGCTTGATGACAGCGACAAAGTCATTCAGAAAGGTTTTCATATCCGAGTATCGAACAGCTCAACGGAGATATCGATGCGATGAAAATTATTCTAAGCTGCATGAGGGAGCTGAGCGTAGTTCAATACAAAATGTGGCAAGGAATAAGAAATTATGTATTAGCATTTTGGCCTAACATCCGACACATACAATGACTTCGCGTAGTGTATATAGACCCGTGTAGAGCACGAGGTAAGTCGAGGGTCATATTAAAGTTTATTTTTACCGAGCTAAGATCGTGTACCTAAAAATTGTTGCTTGTACACAAATCTAAAACAGTGACGTTCAAAGCTTCTCGACAAAGTCCTCGAGTATTATAGAGGGATTTCATGGCATCCATGTTTATGTGCAAGTACAATAGAAAGTTTTTGAATTAGAAAAGATTTTGTTTCTCTTGGAAAAAGTCCTATTTCTTTGACCACAAACATGGCTGCCGTGAAATCCCTCTATACTGTTCGCCGAAAATTATTCGAACGGAAGTTAGCACCATATCGTTTTTCTCGGGAATAGCGAAAGTAAAGTTTGACAGACCAGAAGTTTACAGGAAAGTGAGTGAGTGAGGGAGTGAGTGACACAAGGTTACTACTTTATGTATGACACCATTCTAGTTAGACAATAAATAGATTGAATAGTGCCATTTACACGAAGTAGTAAGATGATCATTTGCATATTCGACCCCTCAGTATAACTCGTGGATTTGTAATCCACGAGTTAAAAAGTTGTAAAAACTTGTAAACGTTACCAATACTGGCTGAAATTTTGTATGAATGCCATTTGGTTTTGTTCTTTTACAGTTTCTCTACATTTGGTTGCACCCTCTGAACGATCCATATTTCTTAACTGGACTCTTACATGTACCCAGGCCAAACAACAACTGGCACAATTCACCGTTCATGTGACCAAGAAGGGAGTGTTCAATGTTGGATACGTCACAAGCTATAACATTACAGGTCTACAGCCATACACTGGCTATGAAATACAAGTAAAAGCAGAAGAATATGAACTGTGGAGTCAAACGTTGAAGATCAAAACTACTGTAGCAGGTTCGTTACAATTGCATGCTAATAGCTCAGGCTAGAGTCTTATCATTTCACGCAATACAAATGAATAAGTACGTTTAAAACCATATGTTCCAAATGTAAATCTGCCAATCCAGAGTTCGGCCTTTTGTTCCGATATCGGTCACTACTCTCTTTTTTAATTTTTCATCATTTTCTTTTTCAAACTTCAGTACCAGAGGTGGCTCCCACAATAGTCAGGAATATAACTAATTCTTCAACATCGATAATCCTCGAATGGAAGGTACATATACCGACAGCATGGTATATATGATTAATGCTAGCTAGAGTAGTATTCGTATTAATGTCAATGGGGAATCCTAGTGCAAAGGGAGTATCATCGGACACAAAATATAGGCATCAAAAAACGATCAATAATTTTAAAAATATTTTTATTAATAAATACATCTGAAAGTCCAAACTTAGACAAACACTTACCTTAACGGCTTAGGAAGTAAACTTTGAATCGATTATTCAGATTTTTTTATGATATGCGCATGATTTTTGTGAAATTTCATGTCCTTTAGAAGTTTATAAGATATTATCAAGCTACGTTCAACCCATTTCAATGTTTATTGGACGTCTGGCCATTAATGCATGCTTTCATTTACTATATTTTGCGCTCTAAAGAACATTTTCAACTACGTAGTAGGCAATTCTTGACATGTGCAAAGGCTTGTAGGTATTGACAAATACTTACTGAACTGACTCTGTAGGTAGAAGATCCTCAATTAGTCCATGGACCGCTGACAGGTTACACAATAACATACACAGCGCAACGAGGATCATCAAAGACAGTTGACCTGGGTGTGGTCAACACGTGGGTACTGACGTCACTAGAAAAGTACACGTGCTACACAATAACGGTGTCAGTCAAGAACACCAAGTACGTTGGTCCACCGAGTAGAGAAGTGGAGATAAGAGCGATGGAGTGCGGTAAGAGAAAAACTGAACTCTTGTAGTTCATTCGTAAAATATGATTAATTATAAATTATGAACGTAGTTTTTGGTTGTACATTTTGTTTTCCAAACCAGTGTTTACCAAACCAGTGTACACCATACCAGTGTACATCCCACCATAAAGTGAAGAAAAATAAAAAAAAAGCTTTAAAAACAACTCAGACGCAAAAAAATAGCTCGCAAAAAGAATGAAAAGTACCATCAAATACAAAATAACACAGAAAAAAATTTATTGGCTACGAGGGATTCGAGCCCCGACTTGATCAGTGCCTCTTCTACATTGTTAGTGGCTGAGCAGCTTGTGACTGAGGTTTTGTCAACTAGTGAGCATAGATGAAAAACTTGGTCGGAGGCTCTCTCTATGTTAGGCTTTTAACATAAAGTAGCCACCAAAACCAGTATATAATCAAATAGAGGGATATGGAAAGAGTGAACTGAATACCTTGTACAAGGACAATATAAACAATATACATGGTATACAGCAAGGCAGAAATCACCAGTGACAGTGATAGAAAAAGATGGGATTGCTGGGATTGTTGCATCATTCAATACTCTGCTGAGGTTGACAAATGAGGGTGCTACGTCAAAAGCGAACTCAAAAAGTAAGTACATATGAAAAACGTAAGTACATTGAAAACTCTGGAAATTTTTATTGGTTGGAAGTTTAATTTGATGAAAATATGTTAGGAATAAGTCTGAGTTTCCGCGCTTTTACTCCAATCCTACCTATGGAAATTGGGTAGGAAATTTGCTTGAAAAACATTGGAAATCTTGGTTTCCAGCAAATTTTCAGCCTATGGAAACGGTCCAAATGGTACCGTGTTTTCTCGATTAGACGCCAGGGGTTGTTAGTTTAAAACTCGAACCCGGCGTTTCGTGTCCCGCCCTTTATTTATTAAGTGAAATTTTAACCAGGAACTAATTTTAGTAGAAACAATAACAAAACTAGTATGAAATCTTTTTACGATCCGTGCTAAACTCGACTGAAAACATGTCACTATACGTTGTCATATATTTCAGTGAATCTGACCAGTAGTCAAGCAAAAAATTATTACTGACTGGAACCGAGAAACAGGATATAAAGGTAACAATAAATTGCTAATTTCGTCTCTATTCAGTTTACTATAGATGAAAACATTATATCAAGAAGTCATATTGATTGATTATGTTCTACCTCATATAAACGCCGTCACCCTAAATAAACGCCGAGGGCGTTGTAAGGCCGTGTAGACTCGGCGCTTATTAATTCGGGTGTCGGCACTTGATTTTCTTTAAATCACAAAAGTTTCCACACAGTTGGACATAACGACAGCGTAAAAATACTCGAAGTACGCAAAACACCACGAGAACACAGTGGAAATATTGCTAAAATATAAAAATTAGGTACTACCTAATAGCAGAGCTCCCACTTCAATTCTATCTTTTTATTTTCTTTATTCAAATGAATTGGGCTTCCTGTGGTAAAATTGAAAAAGTTGAAATGAAGATTATTTTAAAAAGCATTTGCTTTGGTTTGTATATACTCTAAACCTTTGGTCTCCTGTGAATTGTATGGGTTGTAAGCTCAGTGATCCTTATTACAGTATATCTTAATATTCAGATTCACTGTCAGATTTCATAATCTACTTTGTAGTAAAATATACACTTACCTTACGTGAATAAGCCGACTTTCAACTCTTCATCGATGTCGAGATATATTTTTTTCCTTTCCATGTCTCTTGTGAGACATTTTCTCCGCAACTTGTACATCAGAAGTTTTTTTTGAAAATCTCAAAAACGCAGGATTATTTTTGCTTGGCGTTTAAGTAGGGCATTACTTGTTCTGTACACAGCAATATTGCAGCAGCTCATTCAAATACAAGCACTAAAACGACCCGAAACTTAAACCTGATGTTGACCCAAACGCCAGCTCAAAACTTGCATTGAGACAACCATTCGACTCGCTAATTAGCATTGGGTAGCATAAATTTGCATAGTGTTCCACGCTACATGCATCAGGAACCGGAAATAAGATTAAATTCTTTTCTTTTGTTTATTTGGTGATGTTTGATGGCTAATTAGTTGATATTATTTCCCAAATATTATACTTGTACTTTAAAAAAAATCATGTCTCCCAAACCTAAAAATATACAATATTAGAGGTGAAAGTTCTTCTAAAGCGAATTCTTTGTTTCCGGTTTCTGCTTCAATTTGGCTTAAATTTACTGATGATAAATGTCAAATTTCTCATACTAATTCTCATTATTTTGTGATAATACTTCTCTTGAAAACAGAATTAATATATATTGTATGTCCTTATGTGGTTAAATAGAAAGGTTTTACACGTTAAGTGGCATTTGAGCGATGGCCAAAAAAGCTGTTTCGATTCCCTTGTGTAAATGTCAAGCCAGGCCAAGACCGAAACGAATGCTGGTTTTGTGAATGTATTCAAATCACACTTATTATCAACAGAATAAAGTGCAATATAGTAACAAGCACGTGAAAATGACCATATTTTGTTCCATTAGTTCTATAGAAACAAGTGTGATTTGAATACATTACCACAGTAAAACCAGCATTCATTTCGGTCTTGGCTTGACGCTTGTCGCTTGACTTGCGACAACGATTTTTGGAATAAGTGTATGCATGCGGTGAAGCGTGCAAAGCAGCTCACAGTGCTACCGGTTTGAAGAGCTTGTAGCATATCTCTCACACAAATTTATCTATGTTGGAGAAATATTGAAAGGCTTTTCTCCGAATAGTACTCAACTCCAAGTGAATTCAATTGCTTTTTTACTGAGATTTTTTACTTGTTGCTGAGATTTTTTACTCATTGCTTTGTACAGTCAAAGAACACAGGAACCCCAAACTTGACGATATTGACATGTCCTATGAAATTCATTTCAGTATCGAGAATAATGATCATTGGTTCAGGTGTATACACCTATTTCAAAAAAGGTTGTCACCGCTAAGAGCGATAGGCGATAGGTAATAGGTCATTCCAAGACCGCAAAGCACTATTGATTTCTAATTGATTTACATATGAATTGCCAAATATTTGATGGAAGAGTGTAAAGAAAGATTTAGGATGGCTTAATTAAGAAACCAATAGTGCTTTGCGGTCTTGGAATGACCTATTACCTATCGCCTATCGCTCTTAGCGGTGACAACCTTTTTTGAAATAGGTGTATCAACATTGCCACGCTGTTTCGTATTCGTGCCAGTAACTCGAAAATAATGTAGCTTATAATTGTTCACTGCTAACAAAGCATAGGTACGGACATTTTCAACATGTGTGCACTGTTACAGAAAACTACGGCTTTGATATTCTGTATCTTGATTTTATTACAGGAAGTGATGTCAGTTGAAGAAGGTAAGACAAATAATTCTCTTCCTCATAGTTTCACTTTCTCAAATACTTTGACGGTAAAAGGAATACCGCTACCATGTACAGACATTGAAAGACAAGTTCGATGCTTATTAGTTTTATCTGATCATCAGCTCGACTTCGTTTTTATTTGTAGTATTACCTCTGCATTGTTTAATCTTGCCTGATACCATGTGATACATACTGAGGAAATGAACATTCTACAAAACGAAAGAAGTGTTACAGGCTATCTGAAACCTAGATTCAACAACTAAATTCATTTCTCTCAGATATTTTTGAATGAATTACGCGTCATTTGGCTTAATAAACCTGATTATAAGAGAGTTAATAGAATCGATTTAAAGTACATTTAGTCAACTTGTTAAATAACAGCGCATCGAAACTTGTTTTTTTCGATTCGCACCGGATGTGCGTAAACTGAATTTCAAAAACTTCAATCATCAGAACTAGTAAATAGTTTTCCAATGTAAATTCTTCTAAATTCCAATGTAAACATTATTTTTTTAATTGATTTTTTTTTTTTCGTTTTTACCTCGGCAAATAAGCATGTATTTTGCTAGCCGGGGACCTAGACAGACCCATGCAACAGCTCTAGACTATTCAGTAAAGATACTCATTTAACGTTATTGAGGTTTGTTTTCAACATTGTTTAAGTAACCAATTTCAGTACACCTAATTCACCTTAATTAATGATTTGGCGATTTCCCCGTCAGATTATATAAACGCCAGAGCGAGATAGAAAACTCACTCTGCATGGTCCCCTGGGTACAAAGTACATTGAAACTGATGAGAAAGTTTTACTTTGCTCCAACAAACTAGTCGCAATCCTTTTTCCACTTAGGCTGCATAGAAAGGTCTTTTGTTGGAGAGAATCAACTAAACATTCCTGACAGCGGTTTTACAGCCTCCTCGTATTTCCACGATTGGTATAGAAATGAAGGCAAGGAACCAGACGATCGTTACGTAGCTAGTAATGCAAGACTGAATGGTCCATGGGGCTGGTCACCAAGGGATAATAAGAATCCTAAAGATTACCTACAGATTGACCTTGGTACTGTACGAGTTATCACTGCTGTAGCAACACAAGGCAATGGTGGTAGATCACCAAGTAGATCACCTTTTACAGAATGGGTAACAGAGTACAAGCTGAAGTTTAGAAAGAACACCAACTCAAAGTGGGTACAATACAAAGATATATCCATCAACAAGGTCAGTAAAATGACAAACTCACAGATGTAAAATATTCATAAACAATTCTTGGTGGGCGCTCACGTAATCGAAAATTTCTGGTCCTTTTCTAGAGCTCAAAATATAATTTGAATCCTAGCATTGAATAGAGCACCTAAAACTCTGCAGAACTGCCAAGGTTCAAGCTTATATGGGTTTTCGTTAAAATGATATGAGCGATTGAATATGCCAATATTTTAGTAAGAATGTATGGAGCCGCCATGCTTGTGCACAGAAGTTGTACACCAGCATGGCGGACAGCTATCAAATGATCATGATCAAATGTCAAAATCAGTAAAAACTACATTTAATTTTCTGATTTTAAGCCAGATCTTTTGCAAATCTTACTAAGAATAATAAGATCCACACAATATTTCGATTCTGAGGTGGTTTGATTAGTTTTAAGCTATTTGAAAGGCCGTGACTGATGCTGCGTGACACATTTTTGATTACGAATAACCGACAATAACTCGACGTAAAAAAACACAAAGGCATCCAAAATTTTTATGAGAGACTTCTTTGAAGTTCCTTAGTAGGATAATGGACTTTTTGACTTTTCTGGATGTTTTTTTGAATGTTTTTGGTTAACGATGACGTCACGCGCCCACCAAGAATTAGTACTAGTCTTCTGCGCGTGCGTGCTTAAGTGTCGGTCTAAAAGCGCTTGCATAGAAGGTTAATTACTCGTGCCCAGGCCTTTAGGCCGGGAACGAGTTGTAAACTGCAAATGCTTTTTGTTTTTTTTTCCTGTGTTCGTCCTGAGGGACTTCTGATTGGTTAAGAACGTACAAACAATGCCCTTCATTCATCACCTTTGAGCGACAGCGAACGCAAGCCAGGAACCGTTTAGGAATGCAAGATGGCCGACGACAAAGAAAATAGCTTTCAGAGACGGGCTTTTCCTGCAGTAGAACAATGTAATTTGGAGCTTTTAACTCGAGAAATACCTATATACCTATAAGAGCTTCAGGATGGGCTGTTATTTTGAGCTTCATCTCCAATACTTTGACCAAATACCGAACTCTAAATGGAGTACTTGAAAGCCGAGGCCCTCGCGATAACGAGTATTTCCTATGCGCTGGAAAACTACGAATTTCTCATCCTACATGTTGCTAAACGAACATACATAGAAGCAAGTCAATTATATTCCTCATTCAAGCATTCAAGAGATCTTGAGAGGTTTTTGTAGTGAATTTTAATTTAATATCGGAATGGCATGAAACTAGATTCCATTGACCTTGTATTTCGCGTTTGGTCACGTAACGTCTTTTATTCATATATATAACATCCGAAACATGAACGAAAAAATACACGATTTGTTATTGTGTCAAATATGCCGTTGTAGAAGTCTTTACAGCAAACAATTGAGATATATAGTGAAACTAGACGCACACGTGCGTTCACTCGTGCCCTTGGAGCTCTTTTTAAGAGAGGCTCCAATGACCGGCTCCGTTCGTACTCTTCCCCTAGCCGTTTCACGCATTCTTCACCATTCCTGGAAATAGCTAACCGTAACAAATGACCTTTTTTGAATCGGCTAACTAAGGGACGGACCATTAGATTTTTGATGGGGGGGTTGGGCAATTTTTGTCGTGCAGGAATTTTTTTTCGTCGTTAGTGACGATGTACGAATTTAATTTTCAATTTGCATGAATATTTTTTGGAGGACTTTGGCTTTGCACGAATTTTTTTTCTTCCTTTAAAGCTGTGCTCGAAATTTTTTTTGGTTATTGCCCAACCCCCCCCCCCCCCCCCCCATCAAAATTCTAATGGTCGGTCCCTAAACTAAAAAAAATATCTTGATTAGTCAGTTTGTCTGTCAACAGCTATTAGTGCCTTTGTCTTTCTATTATCATGCATAGGTATTAGATATCTCCAACATGCAAAAATATACCAGTTTTATATTCAACTTCTTATTTCACTATATATCTCAATTGTTTATTGTAAAGGCTTCTACAACGGCATATTTGACAATAACAAATCGTGTATTTTTTCGTTCATGTTTCGGATGTTATATATATGAATAAAAGACGTTTCGTGACCAAACGCGAAATACAAGGTCAATGGAATCTAGTTTCATGCCATTCCGATATTAAACTAAAATTCACTACAAAAACCTCTCAAGATCTCTTGAATGCTTGAATGAGGAATATAATTGACTTGCTCCTATATATGTTTGTTTAGCAGCATGCAGGATGAGAAATTCGTAGATTCCCAGCCCATAGGAAATAGTCTTTATCTCGAGCCGCTTCCTTTCAAGTACTCCATTTAGAGTTCGGTATTTGGTCAAAGTATTGGAGATGAAGCTCAAAATAACAGCCCATCCTTAAGCTCTTATAGGTATATAGGTATTTCTCGAGTTAAAAGCTCCAAATTACATTGTTCTACTGCAGGAAAAGCCCGTCTCTGAAAGCTATTTTCTTTGTCGTCGGCCATCTTGCATTCCTAAACGGTTCCTGGCTTGCGTTCGCGGTCGCTCAAAGGTGATGAATGAAGGGCATTGTTTGTACGTTCTTAACCAATCAGAAGTTCCTCAGGACGAACACAGAATAAGAAAAAACATTTGCAGTTTACAACTCGTTCCCGGCCTAAAGGCCTGGGCACGAGTAATAAGAAGTTGAATATAAAACTGGTATATTTTTGCATGTTGGAGATATCTAATAGATCGATTTCACTGACGTCATCGAGAAAAATAAAGTCGGTTTCAGAGCATCAAATAAAATAAAAATACTTGTACCTCAAAGAACAACTAAATCTTTGCAACTCTAGAAAATATTGAGTCAAAAGAGCTTTTCACCACGAAGATACGAATGTTTGAATGGGGGCTTGTTGTTGGTAAGAATGTATGGGGCCGCCATATTGGTGTACACCAATATGTACACCAATATGGCGACCATAAGTACCAAGCATCGATATGATATTAAAAATACATTTATTTGTTCATTTCATTGATTATATATATAGAAAATGACAATTAAGTTCATTGCCAAAGCAAATGAGCTGAAATTTGTCGCTCGGCGCTAGAACGACTAGACACCTTAATAAAGATTATGTATGTATGTATGTATGTAATTGATGTGTTCTTACGTCGTTTGAAAATGCGTGACTGCACGGCGTGACACAATTTTGGTGCCGATAATTTGCCAAGCGATGAACAGAATCAGACCAAATTTCCAGAGACGACTTCTTTTCATGATACATACAAAATATCAGGCAATCAGCTTTCTCCGAATTTTAGTTTGGATTTTAGTCCTCTCGTGACGTCACGTGAAATCGATCTATACCTATGCATGATAATAGAAAGACAAAGGCACTAATAGCTGTTGACAGACAAACTAACTAATCAAGATATTTTTTAGTTTAAGTTAGCCGATTCAAAAAAGGTCATTTGTTACGGTTAGCTATTTCCCGGAATGGTGAAGAATGCGTGAAACGGCTAGGGGAAGAGTACGAACGGAGCCGGTCATTGGAGCCTCTCTTAAAAAGGGCTCCAGGCATAGGCACGAGTGAACGCACGTGTGCGTCTAGTTATTATATGATCACATAAGGAAAAGGAGGGAATCAACATCAACATCATCATCCTTGTTTCTTGAATTGGTCTTCCTCTGATTTCACCAGTTCTCACAATCACCTGTTGGGAGTGCACGTACAACTTTGGAGGAAAGTCGAAACATATTAGTGATCGAAAACGAATTTCATAAACTCTCAATCCAAATAAGCCCTTAACTTCCCTGAATGGTATTCAGCTGATGACGCCGGACCACTTTTTACGTTTCTGGTATATAGAGCAAATTTTATCTGATGGGTCAATTTTTCGTGACATTCATACGATTGATCAATTCAAACATTACTATTAACTAATTACTACTACAATGATTCAGTTTTTCAAAGGCAGCTGGATAACCAGTGACACTGTTGTACGTTATGATCTCACAAACCTTCAAAAAGCCAGATACATCAGATTTATACCAGTGGACTACGTTAACTGCAAGACGATGCGAGTCAACGTTTATATTATTGAACAAGGTACATTTTATAAAAAGTGCAGCTTAAACTAGTAAACGTTACCAATACTGGCTGAAATTTTGTATGACTGCCACTTGGTTTTGTTCTTTTACAGTTTCTCTGCACCCAGTTGCACCCTCTGCACGATATATACTGCTGAGGTGGACTCTTTCATGCGTCAAAATAAAGCAACAAATTACAAATTATGTAGTTTATGTGAAGGACCACGGAGTGTTTGATGCTGGATACGTCACAAGCTATAACATAACAGGTCTACAGCCGTACACTGACTATCAAATACAAGTAAAATCTGAAAAATACGAATGGTTGAGTGGATTGGTGACAATCAAAACTACTGTTGCAGGTTCGTTACAATTGCATGCTAATAGTATAGAGTCTTATCATTTCACGCAATACAAATGAATAGAACGTTAAAACCATATGTTCCAAATGTAAATCTGCCAATCCAGAGTTCCTTTTGTTGCCGATAGTAGGGCACTACTTCCCTTTTTAATTTTTCACCATTCTCTTTTTAAACTTTAGTACCCGAAGTTGCTCCCATAATCATCAGGAATATAACTAACTCTTCAACATCGATAATCCTCGATTGGAAGGTACGTATTTTAGTTTAGTCTGGTTTAGTTTCGTTTTTTAAATTCCACTTTGCTGATGACCAGCCATTACAAGAAGGGACCACCCACAAAGCAAAGCTTCATTGATCAATCACGTCAATATTATCCCATTGTTACTTAAAAAGACCCGCAAATAAAGTACTCGCGTTAATTAATCACGTGCGGCCTCGTGCGTCAAATATTATATATAGGCGCAGGTATTTACAGACACTTACTGAATTGACTCTGTAGGTTGAAGATCCTCAATTAGTCCATGGACCGCTGATAGGTTACACAATAACATACACAGCGCAACGAGGATCATCAAGGACAGTTAACGTGGGTGTGGTCAACACGTGGGTACTGACGTCACTAGAAAAGTACACGTGGTACACAATAACGGTGTCAGTCAAGAACACCAAGCACGTTGGTCCACCGAGTAGAGAGGTGAAGATACGGACGATGGAGGACGGTAAGAGAAAAACTGAACAACTCTTGTATTTCATCCGTAAAATATGATTAAATTATGAACGTAGTTCATCTTTTTCTAACTTTAGTACCAGAGGTGTCTCCCATAATCATCAGGAATATAACTAATTCTTCAACATCGATAATCCTCGAATGGAAGGTACATATCGACTGATATTTTATGTTAGAGTAGTGTTCATAGTTATGAAGTTCCTGCCGAGTAGTCAGGCTGAGTGTGGGGTGTGTGTGTGTGTGGGGAGGGAGGAGAGGATTCCTTCAAAGGGAACATCACATATAGGCGCAGGTATTTACAGACACTTACTGAATTGACTCTGTAGGTTGAAGATCCTCAATTAGTCCATGGACCGCTGATAGGTTACACAATAACATACACAGCGCAACGAGGATCATCAAGGACAGTTAACGTGGGTGTGGTCAACACGTGGGTACTGACGTCACTAGAAAAGTACACGTGGTACACAATAACGGTGTCAGTCAACAACACCAAGTACGTTGGTCCTGCGAGTAGAGAAGTGAAGATAAGGACGATGGAGGACGGTAAGAGAAAAACTGAACAACTCTTGTATTTCATCCGTAAAATATGATTAAATTATGAACGTAGTTTTTGGTTGTATACATTTTGTTTTCCAAACTAGTGTTTACCAAACACTAATTTATAACTAGTATTTTATGCTTCCTCTACTTCAGCACCTGATTCTCCACTTAACGTCTGCAGTTCTTTGACGCCTCCACAAAACTCTTTTGGGCCACGTCTTACGATCACATGGAACAGTCCACGTATTAGGAATGGGATTATAAGAAAATACACTCTTATGTACGACTACTACAACACGAAATCTGTAAGAAAAAGAGTTGATATCAACATATCTAACCATCCTAACTTTGTCATAAATGTCACGATGATGGGCATATTGTCATACCAGATCAGTGCGACCACAATAAAAGAAGGACCCTTTACACCTGGAAATGTAACCATTCCTGCTTATGGTAAGTCACTTGTTCATTTTTATTGAAAAAAACAACTGCAGTCTTAATAAGTGGGATCATCTCTTTCGGTACAGCACCATGGGCTTCACCAACAAGTGTCTCTGTTACAGTGTTAACCACCACGACAATTAATGTGTCTTGGCGACCTATTCCTGAAGACAAAATGAACTGCGACATCATCAAATACGAAGTGAACTTGACCTTGTACGAAACAAGTTGTAATGATGAAATCTTATTGAACACAAGCAATGCAGTACAAGATGTTGCAGCGAAGGATACACATGTTGTGATGCAAGGGTTGTCCTTACAGTGTTCAGTGTATGGTATATCAGTAAGAGGATACACAATGGTTGGACCAGGACCTTATAGTAACACTGTTAAGATTACCACACGAGGTAAGGAGCTTCGCCATAACTTTTAAGCAGAAAAATGTCACGCAAAACTGCATCTGCAGGAAGGTGTGACCATGAAGTCGGGTGGATAAAAAAGGTGCCATCATAGTACAGGACTAATAAAATTTAAGATCGAAGCTATACTCTAGTCACACAAGAATCAGACCTTTGAGAACTATAAGCAAGCTGGTTGTTACTACGTATATCAGACACCTGATGATAATACAAACAAACACTTGCTGTGCATGCTTCAGGCGAGGAAAAATGTAGATACCAACACGTGCAGGAAGGCAAGTATGTCGACTAGTTGCACTGTTGTCAGCATAAACAAACAACTAGTTCGGAAACTATAGGAAGTGCACATGCAGAGAAAAAACAGACAGGATTAACAGGTTGGCTGGCAGGTAAAAGAAATGCAGTCAGAAAAACTAAAGCTAGAGAAAATAAAGGAAGCGGGCAGGCAAGTAATCGAGAAGACAAGTACGTACAAATCAAAAGAAAAGCAGACAAAGAGACCAATAGAGAAATAGATTTCACATAAATTAACAGTCTTAAATTTCATTTTTAAGGAATATATATAATATCATCGGTTAACAAAGACACAAGGGGGACGGCATTCGACAGCAAAGATGTCATAGTTGGAGTTGTGGTGGTGTTTTCACTATTAGCTGTTTTAACAGTTGGGCTCATAATTACATAAAGATTGGAACGTTTATACGTGGTCGTATAAACTTTTAGGGTATAAAATCGGCATTTCCGATAATTTATGCTTACCTTTTTAGGGTTATTTTTGAAACCCTCCGTCGAATGCCCTACTACTTTTGTAAGGGAGTATCCCCCCATCCTCCAGGGTCTTTTAGGTTGTCATATCTCAGTGAATCTGACCAGTAGTCAAGCAAAAAAATATTACTGACTGGAACGGAAAACAGGATATAAAAGTAACAATAAATTGCTAACTTCGTCTGTATTCAGTTTATTAACAAATATAAACCAGTTTAAATCAACAGTTGAAACATTTCAAAACCGCCTTAAGTGGTTAATTATCTTTTGCTTTGTTTACTTTGATTTATAATTAGCTGTCAGTTATTCATATTGTTATATGAATACCGCATACCAAGACTGAATTGTATTATGGACAATTTGTAATTGGGTAACAAGAAGCCTTACTAATGTTGATTCTCTGTTTTCTCTCAGATTGAATCTAAGTAGACTTTTTCCGCAACTTTTCTACTTATAAAAATTGTGAAAGATACCAGAAATGTGATATCCACAATGCATTTTGGTCTTGGTATGTGGTATTCACTATGCAGTATGCATTAAAACTGAGGACAACCTTTTTTGAAATAGGTATAGAGAAGTTTATTGTCTTTGTAATTGCTGCGAGCGAGCGAAGCAGCAACACTAATCTCGACGCGATTCCCATTTACTCAATGGCCGTTGGAGGTCTGGGCATTTATAATGGGGCTCCTTGCATGGTCAACTAACTCTCAGTCAACTAACTAACTAGCGATGGATGATTTCGTTCCCATTAGCCATCTCGGCCGGCTCCAATTCAAAATGGCGGTAGTAGGTGCAGTGCAAATGATGCATGTCTCGGTGACTTACCGAGCACATGGGCTCACATTCTCGTACTCATTGTAAGAAAGAAGTTCCAGCACTCAGTTCTAGCTGGCTTTTGAGGTAAGATCAAACAATCTCTCAAGAGCAAACTATATACCATCTACAGAGACGCTGTCCCTTAGATCGAGTCCATTGGAGCACTGAGAGAGAACTGATCTAAACCAATCGACTTATCGTCCATGCCATTCAGCCAAACCGACCAAAACCACTGCCCATTGTGGCAAACAAACCGAATCAATTGTCCATCGAGGCAAACAAAACAAATCAAAACAATCGTTCATTGTCAGAGAGTATCGAGGCAAACCAACCAAAGCAATCGCCCATTGAGGCAAATAAACCGAATGTTAAATTACTATTACCTTTTATTATAATTGACAAATAGTGCTACGCATGTATGATTTTAGTTACTACTGTTTCTTATTATTTAGGCTTTTTCGTTTTAGCTTAAAATGTACAAGCATATTATTTCCTGTTGTCGTTATATTTTATTGCATTTATGGTTTAGACCTTTGTACTTCCACTATTAAATAAATTTACTCGTTAAAGAAATATATTTCTTGTTGTTTTGTTGTGTTTTGTTTTGTTTTGTTTTGTGTGTGTGTAAGGAAGGGGGGGGGGGGGGGGGGGTTCTGTGTGTGTGTGTAAGGAAGGGGGGGGGGGGGGGGGTTCTGCTCATTAGCATCTCATTTGCATTGAATTTTGCACATGTGAGATTAGATGTTTGACCTAGGCCTAAGTAATGCAATGAAGGAATAAATATAGCGATTATATCTAACAGTGTACATTCCTCACATCTTCAGATCAAAATTTACCAAACTCCAGACACAATCACATATACTAGCCACATTAATTTGCAAAGACAGCTCGCAGCACTTCACTTTCTATTAGAAACGGCTAGTATTTATCTACTGAAGATGGCATGGGCTACGCCGAAACATGTCTGGTATTAAATATCAAGTGTATTTCATATTGGGTGATTATGTACTACCTAAAATAAACGCCATCACCCTAAATAAACGCCGAGGGTGTTGCAAGGCCGTGTAGACCCGGCGTTTATTCGGGTCACGGCATGTAATCGAGAAAATACGGTATACATAAAGAGATTACTCACCTGACAGCGGGTGGCTCGATATGCGCGCTGCATTCAGTGTTTATCATATCTTTTGGCTGGTAGAATACTTTTGTTCTTAAACATATGAACATTTGACCAGATTTGATTGTGTGGTCAGCAAAAAATATCTAAAATGCAATCTCTAAAATGTTTTGAAGGTGTTTTTTAAATATAAGTTAAGTTAAAGACAAAAAAAATATTCTATACTAAGCTAGCTGTCAGGCAAAGTTTGTATACTATCTTTCATATTTCAAGTTTCTAGTTTTATTCAATATAAAATCATTATTAAGTTTAATTTCAAAATAACCAGACCCATCATGATCACAGACACTGGACTATCGAAAGTACATGAATTAACTCCTGAATTAACTGGAATGAGTTATCACTAATTAAAAATAAAATAAAAGTAGTTTTAGCAAATATATAGATCGTAAAACATATTTACGGACCCCTCCCTGACTACCTGAATATTCAACTGAAATTTCTCATACTAATTCTCATTATTTTGTGATAGGAATGATACTTCTCTTGAAAACAGAATTTATATATTTGTATGTCCTTATGTGGTTAAATAGAAAGTTTTTACCCGTTAAGTGGCATTTGAGCGATGGCCAAAAAAGCTGTTTCGATTCCCTTGAATATACATTTATTTCAAAAATCGTTGTCGCAAGTCAAGCGACAAGCGTCAAGCCAAGACCGAAATGAATATTAATGCTGGTTTTATGGTGGTAATGTATTCAAATCACACTTGTTATCAACAGAATAAAGTGCATTTATATAGTAAGAAGCACGTGAAAATGACCATATTTTGTAATTAGTTCTATAGAAACAAGTGTGATTTGAATACATTACCACAGTAAAACCAGCATTCATTTTGGTCTTGGCTTGACGGTTGTCGCTTGACTTGCGACAACGATTTTTGAAATAAGTGTATGCACGCGGTGAAGCGTGCAAAGCACAGGTAGCCCAAACTGTGCATCTGTATATGAAATATATGGGATTCCACGATCGATTTGCTGAAAAATATTTTTTGAATAAAGAAACAATTTGGACTCATGATACTGTTGTGCTTGTCTTTCTGTGTATTTCTGTGAAGTTTCAAGCCGTTTCGTGCTCGTTTGAGGGAGTTATAGCGATTTGAATTTTTCTCCCTTCATGTACATATATTACTGGAAGGTTGGAAGGCTCAACTGTCAAAAATTCAAACGACCGACCAAAAAGGCCTCGAAAATCACTCCAAAACCAAAACCAGGCCAAAATATTCCCAAAAAACCATTGCCACATAAATTTCCAATATGTCGATTGCCTTTATTTCTCCACATTTTACGTGCAACACCCTCAAAAAGACAGTTTTTGAAGCTTTTTTTCGCTGGACCTATGCTCTGCAAAACAGCCCCTGCACCACGGTTACCAAGCTCAAATACCCCACTGGGGACGGGGAAATTTTGGCGCACATGTGTGGGGAGGTAGTGAGGTCGATTTTGTACCGCACATGAGGACGAAGGAAAAGCTTCACCCAGTACTTACAGTTCTTTTTCAGCAGTTTTTGCGAATTCTTCTGGATATCTTTGAGTAGAATGCCTAAAGAAAGACCATGTTAGCAAGGTACTATAGTAAGGTAAGTGATTTCTCCCTTTTCGATGTAACAACAGTCATAAACAACACCGTGCAAAACTAAGAACAGGCAAATCAAGTAAAAACAAGAATCTTCCGAATAAATAAAGTAGCTTATTCAATTTCGAAAACTAGTAATTAATTCCTAGTAAATAACGGATGTCAGTATATGCTGATTATCCAATTTGCAAAGCTAGCGACGAGATGAAGCGGTTGTTTTTCAACTCAGAAATTCAGTCAACGCACTGTGAAGATTTTCGGTAAATTTGCCAAAGTTATCTTTACAAAGTTCAAGACGGTGAATTAAACTGAAAGAAACAATTCATTTAAAAAGTTTTCGTTTATCATTCATCTGGGCAATAAGAATAATAAGCCATGAAAAGGTCCATCAAATAGCAGAAGTTGTTTCCCGCCACATTTTGATGCCAAAGTCACTAAAAAATCCAACTTAACACTATTCTTACTGCAGCATTACTATAGTACCTTGCTAACATGGTCTTTCTTTAGGCATTCTACTCAAAGATATGCAGAAGAACTCGCAAAAACTGCTGAAAAAGAACTGTAAGTACTGGGTGAAGCTTTTCCTTCGTCCTCATGTGCGGTACAAAATCGACCTCACTACCTCCCCACACATGTGCGCCAAAATTTCCCCGTCCCCAGTGGGGTATTTGAGCTTGGTAACCGTGGTGCAGGGGCTGTTTTGCAGAGCATAGGTCCAGCGAAAAAAAGCTTCAAAAACTGTCTTTTTGAGGGTGTTGCACGTAAAATGTGGAGAAATAAAGGCAATCGACATATTGGAAATTTATGTGGCAATGGTTTTTTGGGAATATTTTGGCCTGGTTTTGGTTTTGGAGTGATTTTCGAGGCCTTTTTGGTCGGTCGTTTGAATTTTTGACAGTTGAGCCTTCCAACCTTCCAGTAATATATGTACATGAAGGGAGAAAAATTCAAATCGCTATAACTCCCTCAAACGAGCACGAAACGGCTTGAAACTTCACAGAAATACACAGAAAGACAAGCACAACAGTATCATGAGTCCAAATTGTTTCTTTATTCAAAAAATATTTTTCAGCAAATCGATCGTGGAATCCCATATATTTCATATACAGATGCACAGTTTGGGCTACCTGTGTGCAAAGCAGCTCACAGTGCTATCGGTTTGAAGAGCTTGTAGCATATCTCTCACACAAATTTATCTAATATGTTGGAGAAATATTGAAAGGCTTTTCTCCGAATAGTACTCAACTCCAAGTGAATTCAATTGCTTTTTTACTGAGATTTTTTACTTGTTGCTGAGATTTTTTACTCATTGCTTTGTACAGTCAAAGAACACAGGAACCCCAAACTTGACGATATTGACATGTCCTATGAAATTCATTTCAGTATCGAGAATAATGATCATTGGTTCAGGTGTATATCAACATTGCCACGGCTGTTTCGTATTTGTGCCAGTAGCTCGAAAATAATGTAACTTAATTGTTCACCGCTAACAAAGCATAGGTACGACATTTTCAACATGTGTACACTGTTACGGAAAACTACGGCTTTGATATTCTGTCTCTTGGTTTTATTACAGGAAGTGATGTCAGTTGAAGAAGGTAAGACAGATAATTCTAGCTCTTCCTCATAGTTTCACTTTCTCAAATGCTTTGACGGTGAAAAGAATACCGCTACCATGTACAGACATTTAAAGACAAGTTAAATGCATATTAGTTTTATCTGATCATTAGCTCGACTTCCTCGTATTTGTACCATAACCACTGTATTGTTTAATCACAATACCATGTGATCCATAATGAGGAAATGAACATTCTACAAAACGAAAGAAGTGTTACAGGCTATCTGAAACCTAGATTCAAAAACTAAATTCGTTTCTCTCGGATATTTTTGAATGAGTCACTTGGCTTAATATACCTGATTATAAGAGAGTTAATAGAATCGATTTAAAGTACATTTAGTCAACTTGTTAAATAACAGTGCATCGAAACTTGTTCTACGGATACGCATTTTCGATTCGCACCGGATGTGGAAACTATATTTCAAAAAATTCAATCATCAGAACTAGTAAATAGTTTTCCAGTGAAAATTCTTGCACTGATACATCATATTTTTAATTGATTTTGTTTTTCGTTTTTACCTCGGCAAATAAGCATGTATTTTGCTAGGGACCTAGACAGACCCATGCATCAGCTATAGACTATTCAGTAAAGATACTCATTCAATGGTATTTAGGTTTGTTTTCAACATTGTTTAAGTAACAAATTTCACCTAATTCGTCTTTTTATTTGGTACCTTAATAATTTCGCCGGATTTCCCCGTTAGATTTTACAAACGCCAGAGCGAGATAAAAAACACACTCTGCATGGTCCCCTGGGTACAAAGTACATTGAAACTGATGAGAAAGTTTTACTTTGCTCCGACAAACTAGTCGCAATCCTTTTTCCACTTAGGTTGCATAGAAAGGTCTTTTGTTGGAGAGAATCAACTACACATTTCTGACAGCAGTTTTACAGCCTCCTCGTATTTGTACGATTGGTATAGAAATGAAAGCATTAAACCGGACGATCGTTACGTAGCTAGTAATGCAAGACTTAATGGTCCATGGGGCTGGTCACCAAGGAATGATTACGATCCTGACGATTACCTACAGATTGACCTTGGTACTGTACGAGTTATCACAGCTGTAGCAACACAAGGCAATGGTGGTAGAACACCAGGTAGATCACCTTTTAAGGAATGGATCACAGAGTACAAGCTGAAGTTTAGAAAGAACACCAACTCTAAATGGGTACAATACAAAGATATCATATCCATCAACAAGGTAAAATGACAAACTTACAGATGTAAAATATTCATAACCAATTAGTACTAGTCTTCTACGCGTGCGTGCTTAATGAAGTGTCGGTCTAAAAGCGCTTGCATAGAAGGTTAATGATTATACGATCATATAAGGAAAAGAAGGGAAAAGGGAAAAGAAGGAAAAGACGCGTCCTTTCCCCTTTTCACCCTCCTTTTCATTCCCGTGCATGCATGCCCCAATAAACATCAACATCAATATCATCGATGAAAAGTTTTAGCGATTGCGGCCTAGTACTGCTGTAAATACTTACAAAAAGTGATGAGTCTAAGCTTTCGCTGTCTACAGCATCATCAGAGACTAATAGAGTTCAGAAGTGTGACCATTTACATAGTAAACCAAAATAGAATAGAACAAAGCCAATTGTTGGGAAGTGTTATGTTCTAAAATAACAAGTCGTTAAGTTCCTTACATTCCTGTGTGCAAAATGAGCAAAATGAGCCAATCAATTAATTATAATTAGTATTTTGCGAGCTTGCAATATGCAAATGTCAGTGTTTGGTAGCAGTGGTAGTGATGCGTATCGAAAAATTCACAAATACGTCTTTCACAACTGTCCATCCGTAAATGGCCTGTAACTGCTCAAACTTTGGTAAAAGATTATAGTTGGTTTTTCCAAGTGCATAGCTCACTGAATCAACAAATGGCTTTCCGAAATGAGACTGATATCGTGTATACAAAACACTTTCTTCTTCAGCCATCTTGAATCATTAGATGACTTTAGGATTTGTAACCACGCGATCACCACATGAATGTGGTGATCGCGTGGTCACTAAACTGACATGCGCATGCAAGTTATACTGGACTCTCTTTCTCCGCGAGTCCTGGAGCGGCAAGAAAGAGAGTCTGGGACTGGACTAATGATGCTGTAGACAGCGAAAGCTTAGACTCATCACTTTTTGTAAGTATTTACAGCAGTACTAGGCCGCAATTGCTAAAACTTTTCATCAAACCATGCTGCTGAAGGATAATTTCCACAGATTAATCAATATCATCATCCTTATTATTTCCTGAATTCTTAAGCTTCCTCTGATTTCACCAGCCAGTTCTCAGGATCACACCTGTTAGCAGTGTAATACTGGGGAGGAAAGTCGAAACATATTGGTGATCGAAAAAACGAATTTCATAAACTCTCGATTCAAATAAATCCTTAACTTCCCTGAATGGTATTCGGATAATGCCGGACCACTTTTTACGTACGTTGCTGGTATATAGAGCAAATTTTGTCTGATGGGTCAATTTTTCGTGACATTCATATTGTTTTATTTTTGTAAAATAATGAAGGTACGAAATAAAGATTGTTGTTGTTGTTGTTGTTGTTGTTGTTGTTGTTGTTGTTGATTAATCAATTCAAACATTACTATTAACTAATTACTACTACAATTATTCAGTTGTTCAAAGGCAGGATAACCAGTGACACTGTTGTACGCTATGATCTCACAAACCTTCAAAAAGCCAGATACATCAGATTTATACCAGTGGACGACGTTAACTGCAAGACGATGAGAGTCAACGTTTATGTTATTGAAAAAGGTACAATTTATAAAAAGTGCAGTTTAAACTTGTAAACGTTACCAATACTTGCTAAAATTTTGTATAACTGCCATTTGGTGTTGTTCTTTTACAGTTTCTCTGCATTTACGAACAGTCTCACCCTATGCACGATATATACTGCTGAAATGGACTCTTTCATGCATCAAAACTAAACAACAAATGATAGAATATGTAGTTTTTGTGAAGGACAAGGGAATACATACCGCTGGACGAGTGACGAGCTATAACATTACAGGTCTACAGCCATACACTGACTATCAAATACAAGTAAAAGCTGTAGAATATGAACTGTGGAGTCAAACGATAAATATCAAAACTACTGTAGCAGGTATTAAACTTGTTACAATTGCATGCTAATAGCTAGAGTCTTATCACGCTTCACGCAATACAAATGCATAAGTACGTTTAAAACCATATGTTCCAAGTGCAAATCTGTCAATCCACAGAGTTCATTTTGTTGCCGATAGGACACTACTTCCTTTTTTAATTTTTTCATCATTCTCATTACTTTAGTACCCGAAGTTGCTCCCATAATCACCAGGAATATAACTAACTCTTCAACATCGATAATCTTCGAATGGAAGGTACGTAATATATTAGTTTAGTCTGGTTTAGTTTCGTTTTTTGAATGTCACTTTATTAATGACCAGCCATTACAAGAAGGGACTACCCACAGAGCTAGGCTTCAATGACGTCAATATTACCTTATTGTTACTAAAGTTCGAGGGACTTAATTTTCTCGAATATCACGATTTGAAATAAAAATCGCGAAATTTAAAACCCGCAAGTAAATTACTAGCGTTAAGGTAATGCGCTCGCGCATTCGTGCGCATAGCGTTTGCGCATGTTTTGACGCGCGCGCTGATATCGAATATGATTGGGCTTCCTGTGTTCTAACAGATTTCAATACGGCGGACGCCACCTAACAGTATTCAAAGCCTTTTAAAATCTAGCACCGCGACCTATACTAATTTTTCACTTTTTCGGCGTATTTTTATCAAAACTAAAACATATCAAAAAAGTAAAAAAATTCGTCGATAGGTTTTTGAGAGAATCGCGAAAAAATGTCTAAATTAACGTCCGATTCGAGCGTAAGTACAGCTGATTTTCATCTTTCCATTGCGAATACTTAGCTTTACCTACAAATACGTAAAGGTATATTACTTTTCATGATACTTTGACCACTTGAGCATGTCTGAAAGCTTTCATACAGTTTGAAAATTTGCAAACACTTACCGTACGCTAGAGTTCAGACTCTGAAATCTGTTGTTTTCGTTCGAAAAGGCGAGATTTCGCTCCTTTCGAGCTATCATAGCACCAAAACTAGCACCGTGACCCCCAATTTTCTTTATAGATTTGGTGTTCCCAACTCAAAAACAATCTACATAATGATTTGTAGAAAAAATCGTCGATAAAATCTCGCGCGAGCCCATTACCTTAAGTAACCATGCACGTAATTTTTAATATAAATACCTCAGGTTACATGACGATGTGAACATATGCTTACCTGTGTGCCGTAGTGCATAATGTTGCTTTTTCCCGCAAATTTTCGACTGTTTTACGGTTTATTTTGTTAGATATATACTGGTATGTACGATCGGCCTACGGCCTCGTGCTTTCATCATTTTCTCGGTGTTTTGACCCCTGATGAAACACTCGCACTGGTGTTTCAAATATTACATCATATATAGACAGCAGGTATTTACAGACACTTACTGAGCTGATTCAATAGGTTGAAGATCCTCAACTAGTCCATGGATCGCTGACAGGTTACACAATAACATACACAGCACAAGGAGGATCATCAAAGACAGTTGAAGTGGGTGTGGTCAGTACGTGGGTACTGACGTCATTAGAAAAGTACGCGTGGTACACAATAAAGGTGTCAGTGAAGAACACCAAGTACGTTGGTCCACCGAGTAAGGAAATGAAAATAAGGACGATGGAAGACGGTAAGTGTACAGTTTACAATTTACTATACATGCAGCCGGATCATCTTACCAGTAGTAGGAAAAGGACAGTTCTAAGACCGAGGTATGAGGTACGCCCCCCCCCCCCAACCCCCAGCCCGGTAGGGCGGTACCTCCCCTCCTGGGGTATGGGGTACGACCCCTCCCCCCTACTAGCCCGGTAGGGCTACCCCTTTCTGAGGTATGATGAGGTACGATCCCTCCCCCTCGAGCCCGCTAGGGCTACCCCTCTCCCTTTCTGAGGTATATTACGTCATATTGGAGTATCATGGGGTACGAGCGCAGCGAGTTTCCGGTACAGAGATTACGGGGTCGATGACGTCATTGGTGGTGCAATAATCACCAACCGGGTCAAGCATTTTTCCTCTCTTTTGAATCCTCCTAATTCGTAAATCGTATCATATTAATATATTCTTCTAATTCTTAAACGGTATCCAATTAAAGAAGTAGCAAAAGTGGCCACAAAGAATCATAGTTTTAGATTTTCTAAACCTATGTGCGTGACGGCTATTGTTTTAGAAACGGTCACCTGCAAATCTATTGTTTTAAACTCGTGTTTAAAGTTTGTACAAGAATTAGAAACTAGAATTGGAAGTTCCAGAGTCATTTATTCAACTCATTCCAAGGGTAAATATTACAATCAAAATTATAGATTTGAAATACGTGTCAGGATCTCATATCGTCGACACTTTATTTTGAGTCACTAGTTTGTTATGTCTAGAACTTATGCAAATTTCACCAAACTTTCTTTTACATTTGTTTATTTAAGGCTCGTTCATTGTTTACACAGTTGTCATAAGTCCACGCGCCTTTTCGCGAGGTCACAGTGATTATATACCGAATAGTTGTCAAAACACCCATTGGTCATATCAATTAATAGGCAAATAACTGGAACAGGTTTGAAGTTCGCGCCAAACACGTGATCACCCAATCATACCTCAAATTTTGAGGTATTGGGGTACATTCTATTTTTAGAATGACGTATCCTATCCTATCCTACTCTATATCCTATCCTATCCTATTCTATATCCTATCCTATCCTATTCTATATCCTATCCTATCCTATTCTATATCCTATCCTATCCTATTCTATATCCTATCCTATCCTATTCTATATCCTATCCTATCCTATTCTATATCCTATCCTATCCTACTCTATATCCTATCCTATCCTATTCTATATCCTATCCTATCCTATCCTACTCTATATCCTATCCTACTCTATATCCTATCCTATCCTATTCTATATCCTATCCTATCCTATTCTATATCCTATCCTATCCTATTCTATATCCTATCCTATCCTATTCTATATCCTATCCTATCCTATTCTATATCCTATCCTATCCTATTCTATATCCTATCCTATCCTATTCTATATCCTATCCTATCCTATTCTATATCCTATCCTATCCTATTCTATATCCTATCCTATCCTATTCTATATCCTATCCTATCCTATCCTATTCTATATCCTATCCTATCCTATTCTATATCCTATCCTATCCTATTCTATATCCTATCCTATCCTATTCTATATCCTATCCTATCCTATTCTATATCCTAGTCGAAACGCAGTGATGCGATGAATACACTCTTTATGCATAGTAATTAGAAAGTTTATTGACTTTGTGTTTGTTATATTTAAAACAATAAAACCACCAGCACGATTTTCGATCTCGCATCGATAGATGTGTTATGGAATAAAAACTAAGATACAAATTGTGTGTTATATTAAGCATGCTCCATCTAGCATACAGCAATAAAGTCTCTACTTTCCATAATATAGTTACGACCAACTTAATTAAATTTGTTTTTACATCGACTAATGTAAAGTCAACCAGTTTTTAAACTCCTCGCCGACGACTTTATTGATCGTTACAACTTTCTTCTTATTCTGTTTCACTTTGGTCTTGGCAACTTTCCCTACATTACACTGTCTTGGTTGCGATAACTCGTAGACCCTTTCTTGTTGTTTCGGTGTATTTATATTGGTATTGTTTGCATCTGTTGTTATATTTTGGTACACAACGAATTTAACTTTCGGTTGTAATCTAGCTTCTTGTAAATACTTTCTTCTTTGGTTGGTATCCATTAAGTGTACATCCACGAGATGGTTTGCCAGTCTTACGAGATATTTTGCACCGCAATCAGGCACAGGACAATCGCGACAAACACGTTTAAAAATGTTCACAGTTTGACGAACAAACCCAAAATATGCTGTTTTCTCCTAAAACTCTATTAAAAAGAAGGCCAGTAAGGCCGGAAAACAGGCTGAAAAGGCCATTACCAGACTAGAAAGGCCAAAACCAGGCCAAACGGGTAGGAAAGGTCAGCCAAGCCAAAATCATAGAGTATTGTATCTCTGTCTGTACAAACATGCCCAAGGCATGTTTAGCCAGTCCTTTGTTATTGATAATGATGTCACAATATGCTCCAAATGAAAAAATAATGAAAATACACTATAATTTATCTATTATGATAATCTACACTAGACTGCTAGAATCTATAGCTAGAATCTACACTAGCTAGACTACTAGAATCTACACTAGCTAGACTACTAGAATCTACACTAGACTACTAGAATCTAGCTAGATGTAGGGTCGATGTGGGGTCGATGTAGGGTCGATGTGGGGTCGATGTAGGGTCGATGTGGGGTCGATGTGGGGTCGATGTGGGGTCGATGTAGGGTCGATGTAGGGTCGATGTGGGGTCGATGTGGGGTCGATGTAGGGTCGATGTAGGGTCGATGTAGGGTCGATGTGGGGTCGATGTAGGGTCGATGTGGGGTCGATGTGGGGTCGATGTGGGGTCGATGTAGGGTCGATGTGGGGTCGATGTAGGGTCGATGTGGGGTCGATGCGGGATCGAAAATCGTGCTGGTGGTTTTATTGTTTTAAATATAACAAACACAAAGTCAATAAACTTTCTAATTACTATGCATAAAGAGTGTATTCATCGCATCACTGCGTTTCGACTAGGATATAGAATAGGATAGGATAGGATATAGAATAGGATAGGATAGGATATAGAATAGGATAGGATAGGATATAGAATAGGATAGGATAGGATATAGAATAGGATAGGATAGGATATAGAATAGGATAGGATAGGATATAGAATAGGATAGGATAGGATATAGAATAGGATAGGATAGGATATAGAATAGGATAGGATAGGATATAGAATAGGATAGGATAGGATATAGAATAGGATAGGATAGGATATAGAATAGGATAGGATAGGATATAGAATAGGATAGGATAGGATATAGAGTAGGATAGGATAGGATACGTCATTCTAAAAATAGAATGTACCCCAATACCTCAAAATTTGAGGTATGATTGGGTGATCACGTGTTTGGCGCGAACTTCAAACCTGTTCCAGTTATTTGCCTATTAATTGATATGACCAATGGGTGTTTTGACAACTATTCGGTATATAATCACTGTGACCTCGCGAAAAGGCGCGTGGACTTATGACAACTGTGTAAACAATGAACGAGCCTTAAATAAACAAATGTAAAAGAAAGTTTGGTGAAATTTGCATAAGTTCTAGACATAACAAACTAGTGACTCAAAATAAAGTGTCGACGATATGAGATCCTGACACGTATTTCAAATCTATAATTTTGATTGTAATATTTACCCTTGGAATGAGTTGAATAAATGACTCTGGAACTTCCAATTCTAGTTTCTAATTCTTGTACAAACTTTAAACACGAGTTTAAAACAATAGATTTGCAGGTGACCGTTTCTAAAACAATAGCCGTCACGCACATAGGTTTAGAAAATCTAAAACTATGATTCTTTGTGGCCACTTTTGCTACTTCTTTAATTGGATACCGTTTAAGAATTAGAAGAATATATTAATATGATACGATTTACGAATTAGGAGGATTCAAAAGAGAGGAAAAATGCTTGACCCGGTTGGTGATTATTGCACCACCAATGACGTCATCGACCCCGTAATCTCTGTACCGGAAACTCGCTGCGCTCGTACCCCATGATACTCCAATATGACGTAATATACCTCAGAAAGGGAGAGGGGTAGCCCTAGCGGGCTCGAGGGGGAGGGATCGTACCTCATCATACCTCAGAAAGGGGTAGCCCTACCGGGCTAGTAGGGGGGAGGGGTCGTACCCCATACCCCAGGAGGGGAGGTACCGCCCTACCGGGCTGGGGGTTGGGGGGGGGGGGCGTACCTCATACCTCGGTCTTAGAACTGTCCTTTTCCTACTACTCTTACCAACATGATCAAATCCTCAATCTTAATTGGACATGATTTCAGCACCATCTTCTCCAAGAAATGTTCGTCATTCACTCATACCTGCAAAAGGCTTCGTTGGGCCAACCCTTGAGATCGCATGGGCAACACCTTATCATCAGAATGGTATTATTAGAAAATATACAATCATTTACAAATATATGGATTCCAAAAGAGACTTGGCAGAAACTAATATCACAACAGAGAACGATCGTAACATTGTCATAAATGTCACGATGATGGGCATATTGTCATACCAGATCAGTGCGACCACAATAAAAGAAGGACCATTTACACCTGGAAACGTGACTATTCCTACTTATGGTAAGCGAACAATTACATAGCTCTATTGAAAAACTGCAGTCTTAATAAGTGGGATCATATCTCTTTCGGTACAGCACCATGGGCTTCACCAACAAATGTCTCTGTTACACTGTTAACCACCACGACAATTAATGTGTCTTGGCAATCTATTCCTGATGACAAAATGAACTGCGACATCACCAAGTACGAAGTGAACTTGACCTTGTACGAAACAAGATGTAATGATGAAATCTTGATGAACACAAGCAGTGCAGTACACGATGTTGCAGCGAAGGATACACATATTGTGTTGCAAGGGTTGTTAATGTGTTCAGTGTATGGTATATCAGTAAGAGGATACACAATGGTTGGACCAGGACCTTATAGTAACACTGTTAACATTACCACACGAGGTAAGGAGCTTCGCCATAACTTTGAAGCAGAATAATGTCACGCAAAACTGTATCTGCAGAAAGTTGTGACCATGAAGACAGGCGGATGAAAAGGGTGACACTATAGTACACTATAGTACACTATAGATTGATAAGGAGGAAACTACTTTAGTCACACAGAGAATCAGACAGTTCAGTTTGAGAGCCGTTTGAGAATATAAAATGGTTGGTAGTATATCAGACAGCATATGAGGATACAAACAAACACTTGCTACGCATTCTTCAGTCGAGGGAAAATGTAGATACCAACACGTGCTGGAAGGCAAGTATGTCCACAAGTACGTTGCACTGTTGTCAGGATAGAGAGGCAGCCAGTTTGGAAGCTATAGGAAGTACGACGGTATACAGAGAAGAAAACAGACACGATTTACAGGATAGAAGACAATGCAAGTAAAAGAAGTATGCAGTCAGAAAGACAAAAGAAAAAATAAAGCAGACAGACAGGCAAGTGATCAAGAAGACAAGTATGTACAAATGAAAACTAGACAGAAAAGTAGGCTAACATGCACACCAATACAGTAATAGATTTCCTATAAATGAACATTTCCATTTTTAAGGAATATTATCCTTTAACAAAGACACAAGAGGGACAGCAAATGACAGCAAAGATGTCATAATTGGAGTTGTGGTGGTGCTTTCAATATTAGCTGTTTTAACAGTTGGACTCGTAATCATTTTAATAAAACGGTACGAAATGTAATATTAATTTGTTCAAGCATTTCTATAGAATATAAGTTATGCTTTCTATGGTTTAGTACTATATACTATATACCATTGGAATTTGTTTCAGACGCAACAAACGTAATAAAAAGGACAGCACGATCCCGGTGAAGATGTCCGACTTGTATTCTACACGCGGCTGTAGTAGAGGAGAAACCAATCAAAGTAATTACGACTGTGATGATGGTAAGCCTAAAGGTCCGGACACACGATCCATTTCCTGAAACATTTCTACAAAATATCGCGCGCAATAAAATGTTGCATCGTGTATCCACACCTGCAATGGAGTATTTCATTGCCATGCACGGCTGTGACCGTACTGTAAGCACCAATATAGTAGTTTTTTTTTGGAACCTTGAGGTCCATTATGCATATCTTTTACATGGTTTTCTTCAGTACAATATCAGAAATGAAATGAAGCATAACTTGCATATTTTGCATAACTTGAAGATGCAAACGTTTAGTATAAACTTATCAGTATCATCACAATCTCTTCTTTTAGCAGACGATGAAGTTAACTACGTGAACGTTATCGACATATGTCCATTGTCAGTGTATAATATACAGTTTTTGACACCCAATGGGGACATTAATGAATCTAGACTCAAACAGGAATTCAAGGTAATTAAACATTTCAAATGTGCTTTGAACCTTAGAATGGTCTACTGCTATCAATTCCAAACTTTCATTCACTTTTTAACCACAGAGCATATCAAATAAACCACGACATGAATGTACCTATGCAGAAAAACCAAACAATAAAAAGAAAAATCGCTACAAAAACATTGTAACCTGTAAGTACTCTTTCCAAATTATCTCATTTGTGACTGTTCAGAAAACGGAAGGACAAGCCAGATAAATTCAAATAGAGAAAGCATAACATTTGTTTTTCAGTGTAACGTATAGAGGATATTACATGGGCGCGCGGATAGACGAATTTTATCTTCGAGTGTTGATGAGATCTCTCACGAGTAAGCGCAGCGAACGCGTGAGAGATTATCAACACGAGAAGATGAAATTCGTATCTCCAAGCGCACATGTAATATTCTGTTTAATATATAATCAGCGATGAACTAAAATGTGCCGTAGCCGTGAAGCTCCCGAAAAACGTAGCTATGGCAACAATGTTATCTTCACATGTGAAATAACATGTTGGCATGTGAAGGTATCATTTTTTCGAAAAAGAGAAAAATAGATAATTCCGCATCGATGATTATATATTAAAACTGAGTTTTATCAATACAGACGATCATTCTCGTGTTGTCCTGGAAGATGAATACGAGAACAACGAACCTGGCACTGATTACATCAACGCATCGTTTATACGTGTAAGAATACAGAGTATTTGCTTAATGTTGTTTTTGTTGACGTAACAGTAACAGTGACTATGTCTGTCCACATTAATTAGGGGTATAATGGGTCACCAAGGACATGCATTGCAACACAAGGTACGTAACAGTTGCCGTCAAAAACTGTTCTTTATTCATGACTACTTTCAGATCTAGTTGCATAGCAACTATAATCACTATCTAACTGGCCTGTTTGTGTATTATCAATAAGCTCGTTTGAACCAATTTTAGGTCCTTTGCCTGATACTGTGAAGGAGTTTTGGCAAATGGTTTGGCAACAAAATACTGCAACAATAGTCATGCTGACAAACCTTATTGAGTTGGGAAAGGTATGCTCAAATTACAATTTCCAATCTCATTTGAAAATATGTATTACACGATTGCCCTCAGTGCAAACTATTTTGCCCTTTTCTCCATTAGGCAAAGTGTCATCAATATTGGCCTGAAAGAAGTGAACAATATGGAGACATCACGGTGACCAATCATCAAACGCAAGTGTTTGCTGACTTTGTCATACGAACGTTTATTCTGTCCAAGGTTAGTGATATCAATACAAATTCAAAGTCTGCCGTTGTGTTAACTAGCGTGAGTTTTAGCCCCCATGCACGTTGGCTTGTCCCACTCAAGTCTGGTATATTTTTCCAAACAAGGGCTTTCTGTTGAAAAGACTCTTTCAGAGCTAATTGAGTCAGTTTGAGTATTTCAATATTACACTTTTTTCAGATTGGCAAAACAAGTCGCGGAGTACGTCAATTCCATTTTACTGCTTGGCCAGACAAGGGAATTCCGCAGCATGCTACTGCAATCCTTGCATTTCGAAGGAAAGTACGCAAGGAGACGCCTGTCAATGCTGGTCCAACAGTTATTCATTGCAGGTGATGCAATAAGGAATGGTTATGTCATGGGCTCAACCATTATTTTGCTTCAAAATGAATATACAAGTTTCTACAAAAGTTTCTCATAAAAGACAAAACGTTTCTTATTTCAGCGCTGGTGTTGGAAGAACGGGTGCCTACATAATGATTGATGCGATGCTGGAACAGGCAAAACATCGACAGAGTTTGAACATTTCCATGGCCGAATACTTGCAAATCATCAGAGAAGACAGACCTTTTATGGTGCAGACAGAAGTAAGAAGCTCATTGAAGATAGCAACCTAGCCTCCGTTGGGCTTCCTTTGTAACGGTTACATTAACCGTGACCCGAGACTGCCTTTCCTCGATCCTTCTCTCTCCATTCTCTCTCTTCCACTTTTCTTAAACAGGAAGACAATTTATGACTAAAGGTCCTGTTACACGATGCAATTTTTCTTGCAATTTGCAATGCAATGCTGAAAAAACCAGAGCATTCCAAGTTGCTGGCAAGATGTCAGACGCTCGCAATTCGCTTCGCAACTCGCAACGCAACTTTTTTTAGACCTTCGAAAAAAACCCAGATACGTCCGCTGTCACTACGTTCTGATTGGTCATTTGCGACAGGGATTGCATTGCAGGTTGCTGGATAGATATTACACGCTGCAACTTGCTTCGCAACATTGCAAAAGCAGAAACTTGTTCAAGAAGGGGTGTTACACGCGTAATCTCTTCTGCAACTTGCAACGCAATTGCATTGCATGTAAATTGCAAGAAAAATTGCACCGTGTAACAGCGCCTTAAGAACTGAGTTGAGTTCACACAAGCTATGAAACTTCTACGTTTTCTTCTTATCTCATAGGATCAGTACATATTTGTACATATGGCTGTGTACGAAGCACTGTCGTGTGGTAATACAGAAATCGAAGCTCACAACTTGCCTACAACTTTGAAAATCCTCTCAACTGTAGATAAAGATAAGAACAAAACATGCTTCGCACTGGAGTTTCAGGTAATGAAAAGAAGAATATGTAATAGCTGTGTCAATGTCATCTAGCGCTTGCACACTAATTGGGGGACACTATACTCTCAAACTCACTACCTTTACATTAAAGTTTTTTCATACATCGCTTAACTCACATGTTGATTTTTGCTGAGCGAGGAAAAACCACAGAACCTGGAGAAAGAACCCTCGTGGCCGGCATAGTAGAGAACAACACATCAAACAAACTCAATTCACATATGATCAAGGCGCTCCAGCTGGGACTCGAAACTCGGACCACAGCGGTGAAATGCCGGCGCACGTACTACTAACCGCTCGGCCAACCATGCACCCATGTTTATGCTGATTCATCAGCACTAAGGCATTATATTGCTATCGTTCCTTTTTCAGCGTTTAAGAGTTCTTACACAAAAGGCCGAAGAACTAGAAGAAAAATGTACAATTGGACTGCAGCCGGAAAATTTCCATAAAAACAGATATCCTGATATTATTACTGGTAATTTAAATATAACAAAAACAGATAATGTATGAATTTTGACATGCATTATTGAGTTGAAGTCCTTGATAATAAGTTCTTCAGAAAACATCTTGCATTTTAGATTAATGTATATGGGAGACATAAAAAGTGGCCAAGATTGAAGGCCATATATAACTTTTCTGTCTTTGTCTTCCCAGTGGATGAGAGACGTGTTGTTCTTAGTGTAAATGATGAAGATGAGGAAGATTATATCAATGCTTCGTTTGTTGATGTAAGTCATTGGGCGACGTACATTTCATAAGAAAACACTCTTGGATTTTCTTAGATTTTCCTTAATTCTGTAGCTCTCAATGAACAAAAAAATCTAGAAATGTAGCGTACTGATGTCTTCTTTGTTCAGACTTACAGAGATCGTAACGCGTTCATTGTAACACAAGCTCCCTTGGAAAACACGGTGGTAGATTTCTGGAGAATGGTGATGGACTACGACATAGGAACCATTGTCATGCTCAACAACTTACAAGAAGGAGACCAGGTAAATCGGAAGGATGTTTTAGTTTTGACGACGGTACTCTCATGATACAGTGTTGATTGAGCTGTGGTAAATATTGATCATCAGTAGATGTGGTAGATGATGATAGTCATTGTCGTAATATTAATGATGACGATGAAAACAAAGTTTTCACTCACTTTTAATTTATAATAATGCTTTTGGAAAAGAGGAACAATGGGCTGATAAATTAAATGTGGTGTAAACATCGGCTAAGTATTCGCATAATTTTTAAGGTTTTCCCTCAATATTGGCCTGAACAAGAACCAATGACATGTGGAAGCATCGTAGTGAAGTCCGTGAAAGTTGAATTTTTGGATGAAGTAGTTGCACGTGAATTTCATGTTATGGATTCTGTGGTAAGTAGCCATATAGGACAACAGAAATATGGGGGTAACCACTGATCCAATCAGGTCGACATACAAAGACAGACAGACAAACAGACTGCCAGACAGACGGACGGACAGACAGACAGGCAGACTGAAAGATCTACTGAGGCAGGCAAGGCAGACAGCTAGGCAGGCAGACAGACAGACAGGCAAATCAATAAACAAACCAACATTGTAGTGTTGGAGCACTAGCGAGCACGGATACTAGCTAAGGCGAAGACAAAAGGTGGCAGACAAGTAACTAGATTTAGATTTAGATTTATAGAATCGTTGGTCCATTAGACTGATTCCATAAGTCGGTTTGATTACTCTTAAATTGGACTTCCTCTCGTGGTCCTCACTTACAATAAGGTGTAAACTCATTTTAATATCCGGTTTTATGCAGAAAAGTCTCTACGTGCTGCACTTGCAGCACACCAGTTGGGCTGAAAAATGCATTCCTTCCAGTTCTCAAAGTGTACTGCATTTACTTAATGAAGTAGAGAAATCTCAACAAAAGCTTGCTGGTAGTTCACCAATACTTGTTCACTGTAGGTAAGGTAGAGTTAATCAAAGACTGTAGAACTTCTATTGAGTAACAAGTAAGAAGTACTAAATCCTAATAATGTGAATATTTGTGACTGTTATTAGCAACGGTGTTGGTCGTAGTGGTACTTTCTGGCTATTGCTTCATGTCTTGAACGAGTCAAACAAGAACAAGTACTGGACGTCTTTCAGACCGTTAAGTCTATTCGTACTAACAGATCTGGAGCAGTGCAAACTTTGGTAAGTGGAAGCAAGGATGATCAACTTGAACATATTGCTTTAAATTGACTTCGCAGACCAGTCCCGGTTTCCGAGAGTGACATGTACTCGAAAAGTCCTCAAATACAATCTACAGCGTCATTTGACAACAAACACTAAATAACTAGTGGAACAAGGGAGACAATCACAGGAAAAGCGCAAGGATGAAGAGCCTTGATCATGTCCTAACGGAAATCGTTTGTAATTATTGTCTAAAATTTCTCATTTGCATTCCAGATTCAGTACAAGTTCTGCTATACCATGGTCAAGGAGTATTTAGACACATTCAGGAACTATGCCAATTTTCAAGCATAATCATTATGGATGAAGATCTAGACTCAAAACGTCCTGTGGTGAAGACTAGTACATGTGCTATGGGAACTAAAATAGACAGTTTTTAGATAGATAAGTTGCAAAATAGCAAAACATATAATCACTGAATATACGAGATACAACACAAAGATGAACCTACGTAGAATCACACTGAAAATCACTCAGAAAAAATCTGAGTTCCAGATAGGAAGGTCTTGCATGGGTTCGTTTAGCATGTAGAACCCAGATTTTTCATGAGTGGTTTTAGTGAGATCTGACGTGGGTTAATCTTTCTTTTTGCAAAACATGTTTTGAAGGTGTTTTAGCCTTATATATTATCTTTCATATCAGTCCAATGAAAGCGGTGCTGATAGAAGTTAAAAAGCTAGTTTCACAACCTGACGTGATCCGGACACAGTATCCGTACCTCGAATTAAGAGTAATGATAGTTTCGAAATAACCAGACTATCAGCGTGTATCGATAGTACATCTAGTACATACTCATTGGCATACTTCGTTTACTAGCTTGCCGGGATCACGAAAGGGGAGGGGAGAGGGCAAGAGGGGCGAGGAATGAGAGAGCTCTCACTTCCTTCCCCCTCCTCCCCAGTCCTCCCTCCCTTCACCTTTCGAGAGCCTGGCTACGCAGATTACGTTATACATAAGATTAAATCGTCTAACGCAGCCGAAGAATGTTTCGTCACGCAACGCTTCACTCTCAAAACAAGCGCGCTTGACGTTTGGGAAGTGAAGTCCTGCGTGACGACACAAAATGGGGCTGCCTAGGAGACTATAGCTAACGGCTAAAAATCTTTCATAGTATGGAATGAGTCGTTTCATTATCGGGGACCCAAGGCGTTAAAAACGTTGAATACTGAATTCTGCATTGTGCATACTGAATAGTGCATTCCAAAACCTACAAATTGTATTGTTGATCGTTTCTTCGCCTTACTTATAGCTGTTATAGAGGGTTTTTATTATGCCATTTCCAGAACATACCGAATAACTACAAGGCATTTTGATCTTTGAATGCACTATTCAGTATGCAGAATGCAGAATTCAACGTTTTGAGAACTCTTTAGCTTGACTCACGACGGTGTGAAAACTGAGCAGGAGGAGGGCGAGGTAATCTGTGCAACGGCTTAAGTAGTGCACAATGCCCACGTGGTCGCCTAGGCCCCAGGTCACTCGACCAGTGCTTTATTACAAAGACGAGACATCGCGATATAAAAATGTCATTATGCTCTTGGCATAATGTTTTCTTTTAAAGGAGTAATGATAAATAATACAGAAATTGCAAGCCGCCATTTATGGATCAAGGGACACTGTTTTTGGATAGCTTAAAATCGTATTATCATCAATATACTAGGCCAAATAACAACTGCTCTCTTGAAAACGCGCCGTTCAGCGGTTTGACGGGCCTCAAATACATTTGCAGCCCTGTTGCTGATTGGCCGAGAAGGCATCGTGCGACAGCTCTCGACCAATCAGAATTGACAAGAAAACCATTTCAAAACTCGAGTTTTGTGTCAATCGTTATTTTTTATATTTATTTGAAGACAACTTTTATCGTACTGATCAAACGCCATTTTATACCACTAATATGGAAGAATTTCCAAGAATTTCCAAGTTTCAATTACAAAGTTTTTTATTTGGCCTAGTATATTGATGATAATGATAATGAAGCTACTCGGGCCACAAATAAACAATATGCCCTCCAAAAGTCATGTTATTGTCCTAATATATCCTTTACTAAATGAAGGACCGTGATCTTTCATTTTTCTTGCCGCCCCCAAAAACTGCAGACTACCAGCAACGCAGGCTATATTTCCGCTAGCTTGTAATTTTCAATGCGCTGAAGTTAATAAACATGAAATTATTTGACATATTTTGAAACGTCATGCATTTCTCTTCAGCCAGGTTTAATTATAAAGCGTTCACATCATCAGTGGTATCTCTCGATTTATAGAGGCGAACCACAGGGATATGATTAGAAAGCCTGAAAGAGTTAAGAGTATTCTGGTGAAAGCTAATGTCAAACTATTTTATCTGCATTTGCTACTACACGATCTTCATTTCCATATCGATATCGTAACCTGAACTAGTGCTACGTACATCAACACTGTGCTGTTTCTGTTTCGTATTCATCGTTTTTGACTCTGGTTCTATCCATGTAATATAATGTACATTTCATTGATCATATAGTTAACAAAGTATAGTTTTCAACATGGATGCAGTATTGTGGAAAACCTTGACTTTGGGATTCTGTATCTTGGCCTTATTATTACAAAACGTGGTGATGTCTAGTGTTGCAACAGGTATTTTCCTCAAACGAGCATGTTTCATTTATTTTTTCTTTAACCTCCAAACAACTGTTTTTAATCACTTTAGTAAACAAATGAATGCCGCTACTATAGATTGAACAAAATGCTGTGGTTAGAGTTTCCAGTGAGACCGGCTTTTAATTAGACTAGACGCACAATGGTGCGTTTACTCGTGCCCAGCCCAAGGAATTGAGCCAGCTTGGGATACCTGTGGTCTTACATAAGCTAGATGCCAGCCATCAGTTTATTTGCTTGGTTGCCCATCCAATTTGTAATATTTTCAAATAATAAAATTTAAGTGTCTAATGTATTCTAGAGTTACTTTGCAGATGAAAGAAAAAGGACTATTTGGTTTGTATTAGTAATGTTGTTACTGAAAACAAAAGAAAACAAAAAGATTTACAGTCTCCTATTAGTTAGCCAATTCTTTTACTAGCAAAGGAATGTGCTCGATTGCCTAAGCATCAATTTGGGGAACAATAAATCAAAATTTCTATGCACACACATTCCAGCTGACTAATTTTTTCTGGGGACGGGAGAATAGGATAATCCAGAGAAAAGGGGTAATCCTGCACTACCATTAGAATGAAGCTTGTGATTTGTTCAAACATTTCAGTAAAAAAAAAATATGTGGATTATGATGAACAATGCCTTTTGTTCTACATTTAATCTCTCTCCTTTGTTTTGTTTTACAATTCTTTGTTACTTGAACAAATCACAAGCACTGTTCTGACCGCAGTGTATTACTTGAGAAAAGCACCAGAAACAAGGCAGAAAACAAATCCTTCAGCATTTAAGTTTCTCATCAAGTGATTTATTGCACCAATCTTCCTTTTATATATCTTCCTCATGAAAGACAGAGGTTATCATACAAACTTAGCTAATAAATGAGATACACCTCCCTGAAAACTTATTGTGTGAGTAATTTCTATACAGTTTCAAATAGATGTACGCAACAAAGACTTAACACAAAAATGTACTATAATTTTTTTTTTTTTCACAACTTTATTGGACAAACCATAACTAGATAGCTTAGAGGTAGAATATCAAAATGAAATAAAAGGCATAAATTCTTGATAAGTACAACCAAACTCTTGGTTTGGGCTCCCTGTGTTTGCCTATTTTCAAAATCAGCAAACTGGAAATATGAACGCTCTTGACTGCACAAGGAATATAATTCCAGAACTGATAACGCTTTGAATCCTTCAAATTATTCTCTAAATACCAAAGAGATTATTAGCACCAAACACAAATATCTTGACGAGTGAAAGACACTTTAGCCGGCTTTTAGTAAATCAAATCGAACATGGAAATATATTCAACTGCCTCGAATCAAGAAAGTTTTGTCAGTAACATGAAAATGCCAGTCATCTAAAAATTCCAAAAGTCTAAACAACAGAGGGATATAAATATATGTCTCAAACCAGCTTAGTCATGTTTTAGAAAGCGAGATTTGCAAGCTAACATTTGAATATACTTAAGTTATCGTCGATTTGTAAGTCAATTTTGAATGAAAGAGCTTGAATTTACCTAGTCCAGACCCAGGCCTCTTTTTACCCTGCTCCGCTTCGGTAAAACAGAGTCCAGAAGAACTTGCATGCGCATGCGTTACATGAACCAATCAGACACCGTAAAATTTTGGTGTGACCTGGTTACAAGGCCTTTTGATAAGTCACACAGGGCTTGGATTTGCTCCAATTTGGGTAAAAACTTGTGCTTCGTACAAGTGAAGACATACTTAACTGCTTCGATGAATTCGTTTTCAAAATGAGCCCTATATAGCTGATTTAATTCAGATAAATTTCAACGAGAGCTTTGTAACCAGGTCACACCAAAATTTTACGGTGTCTGATTGGTTCATGTAACGCATGCGCATGCAAGTTCTTCTGGACTCTGTTTTACCGAAGCGGAGCGGGGTAAAAAGAGGCCTGGGTCTGGACTAGAATTTACCTTGATTGAGACTCACGAGAGACTCCTATAACGCAAATGCTCGATCCGACTGCATTTATAGTGAAGTTTAAGTTACTAAACATTCCTGACTCGTGAAAATAACTCTGTTTTGCTCAGAAAGTTTACTGCTTGATGCAAGTCAAACTGAGCTGAGTCATGTTGTCGCGATGGAACGTGCGTGGCCTCGTTTCCATGCCTGCCTAATTTGCATACACATTTGCGACTACGAACATAGATAGATTGATAGAACCGGTAAACCTAGACTCGTGCCGGCCTACGGCCTGGGCACGAGTAAAAAGATTAAACCAGAATAAAAAGTAAACCATCTACTCCAAGCTTTCAATTGTACATCACTACTATTTTACATGCACGCATTTCACTTGCGTTTGTTAAGTCAATTTTCTTTTCAGTTCATCTGAATTCATTTCACATTTGCCTTGCACCATCTTTCATAATAATTTTGAGAGTTTGTGAACAAATGTCTTGAACAATCCTAAACCAATGTCGAAGACCATATGACTGTATGAGAAAATATATTTGTCAAATTACTGTCCGTATTGTATTAACTGTTCTACTTAATTTGCTTGAGAAATGTTTTGTCCCTTTTTAAGGTGATTTCATTGTTTTGCACTGCGCACCATTTTGTACGGTTCGTGCGAGCGCGTGCTCGTTCGATTTTCAAGATGGTGGCTGTTTGGATGAAAGGGCGAAAACGGCATTTTTTGAAAGTATATCAGTAACTAAAATAAAAAAATAACGACCTGAAATGAATCTTCAGAAGCTAAGAAAATGTCGAAAAAAAGCTTTTTTAACAACACAAAGGCAAAGGCTTTTTCCGTAGAAACTCGCCCCAGTTGACGCGCGCGGAAAAACACCAAATGTACGCGCTAAAGTGAATCTCAAAAACTAGAACGATGACGCTTTTAATTTATTTCATAAATTTCGTCTCACTATTGTTTCCTAGTATATATCTAAGTATAAAAAAACGTTTGGATTGACAACATGAAAATTTATCAATGAAACCGCTGTAAGCGTCAATACTTTGACCATGTGATGGTTCGGGCATGAGCTTTCTGAACAAAAACGTAAAATTCAACCATTGGAGAGACCCTGCCTTTAATGCTTTAATATCATAATTATTATATTATAAATTCACGATTTTTGAAGTTGTGAGCAATATTTGCGCCGATCGAGTTTCTTTTTCAATGGCCGAATCACCTTTGATAACCGATCTAAACTCAGTGTACACCAAACTGCATTTGAGAAATATTTTGTTTCTGGCCATATATATTTACTTTGCTTTTGTTTCATATATCAAACTGCAAAGCGGAAGTCGACTTCAATTCTGCGTGGTATATATAGAATACAAGAAATAGTCCGCATAATTTGAAAAACTGACTTCTGGTACTAATTCACGCTTTTCTTCTTGATGGATTCAAGGATCGTACACAGGATAACATTGTTTCGTTTCATGTTATTTTTTGATTCTGCTTTCTTTTCCACATTAAAATTAAGAATCTATCCTCCGTTTTCCCCCTTGCAATTAGAGTAACCAAATGGAAAGTAAAGGAATCATATTTTGTAAAAACACACTGACATGCTAGTTATCTCGAAACAATTCTCACCTTGAACGCCAATCACTCTATGAATTTTTGAACCTCTCATACTCCCGCAAGTCATTGTCATCAGCGGTTATGACAATTCAAAACTGTTGGACAATGAATCATTACAGTGAACTCAACTGCATAGAAACGATAGAAGTTGTGAAAGTTTTAACAAAATTTTGATGTATTGTTTTTTGTCTTTTTCTAGGTTGTACAGAGAGATCTCTTACTGGAAAAAATAGTCTGAGAATTCCTGACAGCAGTTTTACAGCCACCTCACATTTATATGATGATGAATGGTGGAATCAGGACAAGCGTTACGTAGCTAGTAATGCAAGACTGAATGGTCCATGGGGCTGGTCACCAAGGAATGATTACAATCCTAACGATTACCTACAGATTGACCTTGGTGCTGTACGAGTTATCACTGCTGTAGCAACACAAGGCAATGGTGGTAAAACACCAGGTACATCAACTTATAGAGAATGGATCACAAAGTACAAGCTGAAGTTCCAAAAGAACACCAACTCAAAGTGGGTACAATACAAAGATATCATATCCATCAACAAGGTAAAATGACAAACTCACAGATGCATGTAAAATATTCATAACCAATTAGTACTAGTCTTCTGCGCGTGCGTGCTTAATGAAGTGTGAGTCTAAAAGCGCTTGCATAGAAGGTTAATTATTATATGATTACATAAGGAAAAGGAGGGAATCAACATCAACATCATCATCGTTTCTTGAATTGGTCTTCTACTGATTTCACCAGTTCTCACAATCACCTGTTGGGTGTGCACGTACAACTTTGGAGGAAAGTCGAAACATATTAGTGATCGACAACGAATTTCATAAACTCTCGATCCAAATAAGCCCTTAACTTCCCTGAATGGTATTCAGCTGATTACGCCGGACCACTTTTTATGTTGCTGGTATATAGAGCAAATTTTATCTGAAGGGTCAATTTTTCGTGACATTCATACGATTAATCAATTCAAACATTACTATTAACTAATTACTACTACAATGATTCAGTTTTTCAAAGGCAGCTGGATAACCAGTGATACTGTTGTACGTTATGATCTCACAAACCTTCAAAAAGCCAGATACATCAGATTTATACCAGTGGGCTACGTTAACTGCAAGACGCTGAGAGTCAACGTTTACATTATTGAAAAAGGTACATTTTATAAAAAGCGCAGTTTAAACTTGTAAATATTATCAATATTGGCTGAAATTTTGTATGACTGCCATTTGGTTTTGTTCTTTTTCAGTTTCTCTGCATTTAGTTGCACCCTCTGAACGATCCATATTTCTTGACTGGACTCTTAGATGTACTCAAGCCAACCAACAATTGACACAATTCACCGTTCATGTGACCAAGAAGGGAGTGTTTAATGTTGGATACGTCACAAGCTATAACATTACAGGTCTACAGCCGTACACTGACTATGAAATACGGGTAAAAGCTGTAGAATATGAACTATGGAGTCAAACGATGAAGATCAACACTACTGTAGCAGGTTTGTTACAATTGCATGCTAATAGAGTCTTATCACGCTTCACGCAATACAAATGAATAAGTACGTTTAAATCGATATGTTCCAAATGTAAATCTGCCAATCCAGAGTTCCTTTTGTTGCCGATAGTAGGGCACTACTTCCTTTTTAATGTTTCATCATTCTCTTTTTAAACTCCAGTACCCGAAGTTGCTCCCATAATCATCAGGAATATGACTAATTCTTCAACATCGATAATCTTCGAATGGAAGGTACGTTTTTTAGTTTAGTCTGGTTTAATTTCGTTTTTTAAATGTCACTTTATTAATGACCAGCCATTACAAGAAGGGACTACCCACAGAGCTAGGCTTCAATGACGTCAATAATTCCTCATTGTTACTAAAGTTCGAGGGACTAAATTTTTTCGAATATTACGATTTGAAATAAAAATCGCGACATTTAAAATCCGCAAGTAAAGTAGTCCCGTTAATTAATCACGTGATTTTGATATAAATACCTCAGTTTACATGACGATGTGAACAAATGCTTACCTGTGTGCCGTAGTGCATAACGTTTTTTCCCCCCCGCAAATTTTCGACTGTTTTACGGTTTATTTTGTTAGATATATACTGGTATGTACGATCGGTCTACAGCCTCGTGCTGTCAAATGTTTTCTCGTGTTTGAAACGCCGATGAAGCACTCGCACTGGTGTTTCAAATATTACATCATATATAGACAGCAGGTATTTACAGACATTTACTGAGCTGATTCAATAGGTTGAAGATCCTCAATTAGTACATGGACCGCCGACAGGTTACACAATAACATACACAGCGCAACGAGGATCATCAAAGAGAGTTGACGTCGGTGTGGTCAACACGTGGGTACTGACGTCACTAGAAAAGTACACGTGGTACACAATAACGGTGTCAGTTAAGAACACCAAGTACGTTGGTCCACCGAGTAAGGAAGTGAAGATAAGGACGATGGAGGACGGTAAGAGAAAAACTGAACAACTCTTGTATTTCATCCGAAAAAATAATATGATTAAATTATGAACGTACATTGTACATTGTACATTTTGTTCTCAAGTATATTAAGGCTTGACTTAGGCCCGATTTTCGAAAATATAGGTTTTAAAATGGTCGTGGTCTGTTGTTTATCAGAATCTTTAAAAAAATCATACAATTTGTCGAATATACATGAGTCGAAACTTTATGTGAGATTTTATACTTTGAGGGAGTGTCACGTGACATATTACAACGAATTATTTTATTGGAATTTTTGATTACAAATGGGGTACACAAATATTTCTTCAATTTAAACAATTTATATCTTATTTTATTTCTTTTCTTATGCTCTTTCCGACAACGTCTTTTAATATTGAAAAAATACTCTGTGGAAAGAGATATTTTAGAAAAGAGGTCACGTGACCTAACATGAAAATATGTTTTTTCCTAATATCTTTTTCCCAAAAGTGATGGACACGATTAAAAGACGGCATCATATACCTAAGCCAAATGTCTAATAACACTGTGAATTTCAGTGAGATAGGTTAAGGTTCTGTGTACCCCATTTTCAAAAAAACGTTTTTGTAGCCTTAAGGTCACGTGACCAATGAATTGAAAAAAATTACTATCAACGTCTTCATAATGTGGATCTACATCATCTCCCAAGAAATCTTTGCGATATCTTTAAACCTCCGTGTTTTATGAGCGAAAATGGTTACTTCCTAATTTGCATAATAGTCAAGCCTTAATACACTTGAGTTTTCCAAACCAGTGTTTACCAAACACTAATTTATAACTACTATTTTATGCTTTCTCTACTTCAGCACCTTCTTCTCCAGTTAACATCTGCAGTTCTTTGACGCCTCCACAAAACTCTTTTGGGCCCCGCCTTAAGATCACATGGAACAGTCCACGTATTAGGAATGGGATTATCAGAAAATACACTCTTATGCACAACTACTACAACACGAATTCCGCAAGAAAAAGAGTTGATATCAACATATCTAACGATCGTGACTTTGTCATAAATGTCACGATGATGGGCATATTGTCATACCAGATCAGTGCGACCACAATAAAAGAAGGACCCTTTACACCTGGAAACGTGACCATTCCTGCTTATGGTAAGTCATTTATTCATTTTTAGTGAAAACAACTGCAGTCTTAATAAGTGGGATCATCTCTTTCGGTACAGCACCATGGGCTTCACCAACAAATGTCTCTGTTACACTGTTAAACACCACGACAATCGGTGTGTCTTGGCAACCTATTCCTGATGATAAAATGAACTGCGACATCACCAAGTACGAAGTTAAATTGACCTTGTACGAAATAAGATGTAATGATGAAATCTTGATGAACACAAGCAATGCAGTACACGATGTTGCAGCGAAGGATACACATGTTGTGTTGCAAGAGTTGTTAATGTGTTCAGTGTATGGTATATCAGTAAGAGGATACACAATGGTTGGACCAGGACCTTATAGTAACACTGTTAACATTACCACACGAGGTAAGGAGCTTCGCCATAACTTTTAAGCAGAAAAATGTCACGCAAAACTGCATCCCGGAAAGTTGTGACCATGAAGTCAGGTGGATGAAAAGGTTGACACCATAGTAGAGGATTGATAAGGAGGAAGCTACTCTAGTCACACAGAGAATCAGACATTTCAGTTTGAGAAATATAAACTAGCGCTGGTTGGTAGTATATCAGACAGCAAACGCTTGCTACGCATGCTTCAGTCGATAGAAAAATGTAGATACCAACACGTGCAGGAAGGCAAGTATGTCGACAAGTACGTTGCACTGTTTTCAGGATAGAGAGGCAGCCAGTTTGGAAGCTATAGGAAGTACGACGGTATGCAGAGAAGAAAACAGACAAGATTTACAGGTTGGGAGGCAGGTAAAAGAAATGCAGTCAGAAAGACAAAAGAAAAAATAAAGCAGACAGACAGGCTGGTGATCAAGAAGACAAGTACCGTATTTACTCGAATAAGCGCCTCCCCCGAATAAGCGCCCCCTTTGGACAAAAAAATTTAATAAGCGCCTCCCCCGAATAAGCGCCTCGCACCTTGTTATAGTATACTAATACCAGTACTGTTGTAGTAGTCATATAACATTGATATTATTGATATTAAGAGGAAAGCATACTTTGACAGTTGTGTACGCGTTTCCTCCAGCTGAATAAGCGCCTCCCTCGAATAAGCGCCTCCCCCGAATAAGCGCCCCGTTTACGACGTGAAAAATTTAATAAGCGCCGGGGCGCTTATTCGAGTAAATACGGTATGTACAAATAAAAACTAGACCGAAAAGTAGGTCAACAGACCAATACAGTAATAGATTTCATATAAATGAACATTTCCGTTTTTAAGGAATATTATCCTTTAACAAAGACACAAGGGGGACAGCAATTGACAGCAAAAAAGATGTCATAGTTGGAGTTGTGGTGGTGCTTTCAATATTAGCTGTTTTAACAGTTGGACTCGTAATCATTTTAATAAAACGGTACGAAATGTAATATTAATTTGTTCAAGCATTTCTATAGAATATAAGTTATGCTTTCTATGGTTTAGTACTATATACCATTGGAATTTGTTTCAGACGCAACAAACGTAATAAAAAGGACAGGACGATCCCGGTGAAGATGTCCGACGTGTATTCTAAACGCGGCTGTAGTAGAGGAGAAACCAATCAAAGTAATTACGACTGTGATGATGGTAAGCCTAAAGGTCCGGACACACGATCCATTTCCTGAAACATTTCTGCAAAATATCGCGCGCAATAAAATGTTACATTGTGTGTCCCCCCCTGCAATGTTACACCTTGGTCCATACCTGCAATACTGCGCGCAATTTTAAAGGGGTGGACATCCGGCGCAACTGTTTGTTGCGTGCAATGTTGCAGAGAAAGTTGCGAGAAAAATTGCATCACGTCCTCGGGCTTTACTGTACCTTGGAATTCAGATTGGCTCAGGCCATAATGGAGTATTCCACTGCCATACATGGCCGTGACCGTACTGTAAACACCAACTATAGTAGGTTTCCCAAAGTTTTCTTTGGAACCTTGATGTCCATAATGCATATCTTTTACATGGTTTTCTTACGATTTCGGAAATGAAATGAAGCATGTACGTTAGCATAACTTGAAGATGTAAACGTTTTAGTCGAAACTTAAACTTATATCTTCACTATCTCTTCTTTAAGCAGACGATGAAGTTAACTATGTCAACGTTATCGACATATGTCCATTGTCAGTGTATAATATACAATTTTTGACACCCAATGGGGACATTAATGAATCTAGACTCAAACAGGAATTCAAGGTAATTAAACATTTTAAATGTGCTTTGAACCTTAGAATGGTCTACTGCTATCAATTCCAAAGTTTCTTTCACTTTTTAACCACAGAGCATATCAAATAAACCACGACATGAATGTACCTATGCAGAAAAACCAAACAATAAAAAGAAAAATCGCTACAAAAACATTGTAACCTGTAAGTACTCTTTCCAAATGAATGAAAATGAAGCACAAAAGTGTTCTGGCACGACGGTACGGTGACGAGTTCGAGAAGGGGGCGAACTTTGCCTGCCCCTTCCTTTTATTCTGTGACACCAGATACCTAACTTGACACGTGTCTACCCCAGAGCGAGGCTAGGGCCCTCGTGGTCGCGGCATGCCCCTTGAAAATTATCTAGTCGCAGCATAAATGCCAATTACTCGTTTTGATCATAATAAGTGGTTATTGTATTGTTTAGAAAACGGAAGAACAAGCCACATAAATATAAATATAGAAAGCATGACATCTGTTTTTCAGTGTAACGTAACTGTTTTATCAATACAGACGATCATTCTCGTGTTGTCCTGGAAGATGAATACCAGAACAACGAACCTGGCACTGATTACATCAACGCATCGTTTATACGTGTAAGAATACAGACTATTTGCTTAATGTTCTTTTTGTTGACGTAACAGTAACAGTGACTATGTCTGTCCACATTAATTAGGGGTATAATGGGTCACCAAGGACATGCATTGCAACACAAGGTACGTAACAGTTGCCGTCAAAAACTGTTCTTTATTCATGACTACTTTCAGATCTAGTTGCATAGCAACTATAATCACTATCTAACTGACCTGTTTGTGTATTATCAATAAGCTCGTTTGAACCAATTTTAGGTCCTTTGCCTGATACGGTGAAGGAGTTTTGGCAAATGGTTTGGCAACAAAATACTGCAACAGTCGTCATGTTGACAAACCTTATTGAGTTGGGAAAGGTGTGTTCAAATTACAATTTCCAATCTCATTAAAAAATATGTATTACACGATTGCCCTCAGTGCAAACTATTTTGCCCTTTTCTCCATTAGGCAAAGTGTCATCAATACTGGCCTAAAAGAAGTGAACAATATGGAGACATCACGGTGACCAATCATCAAACGCAAGTGTTTGCTGACTTTGTCATACGAACGTTTATTCTGTCCAAGGTTGGTTATATCAATACAAGTTCAAAGTCTGCCGTTGTGTTAACTAGCGTGAGTTTTAGCCCCCATGCACGTTGGCTTGTCCCACTCAAGTCTGGTATATTTTTCCAAACAAGGGCTTTCTATTGAAATGACTCTCTCAGACCTAATTGAGTCAATTTGAGTATTTCAGTATTACACTTTTTTCAGACTGGCAAAACAAGTCGCCGAGTACGTCAATTCCATTTTACTGCTTGGCCAGACAAGGGAATTCCCCAGAATGCTACTTCAATACTTGCCTTTAGAAGGAAAGTACGCAAGGAGACGCCTGTCAATGCTGGCCCAACCATTATCCATTGCAGGTAATGCAATAAGGAATTGTTATGTTATCGGCTCAACCATCATTTTGAAGCAAAATGAATACAAAAGTTTCTACAACCGTTTCTCGTCAGCGTTTCAAAAAAGTATCATCAGATTTAATTCGAAGTTGGGAGATCATAAAAAGACAAAACGTTTCTCATTTCAGCGCTGGTGTTGGACGAACAGGTACCTACATAATGATTGATGCGATGCTGGAACAGGCAAAACATCGACAGAGTTTAGATATTTCCATGGCCGAATACTTGCAAATCATCAGAGAAGACAGACCTTCTATGGTGCAGACAGAAGTAAGAAGCTCATTGAAAATAGCAACCTAGCCTCCTCCGCAGGCAACTCGTTGGGCTTCCTTTGGTAACGGTTATTGGGCTTCCTTTGTAGCGGTTATATTAACCGTGAGCTGAGACTGCCTTTCCTCGATCCTTCTTTCTCTATTCTCTCTCTTCCACTTCTCTTTAACAGGAAGACAATTTATGACTGAGAATTGAGTTGAGTTTACACAAGCTATGAAACTTTTATATTTTCTTCTTATCTCATAGGATCAGTACATATTTGTACATATGGCTGTGTACGAAGCACTGTCGTGTGGTAATACAGAAATCGAAGCTCACAACTTGCCTACAACTTTGAAAATCCTTTCAATTGTAGATAGAGATAAGAACAAAACAGGCTTCGCACTGGAGTTTCAGGTAATGAAAAGAAGAATATATAATAGCTGTGTCAATGTCATCTAGCGCTTGCACACTAATTGGGGGACACTATACTCTCAAACTCACTACCTCTACATTAAATAGTTTTCATACATCGCTCAACTCACATGTTGATTTTTGCTGAGGGAGGAAAAACCACAGAACCTGGAGAAAAAACCGTCGTGGCATGGTAGCGAACAACACATCAAACAAACTCAGCTCACATATGATCAAGGCGCTCCAACTGGGACTCGAAACTCGGACCACAGCGGTGAAAGGCCGGCGCACGTATTATCGGCTCGGCCAACCATGTCACCCATGTTTATGCTGATTCATCAGCACTAAGGCATGATATTGCTATCGTTCCTTTTTCAGCGTTTAAGAGTTCTTACACAAAAGGCCGAAGAACTAGAAGAAAAATGTACAATTGGACTGCAGCCGGAAAATTTCCATAAAAACAGATATCCTGATATTATTACTGGTAAATATAACAAAAACAGATAATGTATGAATTTTGACATACAATATTGTTAAAGTCCTTGATAATAAATTCTTCAGAAAACATCACAACTACTAGCATTTTAGATTAATATATATGGAGACATAAAAAGTGGCCAAGATTGCAGGCCATATATAACGTTTCTGTCTTTGTCTTCACAGTGGATGAGAGACGTGTTGTTCTAAGTGTAAATGATGAAGATGAGGAAGATTATATCAATGCTTCGTTTGTTGATGTAAGTCATTGGGCGACGTACATTTCATAAGAAAACACTCTTGGATTTTCTTAAGATTTTCCTTAATTCTGTCAAATATAGCTCTCAAATGAATAAAAAAATATTTATAAATGTAGGCATACTTATGTCTTCTTTGTTCAGACTTACAGAGATCGTAACGCGTTCATTGTAACACAAGCTCCTTTGGAAAACACGGTGGTAGATTTCTGGAGAATGGTGATGGACTACGACATAGGAACCATTGTCATGCTCAACAACTTACAAGAAGGAGACCAGGTAAATGGCAAGGATGTTTTAGTTTTGACGACGGTACTCTCATGATACAGTGTTGATTAAGCTGTGGTAAATATTAATCATCAGTAGATGTAGGTAGATGATGATGATCATAGTCATAATATTGATTTAATATTGATGTTTTGATCAGGCTATCGGACACGGGAAACCGTTTTTTATTTCTTTTATAAAATAACTAACACGCAAATAGACAAAAGCAGGAAAAAAGAAAACACCGGCGAAAAAACAAATTGACGTGAGCGTGTTTGATACTCTCATCAAACACGGGTTTTCAGCCAATCAGAGCGCGCTTTAATTATATAAGAGTTATTTTATAAGATGACGATGAAAACAAAGTTTTCACACTTTTATAATAATTGCTTTTGGAAAAGAGGAACGATGGGCTGATAAATTAAATGTGGTGTAAACATCGGCTGAGTATTCGAATAATTTTGAAGGTTTTCCCTCAATATTGGCCTGAACAAGAACCAATGACATGTGGAAGCATCGTAGTGAAGTCCGTGAAAGTTGAATTTTTGGATGAAGTAGTTGCACGAGAATTTCATGTTATGGATTCTGTGGTAAGTAGCCACTACAGGACAACAGAAATATAGAGGTAACCACTGATCCAATCAGGTCGACATACAAAGACAGACAGACGACAGACAGAGAGACAGACGGACGGACGGACAGACAGACGGACGGACGAACGGACGGACAGACAGATAGAGAAAGAGACGGACGGACGGACGGACGGACGGACGGACGGACGGACGGACGGACGGACGGACGGACGGACGGACGGACGGACGGACGGACAGACAGATAGAGAGAGAGACGGACGGACGGACGGACGGACGAACAGACGGACGGACGGACGGACGGACGGACGGACGGACGGACGGACGGACGAACAGACGGACGGACGGACGGACGGATGGACAGACAGACAGACAAGCAGACAGACGGGCAGACAGACAGGCAAATCAATAAACAAACCAACATTTTAGTGTTAGAACACTAGCGAACACGGATACTAGCTAAGGCGAAGACAAAAGGTGGCAAACAAGTAACTAGATTTAGATTTAGATTTATAGAATCGTTGGTCCATTAGACTGATTCCATAAGTCGGTCTGTTTACTCTTTAATTGGGCTTCCTGTGGTGGTCCTCACACTTATGGAATCAGTCCAGTTAGTCCATCAGATAGCACATTTATAGGCAGAACCTATCATACAATAAGGTATAAACTCATTTTAATATCCGGTTTTCTGCAGAAAAGTCTCTACGTGCTGCACTTACAGCACACCAGTTGGGCTGAAAAATGCATTCCTTCCAGTTCTCAAAGTGTACTGCATTTACTTAATGAAGTAGAGAATTCTCAACAAAAGCTTGCTGATAGTTCACCAATACTCGTTCACTGTAGGTAAGATAGAGTTAATCAAAGACTGTAGAACGTCTATTGAGTATAACGGGCAAGAAGTACTAAATCCTCATAACGTGAATATTTATGACTGTTATAGCAACGGTGTTGGTCGTAGTGGAACGTTCTGTAGCCATCGTCTCAACACTTGAACGAGTCAAACAAGAACAAGCACTGGACGTCTTTCAGACCGTTAAGTCTATTCGTACTAACAGACCTGGAGCAGTGCAAACTTTGGTAAGTGGAAGCAAGGATGATCAACTTGAACATATAGCTTTAAATTGACTTCGCAGACCAGTCCCGGTATCCGAGAGTGACATGTACACGAGAAGTCCTCAAATACAATCTACAGCGTCAATTTACATCAAACACTAAATAACTAGTGAAACAAGGGAGACAATCACAGGAAAAGCGCAAGGTTGAAGAGCCTTCATCGTGTCCTAACGGAAATCGTTTGTAATTATCTAAAATTTCTCATTTGCATTCCAGATTCAGTACAAGTTCTGCTATACCATGGTCAAGGAGTATCTAGACATATTCAGGAACTATGCTAATTTTCAAGCATAACCATACTAAGCGTTATGGATGAAAATCTAGACTCGAAACTTCCGTGGTGAAGAGTAGTGCATGTGCTATGGGAACTAATTATAGACAGTTTTTAGATAGATAAGTTGCAAAATAGCAAAACATATAATCATTGAATATAGGAGATATAACACAAAGTGAAAGATTAACCTATGTAGAATCACACTGAAAATCACTCAGAAAAAATCTGAGTTCCAAATAGGAAGTTCTTTTCCATCTAGAACTCAGATTGTTTTATGAGTGGTTTTAGTGAGATTTTACGTGGGTTAATCTTTCTTTTTGCATAACATGTGGAAATAGTTTTTAATCTTTCTTAACTCCTCTCAAGGAGAGCTCGTTGCAGGTCATCTGTAATACCTGTTGTATATAGCATTTAAGATTTGCTTGCCAAATGGCCCTTTTACACCAAGTAAACTAGTTAAACTAAACCTGGTTGAGTTTTTTTTTTCATTTTGTCAATTACACTTTTCAGTTTTCTAGAGATTTTGTTTCGTCAAACCACTTTTAAACATGTCTAACTTGTTGGCGTGAACAAGGTAGATTCAGCAATATGCACGTTATGTAACTTGTGGTGAAACCAAAGAACACATATATTATCAATGTGGTTATTTTATTATTTCATAAAAAAACAATCATACATTTTCTTATGTGTTCCATCTATCATGCATGGCAAATCTCTATTATGCACTAACAATAATAAAAACAACAAACTTTTGGTTTACAATTCAATCTAGTCTAACTAATACAACTACTATACATCTATAATCAAGAAAAATAACCCTTATACAATTTTATTGGACTAAGGGTAATATGATTTGGTATGAAAATAACATAATACTGCTTCCCTATGGGATTGAAGATATTTGGCTTCTGGTATCACTACACATTGGTCTGCAAAGAACCTTACAAGAGCCTCTTTTTGACAGGTCATTAACGTTTGTACTTTTTTAAATCGTTTATCTTGTCGGGCAGATTGCTTTTGAAAACCTACAACTAATGTACTCAGAAATTCCGACACATTCAAAGGTTCATTGAGAAGAGGGGCTGCCTTCAACTGGTTCATATTTAGTTGGTCTTTCCGAATTTCTAGATATAAACGCACTGAACAAACCTCATCTAGATTACAGAATTCCTTTGACCATTTTACTGAGTACTTTTTGTTCGCATTTGGTTTCAGTGCATACCCTACGAGCAGATGCCCTACTTTCAACGTTGATTTCATCAAAAGTACTAAGATGCTCTGTTCACAGGGTACGCACTGCAAGACTCTTACTAGAGTTTCATTTCATTCTCTACTTACAAAATTTATTTTTCTTGTCAGTTTTAACAATCAGCTAGCGCTGGCTGGGCAAGTACAACGGCGATATTTCAATTATTTACGTATTTACAATAAGTCATATTTACGTCTCTTAAGAACTGCCTTTGTGTTTGTGGCGTGACCGACCATTTCCAATTTCTGTCACAGGAATAAGTTTACAGCCCATACTCGTCCTTGATGCTACATTCCACTGTTCACCACTTTTTCCTCCATAAATCGTAAGATTACCAAGGTTTTTCGAGCCTTCGGCAAACGTTGGTCTGGAGTGAATTTTTCTGCTGTGGAAGTTTGTTTTTACTTCCTGACGATAAATAAAGAACATTCAATTTTAGAATGAAATGCTTTGATAAAAGGGGAAGGGGAGGAAATGGGGGCGCAGGCTATTTTACTTCCGGTATGTTCGCACGCTGAGCTATGACCCGAACGTAAACAGTATCTTTTTCTTGCAATAGTTAAGCAACAGAGGGAATGTTCTTAAACCATAAACAAAAAGGTTTTGTTATACACTGAAGGCTGAGATCCAGGCGTTTCCGGGAGTTCACTCTTGAAGTGAGTTTTATGATAACTGATAGCATCTGGTTTGTCTTCTACATAATCCTATTCTCTCATACTCTCCTCCCCTCTACACCCCAAGTCCCCCACCCCACTCCTGTCTGTCCCTTTGATAGGAAAATGAAGTGATGCATGGATTTGTTGAAGGCAGTCTTACCTGAAATAACTGACGCATGGATCGAGTTTTATTCTGTTTTCCAAATTTGATAAATGTTTGTGTAAATTCACTTTGCCATGCATACTCGTTGGATTCTGACGATGTAATAACTGTGATGCGACTATAAGAATCTCGATGTCGGTGTCTTCGAAGTTCTTGAAGTTTGTGTACTAAATGACCAGAGTAGCTATAATCTGCGACGATAAAAACCCGCTTGGCGTTGCAATTACTCAGTTGTTTGAAGATCTCATGAATGGCAAACATTTCCTTGTTCTCAGTCAGCCCATCACCATTAATGTCCCACATCAAAAGAGCCCCGTTGCTCCTTGCAGGCCCTGTTAAATATAGTACCAAGGTATCCACACACCAACGGGATCTACAGAGTTTCGCCAGGTAATCCGTTACACCAAAGTCGGTTACAGCTGCTACGGCATCTTGGGTTGATGGGTCACCATCCACTGCCAATAAAAAAAATATCTGTTAATAAACCATAAATGAAGGGTCGTCTTTGACATACAAATTGCTAAGTGCGGTCTGGTTTTCATGCTTTTTAATAACAATAAATTTTATTTAACGATGGTGACCAGTTTAGCCAAGGACTAATCTACCACTGGGCCAGAGACTAGAGAAGGCTAGAGACCTTAATAGTTCAAGCTATGGGTCCAGTCGGTATCAGACAATCAATACTAAGGAAATGTTTATTTTATCCCAAACACAAAATGATATAAAGTAAAGGGGCTTAGGATCATTTACTAGCTTAGAGGTGATTATTGTACAAAGACTTATAACAACTCCTGGTAAATCCACTTGAAGATGGATTCGCAGCCTTTGATCACAGTATAAAAAACACGCACGTTCTAAGAGAGACTGCAGCGAGCACACCGACGTTTGGGGTGAGAATTAGGTAGTGATGATAGCAGTTGACTTAACTCGGTAAAGAGCGAAGAGAATGTCTTTTAAACTACCGATTGTTAACGCCCCGACTCTTGACCCTAAGAATACAGTTAATGAAGGTAATATGTCTGAATAAACAACCGAATAAGTTACATAGAGACTTTTCCGTTTCGCTTGAAATATTTTCAAGATTTTCTTTCCAGAACATTTTTTCAAGTTTAATACTGTATCAATAAGATTAGTACAAAGAATCATAGTAGAATAGTAAGCCGAAGACTTCTAGGTCACGTAATAAGTTGCGCAGCACTATGGCACTGTTCTGGACCTTCTGCATGAAAGCAGAACTCAAACAAAGTTCATCATTCTCTACGGAATCAGCAAAGCAACCAATCTGAGCATTGCTTTAGTTTAATAAAGCTTCGTGTAACCCGGAGCGAGAACACTAATTCTCGCGTTCAATTAACTAACTATCGGCTTGGTTTCGTTGACTTTTACGTATGTCTTCTTTGAGAGTTCGTTAACACGCGTCCACGATCTCATTTTGCCCGAGGGTTTTGTTCAAATGGAGTTTAAATTAGTGCAGCACGTCCCAAAATAAAACAAATTGAAATAGATAAAATAACATTGGCGGCAGGATTCAATCATAACCAAATTAAACTAAAATCAGCTGTTGTGTTTTGGCACGCGTAGGGTTCAGGTACGCACGTCCCGGTTGGCTGAAACGTTCCGCCGTTGGACGAGAATCGCAGTTTCACGTACTGAAGAGCGTATTATGAGAAAAACATTTGTTTTTCATTACTGTAAACGCCAACCCTCATTAACTTTAAGTGGGACGTGATGCGAAAAGTACGTAACTTTTAAGCGTAAAAGCGGCCGAGCGATTAAGTTAACCACCGCAAGCAACAAATCATGAAATTAATAGATCCTTATATGGCGCTATACTCATTGTAAAAATATGAATGCAAGCTGATTACCTCACTTGAAATTTTGAATCTGATATCTGGATGTTTAATAATGCACGATATGAACTTCCTCATGGTCTATAAGTTGCCAAATGAAAAGGTCTAAACTTAGTCTTCTATGCATCCTGTAACATCATTAACCTTGTAGATTTCTGCTCGCTAGTTATTAACTCGTGCCAAAGCTTAAGAAAATGAACCGTAACAAAATTTTCATTAAAAAAGGTTCTACATTCCTTAATGATTAAAACAAAGTCGTTCGTGAGAAAATGTATTTGGCAAGTAGCTGCTAAATCATGACAGAATTGTGGCTAACAAATTAATTGGAAAGGAACCGATAAACTACGTGAACATGGAACAAACGAGTGACGTGGGTGCAGAAAATTCATTGATGAAATTTGTTCTTTCCATAGTCAATGAAATCACGTTCTAGGCTTGGAGATTAATTGTTAATAAACTCTACATTCACGTCTTTGTGTATCCAGGGAGTGCCCCGAATTTGTTAAAAATTTACTGAGTACAAACAGATTTATTGCCAAAAATGAACTTCGGCTTTTCCAGCTATAAAGAAGAACCAGCACTATGTTTTCAAACTACAAAAACATCGTCACTGCAGCTCCCTAAGGTGATAATGTTTGAGTAACCGAGACCTGTGAGATCATTTTTGTGCCAACACGAATTAATTCCATCATTTAGAAACGCAATTGCTTACAAAGTGAAAAACGTCCCGCGGTCTTCCTGCTGGGCCTCGCCATTTACGCTTTCCTTCGGAATGACTTTGATGGGAGGAACAAGTGGTACCGGCTTCATTAAGCACTCAGCAACTTCCAAACTTTAAGAAAATCTTTCTTATATTGAAATAACATATGTGACTACTGACTTTGTTGACATATTTACCGTTTGAATTAAGTGAAAAGCTTTAACGAAAACAACTGTGAAACACCCCGCAACAATGACCTGGCATGATGCGTGTTCAGTCAAGCAACTGCTTAGTTTCTTTTCTTGTGTTTAAAAGAGGCTTACAGCCCAAAAATGTCTCAAGAACTGGAAAAGTAATCGACAATGTCCAAGTTAAGACTAATTACTGAAAGCTCATTGAACCGTATGTGACCTGGTTGCTAGTTAGCACATTACCGCGCCGCTAAAGAATATCAACACTTTTTCAACAAGTTTTTTGCGCTTCTAGTGTAAAAGCGGCGTGAAAATCCAGTATAGATTAATTATAATGGTATGTTTTTCTTTCTTTCGCAGGAACATCAAAGATTCTAAGCTCCTATCAATAACCCAATGAGGAAAATAGAGCAATTAAAAACTTGAAAAGATAGATTGGTGTTAACAAAAACCACGGAGATTCGTATTCATTAAGCACCTTTGAAGGACTTTGCCGACCACAATTTGCATCACATGCACTTAGCACTCCTAAAACAATAAGCGACTAAATTCAACTCTAAATTTACTATAAAATAAATTTACTTACATTCAATATTTCCATCGCTGCCATAGAATGTCGTTATGTGTTCTTTCTTGAATTGGTTATCCCGAAGAAACTGCCAAAACTTTTGCAGGTTTTTCGCGTGTCGCGGATGGGCCGTCAATGGCGTCCATCCACCGGACACCATCACAGCATAGTCGCATCTTTTAGAGATGCAAGTCTTTTGTGGAGCTCGCGGCACGTTAGAACACCGTGGAGAATTAGCGCACCGTTGATGTGGTGGTGAAAAAACTGCTACTTTTCTGCATTTTCCAAAGCCAAAGAGTCCATCTTGACAGGAAAGGATCTGCGTTTTGCTGGCATCACCATCCACGAAGACTAGAGGGAGGAAATCTATGTAGCACTTCTTACGCTTTTTTACCCGAACTGCATTTTTGCAGTGCGACTTCGTAGCTGCAATGATGCAATCGCCGGTTCCTGAAAACGTGAGATAAAAAATTCCCAGTCTGGATTTGAAGTTCAAAAAGCACAAGTATATAAAATCGGATTATTGTGATTTGTACTTATGATAATCTTTGACCGTAGCTGCTTACGTCTGCAGACTTAAGTGTATTTCTTATATTACACGCGGTTTTAGGACAGACAAACGCAATTTTTGAATGATAAATAGGATAAGGTTAAGTTAAACAATCCAATCGGAAGAAATAATATTTAGATTCCGTCTACTTTCAAATACTGTATTTCATATGATAAGTTTCCTAATAATTATACTCCCTTGGAAATATTGTAGGAATTCTCTTCTTTTTATCAACAAAATACAGGAGTTTTGGAAACTTTTCTAAATGTCAAAAACCTAATCTTGGCCTAAAATGTGGTAACTTGTAGAAACTTTCTTGTTTTGAAAATCCCAAGAAATTTCTCCAAAAATAATATAGATGAATCGATTTTAACAAACAGTTTTCGATGTACTTGAACTTAAAGCCTTTATTCCTCTGCAAACGCAAATGAATCAGATAACTAGTTACTTACCAATGAAACTGGCGGTAAGATTCCGGCGAGTACAATTAACACGATTACCATTTTCTTCCACAAAGAAAATATAAACAAGATGCCCAAAGTTCGCCTTGGGATATGGATCGATGACAATAACGCCGTCAATGTTACGATCATTGGGCAGCAGGCTACGGTGTTTGCGATCTGGTAATCTGGCTCTCAGTCTCTCGTTCGGATGGCCCTTCGCAGCCATGTAAACATTCATGTCCCGTCGAGGGATAGGAAGTGTTCGGTTGCAGTTGTGATTTGCCTGAGAGTTGATGCAAGGATGTTTACGCATCAAACTCACGGCTGCCTCAAGACGCATTTTCCAAATCTTTGTGCCATAGGTATTACGGTGCGAGGGTATCACAAGGCTGCTACTCCATCCAACTAGCTCCAACAGGAGAACGACGACGAAAAACACTAACTTCATTTCTTGAACTTAGAAAAATAAATCGGATAACACAACAAAGCTTTTTCAATTGGTTCACACGAAAAGCCTCTTAAAAACTCGGGCCACGTCAACTCAGTTGTTCCACTGTTGCTGATCTTCTACTTGAATACGCGCTTCTTCGACTAGTGAATATTAAAGAATGCGAGAGTCACTAACTTCCTTTTTTATAAATTTTCTCCGAGGGGAGACGTGATTGGCTCGCGGCATCTTCTAAAACGACACTAATTGAATTAGCAATATCCAGGCAACAGTGGAAGAAGATTTCACCAAGTGTGAGTTCACTAACTCGCCCGTTACCCATGATTCGCCGGATGGCCCCGCGACCCGCGTGGACGAGACCTTGATAATCTCTAAACTATTTTTTTTCTAAGACTTTTTTAGAAGGTTGCGGCTTGGTGTGGCAACGGTTTTGATTGCAAATACAGCCCCGGAAACTCGAAAAGGATTTCAAATTTACGTATATCTCACGCCCTCGGGAGAAATAATTTTTCGCACTGAATGTAAAATAGAAACTGGAACATTCTTCCACTTCGTTCTCCCACGTGGATCAACCGCTTTTTATAATTTCATTGTTTGAAAAATTAGGAAACATTGTGAAAATATCTCAACGAAAATTTGGTTGACACCTATTCTGTAGATGTGCAGATTGAATCAAAGGACCGCAAAAGAAGGCTCTTTTAATTGAACGAGATGATACTCGTAAGACGCTAATAACATTACAATCTAAAGCCGCCGAGAAAGTAAACAGGGGGCCTGTGTTATTCTATCCTGAATACAGATCGTTGAGAAAAACCACCACAAGCCTTCACGCATCTGAAAAATCTTTGCAGGGTTTGCATTTTTTTCTCAACGTTGGCAGTTAAACAGGAAAGTCGAAGAAATGAGTAGACGCAACACAATTTGGATTGTTCCTTTTTGGAAGTGCTTTAAGACTTAGGATGACCGCCACTGAGCATAAGCTGTACTTAGTACTACTGTTGCCGGTCGTCTAATAAAATCCATCCTCTAAAGGTCAAATTAAAGTGTCTCACTAAAAGAACTTCAATAATGCATAAAAAATGACGGGGCAAACATTATTCTATAGTCATTGAATTCCAAAGTTCGGCTGTCAAGTGTTGAGAATTCAAAAACTATCCTGTTGTCGGCACAAAAACTTCATCCGCGCATTGATCAAACGAATGCTGTTTACTCCTAAAGATTCGGTATGTTGTGATGCGAATTTATTAAATCGAAAAGCCTTTAATTGTGAAAAATTACCTAATTTATAGAACAAAACCCACTGAGAAAGGGGGCGGTAGCTATTGTTCTCTTCTTAATAAAGCTTGCCGCGCTTATACTTTCACCGCTGAGATTAAATGGAGCGGTACTCGGGCACGATACTAAAAAGGAATTGAACTCTGCTGAACATCAGATTGTTTTTCGCTTAATAAAAAGTCGGTTTTGCACCGCTATGATAGTTCGAAAGAATAAATGACTTGTCGGCAAAGTACGTTGCATGCTAATGTCCATGGAGGGGACCCCGAAGTAATTCATTGTCTTAGAGAGCACCGCGGTTATTTAGCACTGACACTTGACAAACCGAGGCAATAAAACATTCGTAATATTTCTTCAAGACGTAAGAAATTTTATTCTCAAAGGGAAAACTAAAGGAAAGGCTTTATTTTAAATCTGCCAAAACTATTTTTGTAGCTTTTTTGAGAAGGCAACATAACGCGTCCTTCTTGCAAAAAAAGACCTGTCGATATAGTTCCAACAACATATTCAAAAACCTCCCTCAAACGCCAATCTATTTCAAACATTATGTTCAAATTATCCCACAAAATCTACAGGAATAAAAACCCAAACTATGTTCTTAGTTTCCGATAATAAGCCGAGGTGGTCAATGTCTTCATTCAACGCAGGGAACCTGCTTTTATGAGCTCATTTTAGAAAAAGCTCACAAAATCCCGGATTTCCGTCATGGAATATGTGTTCACTATCCTGGAAAGAAGGAATGTTTAGAATTTAGTTATCCCCACAAAAGACTAAAAGATGACTTAAAACTGAAAGCATCAAAGCGTATAAACTGTCTCGAAGCTCTTATCAGCTGAAATACAATGTTACTGTGAGACTGAACAATAGTTTTATACGTCGACACCGAAACAACAGCCTTGAGTGAAAAAAACAACAACTTTTTTTTGAATAATCTTTTTCTGGCTTGTAACCAAATGAGTTAATTGTTTAAGGTTTGTTATGGCCAGAGTTTAACGAAAAGGAAAGATAATTTTGCTAGACTTTGCCAAAGCTAAATAATGAAAATTTCATTTCCGGTCGTAGAACGCAAGCACAGGTGTCGCTCAGTCAGAATTCTGTGGCCTTATCCAAACAATAACACCTCTAAGCGTAAAGGAATCGATTTGTACGCGTGTCTTGTCCTTGAAAGACGGCGGGACACTGGACTGTGCCTAATAAGGATTACAGTAAATATTGCTATTAGGAACATCATGGTGAAAGTCTAGACGAAATTTAATCCTTTGTTCCATGGTTTTTGTGCCACATAACTATCTGTTCTATCCCAAGCTTCGGAAATTAGTTTGCTCAGATTTAGACTTTAATAAACGTTCTTGATTGTTTTCCAACTGATGAAATGGCGTCACGCAGGTAGACGGGTGCGTTGGTCAAATTTGAATTCCAGGTTCGTGATTAATTTTGTATTTTTCCCCTTAAGCTCAGTACTAAATATAACTACAAGGCATTTTGTAGTGACCAAAGAAAATAAATCTTTAATGATGAAAAAGGGAACTAAGGGAACTGAACAGCAAAAACATACAGACGAATCAGTCGACCAACAAAAGTAATACAAAATGACGAGAGGAAAAAGAGATCAATAAACCTTATTATCCAAAAATGTATCTTCATTTTGTTTCGCTGAACACCCAGTTCTACCAACTGAGTTAGCCCGGCTCAGATGCCTGTAAGATTGAACATTCAAGATTATTCAACAAAGAGGAAAGGATAGATACCGGGCCCCATGCAGTACACAAAGAAGATTATATCAAAAGACCACGAGAGCTATAAATGTGGTCCTAATATGATGACTGAGAAATTCCAGAAATTATGAGGACGAAATTGTGTGTGTGTTCCCTTGGCACAGCGGCAGCTCTTTGAAATCCAATATATTAGTAATGGTGGCAAAAACCTAATTCCCCGACTAAGAGATGACTATATAAAGATATCTATAGTTAAGAACCAATTTTTGAATTATACAAGTCAATACCGATGTCAAATAAATGAAGGTAGTACATATTGTAGTATCGCTTACCGAATACCTTTTTAAACTTAAGACGCGGTAATTTTCCGAGTTCTATAAACGGAAGAAGTTTGAAGTTTTATAAATCTTTACATCGTTTTGTCTTCGGTTTTAGGCAGGTCTTTAGTATGTAAGGTAACATTTTAAGAAAGCAATGGAATGTATTCTAAATGGTTTTGATGGCTTTAGGACGAAAAATGCCAGTTTTCTCTTGATGGGACTTATTTAATCAGTAGGATTTCTTGTCGCTTTAAAGCAAATCGTATTTTCCTATATATCAGGTTCATCTACTGATAAATGACTCGTTTTCGACCAGCTTTATCAATGGGACTTAGAACTGACTACAAAAACCTAGATTATCCTCATAATGCATGCACTAGGCGGAGATGGAGGGGTGGGGCAGTTGATGATGGGAACCAGTATTTCACACCGCATTGAACAAATATTGAGTCCAATACGGAAGGACAATATCAATGTACATAAGCATTTGCAAATTCTTTTTGAGACATTTCGAGGCAAGCAGAAAGGCGTGGATCGCATGATCGAAGTTCACGAAGTCGGCTTATTTTATTTATTTATTTTTAGTCGCTCCCTTTTTCTTGCTTAATCCTTCCTTCCGTTACTGTTAGTAACCTTTCTCCCTTTTAACCCTACTTATACTTCTGTATCTTATTTGTTTAATCGAACCGCTAGACTACCTCAAGTTAGTCAGTCTTTGCTTTGTCGGTGTCTAAATAAAACACGGAGAGTTTCCCATGTGATTTATAAATAGTCAAAAAGGAAATATTTGTATTAACTCTCGACTGACAGACGCTGCAATACTAACTGAAGAGGAAGCAGAATAAGTACGCGGCAAGTTAAGCCACACCTAGTGTACAATACTTGAACAGTGTACACTTGAATACCACTTAGTGCAACGATTATTATATGCTGGATAAGTGTCTATTTGGGTGGCCACTGTCTTGTTTGTAAATCTATTATATTGTACTAATGGGGTCTCTAAAACAAGGGCTAATAATCTAGATTACATGATAACTAAACGGCCTTGTTTTGTCGCAAAGTCTGAAAGACCTTTGCGTTTATGTAAAGTGACGATAAACAGGAGAAGACTAAAGTAAATAACGGGAGGAAGGAGGTTGGATGCTTTTCCTTTCTTTTAACGCATTTATTACTAACTAGTCACTGACCCATTTTATTAATTGTTAAATTCCCAAATTCGACGCTCATTCAGTTGGAAAATGCATGGGGAGTCTGCGGTTCAGAGTAAATAAATCAGAGGATTACAAGAATAGTCGTTAAAAATTGGCTATGCTCCCTACAGGGTATTACTCTTCCACACACATCCGAACACTCCGGTACTTGCGGTTAGTTTGTCACTCAATCTGCTGGTTTTTGAGGTTTTGCTCGTTTGTCAGTGCTGTTCTATGACAATCAGTAAGAAGATCAAATAATCACAATAAAACGAACGATATTTATTCTTTATCGAGTTTTCAGTACTCGAATACTCTGACATACTGTTAGGTTTGCTGGTATATAAGCTGTATATTTATAAGCTTCTTTTCTTTTTTCACTTGTTTTTGTTTGTTTGTTTTTGTTTTGTTTTTTCTCAAAACGTGGGCTCACGTTTGTTCTGATATTTTTGTATTCTGCATTGTGCGACACCACTTTCATACATACTGTATCTCAGGCTCTAAAGTTTGGGCTAAGGTCAGCGAAGTAAAGATGCTTCATAGCGTCTTCTGCCGAAATTCTGTGTGCTGGGTTGAGGACCAATAGTTTCTGTCAAAATAGAAAAGGGAAAGAAAGAGATAGGGACTTTTAATACTGTATTTAAATATTCATAGTTTTAAAGTAGATAACTACACTTTCCACAGACGCTCTTCCTTATGAATGTTTATCCATTTATTTAGCAGTCAAAAATGTAATACATTTAGTTCTGAGATTCCTGCGATCTGTCCCACAATGGGATTCTCTGTCCCATCAACTCTACGCGAATCTGAGAGCCTGTTCTAAGTTTACGCTTGGCCTAGTGTTAGTTGACCTAAAGGATATCACCCATGCAAAGAAGTCATAATTATTCAGATCTTGATCACATGTCCTCATAACTTTGATTTAGAACTGATCAGCTGTCTCAAACTCCCATTTGTGAAGCTCTATTGCTTTAACGTGGACGTATTTCATAAGAACGTGACTTTAAGCACACGTAATTTTCATGAGCAGCAAGTGAAATGTGTTTCTCTTTAAACTCCCGATCTGGTTCAACAGACTTCACCGAAGAACGTGATCTTGAGTTCATATGGCTCAAAGCTGGAATAACAGGGGTGAAGTACAGTAGTTATGGTAAATGTACGTGATAGAGGGTGCAAAGCCCTCACTAGTCAACAGTGTGATAATTCTAAAATTACAGTATGTGTTGGTATGGATGCCTTCAGGCTGCTGTTTGAATAACTACGTGTATTTGAGTCAAATAAAAAATCGCAAATGTGAAGGCATTTGTTGTAAATATAAGGTTCCAGGACTGCTTTGCATGTGAAGGCATGAAAAACGGTCACCTCACATCTTTCTCTAATTTGTCTAATGTCTACTAGGGGAATAACGATGAAGCGAAGATGGAAACTCCTGGGAAAGCGCTGACTGTTGAATTACTGTTGCCATATGGCGGCATTTAGGGATGGAGACATACATCACATCAGCCACAGGCTCGGAAAGAAAAGGAAAAGAATGAATTACAGCCCGAAACGGAGTAATGCTTTCCCGTGTTGTCTACTTTTGCAAATGCCCTCTTCTTAAATCTAAATGGGGTCATTTTCAAGAATGGAAGCCCACAGTTAGACCTAAATAACCCAACATCCCGCGTGATTTGGTGATTTCTGGATCCTAGACTGCCTAGATGCTGAATGTTACATGTATTTCAATCGCTAGTTTATTTGTTTGTCTTTTTTTTCTTTGACTAAAAACGCAAATTTGATGCAGCAGTATTTTTTAAATTGCGGCAATCCTGCCATGGCACAACGTCTAGCCAATAGACCCTGCACAACAGAGTGAACTATGCATGCTTTTTGTGTACGAAAAGGAAAAAAATAAAATCAAAAACAAATGGGCAAAGTCGTGATGAACGTCACAACTAGACCTTTGAGAGTGTATCGCAATAAAAAAAATCAGACTACTTCATAACTGGTTTATTTGTATCCTGCAAAACAGGAGTTAGTCGTTTTGGGGACAAAAATCTACATTTGCTCATCTCAATTTGCGTTTCAAGAATGTTCACAAAGGGATCCCAAACTCTTAAAAATCCCGTGCAGGAAAAACGGTTTTACAATACGCCGGCTGTTGCAAAAGTTGGGTGAGCTGAAACAGCATGCAGTACTGATGATGATGTATATTTATCAAGGAATCCAAATTTTTAGTAGTGCAGCTAGCTTTAACATCTATGTTGGAAACAATTGTGGATGCAACAGTTTCGAGGTTATTTTTGCAAGGAGTAGGAAATAGCGTAGAAACTATAATCTTGTATATGTACATCATTCACGATAAAGATAACGCTTAGGATTCGACGTTTCGAAGCCATCTAGACTTCATTTTCAAGAATTTATTTTGATCGATGAGACGGTGGCAACTTTACACAAATAATTTGGATGACAGTAAACTAAATAATTAACTAAATAAACTCTCATCGATCAAAATAAATTCTTGAAAATGAAGTCTAGATGGCTTGGAAACATGTACATCATACCTGTAGTAAGTCTCTACCCGCTGTTGATAGTTTAGGTACAACGAGTTCTAGTGAAACTGATGGTCCTTGTGGTGGAAGCTCCTGCGTGGAGAATAAAAATTTTGATGGTTGCTTCCAAGGTTATTATAGGCAAGGTTGGTTATTCACTATTCTGAAGTTAACACTCCCTTTGAATCATAGACTGTTCTGAAGGTCGTTTTCCCCAATTTATATTAAAATAGGCAATTGTTCTTCACATGTATTTTGATATTTCTCTCTTATGTTTTAGTAATCATTTCTTCAGGTACATTTGGAAAAGTGCATCCCCAAAACAGTCCCAGATTATATGCAATTATTATCTTTGGAGTGGTAAGTTCAATATTTGAAACAGTTAATAATCTGTTAATTAAGGTATGATTAAGTGATTGGTAACTCATTTCAATGATCACTTACCTTACGTACCCTAATCACTATAGAGAGTTTAGAAGTATGACAGTATAAAATGACATGGCTACAGCCAGAATTTCTGAAAAGGTTTTATAAACTTGGCACTACTACTCACTACCATGATCACAGCACAGCACAGTTCATTTCACACTCATACAAAAATTATTCTACTGTGACCCAACCCTTACTTTAATTGCTTACTATCAAGAGGTGTTACCCTTTATGTGTCAATCACAAAAATTAATGTTAGGGCTCTATAAATGCCAGAAATGGAAAGAGCATGTCAAACTTAGTGATCACTGAAAATCTCTGATGGTTATCTTAGAAATTGAAAAGCTGATGAATCTTAGGAGTACTGTTTTTTTTTATAAAGAATGTATTGGGTATTTATTTATTTATTTTGGGGCAGGTTTTGCCCCTCATCAAAACAAAAAACAAACAAACAAAAAACATATATTCTTTGTAAAAAAAGTCAATGCTTCTAAAATTCACCAATGCTTCAATTTTGAAGATGATCATCCAAAACTTTCTGTGATTACTAAGTTTGACATGCTTTTTCCATTTCTGGCATTGATAGAGCCCTAACATTAATTTTGGTGATTCACAGACATCGACATAAAGGGCTGACACCTATTGATAGTAAGCAATAGTGTATGATGCAGATATTGGTTGAGCACTATTACCATTTTTGCACTTGGTGCACAAGACTGTAACGAGCATAATAACAAGATAATGTTATCCAACATTGACACAGAATGGCATTGTTACAAATCTGAAATTTTCAACATTTATTTACCTTGTAATCAGGAAGCTTTGTCACATTGGGCCATGTTTCACTGTTTGGTGTTCCTAGGATTCTTATAAAGTGTTAAGGATGTCAACTACAATATTTTTAAAATGGCATCACAATCATTGCATTATTTTGTCTACTGAAAATATAAGCTAAGCCACCACAGATGGAACTCAAGCGCACTGAACATAGACACGAAAGGAAAAATCAAATGCACAGGCAGAAAAAAATAAGCATGCTACAGGTTCAATGAACATCTTCATTTAAATAAAAACATAACAAAATGATTTCAGATGATAGTTTCTTTGGATACTTGAATATTCTTCTAAGCTCATCATCAATATCATTTCCAGGAAACAAAGGCCGGCCACCATTTGCCATCTCTGTAAAGCAACACAAGAAAAATACAGCAAAGAAACTAGGACTGTGGATAGGATAAAGGAAGATGAGATTGAAGAAAAAAATGAGGAGGAATGAACTGCCACAATGTCATGTTAATGATGTAAAGCTTCTTACTGAAACTATTGATCATTAGTATAAACCTACTAATGGTCTCTCACACATCCTGCATTCTGATTGGCTACTCTACTAGAGGTCTAATTTGTGATACCCTACTAGTAGTGAAAAGTGCTGTTTTTGAGAAAAATAAATGATTTCAACTCAATTTAAAATTGTTTACGTCCATTTATTTGACCAATTACTAGGTTTTTTACTAATAAAAACAATTAGACCTCTCGTCCTCATGGACTATGATTCAAATAGCCTATTCAAGCTATGGCCTCATGGGGCTATTGACTTGTAGGCCATTTGCCCTCAAGGTCTAATTGTAACAGTATTACAGAGTATTTTAACTCTTTTCAAAATAGAAAAATCAGGTCATATGCTTATTGACTGAGTTAGGTTGGGCCAGACAGCAAAATATTTGGCTCACTGCACTCGGTCCGTATGGAATGACCTTGAGCCCAATATTTTTCTGTCTGGCCTTCCCACTCAGTCAATAAGTACATATTATCATATGACCCATATTTGGCCCTCTGCGCGCTCTTAAGAAATCTTAAGAAAAAGTGACATGAGCATCCTGTATCCGGATCCGGACCCATGCATATGCCAAAAAATATAATTTAAACAGTCATATGATAATTAAAAATACTTAGTGGCTGAGGTAGATCGGGCTGGATGTGTCATTTGTACAGACCTTGCTGCACTCGGTCCGTATGGCATGACCTCAAGCCAAATATTTTCCCATTGGGCCTTCCCACTCACTCAGTCAGTAAGTAATGTTAATGAAGTACTCACCAGCAAATATACAGCCAGCTGACCACATATCAATAGATGTTGAGTAAAGCTTAGCTCCCATTAAGACATCAGGTGGACGATACCATAGTGTCACCACCTGTAACAGTGCAGTATGTAAATATATTGTCAGTATTGCATTGACAATGGATTTATACATGGTATATAAAACATGTAAGGAACACCTCGAATGTATACTTAATGACACCAGTGCTGCCATTTTCACTGTCTACTGGTGTCTCTAGCAGTGCCTATTTTTGTAGTACAAGTAACTGAGGGATCATGCTCATTTGGTAATTGATTAGCGTACATGTGTTGACTTAATGAATGGAAATGTGTCAACTTGTTCAAATATACTGTAGGATGCAGCTGCCTACATGTACTCTAGAGAACACTACTAATGCTACCACTACTGTTAACCATATGTTTGTGTAGCTGCATTTTACAGTAAGTCTGTGTCAGTACAGCTTTGACAATCACATTATTTCTATCCCAATGAACTCAATCTACAGTTATATCACTTTCATATATATGTAATACCTCAGCAGAATAACATCTCACTGGAATGCCGAATGCCCTTGCAAGACCAAAGTCTGCCAACTTGAGCTCACCATCCTGTAATCAATAGAAGAAATGCAGTTATAAGTCATACATGTATATGTAAGGCAAAGTAAGGTTGAGAATACAACTGAAATAGCAGAATTTTCACCTTATTTATTAGTAAGTTTTGTGGCTTAAGATCTCGGTGTAATACGCTATGACTGTGACAGAAAGCAAGACCACGAAGAAGCTGGAACATAAAAGACTGAAAGAAAAAGAAAATATACTTAGCAGCTTAGCCAAAAAATTAATAATCACAGTTATACCTCATGCTATGCTCTGGGGACCAGAAAGTATTTTAATTTATTTTTCTCCGGGGACAGTTCATGAAAGTCTGATTACTGCTAATCCAGGATTACAACCAATGGTTTTCTTAAGAGTTAATCCTGGATTAGCGCTAATCGCGCTTTCAGTACTCAGGCCTGGTGTTTGTAAGTCTATACAACATCAAAGCAAGATAAAAATAGCATCTGGTCCCTAGGGTACATAATACTTAATTGGTAATATGCATACTCTCCAAAAGGAGTTCTCTTTTATCACAGGCATAACCAACAAATAAATTAATGAATAATTCTATCAAATAAGCTACTAACAACTGTGTACAGCATTAAAGGAGCAATGAGCTTTTATCAGGTATTATTATAAATTTGTAAAACAGAAAAAGAATTACCATAGCTGGAAAGAGCATGTTACAAGACAGTGAAGTTTGAAGGAATTAAATCCAAAACTCGCGAGAATATGAATTTTTGAAAAGTGTGAATTTGTAAGAACTCATATCTTAATTCGTGAGTTTGAATTAGTTACTTCATTCAAACTTCACAGTCTGTTGTACTAATTTTGACATGCTCTTTCAAGCTATGGTAATTTATATTTCTGTACTGTGACTTTTGGAATTAGTGATAAAAGCTCATTGCAGTAATACCCCACAACAGAAAATGCGCTATATAAATATTAAATATTATTATTATTATTATTATAACTGTTCATGACAACTTGTAGCATCACTCTTTGTAGAACGAGTAAAAAAAAGTACAGTCTATTGTTATGCATATATATCATAAATGACTGAATAAATAAAACCTCCAAATTTAAGGGCTTATTCAAAAATTGACCTTGAGAACTTAGGGGAGCTTATTCCAAAGGGAGGGTTATTTGAGCAGGGAGCCTTATTCAAAATAAATTTGGACATGAAAATAATTGAGCTTTAGAAGTGTATTACATTTTTGAGCTTCATTGCAATTTTACCTTCTAGTGCTAAGATGCATGTAATGTAGGTTTATGGTTTCAGCAGTAAAATTTAAGGAAGGAGGACTTATTTGAGCTTGAGGGCTTACTCAAAAGTTGACCCTGTTGATGTGGGCTTAATTATTTGTAAGGGGAATTATTTGGATCAGGGAGCTTTTTCAGTATACAGTACATGTACATGTTGCAGAGGTATTCTTCAATCTGCACAGTGTGTACCATGTATACACGGGGGGGTACTCCCATATATTTACTATACGAAGATGATCCGCTGAACAGGGTATGGTTTTTCGAATTTTTTGTCATGGACAGGGTATATTTTTTGCAATTTTTTTAGCTTCTTGTCATTTTCAGGGTAGCAACTTTCCATCAACCTTAAGTAGTCGTTAGCTAGCCACAACGGTGATGATCAGCCTAGAAGCCTTATTTATCATTGTTCAATTACGATCGCGACAAACTCATTATGAAACTCATCTACATTACAAACAAATTTAATTACATTTACATTCTGCAATTATTATACCTTGTCATAAACAGGGTATGGTATTTTGAGTTTTTTCTGTCATAAACAGGGTAACCATAATTTGAGGATCCTAGCGGAACACCCCCATCCAAATACTGGTCAAGTACCCCCAAGAAAGGCCAGTGTAATTATAATAATTTATTGTTATTTTTGTAAAGAAAATGTTTTGTCAAACTGTACCTTGACAACATGAGCATCTACTTCACCTTGACAGCTGTCAACCTATATGATACTTTTTATAAATGCTAACTGAGTTTCAAGGACATGTTATTGATATATATATATAATAAGTGTTATTATATCCACATCCACTGGATATGAGCAATCGCGCGCCGCTCTGATTGGCTCCTCTACTACTAGGATATCAGCTCATATCCCGTGAGTAGAGACGTAATTGAACAAAATGGCGGAGCATTTCGCCGACGTTATTTCGCTTTTTAAACGTGAAAATAATTAAAATTCTGTATTTCTCACATTCTAGTGGATGTGGATATAATAAAACAATTTTCCACTCAATCTCATCGTACATGGCTCATCGTATATGAGCTCATGCACGACTCGATTTCGTGGAATAATTGTTAAATATACCTACACTGTAGGTATGGAAACTAAATCTTTAGGATTTTAATTCTGCAACTTCTTGTGTTTACCACTTCACATTCTACACAAGAGGTAAACACAGGAAATGATACCTAGGAATAATAACGCCCAATTTTTTTGCCCTCTTGTGTGCAGGTGAATTTGCTTGAGCATGACTGTTTTGTTTTGAATTTCCTTGAAGATAACAACTGTAACAAACTGATGAAGGCATGAGATTATGCCAAAATGGCTGTAAAGTTTATTAATATCAGTTTCAGTTACAGAAAACAAGATCTATTCAACTGTATGGCTACAGTCCATGTTTAGTTACATCAGACATTTATAGATGTATTTACAAGAATTTTAGGTTGAATTTTTACTAGGGATAATTCTTGATCTAAAGCACAGTCGTTTCATTATATAATATTTGAGATATAATGCACGCACTGATTGGCTGGCTACCATGTTTATATCAGAAGAGTCACAGAGACACAGCTCGCACAAAAAACATCAAAACTATTTTATAAAAGCAATATAAAATGATCACTTATGTCTCTGTACTGTAATATAAACACAATGGAAGATGTAGAGCACTCGAAAAGCAAGCGAAACACTTGGCTAGCTATAATTGTTCCTAAGCTTGCTTTTTGAGTGCTCTACATCTTCCATCGTGTTTAAATCACAGTACAGAGACATGTATGCACATGTGTTATATATTGATTAATTACAGTGTACATATCTGCAGCTTTACAGAGGACTTGGAAATTAATAATATTGTCCCAGCCATTACCATAAAATTCAAAATAGAATTTAAACAGAAAATAGTTGGATACTACATGTATATTACAATACAGTAATTTTACTTGTTTAAGCGCGCCACCCCCAATCTCCCCATTAAATGCTGCCCTCGATTAAGTACTGCATTTGAAAGCAAATTTTTTTAATAACTGCCAACCTCGAATAAGTGACGAATGAATTCACACAATACAGCACTTATTTGGAAAAAACTATGATCTGGCTATCATCTGGAATAAGGAGGAAAACAAGTACAGTATAACTCAACATTGAAATTTTGTGAAAAATATGAGGTTTGAACATTTGAAATTCTTTTAATTTGTTGTTAATTATTGCTTAAACGAATAAAAACCAAGGTAAGTCAAGCTTGAATCTACTTTTAAAACTGTTCCTGAATGTAGTGGATGTTTTAATGAAAGATGCATTGCTATACTGTCTTTCATTAAATTTGTTCATGAATGACTGTCAATTTCAATAGGCCTGCTAAATGTATGTGTACATATTATTTGACTGCTTCTTGTCACACTATAAAAAATTTATACAAGTGAATGTATTTCCACATACCTGGTCACAAAACTCAAATACCAAGGTCAGTTTTCTATCACTATGCAAAACATCATGAAGTCTGCAAAATACAACACCAGTTGTTTATTAACCAAGTTTATCATGGTCTTGTTTGCTGATCATTGCAGATCAATCTCTATTGCTTCACTTAGCCCTGCCCTTATATGGGGTCTGGTAAGTACACTGTATAGGTGTGAGTACGTGTACACTCATACCTTGCTTTTCGAGTGTACACATACACTGTATAGGTGTGAGTACTTGTACCCTGTGAGCAGAGTCTCCCTTTACCTTCTCCATGGACAAAAGAAGGGAGACTCTGCAGAAGTTGTGTATTAATTTATTTGAGCATGTGCAACACCTGCTAAGAAACTGCCTAATGTTTCCGGTTTCATTAACGGTTTATGGTACAAACAAAATATGCTTTGACCCATGGCTGATAACCTCAAGCTCATTCATATAACTCCATTTCTTTGCTCAGCCATTGGTTTAAGCTTGTTCTTTCCAATAAACACTAATATACAGTAGCTCTTTCAAAGCTGTACCCTGACAACTCTTTCGCCAATACACTTTCCGCCATTGTTACTGGCACAACGCCGGCTCAATTTTAGTCACCAGATACATCTCTAAGTACTGTATCAAAACCAGTTTAAATCTGTAACAAACTGGAAATTATGCATCTAAATATCCAGGATCTTGGATAGCGTCACAACAAAGAAAATACACGACTTCTGCAGAGTCTCCCTTCCTTCTTTGGTCCATGGAGAAGGTAAAGGGAAACTCTGCTTGCAGGGTAAGGTGTGACATGGTTGACTGTAGAAGGGTTGCTATGATCAACTCCTCCAGCAATGTGGATAAATTTGCAAAATCAGTCCCTCTGTTCCAGCATCCAACCCCATGCTCATTATTAGCAATTAGCTTTTTTAATTAAAAAATTATTGAGACTTGAATGACAGGCTACTTTTAGGGGGTGGTTGCTTGATAGATCAAGGAGCTTAACAAATGTTTATCTACATGTATTATAGTCATTAAATCATTTTTGATCATTATATTGTCATTACGACTTCAACACGATCTAATCTTGGACACTAACGACCGCACTCTGTGCGGTCTATCAGTATGCATATATATTCATCAAACACCATATATGGGAATGGAATACAGGACTAAACTTGAAGATGCTAATCCAGTTTGTATAAACATCGCCTACATGTTAGTTTCCAAGTCATTGTCAGTAGTATCAGAAATTTTTTGCATGTACGCATGCAAAAAGCATAAGTCTAATCAAGGCAAAGTTAGCTACAGCCGTCATGCAATAAGTCCGGTAAGTTTGTTAACAGAATGTCCGATGCGTTTAATACAAAAATAAAAGCTAGGTAGACCTAAAAGCTCACATGTATTATGTGGCATTAACTAAGTTGACCAGCAAACATTTTGATGGTCCTCGGTGATTCACAAAAATATTCTCAAACAATGAAAGTGCAATATAATTTATTAAAATACCTGATAAGGAAGCGTATCAACTGAAATACAATGCCATATTATTTTAAGTCATACAGCTCACTGATAAGTTAGAAAGAAATGCCTGTTCATTGGTATTCGTCACAATGTCGAACTGTGCGCCTCAGTGACCACATAAATTCAACTAACATTTTTAAAAAGATTAATCACTGAATGATGTCTTTTAGTATTTCACTTTTAAATATCTTTTAAACAAGCTAGTGTCAACTATTACATCGGTCTACTTTCACTGACATAATCAATTTTTTGCTAACCCACTTTATTTTGTTGGGATTGTTTTTACACACAACGACCAGTACATGCCTTAATGTTTATTTTGTGCTATATCTTGTAGTTGAATCTTGAATTTTAATTAGATGTTCAAATTCATTAATGAAACCTTGATAAACATTGCCACTCAAGTGCTAAGTCGTTCTTTGTGATACAAATCATGGCTTTGACCAATCAGAGCAGCAAAAATCAAATGAATATTAATGTTTTATGAGTCTTTGGTCTTATATTCCAGCAGTCAATACCAATCATTAGTGTCCATGACTAGATCGTGTTAAAGTCGTAATGCACAAGGTTGAATATGACAGAGCGGTATTCATATGACTGAAAGCAGCACTGTTGTGGCAACAGGAATTTTGAATGTTTTTATCACAGCTATGTAGTCTGTTTTACACTCCTAGGGAAACTAAATACCAAATAAGGTTCTGATTTCATTTAAAGCACGATATTTAATGTTGAAAGTTCCTTCAGCTAGAAGCAAAGCTAGAAGCTGGTCTCCCAGGAAGCCGACGGTGCGCTCATTCTACCCCTCTCTATCCATCAGTGCTCCGTTTTACGGGCATTTAAAGCTAGTTCAAGCTACACGGAAAGGAAAGAAGTCGAAACAAGGATGTGAGGTCATCGGGGATCGAACTCTGGACCTCTCGCACCAAAAGCCACGCACTAACCAACTGTACCATCCTTGCTCCTACATCAATCAATCATATATTCCTTCCTTGAATGGCCAGAGTGGCGTATTGGTTCACCACTCTGTTATGACAGTATTTATGTGAATGTGATTAGTTATCAGTCCCCCTACATACAGGACACTTGCTTTGTTGTAGTAAAAGATGGCGGACACCAAAAACTTGTTGTTCAGTCTATGTTTATAAGACCTTAACTACCAGTCACAACAGACTCAACCTCTCACTACTGTAGTTCAACTTGAGTCCCAGCTAGATAATAATAATAATAATAATAAGTCTTTCTTGAATATAAAATATCAGACGTATTCTATTTACAACACAATGATTATGAAATTGCAGCTCCTTCAAAAATATATCTATACAAAGTTAAATAAGCATCTGTTGAAAAAACAGCGCTTAAAACGTTCCGTCTTGACAATGGGGAGGATAAAATTGTGACCTTGTTCACATAGTTTTCTTGTCTTGACTTGAGGAAGTAGATCTTGTAAAGGGTGATCCGGGACGTCTGTAACGCTTTCAAACAGGTTTCTGTCCCTTTTTTCGATAACTTCAGCCATCTTGTACATCTTCTTGGTGTAGCCATTTTTGTAAGCACGTTTACAAAATTTGTCAATTCGATCCAGGTACATATTCTGGGATGCTGAGCCCCAAACCTCTACTCCATATAACAGCAGTGACATAATCAGAGAATCAAAGAGCATGCTAAGATTGCTGGACCATATGTAAGTTGAGTTTGTTTGATCAATTAGTTGTTCTCTTCCTTACCATGAAGGTTTCATCATCAGTCATCCAGTTTTCCTCCCTCATCAAAAAGCAACTCATGAGATAAGATGTGTATATTTTCAAAATACAGAATGAGTGTGGAGAAATACACAACCCCCTAGGCTATAAACATTGATTGTATATAAATAAAAGAAATTAATTTGTTTTTATTCTTATGTACTACCTAACAATGTTGTTGTGCTTCAATTCTTTCAGGAGGGACACTTCTCTTAAAGCAGAACTGGGAACACCCTGGTAAAAAAGAGATTCACAAATATAGATACATCTAAATGTATTTATACACCCGATCACAAAAACTGAGATTTTAAATTATATTATATATATAATTTAAAGAAGGCCGAAGGCCAAAACGTCCTAATAAACAGAGATTTAAAAGTTACAAGTTGCGTGAATTGTTTTATCCTATTCTACTTATATATATATTATATACATACATATATATATACATACTACATTTAAACCATCCTATAAACCATCGAGGAAATTATGGGATAGTTTCCAAAAGAGATTTTAATGATTGCCTAATATCAGAGCTTCACCAAAAAAATGTTTTGGCAGCTATATCCCATAGTTTCTTCAAACATTTTGGATATATGTATATATATATATCTACAAATCGCAGAGTTTTTATGATTGAGTGTAGGTATCAATATTCAATAAAATAATGTAAAACCATATGAGTCAAAATACATAATAAATTATGTCTCCTAGTAGTAGTAAGACTTAAGCTTATATTCATGGTATACCTCGTCATCCTCGTCGAGTCGAACTCGTTTTAGTGCTACAATTTCATGAGTTTCTTTGTTTTTTGCTTTGAACACAATTCCATAGGTTCCTAGACAATATAAGTTGCATAAATATATTTCCAAAGGATTAGATTTTCCCGTAGGTTTTGTATGAAAATTGAAAAGCTATAAATGACAGAACAACATTTTGACATCACGAATGACATCACTACCGATTTCATTTCTCTATTTGCCTTACCTTCGCCGATTTTTTCCAGTTTTTCATATTTCTGCATTATATAAATACATAAACAATTAAAATAGGTCAGCAGTGTAGTATTTTTCTCAGAAAAATACTTTAAAAAGGGTTAAAAAGTGATCTTTCGTGAAAATCAAAAGCCCTTGTTCTCAACCGGCGGGCTAAAAACAAAACTCTTCTAGGCCTTCCACGGTCCATCACGGGAAAGACTGGCACTAATGACGTGTTGCTGACCAGTACATACTTCCAGGTTACATGTGAGAAAATGGGAGGAGGCAAGGAGGAGGCAGAGGAGGGAACTTCATCGGCTCGCAAATATTTTTTTTTTTATATCAGTAAGCCTGGGCTCTTGCAGGAAGCCAGACTGAAACTTGTACTTCAAAATTTGTAAACTTGTTGGCTAGTGAGTGTTGCTACTCCCGGCCTCCCCCCCCCTCATTCCTTCTTCTTATGTACATAGACAACTTGTTTGCCTTCTGACAGTTAGGATTTGTAAATTGAGGGCCATAAAAAATGAATAGTACTGCAGGGTTCTAGTGATATATGTCACCCTCATTATTTTTTTTTTTCTTTTGCTTAGCGTACTCCTTCAAGTCCCTTCTTTCGTTTTTTGTTTTTGTTTTTGTTTTTGTTTTTGTTTTGTTTGTTTGTTTGTGTCTTTTAGTTCCCGTTCATTCCTTCCTTTCCCCTCCTTTCCATCCATCCTTCCCTCCTTCCTTCCTTCCTTCCTTCCTTCCTTCCTTCCTTCCTTCCTTTCTTTCTTTCTTTCTTTCTTTCTTTCTTTCTTTCTTTCTTTCTTCCTTCCTTTCTTCCTTCCTTCCTTTCTTCCTTCCTTCCTTCCTTCCTTCCTTCCTTTCTTTCTTTCTTTCTTTCTTTCTTTCTTTCTTGGCGGCGGATTTGGGTGGCTATTGTTCTGGGCTGACCAGGTCTCGTGGGGGGCTGATCGGAACGGGACAGTGGTTATTTATTCATTTATTTTGTTAATCTCCTAGTATTAGTGAAAACTATTTTTAGGAGTAAACTTCTTATCGAAGTATCGAAGTATTCTGTCTGTCTGCCTATCTGTCTGTCTGCCTTCTGTTCGTTTTTCTTTCTTTCTTTCTTTCTTTCTTTCTTTCTTTCTTTCTTTCATTCGTTCATTCTTTCTATTGCGCGCTTTGTTCAGTTTCTTTCATCCTTGCTGATTTGATTTGATCCCGGTTTGAACATTGTATAAATGAAAGGAAAATATCCCACCCAGCAGTGACCGAGCGAGACGGTCACAAAAGCACCACATGCAACATGTTTCAGTTGTGTGCGTGTGTGTGAAATCTGTATCTCAGGGAGATCTGCAGCACAAGTCGTCACGTGAATCCTGAAATCTAATCCATGACAGATCTGCGTTTGGACTGGGTACAAGATCTTCTCAAATATCACTTCAAAAACGACAAACATGGCCTTTTTGCTGCAAAAGCGAGGTTTAGTTGTGGTTTTACAATCTTTCTGTTGTTATTTCTTCGTTTTTTTATCACCCTGACAAGGCCAAATGGCCAAATCACTTGGAGCTTGGCTAGTTATATTGATAATAACTACGCATTGTACTCCAACACACGAAGGTATGTGCTCAATGAAACACGCAACCAAGTGATGCATAAATACAACGCGATCCGATAACTCTCCATTACTTGCTAAAAATCTCAAACTTGATCGAACGATTTGAGTTTTCAGTACTCTAATTGTCTAATAATTATATAACATGAGTTTTCTAGCTGAAATATGTTAACTGTTCACAGTGCAATGCCAACACGTAGCTCGACTGGGGAATCACAACAACATGATGCTGACTGGCAAAGTTTTCGAAGATCAAATTAATGCCACTCTACTTTTTTCACTGAATAAAATATCAAGTAAAATATGAATTAGACTGACCAGATAGCTTGGCCAAATGTGGTTTTTAGGTTGTTTGGATGGCAGTGTCGTTCGATCAAAGAACCGATCAAATTAATCGATAAGAACACATTTTACATAGAGAGGTCACGATCAAACAAGAGTCTTTTACGCTTCAGTTGACGAGAACAACAAATCAATTAATTTAAGTAGTTCATTTTCTACTCTATAAAACGCTCAATTAAGTTCCTTAGAAAGTGTAAAATGCTGAAGTTACTTGTAGCGTTATTAAGGAAAATAAACTTGGAATAGAATTATTTTGCTGCCTGCCATCTGCGGAGCCTCTTCCACTTGGATAAAAAGTTTCTGCCCTCTGCTGGCAGCTGGGTAAAAGTTGCGTTAACACATACATGATATGTACGACCTACTGCTTGTAGAAGTTCTACATAAGGAAACTTTAAATCAATAACATTTTTACTCAAAAAATATTTTAGCCCACCCTCTCCGAGGTCGATAATTATTATATAACTTAACTTAAGTTTAATATGGTCCATCATAGAATATACATGTATTTTTTATATAAATAAAACCTTTGATTTTGTTACATCAATTACGTTTAATTTGGCTCCAATTTTTGTTTTTGTTTTTGATACTGACTAGTTGGGAATCAGGGGTGATCTAGTTAAGTTTTGAAAAGAGTCAACAGTACAATCTAAAGCAAGTCTATTTGAGGGAAGGCAGTACTGTACTCAGAGTATATGGGTCCCACATCTTTTTTATAATGAAGTCTCTGGAAGAAATCAAATGAGCAGTGATATCATGTTCATATATTTACAGCTCAATTCTACCAAGGTTGCAGCAACTCAACAGCCTCATGGAAGTACTTCAATAACATTGTGGAGCAAAGTCAACTGCCATTTAGCTGTATTAATTTGTGTATCGAGAAAAGGTACAATTATTGAGAACCAATTCCACTATCTCACTTGTCACCATTTGCATAATTATGTTTTGCCAGACAGAAGGCTTGACTACAGTAAATTTGGTAACAGGATACCATGAATCCAACAAAGTGTTCAAACTTCATTGGGGTTCATTAGTAAAAACTCCACCTCTGTCTGAGTTGGATATTCAATAACCTATGGACTAATTCCAAGTCAAGAAGTCTGGCGGAGTGTATAATTATACAAATGATTGTTATCTAATAAATCGGAATGTGTTATACTGATATTGTGGTGTTTCTGGTAGGTTTGCATTTGCAGCCATAGAGAATGGAAGTAATTGCTTTTGTAATCAATCCATCAACTCATTGGTAAACAATACAGCATGTGGGATAAGGTCAGAGAACCCTATATAAATTATATACATGTATATGTAAAGACAACTGCACAACCATTACACAGGGAGGTTATATCATACTAAATTTATTGGCCAGGCTCCATGGCACAAAGTAAATAGTGCTATCCCACGCTGGATATATCCTTATCAAGTGGATAAAATGATGGTATTTCCCAATGAATTTATCTGCCAGATAATGATTGATCCAATGCAGGATTAATTAAGATGTACCTATTGACAGTTGGAGAGCCAGACAGGAAAAAGATTTGGCTCGACTGCCATATGGACCGAGCACAGCAAGGTCTGTACAAATGACCAAGAGCCAAATATATTCCTATCCAGCCCAACCCAACTGAGTCAATTTATAAGTATTTTATCATATGACCTGATTTTTCTGTTACAAAAATTGCTAAAAATCTCTGTAATGCAAAATAATAAAGTTAGCGGCATGGAAATGAGCAGGGCTGGACAGGTTTTTATGGCCTGTTCACACAAAGCCATATGGTCCCGATCTTGTCATCTTTCCCGAAGGTTTTATTAAGAGTGAGCAAAGCCGTATGGGTCATTTGATAAAGCACTTTACCCTTCATAAGGTCATCATTATGTCATGTTCCTATTGAATAATCAAGGAGTATCAAAGAAAAGTTTGGTATAAAAAGGGCTTATGAGATACCTTACACCTACAAATTACAATAATTATTGCAAGTGCATATTCCCACAGTCCATGACTACACTTACCACCATTTTAATAATTGCACATCCTATCAGACTTATGTGTCGACTGGGAATTGGGCAATAGGCTACCATGAAACCAACAAAGTGTTCAGTCATCATAAGTGAAAGCTCTGACTGCCTCTGTCTGGATTTTTGGAAACATATCAACCAATTCCCAACCAAAACTTTAATCTGATGAGATGCATAATTATGCATATGGTGGCCAATAAACAATATTTATAATCCTTAACAACAAACACTTATCCTATAAATATATGTTTGATTATATAATATTTATAAGATAAATATATATTTTATTCCCATTGTACACTCAGCCAAATTACTGCTTCCTATGAGCAGTGCTCAAATGATATTGAATAAACAATATTTTGTTGCTCTTTCAGATGTCCAAGCAGTTATAATCTTCACTGTGGTGATGCCTATTTTAAAAGCATTTATTCCACAGCTCTTCCAGTTATATCTGCCACATCAGTGAACACAAAGTCAAAAACTATCCCAATAAAAAACATATTTGCCTTAGAAACAACTCTATCAATAAGCATACCTTGGGATATGGTAGAGGACTTACAGTCTATACAGGGAATGAATAAAAGCATGAACAACATATACATTACCTGGGAATTGGATGGAAAATTTTGGAATGATAGTATACAACAATTAAAGGGCAACAGTAGCAAGACTTGGAAAAATGTCTCATTCCATGAACCTGGTTTTCATAGGATTTGTGTGGCTGCTAAAAATCTGGTCTCATATAGAACTCACTGTATTTCAGTAGAAGTTCTTTTGCCAGTATCAGGGGTACATCTTGTTGACATAACAGCTAAGAAACTACTATTGATAGATGGACACAATTCAAGTCTAGTTCAAGTTAAGGAACCATTTTATGTGAAATTTGCTGTAGATAAAGGATCAAGTGTTGATTTTACAATCTCTTTCGGTGATGGTTTGCGTCCTGTTCGCATTTCAACAAAGGACAGTGACTCTTCTTCCATGGAAGCAACTTGCATTACAGTGCCATATTCATATCAACATTGTGGCAACTATCTTGTGCAAGTAAATGTCACTAATGCTATCAGTAAAGTGAGTTTGCCAAGAATAAGATTACATGCCCAGAAGAGGATTAAATATTTCCTTGATGGTCCTAATGGTGCTCTTCCTGGAAAACCTATGAATATTACAATCATTCCAAATGAAAAATATTGTAGTTTGAATTATAAATGGAAATTTGGTGATAAAAGTCCTTTTAAAACAACTAAAGGTTGGTTATATTTAATTGTTATTTTACAGATTTAAATTAGAATAATTTCTTTATATTCGATAATAATTATAAGGTCTAGGTCACTTTAGTAAAACTGACATACATGTAAGAACAAGCTTCAACATTTCCACTCCATGACAAAAAGTATGACTGCTAATGAGCAATACGTTGCTGAGTCTGTGTATGTTACTTACATTTTTGCTGTCTAGGTTTAAATATGTGTTTGAATAGATTATAAATGTATTATCTTTTATCCCTGTTATTTTCAGAGCCCTATGTAGAGCATGTATTCAATAAGACAGGAAGCCACTCGGTTTCAGTCCAAATTTACAATGATGTCAGCATCAAGGAACAGACGGTTTTTGTGTATATACAAACACCATTAATAAGTATGTCTTACATCTCCTTTCTTAATATCTCCTTTGCATCCTTTCTATACCCTCCTCCTTCCCTTTCCTTTCCTCCCCTTTCATTTCATTTCATTTCCTTTCCCTTCCTTTCCTTTCCTTTCCTTTCCTTTCCTTTCCATTCCTTTCCTTTCATTTTCTTTCCTCTGGCTTCATTCTTATGTTCTCTTCTTCATTCCTCCTTTTCTCCCTCCCTTGCTTCTTTCCTCCCCCCAACCCCACTCCTCCTCCTCCCTTTCTCCCTCCCTTCCTTCTTCCCTCCATTCTTCACTCCCTTCTTTCCTCTATCCCTTCCTCCTTCTCTCCATCTCCTCCTCCATCTTTCCCTCCCTTCCTTAATTCTTCCTTTCTTCCCTCTGTCCTTTTTTAATTCCTTTCTTTGTGTTTTTCAGTCTTTCTGCCATTATACTAGCCAGTTTCTTCTCGACATGTTTTCAAAACTATTTCCCCATTTACTTTTAGGTGTAACCTTGTCAGCTGAAGGTAGTCCAGCATCATCAAAGTTTATCTATAAAAGTACTCCCGCAGATATAATATTCCATGCCAATGTGATACCATATTTCACAGATATGAAATACATATGGCATTTCAATGCAAATCACAAGCCAGGAAGAGTTCGGATGCATGACCAAAGTTTTGGCACAGCAGGCCTGTATGTTTAAAACATTTCATTCTAGTCGGGAATGGGAGGGAAAAAAGGAAAACAAACTGCCTGCCAAATGACATTTTTTTAAGTTTACAACTCATTTCAAATTTCCATCTCTTGTCTAGGATTTACCTCAGAAGCACAGTCTTTGGGCAGGTTGTGTCTTATCCCCTTTCCCCTCCTCTTCCCATTTCCCCATTTCCCCTAATCATGAGCTATGCAGGCTATACATTCCTTCAAAGCATTTAGTTTATAGTAATATTGATGTAGAGTGAGGTCTAAACTTTTGACAATTTTACATCCTTTGCAGTTACTTAACATATGTAGAAGTTGTAAATAAAGTTGGCAGTACTGTTAGATCTAAAACCCTGCATGTTGTTATTGAGGATGCTGTTCACGAGGTATAATTTGCTAGATATAACATTTGGTTTATAATTCTTTACAACAAATAATAACATGCATGTGCTATCTATTGAAGGTGACCATATCTGGCAACCCTGAATCTACATTACTTTCCAATAATACAGTAGTTTCTGAGAGCTGAGAGATTGCTTACAGAGTTAAGAGAGTCTTCCTACACAGTTAAGAGAGTAGAGTTTGCATACAGAGTTAAGAGAGTAGAGTTTTCATACAGAGTTAAGAGTAGTACAGTTTACCTACAGAATTAAGAGAGTAGGTTTTACATAATGACTTGAGAGTAGAGTTTATATACAGAGGTGAGATATTAGATAGTTGGATTTAATAAAGTTTGTTGGACTTTATATTATAGGCAAACTAAAGTAATGAGCATGCAATAGTGGTATAGAGTGTGTGTATTATAGAGTTGATTGGACTCTGCTGTGATCATCTCTTCATATTTTTCTTATGCTTATGTTTTTTTCTGGAACAACAATTTATTTTGTAGGTCAAATTAAAGCATAGAGGTGTAATAGTTCTCCATCAGAACATATCCTTTACTGCAACTGTGAATCATGGGAGCAATCTTAATTTTCTCTGGGATTTTGGAGATGGAATTATTCAGAAAACCAAACACAGACAAGTTGTTCACCAGTATAAAAAGTAAGTACTTTTGTGACATTTAAAATAAAAAAGTTTGGTAAGCAAAACTGAATATATTTAAATACCTCTTTCAAAAAAGTTGTCTGCATGGTTACATTTATGCTACCAATATTATTGCATGTGCCATTTGAGCCCGGGGGGGGGGGGGGGGACTCCCATCGAAAATGGGCGGGGATGATCATCGGAAATTTTCAAAAATACCCCTAAAAGATACCAGAGTCTTACGAAGGTGGGCGTGGCAGCATAAGATTTTTACCCCTAAAAGATACCAATTTAAAAGCTGTCGTTGCTGTTCTTATTATGTAATATGTTATTCTCTTAAAAAGATACCCTAAAAGATACCAGCTTTAACGGTATGTTTGGACAAAAACCTTCGATCACACCTAAAAGATACCAGAAACCATGATTATGATAGTTTTACCCCTAAAAGATACGACGATCATCCCCGCCCTTCGATATTATGGGAGTCCCCCCCTCCCCCCCGGGCATTTGAGCAGTTGTGTAGAAAAGCTCCCATGTTGTAGCAGCAAAAGTGATAGAAGCAAGGGTGGAATAGTTGGTTAGTGTGCAGCCGCCTTCTAAAAGTGAAATATCCACAGTTCAACACCAGTTGTCGTATACAAGAGTCACAGGAGCAAGGGTCACATTTGGTTAGTGCACGGCCTTCAATGCAAGAGATCCCTAGTCCTGACCTCACATCCTTGTTTCAACTTCTTTCCATTCTGTGTAGCTTTAGTTAGATTTAAATACCCTTAAAACAGAGCACTGATGGAGAGAGGGGGTAAAATGAGCACACCATTGGCCTCAAGTTTTTTCAGTGTACGACTGTTGTGAGCTACGACATTAAATATGGTTGCTTTACCTTTACCTTTTACTGTGTTTTTTACCTCTGATCATTCTAGTGCAGTATGACTTTAAGTGTTAAGTCCCCACTAACAGACACATCCTGTAAGAAGATACCCCCGGGGGGGGGGGGGGACTCCGATCGTAAATGGACAGGGATGCTCGTCGTACCTTTTAGGGGTCAAAATCTGCAATCTGGTACCTTTTAGGGTGTCTCAGACTTAGGTGGACTATCAGAGACATAGCTGGTACCTTTTAGGGACTGTTTTGGGATAAATAAACTACCTAAAATAAGCATGAAAGAGACGATTTCATTGATTTGAATTGAATCTTCAAATCACATCGATAACAAAGTGTTTCATTACTTTAATTCTTTATTATTGTTTTTGAATTGGTACCTTTTAGGGATAGAAATGAATTGTTGCCACTCCCACTCGGGTACCTTTTAGGGGTCATTTTCAAAATTTCCGACGAGCATCCCCGTCCTCTTATATATAGGAGTCCCCCCCCCCCTCCCGGGAAGATACCTCCCATAGGTGGACAACATCCCTTAGTTCCTTCTCCTGATAAACTCTATATTATATAATTACCTCCCATAAATGGACACCTCTTGTACCCAGACACCAATTCCTGGTACCAAGCCTGTTCCCAAGCTTTCCATAGATAGATAGATAGATAGATAGATAGATGAACTTTATTTAAGTGTCAAGGTGTTTAGCTTACTGAGGGGGACATGGGGGGGGGGGGGGGTGCTCAGATCCGCAAATCCGCAAGAAAAATCATTTAAATCCGCAAATCCGCATGATAATTTTACGAAAATCGGCAAATGCGGCAATATCCCATTATCGGTTATATACGTACTTTTAAAATATTACATTTTAAAAGAATGCTAAAAATCGCTTACTAGCACATTTACATACGTGATACTTTGATGTTTCTGTTGTTTCCTTTTTCTTTTATGTATTTTTTAAAAGAAACTTACCATTTGTACCGTTTAGTTAAGTAAGCGGTTATTAAGGACGTTCGCGGGAAAAAAGTTTACCATGTTTTTTCCTTCATATTTCGCATGGTGAGATAATGTCATCATAGAAGTTCAAAGAGCAAATAAAAAATGGGGGTCACCGTGCTCGTTGAGGAGTGAGGTGACATCAAAGTGCACCCACTTTCTCGTAGATCGCTTGCGCGCCAATCTATACGAGTCGAGCATAGAAGTAATTTTTTTGTAGAAAAACTAAATGGATTGCTCAATGTTTATTTACACGACCACTCAATAATCCATGGAATAATATTGTGTGAAAATATTTGTAAATACTTAAAAAATAGCTGTTGTTTTTAATTCGAATTGACAGTCATGAGTGACGCTTTTGCCGCGACTTCGCTCAAACTTGTCACGGAAATCCGTGTTTTTATTATGATTTTACCATAATATTTTTCTCAAATTTAGAATATCAACAGCCTATGTAATTCTTTGTCAAACATTGAAATAAAAAGTGGGGGTCACCGTATTCGTTTCCGAGATATTGAGCCGTAAGAGCCGCAAAGTTTGCAAATTTGGCCGCCATCTTGAATACCGAGAGGAGACTGGGTCTAGTAGAATCTTTTCCATCCTTTTTTCTGCAGTTTTTCAACCTGAACGATTTTTTTCCTCCGTAAAATTCCTTTTTTTAACTTTTTTTATTTTTTTAAATAATTTTCAATTTAAAAAAATCGAAAAAGTCATTACCGAAAAAAATTCTTTTAGGCCGCCATCTTGGATTTAGTCGAGGTAGCGCGCGCTAGCGTGCGCAGTTAAAGTGCGCGTGAACAATGCCCGCGAACGTCCTTAAGATCAGTTAATAATTAAAACCACTCCTCGTGGTCTCGTGCTTTGAGATTTGCTTTGAACAAAGTGGGGCATTCAATCAGGCTGAATTATGTTTCATATAGAAACACTTACCATATCATCTCTTTGAGTTTCTTTAGTCTCTTGTCATTCTTATTGATTCTACATCTGATTTTTCTTTGCGATAATGTTCTCCTCCTTTGCCTTCTTTGTAAAAGAGAGCAACACAGTCTAGATTGAGCTTCAGCCATTATACTTCATTGTAGCCCGTCGTCCACAGCAAAGTAATCAGTAAATATGACAGAGGTCAAGAACTAGGTCATTCAACCCAGGAAAAGTCGATTTTGATTGGGCGATATAGATGACAAATGTATCATCGCCAGAAATTAGCTCCGTGTTGCTCGCACCAGTCCCTTTCAACTTGCTCGCTATCACTCAAATCGTACAAGAAAATGTATGTGAAACCTTTACTCAAGTTCGATTTATACATTTCGAATATACTATGCCAAAAAGTTGAACCTCACATGTTGAAATTAAACATGTAATCTAAGGTAAAATAGAAAAATCCCTAACCAAAATGTAAAATTCGCATACTTTAGCATCTTTCGATGCAAAGTCTCATCCAATACTCCATAAGAACAAGTATCATGAAACTGGAATCCTCCAGGTAGCAACTAACATTAAGGGCTTATAATACCATAATAAAGGTACTAGTAAAAAAGTTGAACCTCTAGTGATGAATTTTGGTTGACCAACTGTACATTCGAAGTCTCTCTACTTCTTTGAGGAGTAAATTGAAATAGCATTTTTTCAATTCAAAAAGCACTTCTTCGACGTGTTGTTGGCAACCTGCGATACCACACTCCATATTCCAATAACTTCTGGGGCAATAGTTTGAGTAATATTGGGCGAAAACTTGCGATTGATACACCAAATTGAAGTCAAATTCCTTGAGCTTCTAAGTAGTTAGGACAGCGGACGCATCCTTGGCGCAAAATATGAGTTCCCGGCAACTTGTTTGAATATGTCAGACGTATTGAATATTTATGAAAATCTTCAAGTCAAGTCAACCATAACAAGTCAAGTCAACCATAACATATTTTCATCAAAGGGATGCCTTTCCTATATTTTTTATCATGATAAATATTGCTTAGATTGTGCAAAGAAGAATAAGAAAAAGCTACAATGTTGGACAAAAAGGGTTAAGAATTTTCTGTTTGGGAAGAAATGCGTGCGTCACCTCACATTTGGAGGCAAAATCACCCCTCCCCCTCCCCCACCCAACACAATGTTGACCACCTGGGGGCCCAGATGCTTCTTGTCAGCCTCCAACATTGATCCAGGGGGTAGGGGGGAAGAAAGCATACAGTATCGTAGTGGGAGAAGCTTCTATTTTGAATTGGACATGACAATGCCACTTTTTTCTTAACATTTATGTCCAAGATTGTAGCTTCGAACCTCTGGTTGTTCTATCTGTCATTTTGGAATTTCTGAGTTTTAGGGTATAACTGCTGACCGTTCACGGCAGGCGCCACGGTTATCATTTCTGGCGATGTACAAATATAAGGTCAGATAACAGATTACCGGAAATTGTCGAAATTGATCTCTTATCACAATCTTGTTGAAATTTGACTTTGGTGTCACGCAATGTAAGGTCTTGCAAATATGTCCGGAAGTAGAAACTTGTAAAACTTAAGTTTTTTATTGGATCAGTTCGTCAAATCCGCAATTTTTTACGTTGTGAGCGATCCGCAAATCTGCAATTAGGAATATCGAAAATCGGAAAATCGGCACTAAATAATGGCTCAATCCGCCGATCCACAAACCCCCATGTCCCCCTCCTTACTAGCTAATTGGAGATCCCCATAGGGATCACATTGGAGTAAATTAAGAGTCAAGGACATTCAAGCCTGATTTGCACAATCCTTTTATGGTATATGGCATCCCCAATTCTGAACACTGAGGCTCAACATGTTGGGCATGGCACCTGTAAAATTTTGTCATCCTATGAACAGAAAATTTGTTGGCCTGATAGGAGTGCTGCACCCAAAATAACCAGTCCCCATGCCAAGATTTAGGGATGCTGTACTATTATAAGGTTGTTGTTTAAATTGGACTTTAATCACTTTAATTCATTTCAGTGTTGGTGCATATAACATCCAAGTGATGGTTTACAACAATGTCAGCCGTATAAATGCCAGCAAATCAATTTTAGTGACCAGAATTCCATCATGTCAACCTCCAAGTGTCAAAATTCTTGGATGGATAAAATTTAATGTATGGTCAACATGAGTAGCAATTAGTTGTAGTTTAGGGCAGTTTTCATATGAGTGGGTAGCTTACTGGATGATATACTATGACCATGTCAGTGTAATAATGTCTTTAAAAACATTTGAAATTCTTGCCATTATCCACCTCAGTATTTTCCCAGTCAAATGAAAACTGCTCTGTACATTAACAAATAGACTCCATTTTTCCATGGGTCTGTACTCTAATAGATGCACAGATGATGTCAAAATGTGGTGTCAGTTTTACTGTTAAGGATTCCTAAGGAAAATAATGCTCACAAACAAGTTGTTCCATTGAACATTATTAAAGCAAGTTAGACTGATTAAATTATGCAGAAAATTAAGTGAGTAAAACAACAAACAAAGAAAATACTCTAGGGGCTATCACAAAAAAGGCAAACAAAGAAATCTTAAAATAACTTGAATAGCTATACTTATTGCAATGGACCATGTGCAGGAAAAAGTCTGCTCTTGTTTATGTTTATTTTTTCTCTTTAATACAGATTTACAGATATGAAGAGATTTATTTAGAGAGTCAGGTTACACTTGATTGCAGTTGGACAGATGCAGTTCTTATATATAAATGGAAGGTATGACAAAATGTGATACTGACAATAACAGAATATACAGTACAACTGTAACATTCTTGGTTTTAGTACACTCATTGACCATAGAACTAATTAGAGCATTAATTATATCCATTTTGAAATCACTGGTGATTTCTGCAATCTGATTGGTTAAAAAGTGTGTGATTAATTCCTAAATTGCATCCTTTTGCTTCATTAATTGCATCCTTTTTTCCAACCAATCACAAAACAGTGTCTTTTATTATCAGTGTCTTTTATAAAGTTGAGATTTCAAAATGGATATAATTAAGTGGTAATTAAACTTCGTGTCGTGCAATTTTGGGCCAGAAATCACACTCGTGATTATCACACTCGTGATTAGTTTTCTAATCACTCGTATGATTTCGGCCCAAATTGCACTCCACTCAGTTTGATTACCATTATTAATTGATAAATGATAAATAGGTCTTTTGCGTCATCCAGTCATGAGGCATTGTGGACATCAACTCTATGGATCTGTGACAATCCACAAGAACAATGGATCCGTGACAAACCAAAGAATGATGCATGGGCTACAATGCCATATGACTGAATGCACATGTGAGGGCCCCTGCATGACTGAGGGGCCCCCGCACATTAATGCAAGAGACTGCTGGCCAGCATGCCTCACTTTCATTTAGTCACATAGACAGGGGACATTGGATGTCAAGATCAGACTCTAATGACTGCTATGCAGCATCAAACCTACTATAGTGAAAAATAGACAAGATGAGTGGTGGTACAAAATCTTCCATATCATATGAGATGGCAAAATACTGCACTGGGACATCTGAAAAAAAGACTGAAGCTTGACTAGTTGAAGATTGTTTTGGAGGCTTCTTCTGTCACCTAGTGTGGTAGATTTTTGTACCACATGACCTGGTTGTTTGAAAAAGCCTATTACTTGAGTATTTTAGTGATAGCTAGTTTTAAGTTTAGCTGTAGATAAATAGTATCCCAAGATTGTATGATGATGGTGGATTGATGGTAACTATGTTGTTGTTAGACTGTTGGTTAGCTGTCAGTAAATATTGTTAGTAGATTGTTGGTAGGCTGTTGGTTAGCTGTCAGTAAATATTGTTAGTAGATTGTTGGTAGGCTGTTGGTTAGCTGCAGGTAAATATTGTTAGTAGATTGTTGGTAGGCTGTTGGTTAGCTGTCAGTAAATATTGTTAGTAGATTGTTGGTAGGCTGTTGGTTAGCTGTCAGTAAATATTGTTAGTAGATTGTTGGTAGGCTGTTGGTTAGCTGTTAGTAAATATTGTTGGTAGATTGTTGGTAGACTGTTGGTTAGCTGCAGGTAAATATTGTTAGTAGATTGTTGGTAGGCTGTTGGTTAGCTGTCAGTAAATATTGTTAGTAGATTGTTGGTAGGCTGTTGGTTAGCTGCAGGTAAATATTGTTGGTAGATTGTTGGTAGGCTGTTGGTTAGCTGTCAGTAAATATTGTTGGTAGATTGTTGGTAGGCTGTTGGTTAGCTGTCAGTAAACATTGTTAGTAGATTGTTGGTAGGCTGTTGGTTAGCTGCAGGTAAATATTGTTAGTAGATTGTTGGTAGGCTGTTGGTTAGCTGTCAGTAAATATTGTTGGTAGATTGTTGGTAGGCTGTTGGTTAGCTGTCAGTAAATATTGTTGGTAGATTGTTGGTAGACTGTTGGTTAGCTGTCAGTAAATATTGTTAGTAGATTGTTGGTAGGCTGTTGGTTAGCTGCAGGTAAATATTGTTAGTAGATTGTTGGTAGGCTGTTGGTTAGCTGTCAGTAAATATTGTTGGTAGATTGTTGGTAGGCCGTTGGTTAGCTGTCAGTAAATATTGTTAGTAGATTGTTGGTAGGCCGTTGGTTAGCTGTTAGTAAATCATTGATAATAGCTTGTTGTATGTTTCCAAAAACGAAACATATAAATGTGTAGATTGTGAGTAGGTTAAAAGTTTAAATAAATTGGGATATTTTTTGTGTGTGTGCAACCAGATTCATCCAATTGCAAAAGGAGCCATCAAACCTGACACCTTGTTGATAGTGACTTCAGAACCCATCTTGATCATTCCACCATATACTTTGGCTTATGGCATATATGACATTGTTTTAAAGGTAACTTTTATCCTTTGATTAAATACTTCTCACACAGTTTCGTTATCATTGTTGTTTGTCTTTTATCTTAACTCTTTTCTTTTCTGTTGTAAGGTTCATAAGAATACAACTATACTTTCATCAGAACAAACGATTAAAGTAGAAGTTATGCAGCATGACTTAGTTGCAACCATCAAAGGAGGCTCTCAGAGAGTTGTGGGTTACAAAAGCAATGAAACAATATTGTTAGATGGCAGTGATTCTAAAGATCCTGATTTCCCTGAGGAAACAAAGAAACTCAGGTACACTTTAAGTGACCAGACTACTCATTATAATTATAGACTTGCTCCAAGTCTCGCTCGCTAATTCTTTCCGTTGCTTGGACTTCCTTATTTTTTCATGCTTGCATAATTTGAGAGAAAAACAAGTGAGACTCGCTCATTAATTTTTACAGTAATACATTGCTTGTGTTTCTGCAGGTTTAACTGGGACTGTCATCTTTTAAATGACAACACCACATCATGTTTTGATCCACAAGTTAAGCTACCCCTAGACAAACCAGTTTTGAATTTTCAAGTCAAACACTTGCTGACTGGAAAAGAAGCTTTATTGGTTACACTTACAGTGAGTAAAGAGGGAAGGAAAAAGAACATGTCAAGCACTTGGCAGATTCTGAGAATGGTCAATGCTCAGCCACATCTGTAAGTATCATCTATTTTAATTGTACTTTCTCCTGCAAGCTCTCCTCTCTTATTTTTTAAATTGAATGTATCCTGGTGGATTTAGTGGAGGGGTGGTGGGTGTGCACACCCATGCTTGAGATGACTTTCGGCCCTTTTCTTCTCAATACTTTTCCAAAATATCCTGTGTCCTAGATGGTTTCTGATTTTACGATGCTGCAGTCCCTCGTAAAGGATAATCGTAGATCAGTTCTTGATGTATCATTTTGTTGTCTCAGACTGTAACAATAAAAACATTAAAAACAAACATTTTGGCTAACAGCTCAGGCCTTCATCAGTGCTAGTAGTGTTAATTGTTTTGTGCTAGGAAATGAAAAACAAAACAAACATAAAAGAAGGCTGACTTACAATAACGCAGTTTTATCTTCAGTCTCCCTGGCTTTAAAGGTGGTTGTCCTTATTTGGTGGATGTTGCTGACACATTAGACTAAATAATATACAGTAGTACATCTATCAGGCAAACAACCAAATTATTTGCCTGGTGTTGGGCTACTGCCATTCTAGCCTGTGGAGCTCAGCTCTCAAGGGAAGGGGAGGTGGAGAGGAGGGACAACCTGCACTTCTCGGAAGATTTCATCCAATTGGTGGGCCACCCAAGAATCTAAACAAAAGAAACTTTTGAAAACGGCAATGACAACAGTAGATTCTTTTGTTTTATCAAACCAATTAGATTCTTTTGTTTTATCAAACCAATTAGATTCTTTTGTTTTATCAAACCAATTAGATTCTTTTGTTTTATCAAACCAATTAGATGACTTCTTACGAGGAGGTGCAGATTATCTGGGAGGGGAGGGGAGGATCTCTCTTCCCAAACTCTTCCATCTTTCTTCTCCCCTCCCACCCCTCCCTTCCCTTGAGAGCCATGCATAACAGGCTACCACTGTGCTGCAGTATATCATAACTTTCATAGCAGTCTTTCCTGGAATATTTTTCTCTCGATTTCTCTCTCTAAACCAACACAATTTATCTCATTTTTATTTGTAGTCACTCTCTTTATTGTTAAAGAAAACCAGAGAGTTCAGGACGACCTAATAGATGAAATGAAATGAAATTTTGAAATGAAGTGAAATTTTAGCATTTATATAGCGCAAATATCTATATATATATAATCAAATGTGCTTAGAGTTTGTTAGTAGTAAGGACAGACTGTTGTACCGGACAACAATCCCCTACTCTTTGCGAACAGTACAACAGGATCTTTTACGTCCACTATACAAGCAGGGTTAGAGTGAAAGCAGACGGGGCCTACAGCAGAAACCCTTTATGAGTTTCTGCCTACAATTTAACGTCCTTCCATCCGAGAAGACGTGAAGGTCTAACCGTTTGCAGATGTAATTACAAAGGTAGCACCTTCTCAATTATTTAAGGCAATTCCGTAGAAATAAAACTAAAAATGGCATTCTCATAAAATTTCACACAGTAATAACTTTTGAGTTGCTTATCCCAATAATGAAATAAAAAAATGGAGGTCACCTTTTTGCGATAGATTGCTTTAGAGTACACCATCTTTTGTGTCTTGAAGGCTCAAGATTCGAAAATCAAAATCGCGTAATTTTTGATCCTGAGCAGTGCTAGCTAACTAACATGAGCTCATTTTCTCTCTTTGAGCAATAGCCTAATATTATGATACAATAAATTGTTGTAAAAATGCGTTTGCCACAAGAAAGAAGGTAAAATTGGTTGATAGTACATGCCGTTGAAGCAGCGTGAAAGCACCTTCCGACCGCACATTTTCGAAAATATCTAGAAAACTCGACACGGAATCTTTACTAAAATTATATAAATGATAGAGAACCTTATTACTGTTGATTTGCAAAATATAAAGAATTAGTGCCCTTGCTCGTTTCCGCGCTACGACGTTACGACGCGCTAAAGTGTGAAACAAGACGTCGTAAACAGCCTGTGACTGAAGAGGACTAAGGCGAGTGAACCACTATAGCGCCTCTTAGGGCGTGTCTACTGTTAAAAACTTCGTAAGACTAAAGCTTGCATCATTTTAAGTCGAATATATATCTTTTACAATCGAACAAATCAAAATAGGCTGAACTATGCTATGCGCAGTAGATTCGAACCCGACCTCGACCTCCCGCACGAAAGACCGACGCTCATCCAACTGAGCCAACCAGGCAGCGGTACTAAAGAATATAATAGAATAAAAGATGAACATATCTTGATTATTTTATTGCTTTGAATGCTAACTACCTTAATTACTTTCTTAGGCTGGCTCTACATTGTCCACAATGTGAAAATGGAATGGTTAATCCTAATGATCCATTGGTCCTTCGTGGTATCTGTTTCACTTGTCCATGGACAAACCAGAACCTTACATTTGAATGGCAACTCTACCTTATCAGTAAAAACTTAAGCTGGGCACCAGAAAAATGTGTACCTGGAAAAGTAATTGAAGATGATATTATTCTGAAGATTATCCAACCTCCAGTAAGAGTAGAGCCGACACAAAAAAATGTTACACCCATCACACCTAGACCACCGCAGAGCATTTCTACAAGACCGGCGTTCTCTAGCAGAGGTGTTACCCGAGGCAGACACGGTAGTGGTTTCACTACTCGTCGACCAATTGGGACATATCGACCTACCAAGTCTCCATCACAAGAAACTAAAATAGAGAAGGGAAATGTATGTAGTCGTAAGATAGCAACGAACCCTATAGCTAAACCTACAAATTGTAAGTTTGTAACACGATGGCCCACTTACAGACGTTCCATACCTACGACCTACTGGTTATGCCCGAACATTGGAACAACAAGTAAGGTTATGAATTAAACTTCAATGCTGATAAGAAAATATCTATTTCCGATTGAACTTGATTTCGATTTTTTGAAGGATGTAGAAGATGTGACCAAGCAACTGCACACCACTTGATTTGTTTTTGATCATAGTAATAAAGAGTACTGTACTGTAATATAAAGTTATTGGCACTTAGGCTTGGGTTTTTTGTTGTTGTTTTTTTTCCAGCTCGTAATTTTCTTTCTTTTATTGATTCCATTCCATTCATTGATTTCATCCTATCAAACGGTGACAGCCACCAAACTGTGGTTTAACAGTGATTTAATAGCCATTGAATAGTGGTTTTACGGGCATTGAACATCCATTAGGTTTGATGCAGAATGTATCAACCATGTGAGAAATGGCTGTCAAATCACCGTTAAATGACAATTGAATAGGCCGTTTAATGTCCGTTAAGGTGTCTCGATATAGTTTTTATTGACCACGCTTCCGTTTTTCATTCCACGAATTGAGCAACTGACTCTTGACCAACCAAAAGGTTTTTACACTAGTTATTGAACTTAAGTCGAAGTTTATATTTTTGTCTATTTCACTTCGATTTGTGTTGCCATAGCGACGGTAAACAAAGATGGCCGAAATCAATTCTTCTAAAATATATTTCAAACTCGAGCAGCTCTAGACAAGGGACTATATGGACAATGAATAGGCCATATGCACTAACAGGTCACGTGACCCTATCTCCCCTAAATCAAGCAGCACCGTCAAAATGAATGCCAGAAATAGAAAGAGCACCTCAATATTAGTAAAAGGGCAAATTTTCAGCAACTAAGATGTAATACAGGAGAAATGACAGTAAATTTAAGATTGGATTTTTTCTTAAGATTCGTTCGGAAAAGCGCGTTGGATGGCACGAGCTTGCCATCCAACGCGCTTTTCCGAACGAATCTTAAGAAAATATCCAATCTTAAATTTACTGTCATTTTTTCTCTTATTCACCTTATAAACTGAAACTTTGTACTTTTACTAATATCGAGGTGCTCTTTCACTTTTTGGAGTTCATTTTGATGTGCTGCTTGATTTAGGGGAGATAGGGTCACGTGACCTGTTAGTGCATATGGCCTATTACATACTAAAATTTAAAAAAAAATTAAGGATAAATTTAAAACAATTTTATCAAGCTCGCTAAAACATAAATAATGCGAATTTGCCAATTTCCGGTCCTTTATTCCAAATCACTTCAATCAAAGAGTTTTAATTCTATGTTATCTACTTTACCTTGGTATGTACTTTGTTACATAGTATTTGGGTGCCGGGAACTCTTATAAATCAAGAGATATTTTTGAGAAAAACTGATTTCAGCCTTATTTTTATATTGTTGCCATGGTAACACCAATTACATTGAAACCTTGAACTCAGTTTATCTACTGACAGGAAAATCGTTGCGATTAAACTAGGGTAAGCTTATCACTTAATAAGCTGATCAATAAATTTCATTTTTTGAATTGTTTGTAATTTATTCAAAAACGGCTTGATAAATTTTTTTGAATTGCACCTTAATTTCTTTGCCTAATTAGTGTGTAGTTTATTGCCCTTGTCTAGAGCTGCTCGAGTTCGAGATATTTTAGAAAAATTGATTTCAGCCATCTTTGTTTACCGTCGCTATGGTAACACAAATAGAACTGAAATAGACCAAAACCGAGACTTTGATTCAAGTCCAATAACTGGTGTAAAAACCGTTTTCGTCGGTCAAGAGTAAGGTGCTCAATTCGTGAAGTGAAAAACGGAAGCATTGTCAATAAAAACTATATCGAGCCACCTTAAGTCACCTGTCAAGTTTTTGACCTCTCAACGGCCGTGTATTAACTGTTAAGTCACTGTCTGGATGACCATTCATCGACTGTTTTTATGGTCAATGAACGGTAGTTCAGTGGCCATTCAACGGTCCACCATACAATGGCTGTTGAACGGCTGTCCAACGGTTGTTGAGATTTTTTTACAGACCAAATTGTTATAAATTAGCGATTATTAGCAAGGATGGCAAGGATGGCAAGGACTGGCACAGTTGGTTAGTGCGCGGCCTTCGGTGCGAGAGGTCCCGAGTTCGATTCCCAGTGACCTTCAGCATTCCTTATTTCGACTTCTTTCCTTTCCGTGTAGCTTTAATTAGCTTTAAATGCCCTTAAAACGAAGCACTGATGGAGAGAGGGGGTAAATGAGCGCACCGTCGGCTTCCTGGAAGATTAGCTCAGCTAAAGGAACTACCGACGTTAAACAAGGTCCTTTACCTTTTTTTTTAATTAATTTCTCTCTTTTCAGATCCACCTAGACCACCTTATTCACCAGGGTCTGGATCCGGCATTCGTACAGGAAGAGGATCCGTTACAGGAACCCCCCCTTTCCCAACATCCAGTGGAAACTCTGCAGCAAATCTACTACCAACACACCCTGCCACTGCAACAACCCAAGCACCATCAACTGCAACCAAGCCAACAATCAAAGTATTAACTCCTGTCATAGGCGTAGCCGGAGATATGTATGATCCTGGTTACATTGTCCCAGCAGCTGATCAGAGTCATTATTTACTAAGTATCGACCGTCATCTATTTGATATGCAAGTTTCGTGGACTAATACTGGCTTGACGAATCGCAATCTGGTGATGAATAAATATAGGCTGATGAATGGAAAGACATATATGCTGGCATTAAAGGTCAAAGATATTAACCCAGCAAGATCAGAACCTATCAGAAGAGGCATGGCAAATGTGTTTTTCAAAGTCAATAAAAATCCAAAAGTAGAACGCTGTAGTGTTAAGCCAGCTTCAGGCTTTGAAATGGAAACTCAGTTCAGAATTGTATGCAAGGGATGGGTCTAATAAGGTGAGAATTCTATGAAGACAGAAACCGTGAGAGATTTTATTCATAGGGGAATGATTTAATTCTGCTATATATAATACCTTAGTTACAGATTCTTCTCTTCCATTTTATACCATCTTCTGGACTTCCAATGAGGGTTCAACTTTTGGTCCTTGGACATGCTTGCCTAGTGAATGTTTGTTGTCAGTGTTGGAATTGCGACAATCGTTTTGACAAGAGGAGAAAAGCTTTAAAAAAAACAGGCAGCGGATAGCCTGTGCAAATGCTACCAATGTTGGCCAATAACTCTCAGCATATTGCTGACTCCAACAGTTTGATGCATTCGAACATCGCTGGACTTTGAGCCAGCAATATCCATCATTTTTATTTTTTATAACTGAAACACAATAATGCAAATTATGTCCTTTTGAACATCTGACCGGTACCTGCCAACAGTGCTTGATGCTCAGGAGCGGATCCAGGATTATCTTCAGGAGTGGGTGCACCGTCTTCAGGAGGGGGTGCACCGTCATATAAATTTGAAACTGCAGAGTGGATATTTTTGAAAGATATAAAAAAGGACTCAAAGTCGTCTCAGGAGGGGGATGCGCACCCCCTGCACCCCTCCCTAAATCCGCCCCTGACTGCTCAGCTTGTTGGGAGCATTTTCACTGGGCCTGCTAACTAGATAAATGCTGAATTTGCCACAGAGTTCACCTGATGTGTACAACCAAATTATTTCGTGTCTTTCATTGTCCATCTAATCGATGTGACTTGCTTTTCTAGCACCAACCACTGACTTACCGTGTACGGTACAGGATCCAGGGAGATGCAGAAAATCACGAATACCTGATTTACACTGGAATAAACATGCGACCATCATTTGTAATGCCATCGGGAAAAGAAGATCATGGTTATAATGGTAATAAAATTCTCTCTTTTTTCCCTTCCATTTCTCACTCTTGTTTCCTCCCTCTACCCATACTGACACCCAATTCATCATACCCATTTACAATCAATGGATATTCAAAATGCAAATGAAAGTAACATCCACCATTGAATGTTCTATTGCAGTTTCCTTACATATCTCAGTATTTAATCAAAAGGATACCACTGTGGAAGTTTGTCCTCTACTGATCAAAGTTCAGCCTACAGCCATTGAGAACAGCAAAATAAGCATAGAAGAGTATCTGTAAGTTTTAATTACTTCGGTTTAATTATTTCCACAAGTTACTATACTGAGCATGGGGCTGGATAATATGTACTTATTGACTGAGTGGGAGAGCCGGACGGGAAAAATAATAATAATTAATAATTTATTAACTTATAAAAGCGCATTTTTCATGGCGTAATGATCAAATGCGCTTAAAATATTTGGCTCGAGGTCACGCCGTACGGCCCGAGCGCAACGAAGTCCGTACAAATGACCAAGAAGCAAATATTTTTCCGTCTGGCCTGACCTAAACTCAGTCAATAAGCATTTTACCATATGACTGCTTTTATCACCACTTTACTTGTCCTAGAGACGTGTTTTTTGCGGAACCATCTTCGAAAAGCCGTCCGGCCCTGCTTACGTCACTTTCTCCGAAGGTTTTCTTAAGACCGCGCGCGGGGCCAAATATGGGTCATATGCACGTTCATCAGCACAGTTCACGACACTGAACAGTTATGGATAGAATTTCGAATGCGGACAAGGAAGACTGAAGAACGGCGCGCTAGCTGCATTTCACACTCGTACAAAATGTGCTCTATAAGTGTGAGGGTCTTTACTAGAAGCCCTTGTACTGTTGATATCGTGACCTTCCCTAGTTGGCTATTTCTTTGTGTTCACTGGATGATGTCTAATGTTGGATGATTTCCAATTATAGCAACATAAACAAAATTTAACGATGTTCATGGTTGATTTTATTTTAATTCTTTGTAGCTTAAACAAGACCAAAGATGATCACATAAAGAATCTGATTAAAGTCGGTGAGGAGCAGAAAGTGAAGCAACTTATAAACGTTATTGCTAAAGCCTTGAATAGGTAACAATGATGTAGAATTCTACTTGTTATTTTTATTACTAAAACGAAAACAGGGACAGTTGTACATTTCATATCGTTAAACTAGAGTTTAGAGATGTGCTGCACTAACTGCTTTCTTTGCAGAAATTGAATTTGGCAATTGCCTTCATTTCTTTGCTCACAGATTTACGTAGCTAGACTACAAGTTCATCTGTTACTTTCCTTTGCAGACTTAAGTCAGTCAAGAAGACTAGTTCGAGGCATTTCTTAAGAAGGGAAGCGCGAGCTGAGTTGTTAAAAGTTATTAGCAAATTTAGAATCAGAGATATGGTGAGTAACTCTGCTTTACTTTTTTATAAGAAGTGAGCAATACTTGCCTGGGAAACAGTGCTATCCTGGATTCCAGGGGTTTTATCGTTTTGTCGCTTGCCTGTAGCGCCTGACTCGCTAAAGAAAGCGAACAGAAACCCCTGGAGTCCAGGATAATTCTGTGCACGCAAGCTGATTCGGATTCTGTCTGTTATGATATACGTTGCTGCTGGATTAAACTTCCTGACTGTTGCAGTTGCCAAGTAAGATAGACATGATATTACAACAAAGGTTGAATTGGATGCATTCTTTCAGTCTCTGTGATGCATTATCGTCGCTCAGAAAACAAGAAATTAAGGCACACTTTCAGCCTCTCTAGAATTTCCTCTCGGTCGGTCTTTCGTGCGGGAGGTCGTGGGTTCAAGCCCCGGCCGGACCAACACTCAGGGTCTTAAAATAACTGAGAGAAGGTGCTGCCTTTGTAACTACATCTACAAATGGTTAGACCACGGCTTTTACGTTCCAGCAATATAGTCGGCCTGCGGGATAAGTGATGAAACTGATAGTGAATGAGACCTTGAAATCATGTATTACATTCAACAATAGGAGCTATACTTAGGAAGTTGTTGGAATATACTAAAATATACTGTTTTATTCCAGACATCGGCTGTACAAAGTGGAGAAGCGCTTGATGTTATTACCAGAGTCAAAGAAGAGGTAACAGATGCTTACTATACGTTATATCTTTACATTTTTTTTTATTATATACTGATCGATGGTGGTGGTGATGGTGGTGGTGGTCAGTGGGAGAAGAAGAGGAAGACATGTTGATGCAGGGGGATGAGTAGAGTAAGAAGAGGATTTGATGGGGGGGGGGGTGAGTAGAGTAAGAAGAGGATTTGATGGGGGGGTGAGTAGAGTAAGAAGAGGATTTGATGGGGGGGTGAGTAGAGTAAGAAGAGGATTTGATGGGGGGGTGAGTAGAGCAAGAAGAGGATTTGATGGGGGGGGTGAGTAGAGCAAGAAGAGGATTTGATGGGGGGTGAGTAGAGCAAGAAGAGGATTTGATGGGGGGTGAGTAGAGCAAGAAGAGGATTTGATGGGGGGGTGAGTAGAGCAAGAAGAGAATTTGATGGGGGTGGGGGTGAGTAGAGTAAGAAGAGGATTTGATGGGGGGGTGAGTAGAGTAAGAAGAGGATTTGATGGGGGGGTGAGTAGAGTAAGAAGAGGATTTGATGGGGGGGTGAGTAGAGCAAGAAGAGGATTTGATGGGGGGGGGGGTGAGTAGAGTAAGAAGAGGATTTGATTGGGGGGGTTAGTAGAGTAAGAAGAGGATTTGATGGGGGGGTGAGTAGAGTAAGAAGAGGATTTGATGGGGGGGTGAGTAAAGTAAGAAGAGGATTTGATGGGGGGGTGAGTAGAATAAGAAGAGGATTTGATGGGGGGGTGAGTAGAGTAAGAAGAGGATTTGATGGGGGGGGGGTGAGTAGAGTAAGAAGAGGATTTGATGGTGGTAGTAGTAGTTTGTTTGTTGTTTTCATGATGTTGTAGATGATGGTGGTGATGATGATGACCCCCGTTTTTTCTTCGTGTCGTTAGCTGAATGTAGAACAACTAGAGGTGGTATCACAGCTTATCTTAGACGTAGAGCGTCAAATTGCGAAGACTGCAGCATCCAAGCCTGATGGACTAAGTATACACCTTGTAAACTTAGTAACAAGGTTGGCATCAAATCTGATGTCTGCAAGTACACATTTGTTCAACAGGTAAATATGAACTCTTGTCATTGTTAGGGTAGCTGTGTTTTTTTGGTTTTTTTGTTTTGTTTTTTGTTTTGTTTTTGTTGGTTGGTTGTTGTTGTTTTTTGTTGTTGTTGTTGTTGTTGTTGTTGTTTCATCTTTGGTAACCATACCACCATAACACCTAAAACATCACTTTAGTTGTTCTCTTTCCCTGGTCAATAATACACGAGAAATTCGCATGATACAAGACAGTTGAATCGATGGTACTTTTATTTGTAAACACGAACGACAACACGAACGCGTCCACAAATTCCCGCCGAATTTTTCAAACATGCACATACGTTTTTCACTCGTGTCAGCCACCCTTTCGTTCACTCACAGGTTACATCTTTGGTTGTTCTTGCAACATCTCTGTGAATTTTTTTCGGTCAGAAAGGAAGTAAAACGTTGTCATAGTACTTTAACGATGGTCTCTGATGTTAATGTTTTTTGTAGCTCTAGCAGGTTGGTCATTACCCATAAGAAGTTACAACTCAACGCTTTAAAAGTTGTACACGACGTGGTTAAGGTATGCAATACGTATTTTCAGAATTCCTGAAGCTACTTTTGCTTTTGAACTTTCAGCTCTCTTTTGCTTTTCTTCTCCTGTTTCTCTTTCTCTTTTCATGCTCCCTTATACTTACTCATGTTTCCTCCAGATTCTCCTTGCATCCATTCAACCTTTTCTATCTCAGTTTCTCTTTTTTTCCCCTATCATCATCCTTTTACAATTTTTCTTCATTCCGTATACCAAAGCAACTATTTAGTTCCTCTTCCGATTTATTTTGTAGACCAAGTTAAAACACTTGACACTTGGAGAAAAGCCTTTAAAGATTATTCACCCAAGCTTGAGTGCCTTAGCATCCCAATCACTGTCACTATCCCAGTCAGTATGGAAACTGCAGAACGTTACATTCATCTTGCCTCCTGCACTAAAGAAAGAATTAGAACTAAGCCGTCAAACGTACTCTAGTGCCTGTGTAGGCACAACTATGATTGTATATGAGAAGAACCCATACGCGTGGATGGAGACTAATTCACTGGTATTCTTTTGTTTTATACTTTGGACTAACCCCCTCCGCAGGCAACTCTTTTGAGTTTTATTGCTTTTGGGTTTCCTGTGGGATCTCGGAGAGGACTGGCACAAAATGGGGGAGGGGGTAATTTTCGCACAGGAAGCCCAAATATAAAAGGTAAAAGGTTGCCTGCGGGAGGCTACTTTCGGACCAGAGATTTCATCATCAATGAATTCATCAATTTAACAATTCAAATGATCTATGCTGCAGTCAAACCTATCAAGTAGACTGCGAACAGAAGATGTCTCTGAAAAATTTATTAAGGCTTTTGTTCGATGGGTTTCCTGTAGTCGTATGAGTGTTGTTGTTGTTGTTGGGGGTGGGGGTGGGGATGGTGGTGTTTTGAAAACTGATGAACAATTATGAGTACTCAATAAACCATTTGTTTTTCTAGCACCACACAAAAGTATCAAGTCTTGTTTTAAGTACCTGTGATGGTGATCCCATCCCAGTGCAGAATTTACAAAACGAGATTGAAATAAGTCTTCCCTGGATACCAGCACAGGTAACGACTAAGGTCAATCCATAACGTAATGAGCTTTTATATCATGTAATTTCAAAAGTCACAGTACAGAAATATAATTACCATAGCTGGAAAGAGCACGTCAAAATTAGTAAAACTTTGAAGTTTGAATGAAGTAACTTTCAAACTCACGAAGATATAAATTTTCCGAAATCGAAATTTGTATGAAAACATTTTCTATCTCAGCTTTCTATCTCAGTTACGTCTGAAAAAACAGACGCCTGCTTAAACCTGCTTTTGAATAACTGAGTTTGAATCTGATATTTCTCTCTATACATTTGTTTTTCTTGTTTTAGAATGAAGAACCCAAAAGTGAATTCACGGTGAAATGGCAGCACTTAAACATCCACCATATCTACACAAACAAAACAATGACCAACCAGTCCTTACATGTTACAATTCAAACTCTGTCAAAACTTGACCATGGATTTGTACTTCAATTGTCAGTCAAGTAAGTATGTGATTGGACTATTCAACGCAGGGGAAAACCCTTGCCTTGCAGGGCAAAACCTAGGAATTGTTTACGTTTACTGATCTCACGATTACAAATTGCATACATTACGTACAATCTCGATTTGTTTTTAATCGTGTTTGTACATTTGGTTTTATTTTATTGATAAGAAAATGCTTAATCAATTGGTTAATAGATTGACTGATTTGATTGACTGTGTATTTCTTACACAGCACAAACTTAAAAGATCCTCAAGATGCCAAGATGTACAAGTCTACTTCAGGCGAATCTGTTCATTTTTACCTAATCACCAAAGATCTAGTAAATTGTAAGATTTTGTCTCTGGTATCTTGAATTAATACTTTTCAAGAAGAAAAGGCAGTGTGAAATGCCACAGATGTCATGCAGACAACGTCAACAGGCAGATACTATTTCACTTCACATGCTCAGCCATTGCGCTCAGTCATAGAGCACTTTCAAAATTACTTGATACCAAGGCTAAAGTGGATAAAACAAAAGAAATGCTGGTCATGGCTGGCTGGTTTCTTTTGTTTAGTCATGTTAGCCTCGTTGTCAAGCAAATTTTGAAAGTGATCTATTGCATTCTGGTTGGTACGTATCGCAATATGTTTCTTTTTTATTGCAGCTTCCGGAGTTATTCGTTTGGGAATTCGTATAAAGGATGCAGCACTCAATAGAATCAAGAAGGTATTGTGGGCCTGTTTTGAAAATGTATTGTGAAAGGCTTTTTTATTAAGTCAAGGGCGGATGCAGGAATTCTGAACGGGGGTGGCTATAGGGACATGTTGCAAAAAATGTTGCAATATTACATTACTTTTTAACTCGTGGATTGCAAATCCACGAGTTATAGTGAGGGGTCAAAATATGCAAATGATCAGCTTACTACTTCGTGTATAACAACATGAAATGGCACTATTCAGTCGATCTATTGTCTGACTAGAATGGTGCCATACATAACGTAGTAACCTATGTCACTCACTCACTCGAACACTGTTAAAGTATGCTACTGCGCATGCTCGATGGAATTGACCGCAGGCCGAAAGTAATGTGGTACGAGATTAAAGGAAATATGTTTTTTTATTCCGGGACTCCCGAAGGACTCCCGAACTATTCACAGATCAACTATATTTGCTTTTCACGATTTATGTAGAAATCAGACTATAGACAAAATTTATATTTAGTTAAGAACAGCATTGACTAGAAACACTCCCAGCAGACATGTTCAATACACACGAAAAATATATACAGACGTTGTTTAAAGAAGAAGCTTTTTAGATCATTAAATTCCTAGTATTAGTACAAGCTATTTCAGGAGTAAAACCATCGAAGTACCGAAGCAAGTTTAGACATGACTTAATTACGCAATAGAATATCGCACTGCAGTCGATAGCCAGACTTTGTACATCGCTATCAAGCGACAAAAATCTCTTCAAGTCCAACATCAAAGTAATCCAAGCTTTCAGTGTTCGTACTCTATTATCATAAGAGTCAAAGTAGATAAGACTTAAGTTAAACAAACGAAAACATTTTGAAAGCAGTCGTCGGTCGCCGCCGTGAAGGCCTCGAGTCCGCTAGCCGAAAACAGCAACAAAAAGGCGTATTGAGTTAGTTTATTGGTTTAGTGTTTTGTGAAGCAATTTCTTTTATCTTAATTTATAGCGACATTTTGCTACAGAGCACAGAGAGAAGCATTTTTGCATTTGTTTTATAACCACACTCTGACAATAAATATACAAAATTGACCAAACGAAATCATACAACTTCTGGATAGTCCAGTGGATATGCCCTTGGCTTTACAAGTGAGAGGTCCGGGTTCAAATCCCAGACCGGCGGGGAATTTTTCTTTTCACTTTTTTTTACAGATTTTTTTTCTTTTATAGCTAATGACTCTTTCTTCGCTAAAGAAATTATTGATTTATTGATTCGGATTTTTGTCTTCGAATGAAAACTCGTTATTAATTTTACTAAAAAAATTGTGTTTGGGCTTCCTGTGGTCATTTCGGTCAATCCACGAGTTACTTCGCCATTGGCGGTTTGATTAAGGAAAGGTTTAAAATTATCATTAATTTTGCTCAAAAAAATAGGTGGATGGCTAGCCACCCAGTCCACCCCCCGTGATTCCGCCCCTGTAAGAATAACGATACAGTGTTTCAAAGTCAATACGACTGATGATGTTCGACGGAGATTGGTGAAAACACTAAAAAGTATTTTATAAAATGAGACGTTGTGAACACATTTGATTTATAGAAAATTTGTCCAGAAAAATATATCCAATATGACTACATTAAAAAAACTCATAAACAAGGCTCGTAAGCTAAGTCTACATGAATTTCGAAAGGCATTTAAAGTGTCATAGCTGTGTAATACCTTAGAATTGAAAATCCTTTGCTGTTTTACAGATACTCAGTGTTAGCCCTGTTAACTACTCAATCAGTAGTAAATGGATTGGTTGTTTTTACTGGGATGACGACAAAGAGGCGTGGTCAACACGTGGGTGTATCTCTACTACAAAAACTACAAATACTGTCCTCAATTGCAGGTACTACTGTCACAGCATCGATGCAACTTGTCAAATCTCGTAACTCCAAACGTTTTAGCTTATCAACGAACTCTCTAGCAACGAACTCCTCTAACAAATGGGCACAAGTCTTTTGATTACAAATGCTTGAACTTTTGGTGGATCTTTCCAGACAAACTCTTTTCACTTTTCCTTCCAGTCTTTTCACTGTAGCTACAATTTATCGAAAGCCCTGTGCAAATGCTTCTAACAAAATCCAGCATCTTTATCCAACAACTCCCAACTTTGTCGGCTCCAGCACGTTGGATGCGTTTGCAAACTCCGTTGGGTGTTAGTAGCAGTTGTTGGAGGTTGTTAGTTGAAGTTTATCCTATTACACGTTTGATCTGACTTCATTATAATTACACATGATTTCTTTGTCAAAGATGCAACCATCTAACAACCTTTGTTGGCAAATCGTTTTGGACTCCAAACCCTTTGAGTGTCAAAGACTTGAGAAACATATCAAGGTATTGTATGTAGTGAATTGAACTTTTATATCAGTTATGTACGTGGCCACTTTTTCCTCAAATACTGGGGGGGTAAGCTATATATCAATAAATATGTAAACAAATCAGATCTACAAACTTTGATAGGAAGCGAAGAGCGCGATATTGTGAAATTTCGTTTTGCTTATTATTATGTTATCTTTTAGTTTAAAAACCAATTTCATGGCCCTGGCTTTGGTTGTCTGTCTGTTAGCAGTATACATTGTCTTGTTTGTCTACTGTTACAAGCTTGACAAACGTGATGAACAAAAAGGTGGATTAGTGTACTTGGCTAGTGTACCCTGTAGAACATCTTACAGGTATGGCATAATTGGCAGCACATTCTGTAAAGATGGGATGCGGTACGTTAAAGCGTCCGTAGTACCGTAACGTTTAGTCGCGGTAAGAGTAGCTGTGGTATGGGAACTTAGGAAGCCTATGGTATATGTTTATGGTACTGAAAATACACCCAATCAAGAATCGAAGATACAGTTACACCCATTTAGAAATCGAAGTTGCAAAAGAGCGGTTTTCACATGAGTGGGAAACGGCATTGTCCGTACCGTTACCGTTTCAGTACCGTAATTTCTATAAAAACATTCGAAAATTCGGCCATAAGCGTCCCGTAACTGCAGTGACTACACTGTTTCCCAGTCATATGAAAATCGCTCTATAGTAGATCTTACCGTACCGTTTCACACTCATAAAAAAATTTACTCATCTTCTGTTCCATAAACGGGACAAGCGCTTACTTATGCCGTAGGTACGTCTCACAATCGGCTCTACCACACACTAGTTACTGCAGCATACGTTTTTGTATGACTGGAAATCGGTGCGGTCAAGGAACGGGTCCACTTATTACTCATGTGCAAACGGCTCTGCATTTATTGCATTAGTTGTGAAACGTTACAACAAGTGACCCTTGCAAACACTAAAGCATGATGCAGACGTCTGGCAGAGGTACTGGACGAACAGGGTTCCCAGCGACCTTGAAAAGTCAGTGGAATTCCTAAATTTTCTCAAGGTCAGAGAATTGTCAGGAAATTTTAAATTTGGTCAGGGAAATTGTCAAAATGTTACAAAAGTCAGTGAAAAGTCAGGGAATTTTGTGTTGGAAAGGTCAAACAGCCCTTTTAGCAGCTTGGCTGTGGAATCCCACAAACCTTAATCGCTTAATTCTGCAGATTGATATTGGTGGAATAGAAAGTGTTCTAAACTTGTGTTCACTATAAAGTCAGTGAAAAATGGGATTTGGTCAGTGAAAAGTCAGGGAATTTTGTTTTACCAGGAGAGTGGGAATCCTGACGAACTTAACTCATATTTCCTTCTCTATTGACATTCCAATCATCGATATTTCAGGTATAAAATCACCGTGGAGACTGGACATTGGTTTGGGTGTGGCACTACCGCTTCTGTTGTTGTTCGTCTATACGGCGAGACCAACACCTCTGATCCAATAGAACTCATTGCTAATGACAAAGCGCTTTTTCAGAGGGCATCTAAAGATGTCTTTTTATTTGAGTAAGTTTCAATACTGTACGTAACCATAATTGTTTTAAGAGATTGTTTTCAGTATCGAGTAATAATGGCTAAACGTGCCAAAAACTAGCCCCTCAAGTAAGTTTTAATTCAAATTTTCGTTTTGGATTAACGCTCAATTTCTATTTTCATTAGTTAGGAATTGATCTACTAAGACACAATGCCTGTTTAAAACAGTTGTTTACAAAATTGTACAAAATGGTTATATAGAGTGCTTACAATATATCCGTGAAAAACTTTGTAAGAAATTGCACTAATTTGCACTAATTTCTTGCATTTTTTCCTGATGTTAGCTAACTTCCACTACAGCCAATCCCTAGATGAAAACCTACATTTTCTCACTTTCTCTACCTTCATCGTAAAAGGTAGTTATTTTATTGCCTTTGTGTTAATGCCTAATTGTCTCTGTGATTTACCTTCATAGTTCTCCTACTGACCTCAGTCCACTATGGAAAATCCATGTTTGGCATTACAATCAAGGAGACAGTCCTAGTTGGTATCTAAACAGAATTGTTGTAAAGGACATGACATCAAATGAAAAATGGTTGGTAGTCCCGACCGTGTGTTGTAGTTACCATAAATGCGTTTATTATACAACTCTACAAAGAATGCGTACAATATGCACAAGAATGTGAAAAATGATAGACCATATTGAGTCCATAATGCATAATTGGCTTTCTGTTGCCATGTCACGCACTTATCAGAGTTGAAATTTTTGAATTGTTAAGTTGAATTTTGCCATTGCGACAAAATAGTTTAGGTCTTCGCAAAGTGGTATAATAAATGATTTATTAGTCGACTAACCAGCTAATACTGCTGTGAATTTTTACTCGTCACTTGTATTTTATTCTTTCTTAGTCCCATATTATCTTTCGTATTTCTCTTTTCCTCCCAGTTTCTCTCTTTCCTTTATTCGCATCCCTCATCCCGACGGCTTCTGTCCTGTGCACTATTTATGTCGATGCCGTCATATTGCTGATTGACGTTTTATTGGCATCAGATATTGTAAGCGTTGCCTGTTTTACCCTGATAGGTATTTTGATAATTATCGATGGCTTGCAGTAGATGAAGAAGACGGAAAGGTAACTACTATTTATCATTCTCTTCCCTAAAGCCACACAAGTTGACAGAATGTATACCCTTTTTATAGGTCGATGTTGAGCTTATCCCTAGGGAAAAGAACGACAACGTCTTCTTGGTAAGAGAGTTATTAGAATGAGAAATAATTAGTTAGACAACGATGTAAATCACTTCCTTTTAAAAAATGTATTTCAGAGGCTTTATCACAACACTGTTAGATATTTCATGGACTACCACTTATGGATGTCAGTCATTGGAAGACCTTCCTATAGTCGCTTTAATCGTAAACAGGTTAGTCATAGTACGCATGATGGATGAAGTGTACCATGTGTCGTTTATAGTGTAAGATACTCCACATTCATAGATCCACAAGGGCGGATCTAGGATTCTAGGGCGGATCTAGGATTCTAGGGCGGATCTAGCTAGGATTATGTATGCGCATCCCAAACAGGGGGTTGTATGATGGTAGTGAAAGCAAAAATAGAGCCTAATTCTAGTTGACCATCATTTTTTCATTTTCATAGTGGGGGTTGCAACCCCCTAAACCCTCCCCTTGGATCCGCTCTCGATCCACTATCCATTGTGTTCCATCTTAGTTACTGTTGCTACGTCCGACAAGCCAAATACGTTTTTCTCAGTATACAGCACGAATATACATACATTGTTGAAAACTTTATCTGCCGTCTTGGAATTTATGTATTCTAAGAGTACGTTAGGAAAAATCAGTAAATGCGGTTTTCTGAGATGTACAATGTTTGTCGGACAGTCTATTCCGTGGGAATACTGCGCAATTTTTTCATGTTCACTCAAGCAAATTGTGGATCTATGAATTGTTACACGCAATATTGCAAGCGCAGAATCTGATTTCAACTTTGAAACTATTCATGTAACATTAAGCCTGTAAGTGCTGTGATTGTTACTATCTTGGCGTGTGATTGATATAGCATGCATCAGGGGAAAATATCAACAAAGAACCACTACTGTGACTTCGCAAGCACTTGGAATACCGTACTGATGTGAACAATTTTTGCCATTCATTGAGTGCAGTTATCTTCTATCAACACTTTTGTTTTCATTTTCTTGTTTCAACTTTATTTCTTACTTAATTTAGCGTCTAACATGCTGCGTGTCGTTAATACTAAGTTTCCTGTGTGTGAATGCTGCGTGGTTCCATACGATTTCTTCCGAAACTAAGGTTTGTAAACTTGAAATGACTTACGTGTTCGTGATGATTTTCTAGAAAATACTGCCCCATGAAGCACAAGGGTCGGGCCTATCGTTCTCCTCGCCACTCCTTCCACCCCGTGTGTCCACTAAGGATAAGAAAGCAAGGTATATTTATAGTCATAAAGACATAGATCTCTATATTTCAGCCTCTTCAAGTTCTTGGTTTGTTAGACATTACTTGGGAAACTGTTGTCTGTGGTGTGGTTTGTAGTCTTATTGTTGTTCCTGTAAATCTTTTATGGATCATGATATTTAGATACGTTAAGGTAAGTGTATAGTTAATAAGTAGTCTTTTATGTTGTTTTACGATTTTTTAACTGATAAATTCCTTGTATTAATAGCCGTATAAACGCACTACTAAAGTGCATCCTTTTCCTCATGATGAACCTATGACTGAAACTTCTTGTCTAGCAGGTAAGGTCCACTTTCCTTTCATTTCCTTTCCTTTCATTTCCTTTCCCTTCCCTTCCCTTCCCTTCCCTTCCCTTCCCTTCCCTTCCCTTCCCTTCCCTTCCCTTCCCTTCCCTTCCCTTCCCTTCCCTTCCCTTCCCTTCCCTTCCCTTCCCTTCCCTTCCCTTCCCTTCCCTTCCCTTCCCTTCCCTTCCCTTCCCTTCTTTTCCTTTCCCTTCCCTTCCTTTCCTTTCCATATGGTAAAGTCCAATCGTTTTCTCCTTTTTGCTTACTTCAGTACACATTTCCTACGAGTTTTCTTTCTTTCTACTTAAAGTTATCTTTTTACCGTTACTATTTCAAGATTATTCCGAAGATACTGTCTCAATTCTCGACCAGACTATTGAAACTCTTTTGTACCTGAAGACGCTTGGTAACAAAGTGAAGTGGGATCCATCGCACTGGGTGAGTATTAAGATTCTAAAGATTTTAGCCCAATTACTGGAAATAAATGTCATGAATGGTGCGTGACTTTGCAGGGTGCGTGACCTACAGGTTGCGTCACCTGCAGAGTGCGTTACTCTCCGCATCTCACAACAAACTGCAGTTGACACAAGATATAGTCGAGTTGGTTACCATTGTACATAGTGAATTGTACTCCTGAACTGAACAAGGCTGCTTCCACATTTTATCCATATTACATTCCTGTGATAGCATTGACTAGTAAAACTTGTAAATCGAATCTTTTACAGAACGACAAAACCTCGCTGGATTCAGTTTTTGAACATTTTGATGATGAATATTTTGGCTACTCTAACGGTAAACTATTTTACTGCTCTATTCATTTGTACTTATGAGTCAGTCAGTCAGTTAGTTATTAGTACTGACTTTATTGATTTTCCTCTTGTTAACAGGGTCTCTTGGAATTAGTTCAGCGAGTCAAACAAAAATCCCACCCAGCCCAGTTGAAGGTGTTAATTTCCCTGAAACATCCTACTCTTCACGGGGCACAAATTCGCAACAAGCAAATGTTTTGACTAAAGTGGTTCGTTTTGTACCTAAAAAGAACTTTTCGCTACCATCTTACTGCGTCTGCATTGCCTGGTTTGGGTGTTTCTTGACTATTACATCGTCAGCGGTTGTCACTGTGTTGTATGGATTTAGGTAAGGTAATTACGTGCTCTCTGATTGGTTGAGAACCGAACGTGATAAAACTACAGACGCACCGATGACGTCACAGAATATTACGCGCGTCGTGATTGGTTGAAATGTTCTGATATTATATACCTCATTCCATTTTCCGTGCGTGTACTCTAATGGACCTTTTTACCGATACAGCCGCCATCTTGAATATATCAATTTTTAGTAAACAAAAAATATGGGATGCCAAGGGGGCAAACCCTGCTGTTTTGAAATTGCAGAGAAAAATGTGTTTTTCGTGATGAAATATTTTTCACCTCCAAAATATAGTAAGTACAAATTTTCTTTATATGGATGTATAAAGTTTGCGCGAAAACAACACATTTTATGAGGTATTTCTAGGTGTGACTCTCGTATATAAAATCGGTTTGTCCCCTGGGCATCGCATAATTTTTGCTTGAAATTGTTATATTCAGGATGGCGGCCATATCGGTAAAAAGGTCTAATGTTTCTATTGTTGTACAGAAGACGGTAACTTTGGTGTTCTAACCATATTTTGACGTCATCTGTGCATTTATTAGAGTACAGACGCACGAAACAATGAAATCATTGTTTGGTTTAATTAACGACATTTATTGCTTTATTTGCAGTTTTGGTCGTAACAAGTCTATTATTTGGCTTCAATCACTGTCTATCTCTGTGTTCGAATCAATTCTTATCTCTCAGCCCATAATGGTAAACAACATAAACTTTACAGAACTTAACACGGTTTTCATTCCAATGCTATTTTTTACCTGAAACTGGCTACAAAAGCGCAATCAACTCATACACAAAACTAGTAATTGGTTACCCTTTCAATAGAATGCGAATGGAAAAACAAAAAGCTAATATATTTTATATTTTTGGTAATGGTGGCTTTGGTAGTGAAGCTTTTCGTATTTTGGTCATTGGTGGCTTTTTGAAGCTTTTATGATTTATTTTTTTAAATACAAATCATAATCGATAGTTACTTTTCCTGTATCATTGTATTCACATCATTTTCTTGTAATGACCCAGGTACTTGTTATCCCAATCTACACTTTATGTACATACGTCATAAGTATGTCAAGTGCTAAAGTAGGACCAATCCCTGAAGAAGATCAAGTTGAAGGACCTCAAGTCAGCAAACGCTCGCTAAGGAGCGACGACATGCACATCAGTCCTGAAAGCGGTATGCATTCTTCATCAGCGAATTTTGTATATTCGTGGTCATCGTCTTATGTCTTTTTGTGACTATAAACAGATTACAGTGGGACCCCGTTAATACGACCACCAACGGGCTAAAGATCATTTGTCGCATAACGGGGTGACTGTATTATATACTATAAATTTAGTTCAATCTCTAGTGCCGGGCAAAATGAGATGGCCGTACATCCGGGTAATTTGCAGTGTAAACCTAGGCAGGTTTCCACTTCAATCAATTTTCTTTCTTCGTCAGGCACTCGACGCACGAAGACATCAGCGGTATCTGAAATTTCTTAAACCATTGAATAAAAGTGCGTTATCCGATGTTGCAGAGAAACGACACGTTAGAAGAGTTGTGGTCGACTACGTCAGGTGAATCATTAAGTTCGTAATTTAAATCTTAGATGAGATCGGGGGGGGTTTTGTTTCGGTATTGGTTACTCTTCCTTGTTATTCGTAGCTTTTCGTAGGGGCGGAGGCTGGCTAGGATGGGGCAGTACCCATCCAGATGTTTAATCTGCTCTTACTGTATTTTTTTTATTATTATTATTATTTCAGAGAATTAATAACAACATTGGTGTTGTTAGTTTTGGTATGTGTCTTAGTCAGCAGTATGTACTGTACTTGTGCCTTCAGCATTCAAAATACCATTCATAATACGATATTAAGGTGAGTAATATGTACTTATTGACTGGGTGGGGCGGCTGGACGAGAAATTATGTGGCTCGAGGTGATGGTCGTACGGACCGATTGCAGCAAGTTCCGTACAGAATGAACGAGAGCCAAATATTTTCCTGTCTGGCCTGACCTAACTCAGTCAGTAAGCATTTTACCACATGGCTCTTTTTGATCATTTTATTTATATTTTTGGACGCACGCGCGCGGGTCGGGTCAGGATACGTGTTTTTCCGGACCACCTTATGTGCCCAGTTACGTGACTATTTCCAAAGGTTTTCTTAAGAGGCGCGCGTGAGGCCAAATATGAGTCATATCATAATCACGCTTAAATTTTAGAATTTATTTCAGACTGCTAATGGCGACTTTGCTTCTGTTTTACTTTAGACACCCCGTGGACGGTGAAAGAGTTGAAAGAGTTGATCTCTGGTGGAAAGATAACAAAAACCGAATTGTTGAGCTTTTGTACTGGAAGCCAAATGAGTGGGCTTTGCGGGAAAATCGAACTGCTGAAGTACGTTCAACTATTTCAACAAGTCCTTTCTTTTTATAATTTTTAGTAGTACACGTGATAACTTTTATTTCCATCAACTGTAGATATTCTTTAAAGACACTTCTAGTGTCCTTATTGGAAGGCCACGTATTCGACAGTACAAGACAACAAAACGCGAGGTACGTGATCATTCTTTGCCTTTATCAATTATATTTTTGACTGAGAGGATGACGCAGCTGTTGAACACTAGAAACGTCTGACCCTTCCAAGAGCTTCACGTCGAACTAAGGGTAGCGACTTTGAATATTACAATGCGTACACAGCAGCCAGCAAAATTGACTCCCGAAAAAGCTAATCGAATGGGGTAGCTTTGTCTGATTGGACAGTTGACTTTGGTTGGAATTTGATCGTTTGCAGGTGTAACCTGATTGGTCAGTTTTGTTCAAGTGGTCCTTGTTGTGTGTTTGCACTGTACATGTGCAGGTCTAGAAATGGAAAAGGATGTAATCAGCCTTTATTTAATAAACTAAGTGAAAAATTTAGAAACAAAATGTCTTTTATTTTGAAGACAATTATGAGACTGTTTTCTCTTCGTCCGGACCAACACTCAGGGTCTTAAAATAATTGAGGAGAGGGTGCTGCCTTTGTTATTACATCTGCAAATGGTTAGACCTTCACGTCTTCTCGGATTAGGACGTTAAACCGTAGGCCCCGTCTCTCCACACTATCTAACCCAGCATTGGAGGACGTAAAAGAACCACTGAGGACGTAATAAAACCCTGGCAGTGACCACCCTCAGTGTCTACTTCATACTGATCACCTCTTTCATATCATTGTAAAGTGCCTTTGAATATGTATATAGATAAAAGTGCGCTATATAAATGCAAAAATTTCATTTTCATTTTCGTGATCATTTCATTTCTCATTAGGTATGTAAGAACCTCTCCTCTAGAGGATGGAACTCAACTAATGGAACTCGACGTTGTTTCTCACGATGTAACATTGATGAGGGTCACTGGAGTACTTTTGAACTCAGCAGAACAAGGTAGTAGTTTGTTCCTGCCATAATTAAATCTTTTTGCAGAGCTTAGTAAGGGTCCAGTTTTCATATACCAACCCAGGTCTTATTAGTTGCAGGGGTGACTTAGGGGAGGGGTGCAAGGGGTGCGCACCACCTCCTGAGACGACGTTTTGCCCATTTCCACTCGATACCTACCTTTCCAAAATATCCTCTGGATCCTTTGGACAGTTCCAATTTCTATAATGCTGCAACCCCTCCTTAAGGATAATACTGGATCGGCCCATGGATACAACCCAAACAAATGACGTTATAAACAAATTTTTATATTTTTTTCAGATCCGATGCTGTGGATCAGTTAAAGTGGCTTACCAGTATTGGATGGATATCACTGTGCACCAAGCACATTACAATAGAATTTGTCCTCTTTTCAGGGTCAACCGATGCATACAGGTAATGAAAACTTAGGAATTGCAGGATCTCAACCATTCCCTTGAGAATCATAAAATAAAGTTCTAGCCATGTTGGATGAATAAACAACAGACACCAATGAGAAATCGTTTGTTGAAGTTCATCCAAGATGGCTGCCGTGACGTCACATAGGTGTAGTTTACCTACAATTAATCCTTTCCATTGTTAGTCTCGTGTCTTGGGAAGTAAAAGGACCAACGTCTGGTCACCCAGACATCCGAATACGAGTAAAGTCGATGAAAGATACGTTCAAGGATACTAACTACGAAATTTTTCTTAGGATCTGCAAGGTAAGGAACTGTATTTTGTTGGTACGTACAGGCTTCGTTTTAAAGAAGTTTCTTTACTAACTCCTACATTTATTTCTTGAAGGGGATTTTTGTCGTAACGTATGTTTTCTGCCTTTGCTACGAATTTCTTTGCTTGATAAGATCTAAGTCAAAGTATTTCAAGAATATCTGGAAGTATATCGAGGTAACGTTGACTCCCAAACAGGATGTGTTTGTGATAATGTCTCCATGCTCACTACTACTGTATCTGTTGTTTGTACAACACATTCAACCTGGATAAGAACTCTTGTTGCAAATGGGAATTGCACAACAATTCACGTGAAATCTAGTTCATTAAAACCTTAAAATCTCCGATGCCACTTTTTCATTGTGCCTTGCTAAAAAGAAGAATATTTAAAGCCATTTCAAATGATGTCCCATCCTTGTTCTCCTACCACTGGTACCAAATAATGACCTTTGGTACCCAGAATATTTCTCTTCAATACCCACATTCTCCACCTCAGCACTTCTCCACCATGAATTAAGATGGGGTTCGTTTACTTCCTCCAGTGTGTTTGATAAATTCCTATGCATTTCAGCTGTGTTGTCTACTGTGTTTTCCTCTGGTGCCCACATTAGTTCTCTCGAATACCCGCGTTCTCCACCTCTGAACATCTCCACCATTACCAATAAGACGCTTGTTTTAAAACATTCTCATTCCTATGCGTTTCAGCTGTGTTTGCTACTGTTATCGAGCATGTCATTGATAGTGTACGTGAGCTGGTCATTGTCACTGTATAGTCTAGTTCGGGAAATACTGACTAAAGTTGACGACAACGTTTTTGGTGCTGGAGACGTTGTGTATCAAAAACAGGTTGGTAATTCAAAATTCAAATATTTAGGGACACATTGCTTAATTTCTTGCTTAATTTCACATTGTGCATGGGCGACAGCGTGGTTATGTACTGTTTTTCCCCTCGTAGGAACTGCTGATATCTTTGTATGCCTTGATCATATTTGCTCTTCTTCTAAAACTGATCCATCTCATGAGAATCTTTCAATTCGCACAACGGTTCAGCTGTCTTCTGTGGACGACATCTGGTCCTCTTCTAGCGTTTATGGTAGGAAAAAATCCTTTCGTTCAGTTATGTGAATCTATTAGAGTAGTAGCGACTTTAAACCTGTATATTTTTCAATAACTGTTTTGGTCAAGAAAATTGATGAGATTATTAGATTATCACTTCAATTTTGTCACTTTTCTGTTATTTCCAACAGGTAATTTTTGTACTCGTCATGACGATGTTTTCTCATGTTGGATATCTACTCTTTGGAAGCGTTCATTTCGACTTCAAAACATTTTCCAGCACTTTTATTTACGCATGTGGACTTTTTAGAAGACAAGGAAATGGACAATTCGTGGACGACTTTCCTGGACATTATCGTACCGTTTCGTTCCTTTATGTTGCATCTTACATGGCAGTACTGGTTATCGTCTTGCGAGGACTGGTAAGAATAACACACTGTTGTCTTTCTTGGGATAAAGAACTAACGAGGTTTAATGCTAACATTCTCAGGTAACTCGCTTTTGGGATACCTGTTGAAATTTGGAGACAAGAGGGACTTGATCCTTGTCTTCTCCCCTGCTTTTACAAAGGAAGCCCAGACTCAAGGGGCTGCCTGAGGAGGTGGCGAGTTTTATGCTTCAGTAATAAGTGATCAAGATAAAGTGAGGGTGATCTTAGGGAGGATTTCCATTGATTAGCACTCACTGTCAGCCATCCATCCAAAGGCTGAATTACAACTTATTTAGAGGTTTGAGGGTTAAAATTAGCTTCCGTCTTTGAGTGGATTTGATTCTAAAGAGAACGATTGACATCCATTTCTTGCATGCAATGTGCAAAATACGTATCGAAGTCTGGGTGGTCGAGGCTTATCGGAATTGGCGGTTACAACAGAGTTAATAGAGGATCCCCTCTGTATTAACTCTGGTAAGAATTTCTATTTTAGATCTTATAAAGTAACTTATTTTTTAAATAAATATGGTTATGAAATGAAAAAAAGTAGGGAAAGTACGACCACATTTTTGAAGTTGCAGAACGTTATTACAGCCAAGTACATAACATTACATACATACATACAGTACATACATAACATTTATTTTATTTGTCAACAGAGTATGTCGATGTTCAGTTGGTCATTTCACATAACGACAAAAAAGCACCTACAAACTCATATAGTGATCAGTTATCTCTCAAATTTGTAAGTATCTCACTTCTTCGTAGCCAGAAGAAATGTTCTTCTAACAGTTACTGTTACAACATTTCTGATCCATTAGGCGTCGTAACTTTCATCGACACAAAAAAGTTGAGGAGGAGTCAGAAGATGAAGAAGAAGAAGATCTCGATGAAGATGAAATAGAGGACAAACAAATAATTCCTGTAGTAAGTGGTTTAGTGGTTTTTCAAGCCAAGAAATTACTGTAAAACTGGACGTTTCCACCAGTACCTTTACAGTATAAATAATCTAAACGAATGACTTTGTTATACTTACTCGGTGCTAGATATTCATTGAACCAATTCATTCATCTGAATCAATTTTAAAACGTAAAAGCAAAGCATCGAAATAATCTCAGGTCACACTTTCACATTTGATTGAGATAAGGATGGGAGGCGTAGATTAAAGTGCGGCCCCTAACCTCTGATTTAAAATTTTGCTAATCGTTTCTTCATGAATTGAAAAGCTTGATGGTTTAATATTTCTAGATATAGACATCTCCCTTCCGAGGCATAAGCATGGTTGACGTTACTTCGATTGTATTTTCCGATTTTAATATTTTAATTATAGTTGGATGGGAGTTTCTAAAGGATTATAGACCGATCCCCCTCCCTCCCCTCCCCCTTGAATTTCACTAAACATTTCGAATCAAACACCTATGTGTAGCTGTAATTATTAATGATTTATCTGCTTCCTTTCCTTCATTAGGAATATGCATGTGATGAGGTGGAATATCAAATGGAAGAATTGCTCTTCAAAATGAACAACTTAGTTGGTGAAGGAGGATTATCAAATCTTCATCTCTCATCATCATCAGATTTACTTCTTTCGAGTGATGAATATGATGAGGATGTAGAATACCTTTATCGTCAAAGTGAAGCCATGGAATACCTGAAGTTCCAAGCGTTGCCTGATATTGAACCAGGAAGTGGTTATGAAAGTGATCAGAGTTTTTGCTCTAGATCACTCGGTTCAGGTAGCCAATCTCAGGAAGGATTAACTGATCTAGAAATACAAAGAAGAATATCCAAAGACAGCTCTGATGTAACATCTGTGGATTTGAACTCGTTTGGTCCCTCCTACTCTGATTCTGCCTACAACAATCGAGAAATGCAAATGAAAGAGTTGATTTTATCCCAAGAGTTCAACGCATATGATCCTTTCAGATATAATGCCGATACCCGAAACAACGCAGAAATGATACCTGTGCAGGCACAATTTCTTCCAACGAAAGCTACAGCCAAAACTCCTAAGCAGGTGTACAGACGTCATAGCAGTAGTCAAATAAGTAGCGGCGATTCGCCTCATTTGCAGTTAGCAGAACAGAAAACTGACTCTGAAGGTTTGCAGTCTTCCTCACTGGCTTCTGTAGAAAACCGTCACCCAAGTGTAACCAAAAAACCTATTAAACCAAAACAACTGCATCCACTGACACGAAAACCCAAATTAAGGCAAGGGGAAATTTCACTTGATGAAGTTCCCAAAGACTACACTCTTAGTGGTCGAGAGAATTTGTCATCCACTTCAGAAGAATCTGAACGAGTGCACAGAAAGACATCCTCGAAAAAACCAAGTTATCTAAGAACATTAGGGTTGCTACCCAAAACTAGCATTGCACCAGTAGATCAAGATGATACTCTTTCTTTTCGTGGAAGATTCATCAGAAATGCTGCCTTCCAGGCTGTTTCGAGGTCATCGTCCATGGATGGACCGGCAACTCATGACATATCATGTTCATCTTTTGAACGAAGCAGTAAAACAGCTTACAGCAATAGTGGTTTTTCCTTTGACGAGGGACGTCGGCGATCGAGTGTACTATCAACGGAATTTCATCATCCGTTGGATGTGGGTGCCGCGCCGATATCGCCATCAGAACCGGGATTTGAAGTCCAAGACAAATTTGAGTTTGAAGTGGATTCAGAATTACGTGGTGATGACGCTGCACCCTTACCTGGACTTATTGGGGATATTGCTATGAACTCGGATATCAGTACAAAAATCATTTCCCCTTCCTCAATATAGAAATATATAGTCAAAAAATATCGGTAAATATAGAATAATATATTCGTAAATATATTCGTAAATATATCGGTAAATATATTTTTTTATTCCTAAGTATAAAGATTTTTAACCAGATATTAGCCGATGTTCAATTCAACATTTGGTATGAGGTTCGACGGAAAAGTGAGTTTTTGTTTTGTAGATAACAAACAAGCAAGAGCAATTAGCCAAGCAGAAACATAATGCATTCAGATGTCTAATGTTATTATTATACACCTATTTCAAAAACGTTTGCCATCTTAGAGGCCTCAATCCCACGCGACTAGACCGAAAAGGAGTATGGGTAGTTTCAAAACCTCACTCGATTTTTGGTTTTGCCGGACTTGACTTTCAACATCAACAATTCAAGTTCTTTGTTGTATAAGGTAGAAGCAAGATAGTCGTGGATTGTCGTGTTGATATCAGTGATGTGCCTTTTCTAAATTTAGTAATTTCTACCCATACTCCTTTTTATCAGTAGCCGACACGAAAGCTCTGCTACTTCGGCTACTGTGCACAAACTTTATATGTTCTATAAATTTCTATTTCTTAATTATTCTGGTATATGTATATTATTAACAATTATATAAATCTGTAATATAGTGCAAAATCAATAAAAAAGTCTAAAAAAAGTCTAAAGTCTACCCATACTCCCGATATTATATTCCCGATACAACATATTTTTATTGTTACACTATATACGCGATAAGATATGACAATTCTAATGATTGATATTTATATTAATATATCGGACATCCAAATTATCAATAAATGAAATAAGAAAAGTATTATCATCAGTGATAGGCAAAGCCAAATTATTCTGATGGATTATATTATTATTATATATATTTTGTAATTAATAAAGTTTTTTTATGAACTGTTTTTATTTCCCTTAAAACTCATCGTAGTGATACGTTTGGGCTGAATGCCAACGTGAGGACAGGTCGCGCCTAACCAGCCCGCTCTCGGAGGTGACCATGGCAACCCGGCCACAGTCCACCGCCCACGTGGCACCTGTCACACCTTAGAGGTGGAAATACTTACCCTAGCCTATACTTACCGGAGGGAAATTTCGCGATGCACTGGTGGCAAAGCTGCCCGAACTACAAACTCTGCCAGAACCTTGAGCCGAGCTAAGAAAATAGAAATCTAAGTGCGGCGTGTTTTATGAAAGAGCTTTGACAGGGGAGGATATTTAGAGGAGTGGTGCAGGGGTTCCGCACCCCCTCCTGAGACGTCAAAATATCTGTGCAGTTTTTTTCCAATTTACATGATGGTGGTGTACCCCCTTCCAGAAGACGGTGCACCCCCTCCTGAAGATAGTCCTGGATCCGCCCCTGCTTTGATTAGATTGTGTACTAGGGAATGCTTCATGTGACACATCTTTGTTTGATTTAAACAATGAGAAAAAACTAAGCAAGTTAGGAATGGCGGATTCCTTTGAGTTTTGTTGTTCAGAACATCGTTGCTAACGTATGCGCAAAGATTGATACACTGATCCCAAGTGTAAGAAAGGATTGTGTCTCGTTGAGGCTAATATTTCCTCATTCTTTTCTTGAATGAGCGATATTCGTTGGTACAAATCCCTCTGGGAACAAAGGATTTCGAGTTGATCATAGTATTACTGTAAGATGAACGTGGGAATCAGTTATCTCCTTGTTACTGATCACTGAAAAATACGCAGAGGCAAAATGTCGCATTTTGGAGGTTTTACTGCAAATTTTATTCGCCCTAAGCCCACTGCTTAAACTTTACTAAGTTTCACTCTGTTTGATTTTGATTTGATTTTAGTTCTTCAGTGAGCATTTAAACAACTTTCCTAAAACATCCCCTGGTCTTAATTTTGTGATCTCGCTGGTTTAGTCAGCTTCTTCCATAAAATGTCTTCAAATTCCTGTTTTGACTGCTACTGCATACAAACGTGTGTAGTGTGACATACACGTCGAGAGACTCGACGCAAATGAGAAGTTCAATGACTTGGTTGGCCGAAAGATCGATGGTGCCGAGTGCTTTGACAAGGACAATACGTTCATTCAAACTAGCCATGCTTGCATGTATTTCAAAGGGCTTCAAAGCTGCAATTATGCATTCTCCAGCCCTGGTTTACTTGAGACAACAATTCCACTATTGCAGATAAAAGTTTCAGCACATTTTATTGTGCATTCATTTTAAGTTGCTTTTCTACATGTATTTTAAATAGTATGTGAGAAACAGTACTACATGTCTAGCATGCCACCTGTTCAGTCACTAACACTAATATTTTCAGTCTTTACAAACTTCAAATTGTTTCAGTCCTGATTTAGTGTGTCCTTAAATATCTAATTAAAAATCTTGTGGTTCGTCTTCCATTAAGTTTGGGTCACTCATTTCTTGTTGAAGTGCATGTAGGGTCTTTTTGGCTAGTTCTTCTAGGGCTTTTTGGCGAAATGTGTGGCTTTTTTGATGAACATTTGCGTTGACTGTTTTTCCAACGTACGTCCAAGGCATATTGTAGTCAACGCTTCGTTTGCCAGGTCGTACAGATGTATATTGAGATTCAGGGACATCACTTCTACCCGGTCTTAATATTGTTGGAAACTGACGGGCACTCTCTCGACCGGGTCTAAAGAGTACTGGGCCTCCTTGAGGAACATCTTCTCTGCCTGGTCTAAATAGACTCGGGGGCCTTTTGGGCACATCTTCCCTTCCTGGCCTGAACAGACTTGGGGGCCTTTTGGGCACATCATCCCTTTTTCCAGGTCGTAATAGACTTGGGAGCGTCTGTGGGATGTCATCTTTTCCAGGTCTCAAGACGACTGGCCATTGTGGGTTACGCTTGTAGATAACATTATCGTGGATGATTCGTCCTGGTCTAATAATTGTTGGCAAAGCCTTTTTGGCTTTAAATGAAATAAAGCTACGGCGACCAGGGCGTGGTGGCCAGGGAGGATGAGTTTCATCATCAACTTTGGTATGCTGGTTTCCATTTAGTTCAACGGTATCTATATTATACTCGGCAGAACCCTTCTCGCCATGTGTAACCTTCTCGGGAACGTTTTGCGCATTTGGCTCCAGCTTCTCTTCGCTCAAAACTAAAGATCCTAGAAAAGAATTGTAAAATATCAGTGAGACTGGCGTGCCCTCTTATTAATAACAATTGCCTGAAAACCCATTTCTTGTGCGTTTCTATGACCACGACCCAACCTACGTGTTTCTCATCCGAATTATCCTCTTGAAATATAAATTAACACCATGTTACCTTTAATATTTGTCAATAAGAATAATTTTGAAAAATATTTTTCTTCTTTTTGTGCAGGTGAGGATTTAATTATTTTTTAAGCAGTGTTCATAAATTGTCTCAGTACTGAACCGTTCTTAAAATTATACAACTGTGGAATAATACAAACTACCACCGTCAACCCTTTTATCTAGTTTAGTTTGTACTCTTAGGTAAGGTATTCATCAGTCAAAAAAAGGCCGACACTAGAGAACCCTTCAGTATATCAAAACGAAATCCCAATTTCAATCATACCGGGTGGCGTTGTTCCTGTTCTTTGTTCTGGATGTCTATTGCTAGAGCGGAAATTTGCCTTTCAAGATTACAATACTTTTAGAAACAAAAACACCAGGATATTTAGTGAGAATTGAAAGTTCATGTCGAGTTGTGAACACTTTAATCGATCAGATAGAAGCAAACATGACATTAATGACAATGGCTATTAGATGTCTTCAAATCAGTTTGTAGCAAAACTCTATCATTGCTTTTGGCGATTCTATTTGTTTTGTAAACCTCTCCACTATTTTGCTTCATTACAATTTTTTTTCCTCGCCAGTTAGAGCTTTTGAAAGAATTGAGAATGTCGACATAAAAAGACATTCAATCTGGATCACAATCTCAAAAAAATCAGACAAGTAGGTGAAATGATAAGGTCGACCACAGCCTCATTGTTCAATATATATCGTTATTAAAATGAGCCGATTAAATGGAGATAATCGCTAGGACTTCCTTCTACAAGATATCTAAATATCCAATAAATATCTATCTAACTGAACAGTCTGAACAATTTTTAAAGTACGACAAAAGTTGGTCTACCAACAAAACGGTCCCCACAAACCACAGCTGGTGCAACAATGAAAATATCCCAACCAAAAATGGGAAAAAGTCAGCAAGTTGAATAGTTAAGGATAGTCAAAGTACCTTGTAAACTAAGGCTAATGATGTAGATCAAACCAACGACCAGACTTCCAGAGCTGGCCATCTTCAAGTCCAAAGTGGATGGAGTCCTCACTGCCTTCACTCCAGTTCTTGCTGTTGATTGTGCAGTGGCGTGATATAGTGGTCCAAACTTTATACTTGTGTGTGGCATGTGTCAATAAATGGTTCTATTTACGTCACTGCTGTTGTCCAATAGTGATCCTACTCAAAGGAAATACTTTTGTTTTCCTCTAGTATCATGATGCAATTCGTTTCACTCTAAATTATCACTGTGACTTTGCCGGTACCTGGAAGGAATTGTGCTTCCTATTTCCATTAAATCTAATGAAACACAGGAAATTTGTCTTCTCCTTGAATACAAATACACCCTTAATAGCTTTTTGATATAATTAGTGCCTTTGAAAAATGTAATATTTTGTGGTAATCATCCTTAAGATTGCAGTCCTCTTCAAATGACTGGATTTTCCGGCTAGCCCCAGTGAAACCCATATAATATAATAGAAAAAACTTCATCGACCGTAATATTTGTTAGAGTTTTGGAATGGCCCATCCATTTTCAGTCTTAATATTTTTACTAATTCCTCGACTTTTTCCGTATGTAGGCTTACCGTAGCAATTTTTCATCAACATCAGTTCTTCAAGAGCTACCAAGGGAAACCTTGATTTTCTTAAAGCTCTTTTTGTCAACTCGGTTCAGGACATATTCATGGGAAATCTTGCATGTTTTTTTAAATATTAATAAGTGAAAATTATTATTTTTCTTTCCCCGCATTTCACATTAGTAGCCTTATTGTCGTTTTGATTAAGAAATCTCAAGACGTGCGTTTCTAAACGACAACCATTTTGAAGACTTCCCTAAATTAGTTTCTTCCGAGGAGGCAGACGTTTTGCCTCTTGGACAAAAATATTGCTAAGTGTATTCGTCACTAGACTGAAAAATAGCTACAAAGATTTTGTGTAGTATTAGACGTGTACTTTTAAAGATATATTCAGTAATAAAGGTAAATAAAGTTAGGATTCAGGTCGCGAATTTTGCAAAATAAATCGAAACTAAATTAGTTTAGAGATCAAAAGTACTTTTTTAATTTGGCCCATCCATTTTCATATTTGCTATCTTTCCTGTTTTTATGTACTATTTTCTAAGGGTTTCAAAGCTAATAAAAGATTCTGGCAAGGATTTTTTGTTTTGAGTATACTCATGGCAGGATTTATATTTTGAATACAGCACAGAAAAAACGACACATGGATTACGTGCCATTGGCAAATGTCTCGAAATTGGAAACATGGTTTTTTGTAATTTATATTTCTCAACTCGTTATACTCTAAATTTATCGCAGGAATTCCCTAACGATCTTCGGTTCGAAACAGGTGTGCGTCAAGATGATACGCCTCAGCATTAATGGTCTCGGCTCTTTTCAACATTTATGGTGCAGATTCTAAAACGCTGTTGAAAGCCTCTCTTGTTGAGAGCTGCTAAGTTGTGAATTGTTTTCGGTACCATTTGGGTAAGATATTCCTTCCGCTTTTTCAAAGCATATAATTACTGTAAATACTAGCAAAGATTTTCTTTTCGAATCAGTGAGTATGATATCTATCTCTTGAGAGATCTACTGCAGAGCGGAAGCCCAAATCAAAATTCGGTGGAATTTCTTGACTTGCGATTAAACGTCAACGTTACACCGTACCAACGGAGAATGTATCTTTGTCCATCTGACTGTCTGATTTCATTGCACAAATAAAGAGTGGGGTCTATAAACAGAATTATCTTCGACTATTATTCGTAAAGTCAACATTTCAAGACGTCAGATCAAATGTGTGTAGTCTTTGATATAACTGAGAATATTACGGAAAAAAAAATTTTTTTTTTGAATTGGGAAAGTAAACTGATTTTAAAATGTAAAGGGGTTGTTCATCTTAACTTTAGCAGTATTATCAGTTTTAGAAAACTATGCCTTGAATTGTCCCAGGAAATGATTTGGAATGGGAATATGAGTTTTTTAAAAGTGTCGTGCGCGCCTCTATACATAGCCCTAAACTCAAAAAGTAAAGAGATTGTGAAAATGTAGTCGGGAGTTTTTTCGTAAGGTTCCCGCAATATAAGTATATTATATATATAAGTATATAATATATGATACGTCGGTGGGGATATAGTTGTAATAGTGATGAAAACCTATACGTCTTGTCAGTCTCATATGCAGGCCCACATTTATTATGTTAATTCTGTAGATTCCTCCCAACAACGGGGAAGCTGGCTGTTTCAGAATAGTACAAAAAGGAATCTGTAATAGTAGAAGTGTGAAATATAACATTTCCGAAATGGATGTTTAAAGAAATTAACCCGGAATATTAGACAAATTAATCACATTTTGCTTACATTTATTCATTTCACACGATATGTTTCGTTTCCGAATCAAATGTTCGATGCAAATTAACATTTCATGTCAATATTGTAATGAGGGAAATTGTTCTTCGTACTGTCAAAAAAGAAAGGAAAAAGAAAAGAAAAAAAGAAAAAAAATATTTGAAAAACACAAAAAATAAATTTAGATGCATGAGACAAGATTAATTCAACTCGCTAAATTTGAATTCAAGGATTTCAAGTCTCCGTTTTGTACTTCCCTCCCTCCACTGAATTCTCTTTAAAATATTCTAAAAACCGGCAAATGCATGGTTGATTTCTATGCGTCGAAGCTTGTAACAAGTTGTAATAAACTTCCAAACTCTACGCGTTATTTCTCTCGACATTTTTTCTTCAGTGATATGATCTCAAACTTCTAAATCAAAGTTTGAACTCTAGTTACGCAAATTAGTCCCGCAAAGATTTCATAGCGATCCTTGCGTCCGCACTAATTCAGGTGAATTTGAATAAGCATGTTTTTTCTCGGTTTTTGCTATCCACACTAAACGGCGTATTCGTAGACAAAAGAAAAACACCGCCCTTTTCACGTGGACGAGATTAAGCCTAAATGTATGCCGTGTATGAAAAATGTATCGGGATTGGTGTGGCGGTAGCCTGATTAAGCTTTCGATGTCCAATCGATTCACTCCCGGTAATCCCCACTTATTAATAGCCTGCACACCACCCTGTTAGCACATTAAGTTCTGTTTTAAAATTGAGGCGTCAATCAAGTCTTCCTGTTGCTCTTTTTAATGTTTATGAGTTGAAGTCGATGTAAAGACCCTCATCAGTATATGGACTCGGCAAATAAGTAATTAAGGTATATTTTTAACGCATTCAAGACATTTTTTTTACTAGGACTTCAATGCAACACGCCCAAGTAACGCGACTGTCGTTCAACTAAGCGAACGAAAATTTCCAAATTTCATGTTCACTCTACAATAGTAAAGAAACAAATCGTCTTTGAAATGTGTAATTCCTATTTTTTCCTTATTTTTGTGGTTTGAGTAGCCAGCGGCTTTTCGTAGCTTGTCCTTTTTATATCGTTAGCAGCCAATTTTTTAGAGTTCCAAATTCCGTTTGTAGCCGACGAGTCAAAAAATTCCTTACTCATATTTTTGTACTTATATTGTTTACATTTAAAAACGTATTTAGCATTTTGATTCTCAATATCGATCACTAACTCACTCACTCAATCGACGTTTTCTTTGTCTTTACCTTAAAGCTCGAGAAAACCTGCTTCTTTTATTTGTAAGGTGTATTGTTGCAGGGTTTTTTTTATTGTTTGTTGTACGTTGTTGAAAAAAGTGCTTTATCCCATCGATGACAATAGTAGCTTGCAGTGTTTGGGCGGCATTATTTCCTGCAAGGGTCGAGTATAGCCTCCACCGAACAAGACCTGGCGCTACTGGGGGCCTTTTACTGGGATTCCTTTGCAGCACTGGGTGCCGGGGAGACAAACACCGCGGTAAAATGTATCACGCATGCGTGCCTCCCCAGTCCTCCTCAATGATGGATTCAATGAAAACATTCGGCAGTGAAACGAACAAAACTTTAATAATAATACATGACATTTATATAGCGCCTATCCAAATCTGCTGTAGGCGCTTTACAACACAAAAACAGACCGAGGTAAACCAATAGCTTATGTTGGCGCCTTTGGCTGCCTGCTACCCAGTCTGTACCACGATACTTATTACAATCATGTTAAAATAACTCTAAACAAAATCATCGTAACTACATTTATACATACAAAATGAAACTTAACACTACAACATCAAGCTAAAGAAGTCGGTGCATGATGGTACGTCGTTGGCTCATTGAGCTCATCCGCACTTTGTCGGCGAAACTCAAGCCACGCCGAGGCAAAAATTTGGTCCCAAAAACCTGAGGTTAAGGACTTTGTAGTATATTCTACTGCCCGTCTATTTCTCGCAGTACTTTTCCGGCTGTTTTCTCCCGCGCTCAAAATTAAGCTCAAAGATATCATATGGCGCAATCTAAAAAGAAATTAATTCTAAAAATTTTTGCTTAGGATTCCTGTGATCAAGACGCCATCGCGCGAAATTAAAGCCTGCAAAAACTCTCGCATGCGCAGTCGTTCTCGTCAGAAACTCACAGGAAGTCCAGGGAGGATCAAAGAAAGAGGACGAGATGTATTCAGTGTACACTAGTTTAATTGAGTGCTCGACGTAAAAAGCTGTCATTCTCGGCTTTTAGAAATGAATCTCTTTTTACAGTAATAAAATACGAACATACGTACATTTGTAAAGAGCAAGATCGACTAACGAAACTGCCAGTTCGAGGCTAAACTATATACTAAAAGGTTGAGATATGTTTTTATGAATAACGCGGTTTAGCAAATATAATAACTGAACTGTCGTATGGATTTATGTGATGAACGGCTATTTTTCAAAAATCGTTGCTATAGCAACTATAGTAATCTCAGTAAACTGTTCTGTCAAATACGTTATCATAATAATAAACACATCCAGGAACATATTGATTCATTTATTATAGAGACTTACGTTACCACTGCTATATACGTTTCATGCCTCAGATGCGCTATTCATTTAATAAAACCCCATCCAGTGGATAAAATAAATCTGTTATACAATGAATTTATCTAATATTTGGCCCTTATAGACAGCATGGTAACCGCGAGGATTCTCCATCCAAGCAACCAAGTCTCGTGGGTCAGTTGCCATCACGCTGCTTAAATTCTACCTCGGTAAACATTTTGCTGAATAAAGAATTTATCCAAAAATAGTGCGGCATCCACTCTTCTCTGATCTTCGTGCAACTTGGAACAGGTTGTCGATCAACTGAACAGAACGACTATATACATATAGTTATGACTACAAAGTACGTGTATGATGACATCTATCATCGATAGTTGTCGAGATTTTGTTTTTAATGACTGAAGAAAGATAGCCGGTAACGAGAATAGAATTAAAGAAACTAATTCCTTCCATTTCATTTATATATAATTTTTCGGTTCAAAATAGCATGATACGAAAATGTTAATAAAAGCAATAAATGATATTACGAACATAGGATCTAGGAAGTGTTCTTGTTTTCAAAACATGGCTTTTGGCTTTTGTCTTTGTTTGTAAGCACGCTTTATGAACAAGCCATGAAAGTCATGTAGCTGTTTTGACTTACAAGGAAATTAAATCTGATCAGATGAGCGGATGACAGTTGAGGGAATAATAGTAGAGTATGTACAGACGGACGGACAGACAAACAAACAGACAGAGACTGACTGACACTGACTGACTGTGACTGACTGAATAACTGACTGACTGACTGACTGACTGACTGACTGACTGACTGACTGACTGACTGACTGACTGACACTGACACTGACACTGACACTGACACTGACACTGACACTGACACTGACACTGACTGACACTGACACCGATTGACTGATTGACTGGCTGACTGAGACTGACTGACTGACTGACTGACCGACTGACTGACTGACTGACTGACTGACACTGACACTGACACTGACACTGACACTGACACTGACACTGACACTGACACTGACTGACACTGACACCGATTGACTGATTGACTGGCTGACTGAGACTGACTGACTGACTGACTGACTGACTGACTGACTGACTGACTGACTGACTGACTGACACTGACACTGACACTGACACTGACACTGACACTGACACTGACACTGACACTGACACTGACACTGACTGACACTGACACCGACACCGATTGACTGATTGACTGGCTGACTGACACTGAGACTGACTGACTGACTGACTGACTGACTGGCTCTGACACTGACACTGAAACTGACTGGCTCTGACACTGACACTGAAACTGACTGACTGACTGACGGACGGACGGACGGACGGACGGACGGACGGTTCAGACTGACGAACTGACGGACGGACAAGATTGCTGGATGGCCGATTTCTTTGTAGTTAAATGTGTATTTGTACGTAACGACGAATATCCGCGGAGCATCCATTTGTGTGACTAGCAATGGCAAATACTACTGGCAATAAGGAAACCATGATTCGAAAATCTGTGCCGCTACTCGAATGTCCGTCCCCCTGGTATTAAACTGGAAAGCTACACTTGGATTAGAGAGTATGATCCCATAAAAGATGAACCGAGAACTCTAGTTTACTATACAAGACTACCTCATGGTACCTGTTTCAAAAAACATTGACGAATCTTAGAATGAGACGGCACATGAATATATTGGTTTTGTGTTAAAATGCGAAAAACCATAATTATAATTCAAGACTCACAACTTATATTCCAGTGTTACAGTAAACTGCATCATTTGGCTTCGTATATAGCTATTTCGGAAAAGGTTGACGGGGCGAATGGCAATCGACGATTGGTGATTTAGGGTAACAAGAATTGCTTCATTTTCATTACTTAAATACCTAGGCAATGCATGTAAAGACCTTGCAGTAAAGACCTTTGTGGACACTTGAAGTGGTCGATAGGCGATTCATATCTTGGTGCCGGATAGCGGTCTAATAGCGTGACCACAGTTCCTTTCGGTCGTGCAATCGCCAATCGCCATTGGCGCCCCGTCAACCTTTTATGAAATAACTATATATCAAAATTTGCAGGTAGTTACTCGAATTCAGATTTGTCAGATTCAGATCTCCGACCGGCAACGTTTTTTGAAATCGTTGTATATAATCCTATTACAACTATAACTCATTGATAACGGAACAATCATGACAGTTGCGCGATATGCCGTAATTGTTACTTCTCGTGCCATCAACAAAATCAGGATGAGCATAACATCTACATCTTTATTAGTTGATAAAATCGTAAGATATCACATCAACGTTAAAAAAATATGTAACTATATATATAAATACTAAAAATAGATAAGCTTATGAACTATTTGGATATAAATAACTATTAATTTCAAATAAATAAATAACTAGTAAGTAATAATGCTTAAAAATATACTTATTTTTTATTGATAACATTCTAGGCATGCAGTCGATCTATTGTAGATAGTCAGTATCCAATTTAGATTTAAATTTAGCTAATGACTTCGTGTTTACTAGTTCTGAGGGTAGAGAATTCCACTCTGATATTGATCTTGGAAAAGCGTTCTCAATTTAGGAAAACCAAATTGTCGAATTATAAATACGTACTGCAGTATCAGAAATCGTCGTTTTTACACCTCCTCTAAACCTTTTTGACATATGTACTACAGCCCTCAATCGTCTTGTGCTTGGGTGGCGTGTTTGGTTTGTATTGGCTTTTTGTCACACAGAATATACTCTAACAACTACTACTTTTAAGAATGACACTAATCCTCTATGACACACAGCAAATACTGATCCAAAATGTGTCTGTCTTTGAGAGAGTTCACTTAATTACTATGTGCATCTTTTCCGTACAAATTACGTGTAGACAAGTAATTATGATGGCCTTGGATGTTCGACTGCCCTGAGGCCATTGTTAGCAAGTTCCACAACTTTGACAGATAGATGCTAAAGACTCCCATAAAGAGACCAATCTGGTTTCCTTAACGAGTTTATGATTAAGGCTCCCTGTGTAGAACTTTCCCTCATGATCATTTAAACGTAGGTGTGACCAAAAAAAGGCGACTTAAAAGTTGGCAGAAAGCTCGATACTGTTTCTCAGTAGCAGGACCGCGCTTGGAAAAGTATACTGCACTTTCCCTCTCGCACTATATAAATCATATTTGCCATGATAGAAGGTAAGATAAAACTAAAAAATGAAGGTAAGATAGAAACTGAATCAGTGAACCTCCAACAGTTGACGCTGTGGAGAACAATCGCACGCTAGAAATAAATCGAGTACCAATATCCTGTAGTGCGCCGGCCCTGCCCTTCCACAGGACCTAACATCTTATATTCATATTAGGCGATTAATCAGATGATGAAACTAAGAGACCAATCATTTGATCCGACTTGTTAAAGTTAACACTAGACTAAAGCAATAAGAGCAAGCTTCTACAGGAAGTATGGCAATATCTACAAGGTCATTCCTTCTGACTAGCATATGGTTTTAGGTAATTAATATTCAGTCAATAAGGTGACACCCGAGTCACCTGTGGGATGCTCTTCTTCTTGTAGAAAATCTGTCTGTAGCTGTATACTAGGGTGATATCAGAGCTATTTGTGTCACGGTTTAGGCGTGATTGAGAAACTAAATCTGAGTCTTTTCTAAAGAGTCCGTTGCATTTGGTTAATAAAAAGTGTGTATCACAAGCTTAACACTCATTAGGGATTGGTTCACTCTTGTTCAATTTGGCCCGATCTTTCTAGTAGTTTATACAATCCATATAAACAAAGAAAATTTCGAGTCGTCGATTGATAATGATGCTTTTTCAGACAGTGTAATCAAGTTGTCAAATTCAAGGAAGAATAGGGAATATGCCCTCAATTAGCAGCTTATGATTACACCTCCATTCCTAAAGCACAGCAATAAAAACATCCAGAGAGCTCACAAGTGCAACTTTTCCGGCCCATCACTCAATGCCCTCAGATGGAAGTCTGTAAATCGAATTTCAACGTGTGTATGAGAGTATTATGGCTCTGCGTTACTAGAGCTACATAGACCAGAACAGTGTTTTATACCGATTGGAAGCCGTTCCTAAGTAGCCAATCGAACCGATGCCAGCTAAGTTATCAAACGAGTGGTTTTTACCACTTGAGTTTCAAAGCAGATTAAATTTTGGAGACAAGTCATGGTAAAAAAGCCGAAGTCATACCGCATTAACCTCAATATGGAGCTTAGCTACGGATTCGCTTTCACAGTTATACTTGTCGTGGTCCAAATCCACTCAAAGTACGTTGATAAGACGATATTATCTGCTTATTGCCTTGAGCAGATTGCCGTGTAGTGTTTAGACGATTAGATGATTAGATTTATAGGATTTATCTTCGAAGTCTATTGTGAACAGCTATCGATCTTTACTCCGCTTTCTATTTCGCAGAGGAGGGTGCTATGACATTTTCAACTCCAACAAACAGTTCGAGGATCCTATCCTCAATTCCAATACTGTATGCAAAAATACTCCCTCGCTAACTAAAGAGCAGATGAAACTGTGCAAGGAAATGCCTGATGTTGTAGCTAGCGCTCTTCAAGGAATGCAGTACGCAGTGCACGAGTGTCAGGCGCAATATCGCTATCGTCGCTGGAATTGTTCATCTCTTGAAATGAAGAACGGAAACCCAATGACCAACCCTCTTTTGTCTCGAGGTTAGTGCTTTTCACAACTCTTCAAAATAATTCAATGTCGTTTGCGAATGACTAAACTATAAACATATATAAACTCATCTGTAGTTACACTTTTGTAAGACTTGATGGTAACTATGACCTTTGGGTATCTAATGAAAACTGACACACGTCGGAAAGTTATCCCGACAAAAAGTCTTTTCGAATACTTTTTTAGACAATATTCTCGCCTCCTAGCGCAAAAAGAAGCTATGAAAACATTTTGTTCGTGAACGGGATGAATTTCGTGACAAGTTTAAATGTCACAGCGAGGAAAATGACTCGTCCTCAATCATCGTAAGTATAATCAGACATGGGGAGGAACGCGATGATTTTTAGCTACATGTGTGAAATGACCTCTTTGGCGAAGGGGAGATCTCTTTCTTCCTTTCAAAAGCTCCGGCAAGATAGCTTAATGCATTAGATAATGTGGGGTCTTCATTAGGCTAGCAAGTTTGTCCATTCGACATATTTGTGAATGCTTTTCCAGACTCCAAGGAATGTTATTTCTGTAGCTCACGAATGACCTTCCGACAAAGGTAAACATAAGTTTGCTTATTGGTGACTTTAACAAGTTAAAAGAAGAACTCAACACTAAATGCAAGCCGACAAAAAGAGGCCTAACACATTGTCAGATGTATCATTTGGCTAATTTAGTATTAGGACTGGAATACCAGGAAACATTGAAACAACCACAGAATGCGATGCGCTGAAGAAATAATGACATAAGACAGTAAAACACTACAGCACTTTTTTCAGCAGTAATTTTACTTGTATTTTCTGGAATAAAAAATTACCTTTGGATACCAAATGTAGTTAGAATTTGGATAAAAAGTTATTTTTCTGTTCATTTTTCGAGGTTAGCCGAGCCACTGAGTATTCGTGGTCAGGCCTTTCTGGATCCGCTTCGAAAATGACTTGAGCGATGAATGTCAAGGTGAAAAGTCCAATACCTAATGAAAAAGGAAGAACAGACAAGCATTTCAAGAATATTGTTCTTCGTCTCAGAAGCTTAAAATTCTTTTCGACCCCAGAAAATTCCATTCAATTAGTGATTTAATTTCATTTCCCTTTACTTTTGTGAAGCTCCTTTGACAAAATTTCAACAAATTTTGTATCCAAAATGAATAGTAATTTCGTTTCTTTAAGTGTTATAACGCAACCAGAAACTAGGCATTATACTACATCAACTACCGTCACATATTTTCCCATAAGGTCAATTCCGATGCAAAAGGCTTTCGAATACTCCAATCAAAACAAAAACAAGGCTACCATAAGTTCTAAAAGCATTCTGGAAAGTCCTCCATTTATTTAGTCTACTTAGTAACTGCATTACATAAAATTGTAACATAAGATCTACAAGAGTCTTAGCACTTATTCAAAGCCAAAGTGAGTAGGCTTATCCCATTGATAGCGCTAAACCTTCTAACCATGTCTAAAAAAGTGGGTGGCAGACCATTAGCCTTGAGAGTCATTGCGTGGCTGACTGGATTACATCTTTGGGAAGATGTCGTGGAATGTGAGAGCCATCGATTTCATGGGAACATGGAAAGTGAATGTACGTAAGCGTATTTTGAAAGAAGCCAAAAAATAAGCAACGGCAATAGTTAGCTAGAAAAACAGAAATCTTAGCAAAAAAACCCTGGCAATTGTAACGTAGAATTCCGAGAAAATTTAATTCCATGCCGCGCTGCAATAGCTTTGTGAAACTTTACAAATTCATTGCATGATTGCACTTTGTTGATTTCATCTGTTAAGTATAAAACATATTAATATCAGGACAATTCATATACATAGCCTAGAAACATCTCTTTGCTAATTTGGTAGTAGTTTCTGAAGGTTCTGAAGGGTACTTTCTTCGTTACTCAAGCACACCTTGAATGACGTGACCAAATCTAAATACTTCAATTCATCTCTTTACTAATTATTTGGTAGTAGTTTCTGAAGGGTACTTTTCCACGTTACTCAAACCACACCTAGAATGACGTGACCAAATCTAACTACTTCAAATTCTAAATATTACTTTCATTCTACTTCAATCAAACGCATGTACAACTAGGCATCCATTCAAAACTTGGCATTTTCCTAACTCAATTATATCCGTTTAGATACGCACTACATGACAAAAACTAGAACGATTGGCGCTATGTCCTAAATTTTTAGTTTTTCGATGTAGAAACTCAGCTATTCCACGTATAGTTTCGTGTTTAATCGTTTTTGTTCATCTTGGTGCTCTGCCTCTCCCTTACCCTCCCTCCTAAGAAAATTTTTCTCCTCTTTCCAAACACCTGGTATTGTGATGCCATGCCGTGACTATGGCGTGTTATGGACAGTCGTTGTTGTCTTTTTTCTTGTTAGTTCGGCAATGTTGCTTACCTTTTCGGGAATTCCTCACAGGATTTGCGTCGAGTGCCATTGAAAGGTTTTAAGTGGATAAGCTTAGAGTTAGAACAGTATTATTTTAGGAACTTAAAACAGTAATGTTCAGTAGAATTATTTTCCGATCTGTCATATTTATACGTAAAAAAGAAGTGCAAAAACTGGAGAATTTAGCAAATGCCTTTTACAGGTCTCAACAATTAGAATTCGTGCCGTAAAAATGTAGGAAACAAAAACATATAGCGAGCCCCCGGCTAGTTGAAAGCGTAGGTTGACATGCCTAAAGGGATTTGGACCCCAGTTTAAGAACCCTCACAGACCGTGTGAAAATAAATTATAAATAAATTCCAGCAGTTTTGCTTAATGAATTTCGCAGACACGTCGCGCATCTTGAAATCAATTACCTTTCAAAACATTGAAAATAAGTTTCCTTTATGGCCACATCAACAATCAATCAAAAATTATTCCAATTTCAAACAATCAAAAACACTTATCACTCGATAATTGAAAGTGTTTCGAACCATTTGGGTTTGTGGACTATTAAAGTTTGCCCCAGGGTCCTCTGCTGACTGTGTATATGGACGGAAAATTCATGCTGCTATAATATTTTCCTTCTTTGGCCCGTAACCCTATCTGTTCGTTATGACTAAGAATGTGTTTTCCATAATATATGCACCGTCAGAGTATTTTTAGACCTTTCCAAATGACTCTGGTGCATGTCTAACAAGATACTCTTTGATTTCAAGGGTTCCGCGAAACGGCGTTCGTGCATGCGATAATTTCAGCAGGAGTGACCAGTGCAGTGGCCAAAGCCTGCAGCTATGGAAAACTTAACACTTGTGGTTGTGATATTTCAATGAGAGGAAAGGGTGACGGTTGGAAGTGGGGTGGATGTGGAGACAACGTTATCTACGGAGCAACATTTGCTGCACGGTTTTTAGACTCACGAGAAAGTGGCCATGACATCCACTCATTGATGAACCTTCATAACAACATGGTTGGAAGAAAGGTAAGTTTGGGGTAAAACCCAACATTTCCTTGATTTGAATTTTAGTCCCTAACATTCGTTGATTCTAAAGACAATTCTTTCTATCTCAAACTGTAGTTCTCAAGCGTGCAATCTGACCCCACCCAATTCTGAATTGGTTAAGACGTCAATCACGCACGTAAATTCACTGCGTAAAAATACATTCCCCAGAACATATAAACGGTTTTGATGATAACTCGTTATTGTCCTACAATGTAGATCAAAATCAACATGCGAGTTGAACGACGCCTGCAAAATATTTGATGTAGAGGTAGTGAGTGTGAGTGCCAGCAGAAGAATAGCCACTACGTGGATCTGCTGTAGATTATTTTTTTTATTATTTTATTATTATTTGGTTGCATTAAGGCCAATAATACGTTATAATACAAGATTCATGAACGTTGTCACGTAACCATATTTCGACAATTTTGTCATCCCTTTGTTGGAAATTAAAAAACACACGAAGGCTTTAAAACGTATTTGTCGCTTTCTGGTCATCATAAAAATAATAGTTAAAAACTCATAATGATTGCTATACACCTATGTTAGATTTTACTAATTCAGTGGACGAGCCTGTTCGGGAAAAACGAATAGACAATAGAATGGGACCAATCAAATGCCTATCTTGCTAGATTTCAATTTTTCTTCGATTGATTGGTTCATTTGATATCCGACGAGGTAGGGAACACCAAACGTTTATCTTGTTTCCGCAGTACGTTAGGATCCTAATGGGGTTGTCTGGGCTCAGAATAAATTGCATGTCGGCTTGAACAAACACTAACTCTATTGTAGACAGTCCACAAACTTCGTATTAGTGTAACTAATATCATTCCACATCTGTTTTAAACGTCCCAGGAAAATTACAAACTCATTTGACCTTTTATAAAAGTAATTGTTCCATAGTTTCCATGTACTACTAACAATGGAACTAGAGCGGGATAACTTTCTTCTGAAAACCTTGAAAAATGCACATACTTCGGAACAAGGTATCTTAAGACAATTAATAAAGCACTGAAGTCCAAGAAATGAGAAAGAAATAGAATTGAATTGATATAGACCTGAAGTTCTTACCATATGTTAATGTCATTGGGAAACGATAGATTCTCAGATGTTACCAAATCAAGAATAAACGAGCACCGTTTTGAGTTCTAAGCAACTATGAAGAAAATCACCCATATGATAATCGTCGAAACAGTACAGTTTATTCAATTCACTTATAGAAAATGAGAATGAATCTCATCTAAAGGTCCACTTTGTGTATTTTAGTACCTCTCTAAGATGTATGCCTGTATTTGTGAGCAGGAATTTGGCCGTCGCTAATTCTTTGCTTCATTCTTTGCCTACTGGCTTCAAGTTTTTAATAGCCACTTCATATAGAGGACGGAAACGGAACAATTCCAACAAGACAATCTCAGTGTTGATTTCAAAGACCTGTTTATTCTTATTACGAAAACTGGCGTTCCATCATAATACTTTACATTGCATTAAGAGCTCCAAGAACGATATTAGTTTTTGATGTCAAAAACAGGCATTCCTCGCCTCAACGTACGTTGCATTAGTTACATCACCCAACTAACTCCCCATAGCGATGCTGACCTTTTCTGACTTGAACCAACACAGAACAAGTGCGCTTCAAAGAAATACTACCTCCATTCTAAAATCTAAAGCCCATCTAATTGCATCTCCATTGATTTAAAACAAGGTTATCTCAAATTAATGAACTTGTCATACGAATGAATTAGTTGTTGGGTGGTCAAGATTAACTTATTTGTCATCTGTCTGAAATCCCCAAACATATGAAAAAGCAGTTGTTGGTTAGCGTTGGCAATGATTTATGGTCAAACAACGATCATCTCGGTTAGGATGTCACGATGAATCGACCCCCTGATAATACTTAATGATATGTTTTTACGGTAATCGCGTATCAGGAGACAGTTATACGTGGAGATGTATGAAATCAATACTGTAAGATATAGAAGTACTCTTTGAAGCTTGCGCTTTTGTGCATGTTGCCGATGACAAAATAGTTACATCTCAGTAAACTTGGTACATTTCTTGTTTCGTGTAAATAAATTAAATTTCTGGAAATTTTCAAATAGACTTGTCAGACGCAGGACCATAACTTCGACATAACTTCTTGACTAGTTGAGTACTTTAATTGAAAAGCATTCATGATGTCCTCGAGTTTCGGTCGGATGACGAAAATGGTTTGGGGTAATGCCAAGGGCACGTACGGAGCACGATGACACGAGGCAAGACCATCCTCATCATTTTAAAATATGTAGCAGTGTTAAATTTCTAAATATGCTCTGTTATGTCTGAAACAGGGTTAAATATGCCGAATGCTAAGCCAATAAATATTAAAATTAAAAATTGAGGTAAAGCTAGCTAACGCCCTTTTGGATCTGGCTTTCTTTGATACTTGTCACAGAAGACGTTTTCTGTGGATTTCCTAATCTTCCTAAAAAATTGCACGTCCCAGGAATTGACGTTCTTCCTTTCCCTTTACGCGCACGTCAGGGTAAGAGCTTCCCTCAAGGTTAATGTTGCTTCCTCTTTTTTTGATTTTCTGCTGTGTAATCTGCTCTTTATCATAACAAGTCTTACACTAGTAATCCTTCTTTTTTTTATTATAATTTCTTCGTCATCATAAGATTGTTGTCATCAACATTCTTTTCAATGGGAGTAATATTGCCTGCCTGGCCGTTCTGTAGATGGATTCCATCACCTACCGGCGCAATTTAAGCGATTTTTGACCTCTAACGAATGCAGTTGAAGCTGTATTTTGGAATTCTGGGCGGAATGCTGTCACAAGTTGTATAACTACCCTTAATGATTTTCGACCTTGAATAGAAAAACACGTTCAGTGAGTAGAGGAGAACCGAGGTGGAAGGATCGAAGATGATTATTTTAAATTGGAAGTTTTGGTTTGTCAAGGATATTTTTGAAATCAAAGTTAGAGGAAAAGGGATGTTTTTGCAGTTTTGTTGTATGACTTGGAAACCGTGGTTTCACCTTGAAACAAACTATTATATCCCTCAGCAACTGGAACTCGAAGTAGTTTGTTTAGGTGTTAAAGCTTAAAGAACCTACTAGACCAAATGATCATCCAAGCCATGTAAGATACTTGTTTGTTTAGTGCCCGGTTACACGAGGCAATTATTTCTTGCAACTTGAAATGCAGTGCTGACGAAAGCAGAGTATTGCAAGCTGCTGGCGAGATGTCAGACGCCAGCAACTCTGTTCGCAACGCGACTGTTTCTCGGTCATTGCGCTCTGATTGGCCATTTGCGAGATTGATGGCATTGCGGGTTTTAGGATAGATGTTACACGCTGCAACTTGCTTCTCATCGTTGCGAAAAGTATAGCAACTCGTTCAACTTTTTTCTGCAATTTGCTTGCAACGATGCATGCATTGCAAGTTATGCAGAGAGGATTAACCTTTCTACAAATGTTTGGGATTAGCAAGTAGTATTTAATGAAACGTTATTTTGTTCCCCTGTTTCAGGCTGTGCAGGAGAATTCCAAGACCAAATGTAAATGTCATGGTATGTGTGGTTCCTGCAGTGTAAAAACATGCTGGAAAATTGCGCCAAATTTTCGCGAAGTTGGAGATCGCTTAATGGAGAAATATGACTACGCAACATTAATACGAGTCAAGAATAGAATTCGCAGCAAGGGCAAAATAAGGCCTGTACGGAAGAAATTCAGGAGATCTGGCTTTAAATCAGATTTAGTATACTTTGAAGAATCTCCCAATTATTGTTATCATGACAAATCATTGATGATAGACGGAACATCAGGGAGAGTTTGTTCATCAGACTCACTAGATACAGATAACTGTAGAAATTTGTGTTGTGGGAGACCTTACATGGTGAAGAGACTTTCTGTTGCCAAAAGATGCAGATGTCACTTTAACTGGTGCTGTTACGTAATATGTGATACGTGCAAAGAGACGTCAATTCTTAACGTCTGTACGTAAGAAAAGGACTCCGTTTTGGACATACCATGGTACGTACGTACGTACGTAAAGGAAACAGAAATGTTTCGGACGTATCATAGCGTACGTAAGGGTCTTCAATGATAAACTTGTGTTGCAAAAGAGAGAGTTTGACCTAATTAATATTAACGGAACGGAAAAGAATATTAATGCGAGTTACATAGAACTACAAAAATGCGCAACGCATTTATAAAATCATGACGGGATCCCTGTGTTTTTGAAAATAATGAACCAAAGAATGCAGACTCGATAGCAAATATGTTAATGGTTTATTAAAAGAACAGTTTGTATCAATAGCTGCTACAATAAGGTATCACTGATAATATGAATAAAATTAAAGCACGTTTAAGAAAGTCAACGTATCAACGTATGCGCGCAGGCTCGGTATCTTGTGTGTGTGTGTGTTTTCAAAAGGTCAAAGCCGATGTATGGTATAGAGTAGATGAGTGTGACCCGCTGTGTCCCGCCGTGTTATTTCCGTGATAGTGTCAATGAAAACGCTCGGAATTCCTGCCGTGAACATACCGTGCGGTGGCCGTGCCGTTTTCGGTCATTCGAAAACTGCTCTATCAATAACCGGCGACGCGGTAGAGGAAAACACATTTTCATATACAGCTAAGCCTCTCCATAACGACCACCTTAGAGTCAGATTACGTGGCCGTTGTAAAGAGATGGCACTTGTACAGACTTCAATATAGAGTAAATGTATGGATAGGGTCGATGGATCGGGACGGATCTGCTAACTGTTGTGGCGAGGTAGCCGTTGTACGGAGTTTAATATAGATTGTTGTGTGGATCGGATCGATGGCGCGCGGGAACGAAAAGTGCTGGCCGTTCTGGAAAGGTGGCTTTTGCAAAGAGATGGCCGTTAATGGAGGTTCGACTGTAACTGTACGACAGCAATTCATCTTAAAACATGAAATATATTATAAATTGGAGTATTAAAAAGCGCTACTGATACGTTCCAGGAAACCAACGTCCAATCCTTTAGTGTGCTGTACATTTATTTCATGAATGTAGTCGCAGTTATCTAATTTACGTTCAATAACAGGCAATTTGGAAACCATCAACAAATTTACAACAGCCATAGAGTCGTGTGTCTAGACACTGGGGTTCATGTGCAAATGACACCGCTGCAAAAAGTACTGCACATGCACAACTTTGCCGGCAAAATTCAAGCCACAGAAGCCAAATTCAGTACCTAAAACAATCAGGCTAAGGACCTAGTACTCTCCTGTTTTCAACCGTGCTCAAAATTAAGCTCAAAGATAGAATATGGAAAATTCTAATCATTAAAGAAAAAATTCTTAAAATATTGCTTAGGTCAAGAATCAATCTCGTACCCAGAGCCTGCTTCTCTTGGTCAGCGACCGAGAAACGAACGCAGGCTCTGGGTACGAGATTGGCCAAGAATCGGAAATCTCGCGCATGCGCAGCCGTTTTGCCATAACTCTCCCTTTCCTCCCCCTAAAAGAGGTGCTTAGTAGGTGAGTCACCTCGCTACAAATGCCTATATGTGGCTGGAGCTCCATTCACTTAGTTTTATAAAAGGGAGCCCAATTTTCTTGCTTCCATGCACAAAAGAGCTGAAGTGGACAGGAAGCCCAACATATACCTTGAGAATTGTCCAGAATACTGAACTGAAAGCAACTGTACTACATTCAATATTCCATCGAAGAAAGGTCAAGGAGAAAATGAAATGAAAATGAGAGAAAGGGAGAAAAAGAGAAGAGGACAAACATAATAAGAATATGCATTCAGTAGTGAAGTTTAATCACGCTGGTGTATAGTCATAAACGACAGGGCGGAAAAACCTTTAATAGCCTCCCATTATAAGGACACCAAATAGGTTTTTTAAACTCAATACTTTGCATACAAGCCACTTTAGACACAAAGAATCGAAAAGAACAAAATATCAAATAATATCAAAATTTGGTACATGCATACATGATATAAATAAATGCCCTGTACTTTCGAAGAGGTGATATTTCGATCAGCAGAAAAAACATTGTTTTAATAAATATCCCCGCGAAGCTTTAATGTAACGTCACAAGGTTGTGTAAAAAGTTTTAGTTAAGCCAGTAAAAATGTAGCAGTTACTGTTTTTCATGCTTCATTATTAGTTTATGAAAAGGCTATGAAAACAGCCACTTAGTTGTTTTTCCGCTCTGTCGTCGTAAACCAAAATCAGGTGGAGATAATTCAAAGAGCTACCGAGGCACAAATGTAGTTAGTGACCCTAACGTCTGTTTAACACATAAATAATTAAATCGGACACCGTTGGCCCTGAATCTTTATTATTTTGGCTAATGGTAAAGCATTTTGTGGACATTTCATGAACAACCTTGTAGTTTGCTATCAGATTTAATGGTTTTAAAGTTAAAGGTTATTCGATCATTTGAATTTTAAGCTCGGATCAGGCTCTTTTCACTGAAATACGTGCATTTTCGTGTCTCGCCATTTCGTCTTCAAAAAAACCCTCAACGATACTTGAAAAAAGCGCAAACATGCAAGAATGTGCCATTTTTTAAGTCACGTTTGATACCGCGGTTTTTAAATATTGTGATAAAAACAAAGTGGGTCACGTAGTTTGCTGAAATTCCTCACATGAATAGTGGACACAACACAAACGAAATCCTAAGAATTGGGGTAATTCAGGACCAGTAGTTTTGCAGTTAAAAGCAAGGGCACGAACTTTTGAGACACCCTGTATTCGTGAAGTGAATTCAAATACATTCAGTTGTACAAAAGAAGACTAGCGAGTGAATTAGTTTGGGCTGCATCAGTGTATAAAATACAACAAGGGATGAATGGAAACTTGTAACACTGTATAAAAAGAGAAATAAATTACTGACGCTTAGAGCCTCGGCCGTTCGTCGGAGTAAAAGAAAGAGAGATAGAGTCACTAGTTGTAGTTTTATTCTTCAACTTCCCTTATTCCGGCCGTTTAACCTAAAGTGCCAAGCGATATTTCTTAGTATTCTATAATCAAGTGTACTGGGAGCATTATAAATTGATAAACACACCTAATCTTTCACGACAACATACTCACAGACGCAGAACGCAGGTGTCTCTGTATTACTGGTTGCTGCACATGCCGTCATGCGACCAACAAAAAAGTTTGAATGGCATGCTTATGAACCCTGTACTACTGCCAAAAATGTCGCCGACAGTGTGCACGTGTTCATGGGGAATTCCGTCACGGGACAAGTGGGGGTGATCATCAGACATTTAAATGGGACAAGAATGCATTTACATTAACTTGAGTCTTTTCTTCCTGGGACAAAATGAAGGTCGTGACCAACTCTGCCCGGAACGCAACCCATAACGCACCCTAAGGGAGCTTTCATTCATTAGGATATTAATTTGTATTCTTTTGTCATAAAAATGCCGGGATTTTGTGGGACAAATCCACTGCCATGATAGATATAATTGCTGCAGTTTCACACTTAAGCGCATCGCACACATGAGGAAACTGCGTGAGGAAACTGCCACGCAAGACGATTTCTCGCCGCGAGCTTTGAGCATTTATGTAACAATGCCCCTAAGAAGTAGGCAACCTTTCTATTATTAAATTCTGCGCCAATTTCAACTTCCTTACATAAGAATGTCTTGGTATTCAGACTGATAATAATGTCTCAAACGTTCATGCCCCTGATTTTTTCTTATCTTATTTTGGCTAGTAGAAAAGCATTTCTGGATATTTCATGAAAATTTTGTAGTCTTTTCTTAGTTTAAATAGCCTTAGAAGTTAGACGTTATTCATTTGCATTTTAGGGCCTGTTTACATGAAAGAGGATGCCCCTAGCTAGTAGGGATAACTCTTTTGTTTTCTTTTCCCTGGGGGACACAAAACAAAAGAGTTATCCCTACTACACCCTCTTTCATGTGAACGGGCCCTAAATCTCAAAACGGTCTCTTTTCAAATATGCGCATTGTCGTGTACGGCCATTTTGTTTACTATTGACTGTTTTGAGTTTCTCGACCTTTCTGTTCATTCGTTTTCAAAATATATCGAAAACAAACTACATCAATTACAAGCACAGATCTACAGTGAGACTTTCTGGAATGTCTGTCAAAGAAAATTAAAAAAATCCTTGAAAAAATCGTATGTCTTATTGCCGGTAAGCATGCTAAAAGGTGCCAATTTTTCATCATTCCAAGAGTTATCATAATTCATACCACGGTTGCTAAGTAATGTGATAAAAAACAAGAGGCCAGGAATCAGGAATCTTTTCATGAAAAAGGAATCAGAGGCAAAATATTAAACAATGCGCTATCTTTGGAAACTGTCAAATTTTCATGTTTTAATCAACTTCTTACTTTATTCTATTTTATTTTATTTTATATTTCATTTTATTTTATCTTATTTTATTCTATTCTATTTTAAAGTGGGACGACGATGAAATTTGAAAATGACTTGAAACTCGGTTGAATTTAGCTATATGGCTCCTATAATCACATAGCAACATATTTTATTTATATTCAAAAGAGAGAGATCAAAATTATCAAGTATATTAGCATCTGAATTGTATGCAAATGACGTCATTTACTCAAACCTATTGTTCTCTTGGCTTTTAAATCCAAATTTCTCGGTGATAATGAGCTTAAAATGCAGAATTTTTGGGAAAGTAATTCTTCGTATGCATTTATTGTCATCATTGAGTTACTTCAACTAGGAATAATCCATTTCCAATTTTAACCGATTTTGATCGTCGTCCCCCTTTAATTATATGTATTTTTCTTCGATATCATACCACAGGTATCCCGATTAGAAAAAATATTGTTAACCGCTGACTTAATTTAAAAAAAGCGGTCAGCAGTCACTAGGTTAACATAGACATGGAACTACTTCTAGATTATCCCAGAAACGCCAATATACCTGCTATAACAAATTTTGCGGTCTACTTGGTCCTTTTAATGCTCAAGTGGCTATTGACTTCTGTACACATTGAAATAAATATCTAAATAACTGTCTGCTTCATATTTGGGGACGTGTTTGATCTTCACAGAAACCTCAAAAACGAATATTTAGTATTCTGTGGCTTTAATTCTAATGTTCATATTAATCAGGTAACTGAATGGAAATATTTTTGTCTAAGAGGTTGATTCATATGATATGAAATTCCGAGGACATAGACACCGTAATAGGGGGTTGGGGAGTTAAAGTGAGAAGTGACTAGAGAATTTTGATGAGATCAAAAACCCAGTGCACGTTCCTTACATAACTGAACTGCTCGTTCTTTACATTACTCAACAAAAATTCGGGTTGTAATGACAACTCGTTCTCCACACAAATTCGTGTATAAGAACATCCCTTCAAGTCACGAGTCGTAATTTTCTATTTGAATTTCGACCTTCTTGTAATGTATATTGGTGGCTCATGTATAGCTTTTTGCAACACAAATTTGTAAAAAAAAATGATCGCCATGCTTACCCCCGTGCGCACTGAAATAAGATGTGCGGCGGACCTAAAGCATTTCTAAATCAGTATCAATTACCTTGTCACCCTGCAATACCTAGAGATTTGGAATGTTTTTACGTCGTAACTAAAGAGTCATTACTTTAAAAAGTTTCATATTTTTTAACCTAATGAGTTTTTTAAACATGGGCCATGTTTACAGCTTTCAGTGTTTGTTTCCATTTAAACTGTTGTTTATGTAATATAGGGTTTCCAGGAGGAGATTAAGCGTGTACTGAGCGACGCTATAATACGAAATGAAAGTTCTTTTCATCGTGTATACAACGATACATCATGGCCAATTAGCCCTGTTGGGATTTAACAGACAAATGTGAGAACCAACTGAGACGACAGTCCAAAAATAGGAAGAATTTAAGAAATAGGGTTGTGACTTGCTAAAACAAAACTCTCAACAGCCCTCAGGGATCAAAATGTTTGAAAAAAGAGAGAGAAAAAAGGTAAAAAACAGCAGATAATCACAAAGTAAACACTATTCTACCATTTTAGTTCCATCTGATAGACTGAAGGGTTCTTCTTTTATTTGTTGAAGTTTTCGATTAAAGTGGGCGACCTGAACTACCACTTGAAGCACACTGATGAAATATCAGCTTAGTGAATTGGAATGCTATCAAGGTGAACAATAGAAAACCAAAACCAATCATGGAATCCACTTGTCATCATCCAAACTGACAGCCATCGTCTTCTGTCTTCTAGACTGGTCGTTACCTTGACTATCGAATATTATGAATACTTTCTTTCTTCTCGGCGTTTCCTTGAAACATAACTTTCGCAGTTTTTTTGAGAATCCACCTCGAAAAAGCAGTGTGTTTCATGGCTGACAGGGTACAAATTGAGAATGGACAGACGCCTACGTCAGGGTTTGGTTGTTATCACGCATGCTCGCATCATGGGCCATGACAACCGCATATACTTCATTGACAGTAATAATAATGTACAAATTAAGCACGTTGTGTTGACGGATGGCGCTCTTTTGGAATTATCCACAGCCATCAGCAAACACTGCCAGGTGGGAAATTAGCGTGCTCACACATCGATCAATCTCTCGTGACTTTGGCAGCGTTTTATTTATTTATTGGAATTAAGACCTATTCTGTCTCATTTTGCTCTCTTGGCCTTTCATTACAGACATCAAGTTGAGCTATTTTAGTCACTGTAGAATATTTTCATTGTACAAAACAAAGTGCTTCAAACGGAAAGAGCCGGTCTGCGGTGTTGTGTCGGCTGTCGAGGAGTTCGCACTTGGGATGATTCGTATCGACTTGTTTGACTGATTTTTCTAAGGACTTTGAATACGAAACTGACCCAGTCAAAGCTAATCACCTTCTAAAGCCTTTTGATAGAGAGGAAATCAGTTAAGAAGAAATTAATTGCCCTCTTTCCAACTTTCGCTGCATACTGCGTTGTGGATCAGCATTAGTAGGCCATGAATACACTACTTCTTGGACTTCTAGTGCTAGGAATACAAGTTACTGGAGCCATTGGACTCTGGGGGTAGGTACAAAAAATTATAACCGCGATTATTCAGTTCTACTGCACAAGCACTTGATAACGATAACCACTTGGAGGATTATACACCTAAACGGATTATTCTAATATGAGTTTTTTAACTCAATACAGAAACCTACCGATGTCATTTCACCCCAATCCCAAAGCCAACCTGAACGTCATTTGCAAGAGGACACAATCTGTTCTAAAGGGCAGCACCAACTTTTGCTCGTCCAAACCTGAGCTTATAAAGGCTGTGGTGAATGGAATAGCCTTGGCTGTTAAAGAATGTCAGCATAAATTTCGCTACAGAAAATGGAACTGTTCTACAGTCAAGAAATCGATAAAAAAAATTCTTCAACACGGTACGTGAATGTTGAAGTTGTGTCATAATATACTATTGTTAAAAACTTGCTGTCAGTGATAAGAACCACTCTGCCTGTTAAGCAGTTAATGGTTTCTGTTTATACTCCTAGATTACCGTGAAACGGCTTTTGTATTTGCCATAACTTCGGCAGGAATAACGTACTCTGTAAGCAAAGATTGCTCTCATGGGAGCCTTGAACCCTGCAAGTGTCTCGCAAGCCGCGACATCTACTCCATCAACTCACAAGATGACTTATATAACAAACGGTCCGTAAACGACAATTCTCTTCCTGACAATGAAGCGGCGAAGCGGAATTTCGAGCGCAATGGATGTAACATAAAATTTGTACAGTATGGCTACCAAATCTCCAAACAATTTGTGGATCGAGAGATTAGTAGCGATGCAAAAGCTTTAGTTACAAGGCACAACAATGAGGCCGGAAGATTGGTAAGCCACACTTCATCAACTTTATTCTTAGTTAATTGTTCGTCTTTCTCGAAGCAAGGGTAAAAGAGTTTAGTCCTAACATTATAGACCTTTTAGCATGACACAATATGTCCCTATATTTATACTACGATGGGGTATCAAGATACTAAATGACCGCTGGTGTCAGCGAAAAGTGCCCTCTTAGTGAATGTTTTTAGTAAAGATAGAGATAAAACTTCCTTTGTGGTCTTAGAAAATCACATGGATCCGCGTAAAACTACATTATGAAAAACATTCTGAGCTCAGCTTGTTGACTAGCTTTAATTCCTTTATTGTTGTCAGGGATTGGAAGAGGTTTTATTGCATTTGGGGTTCAGTTACGTATCGCATACCGAGCAAATAAACTCAGACCTTGCCGACTGTAGCATTGTTATGCTATTTACTCAAAGTAACCTGTGTTTGAACACAAAATGTACACAATTTTACAAAGTACTGCTCCTCTGATGTCCATCCTAATTACAGCGACTCAGTAATGTGAAAAGACGGAACCCGTCTAGGAAGTATAGGATCGAAAAACATGTTTCGTTCGTCACCAAAATAAACAGTTTGCTTGAAGTTTGGACTTCTTTATGCCGACCTCATCTCTGCGTATCAGCTCACGAACAATCGTTTTCCGGTAATTCTAGAGCTAATTCAAATCGCACTATTTTGTCGCTTTTGAAAAGGTATTGTGGTTTCTGAATATACTCTTGTTTACTGTAAGAGTAAATGAAAAGGATTGCTTTAATTTGAGACAGCTGAGGCGTGACTGCTTCAACTTCAGTAAACCACCGGCACGAGCACACTACCATCGCTCAGCATTTCGCTCACTAATAATTTAGGGTAGAAAATCTTGATTTGGAGATTGCCAGAGCAAATATACGTGCAAAATTTCACAGCTACTCCATAAAGCTTTAGACCTAACACTTTACACCATTCAATAGTGGAATGTACTTTAGAAGTGTTAATTCAATGACATTTGACAGTAAGGCTCTTCTTCAGATCTCTAGTAATCCTCACGTAAAGCTTTATATACTCAATTATGTTTATTTCGCCAGACTTTTAAGGATAGAGTAATAGTCAATGTGCTTAAGGGCTTAATCGTGGTATCATTGTCCTCAACATCTACACTCATATACAACTTATAGCACTACATAGTTCTCTTTTTATCTCGTTTCCTAAGGATATCTAAACGGAGGTAATTAGATTTGGTGCAAATGTCATCGTTTGGGACAAGGCGGTCGCGCGAAGACTATTTTCTAAAGACGATCGGTCTAGCCAACAAGTTTTTCTATGACCTTCGAAATGTTTGACTTGAAAACATTATGGCTGGTATTATCTCTAAATACATGCCTAAGGAATTCACTAGTTACTCGTTAATGACTGTCTTATAAGATAACTGCCTTGAAAAGTGTCAAATTGATTTTCCTTCACTCTAATGACATGCGAGGGTCGAAAGAAATCATCTATTGGTGCAGCGCAGTGTTCGTGCAGAAATCGTCGATGTATGTTTGCTTCCCACCAGCTCTTCTGAGGCTGTGCGTTGGCGGATAAACATTAGTTGACATGAACGAGACATCTAAGTACTTAGCTGGTATTTACATTCAGTAGTCATAGTGTCTGTGCCTTGCTTGACAAGTACTTAGTGAAACGCTAACACAGCAGCGAGTATCATGCTCACTGACGAGTGATGCGTTCAGTAGCAGGGGTTAAAATCTGTAGCCATTTTGTCAGTTGATTCTTATGGCTGTTTTTACTTTTCAGGCCGTGAAAATAGAAAGAAGGTGCAAATGTCATGGGATATCGGAGTCTTGCACCTATAAAACATGTTTTCCTGTACTTGCACCTTTCGAAGAAACCAGTGATCGAATCAAAACACACTTTGATGGTGCGATCAAAGTTTTTGTAAACAATAATGGAAACGGTTTGCAGGCAGAGGAGCAATCAGTCAAAGGACCTACTTCTGAAGACCTTGTCTACACTACAAAATCTCCGGATTTCTGCAAGCGGGCAAAGGAAACGGGATCTTTAGGGACACGCGGAAGAACGTGCAATATTACAAGTATGGGAACAGGAGGATGTGAACTGCTTTGTTGTGCAAGAGGGCACACAACAAAGCATACAGTCCAGTACGTGAACTGTGAATGCATTTTTCATTGGTGCTGTCATGTGAGCTGTAAGAAATGTAAACGGAACGTTACCGCTCACACCTGTCTGTGACTTTATCTAAATAGCACAGATTTTGAAGTCTGGAATAGATTAGGATATCTATTCGATTAAGAGAAGATGTCTTGTTTGACGAAAAATTTCAAGACTCCTTGCAAAAACTTAAGGATGCTGTTTGATAAACTGTTAAATCAGTCGAAAAGGCCTAAAAGGCCTTGCAGATAGAGGGCCTGACTAAAATTGCTGTCATTCATTGCGCAGATAGAGTAGACAGATATGGAGAAACCTTTAGCGTATTGTAAGATAAAGAACTGCAAAACGTGACTTTTTCTTTTGCAAAACAGAATTCCTTTGAGAATTTGTGAAGAGTTAAAAAAGCTCTCTAAAGCATTACAGGAGATCACAAACCATTGTAAATGATAAAAGAACGATCTCGAATTCTTGTGAGTGAATTCCACGGCCTTTTTTTTCGGAGGCTCCGAACATGTTCCAGACAAACCCATCCTTATTCATTTAATGCCCAGCGAGGTGCCTTTAGATTTCAGAAAACCCTACTTGAGTCTAATAACCGATCAAGTGGTGGCATGACTTAAGGGATATTTAAAACAACGAGGGCTCTGCTCGTTTATATTAAACACAGTGGATCGAACAGCAGGCAGCGCACAGTAAGACCACAGCATCGTTTTATCAAATTCGTTATTGCTATCACTGATAAAGACCTCCCATGGCGAGACCGTTTATTGGACTATTAAGTGAAACAGGTATGGTAGTGTGTTAAAGAGTTTTGGCGTTATACATAGTGAACCCTCGTCGATACAAAAACCCACGAAGCATTTAATGGTAGCGAGTGTTTGCGTACGAACAATAAACAAAAACGTTTGATTTTTCGCAAAGAATTTTCATTGGAAAGTCACTAGTTACGTTGGCGTTGCTTGACCCGGGTATCCGCGTGTGTTTTACCATCAAGCGTTGCGGGAAGTCCAATTTTTAATATCAGGTCTGACAAAAGCGCACTTGCGTCTTGCCTTACATAAAACAAAGCAAACTACTTGACGGCCAAGTTTTTTGTTTCTACTGATATCGTAGCGAGAAATTTAATTAAATAAGTGAAACAATGAGAAAAACAAAGATTACAAGATGCGATGTGAACTTGGCTCTGAAGGTAATCCTCCTGCTATTTCTTTCATCTCCCAGGGAGTGGGGCGAAACACTCGAGACAAGTAATCATCTTTTCTATGTCCCTTCAAGCAATATCTAGGTCAATATTTTGTTGCAGTAATGCAAAACTGAAAACGCCTCAAGAATAAAGTATATATAGACATAAGTTAAGTCATATATGGGTATGAATTTCAAGGTATTAAATGTTGTAAACTTTCATCGGAAATTAATAGTTCCCAAATGAATTATGACGATCCCATTATCGAAGAAAGACGACTGGACTAGAACGCATTAAAGAAGGCTTTTAATGTCCAATTAAACTAATTGTAAAAGCTTGAAAACGCATTCTTATTTGACAACTAGTTTAAAGCGACCGTCCACACTAGTCCGGATTAATTTGAACATGCATCTTTTATATGCTACAATTTATAAATCCCAGTCATCCACACTAAGAGGGCGTTTTTCTTTGTCTACGAAAACGTCGTTTAAGTGTAAAAACGGAAGAAGAGATGCGTTTTTCAAATCCATCCACATTTGCGTGGACGAAGCACTATATTGCCCACATGTTCTGTATTACAAAATTGCGTGCACCAAGATTGACGGTGATACGATGGATTGTTTTTACAAGATGGAAAATGGTCATATTAAAAGACAAAGTTTATCTCCAACATCAAAACAATCACCCTTGAATAATGCCTCATTCAGTGGCTCTTCAGACCTCACACAGCACTGAGTCTTGATGCCAAAGATAACACTAGATAGACTTGTACGGATACAATATTAATGCTGAACAGTTTGTCAAGAGCTTGCCTGTCTAACAAACTTCCTTTTCTCTAAATTCAATTACAAAACGTCAAGCATACAGTAGTTTTAACGTACGCTGTTGTATATGAGCTAAAAGGTTAACCCATTAACTGCCTATTCGTATTGAGCATTAAATACTTTCAATTGGGTCAACGCTGAATGTTATCTTGATTGCAAGTCCTGTCAATGGAATTTTTAGTTTCTAGAAAGGCGTTTCTTGAGCATAATATGAATGTAATTGGTATATATATTTCCCATTTCCTGCTCACTCACTCGCTTCTCCCCTTCCGCTAATTTCTTTCCCAATTTCCTGAAGTGTACGCGTGCCGAAGGATGAATGCTGGCTAAGTACAAGACCCTATCTCCAGGAACCGACTGACCCAGGAAGAATAACAGGAAATTCCAAACGGTAAACACCACTAATCACGCAACTTGTTAATAAGAGAATTAAAATTGTGCGAAATCCCATCTTGGTCAAACTACGTTGACTATCAATTTAACTATTGTAGGTCTGTGATCAGTACAACAGCGACTGCCGAAGTCTGAAGTGGATTCCTCAAAAACCTACTTGAAACTTGACTTCACTGTTGAAATATCTGCTCGAGTATTTACCATGGCCAAAATCGGATGCTTTTTGAGATTGTCGGACTAGCTGGCGGTGTATTTTGAGGGGCGTAACGACGGAGCCCATTGTAGGGGTTTTTGATGTGGTTGTCGGCAAATCTCACAAACATTCTTCTGTACTTTGTACTTGTATGGTATTCATACTACTCATATCTGATACATCCTAAATAGTTGAAGTCATAGTTCTGCAATGATTCAAAAATTATCCACTGTTGTTCAGGTGCAACCAGTCTTAGTCGTATCCAAAAACAAACCATTCACGCCCAGTTCCGATATCCTTCCCTTGCACAATGGTATGAGCAATTTTTCAGATGATAAATATCAACGGTTAAGAATGTAAACATCGACTTGGTACAAATTTAGAATGATCCACCTAAATGTAACCAAAGAATGTCCGCTGCATAAGCTAAGGCTGATTCCCCGGCAGTTCGTTCTTATCTCAGTTGTTCTAGAACGTATCTTTTCGATAAGCTGAAATGATACATACTCTTGACCCTGTTTAAGTATTTAAAAAGCTCCTAACCTCAAAACTTAGTTAAAATTATCAGCGTAGTACTCAAAACTATTACTCGTTTTAATGAAAAACAAACATAGAGCAATGAGTTTTTGAGGATCGTTGACACCACTAAGCAATTTAGTACCTTTTAATCGGATTACGAGAAATTTTGAAAAGGTGGCCGGAAGTTGGAAGGATTGGTTATTGATTGAGTTTTTAGTAGTTTGCTAGCTTTGACCACTGTTTGTTTTTCAACGGCTCAAAATATATTCCTTGAGTGCTCCTTTTTTCATCCACTGAAGAGCATCCAGTGACAGAATTCATTTCTTGTTTCTTCAGGTATTAAGAGGGAGTCGGGAGAAATTAAGAATAAGAACTGGTTGAGGATCAGTCAGGAATGATGAACAGTAGTGACGACGGGAGGATTACGAAAAAAAGGGAGAAAAAAGGGAGAGAGAAGGGAGATTTAGATACCTGTTCTTTTCAACAGTACTACGAAGAAGCTACGAGGTACGATTTGAATAAAGTCCGAGTTATATAATTCAAAAAGTTGAACCGTTTCAGTACATCTGCCCCATGCCAACAACGGAATGGAAATGGACGAAGCTGGTGAGTTTATTAGTGACGTGCTATTTGCAAAGAAGCATGTAAAAAAGGATGTAAAAAACTTTGTGCGCGTGTTACAAAAACTTTACAACTTTTTTTTTGTATTGTGTCAGTCGCGTTCACATTCAGTCTTCGCTGTCAGAGATCGCTTTCACGACCGTGAAAAGAATAACAAAAAGGCAAAAGTGCACGTTACAACTGATTTCTTTGTGTCTGTATTCGTTTTCACGACCGCGAAAAGAAAAAAAAATAAGAAAGACAAAGTTAAACTGAAAGAGGAACTTCACAACTGATCTGATTTCTTTTCAACTGATGTCACGACGACTGCACATCTTTGTTCGAGTAGAACTGCCTGAGGGCCCTGCCCACGAGGCAAGGCACGACCTGGGTGGCTTTCACTATACGATAAAGTAGCAACACTTAATCAAAAGAATCTCCCATAAAGTCAGAAAAATGCTGCCAACGTCTCTCTATCCAAGATGAAAAGATTACAGAAGTCACCGCAATTTTCCTGGCCAGCCAAAATAGAACTAATAATAAAAAAACACATTTAAAAACAATCTCCAAGATAAGCTTCTCAATGAGTCTAAGATCAAAATAAACTGTTCATAACAGTATTATTATTTTTAAAGCTTTTAAATTTCATTAAATCGATAGCGTCTCAGTTTGAAATCGCTTAACCTTTGGCTTCTGATATGAAGCGATCACTGCACGCTACAGTCTCAGACATATCAAGAGATCGTATACTCACCGTCTTGAATTCGATCATATCTTACGCGGGATGATCAAAATAGAGTCGAACCTCGAACCTTCACTTGTGGCCACCTCCCTTACGCAACCACCTTAGTCCCTTGTGCAAGCACTATTCAAAATACTAAAAGTTTCCCATAAAAATCACTATAAATGGAACCTCCCGTAATCGACGACCTCTCGTCAGCGACCACCTGACTTGTGCGACAAGTTTTCAAAAATACCAACACATGTCATATAAAAATCACTATGATTGGTACCTCCTGTAAGCGACCACCTCAATTGTGCGACCAGTTTTCAAAAATACCAAAAGTTTCATATAATAATCACAATGATCGTCACCTCCTATTAGCGACCACTTCCCTTCTGCGACCAGTTTTCAAATATACCAAAAGTTTCTTATAAAAATCACTATAACTGGCACCTTTTGTAAGCGACCGTGACCACTTAATTACCCTTGCACACACTTGCTTCGACTTCTTTCAATTCTGTGTAATTTCAATTAGCTTTCAGTATACCTTTAAACGAAGCACTGATGGAGACAGGGGATAAAATGAGCGCACCGTCAACCTTGGTTTATTAGTAAGATGATGACTATTACGAGCTACCGACGTAAAATTTTCAAGCCGATAGTTTGTTATTTTCTTTTGTTTTTACCCTCTTGTATGCGACCACTTGATACATAATCCCGTCTCCCCATGCGAGTTCCTCATTTTGCTGTCATACATTATCAGCAAAATAGATGCAGACAGACAGACAAGATTTTATTTGGAGTTTTGTACTTTAATGCGAATAAACTTTAAATGACTGTATTTAAAATACATCTATACATCTGTATTTTTAGAACAAGCTTGACAGAGTACAAATACTTAAAGCGCGCAACATCAATCAGTACTTAGTAAACAGTGCAAAATATTGCACGCTTTTATAGTATTTGCACTCTATGTGCATTCCCCAGATGCATTCCTAGACCTTCTTAGAGTAAATTTAATTTGTTAATTACAGTGTTTCAATTTCTATATAAGTATACGCATCGTAAATGCACAAAATTCCAGAAGAATGACCTTAGTGCGAGCCATGGCTGTACTGTATCAAGTTCAGAATGCACAGCTATATGATTTTACAAAGTTAATAGAAGAGTAGGCCCAGCTACATTCATTGACTTCATTGTTGTTTTTTTGTTCACTTTTTCCAAACGTGGAAAACCTTGATCCATTCATAACTTGAATAACAGTTTAGTGTTTTGCTTTTGCTACGAATGAAGCATTGATAATAAAAGCCAGTTTGATCGATCAGAACGAGTTTTTGTAGATCTATTTTGACAGGCTCAAATTTAAAACACGTCCTTGATAATTAAGACTAGAGTCAGAGAATCACCTTTTATTAGATGAAACCTTCAGGTCTTTGCAAGTAACGTTGCAGACACAGTAACACAATGGATTTTGCTGCGCACAATGTTGCACAAGTAAAAGTCGAGCTTGCGCGCGAAAGTCAGTTCGGGTGGGCACACGTTGCACTTTTAGCAACAGTGTAACACTTGTATGGCGTTGCTATTCAAGGTAGTGCCCTAACACAAATATCAGAGAGCCCTGTGGCAGCCTACCATACCACCCTCTCTCATGTGAACGGGCCCTTAGGCTGCCCCTATGTAGTAGGGATAACTCTTTGGTTTTGTGTCCCCAGGGAAAAGAAAACAAAAGAATTATCTCTACTGCATAGGGGCACCCTCTCTCATGTGAACGGGCCCTTACAATACTCATTATATCTTCAGTTGCCCGAGCCGACCAAATGTGAGCCGCCTCAGGCACTCGAGCGCTGCTAGGAGAACAGCCTTGCTATTTTTTTACAACTTGGAGCACTTTCATGTATTTCATAGTAAATTTAGATATTGAGATTCCACTGATGAGCTTTTATCATGTATTTTAGTCTTAAAATTATCATTACCATAGCTGGAAAGAGCATGTTAAAAATATCAAAACAGTGAAGTTTGAAAGAAAGACATTCAAAACTCGCGAGAATATGAATTTTTGAAAAGTGTGAATTTTGTAACGGAAAACTTTGCTGGTAGGCAACTCTTGCCTACCATTGCAACGAATGTTTTCGCCACAAAATTTCGATTTTTGAAAATGCATCTTTCGTGAGTAACTCCACAGTTATACTAAATTTGACATGTTCGTTCCAGCTATGATAATTATTCTTCAGTACTGTGACTTTCGGAATGCGGAATTACATGATAAAAGCTATTCAAATGATAGAATTCCTTCCTTCAACCTTTCGGGCTTCCTGTGGACTACCTGCTACTTGTAAACTGTCATGGCGGAAGCGTTTACCAGCAGTTATGATCAATGGACTGAATTATAGCATGAAGCTTATTTATCTTTGCTTTATTCTCGCATGGGAACTTGTAGGGTTAAATACGGCCCATTTTGCTTCAAAGCCGACAGTAATTCTTATTTCTTTCGATGGATTCCGCTGGGATTACATGGAAAAAACCGAAACACCGAACTTTGATTTCATCGTGAAGACAGGAGTTAAAACGAAATACATCAAAAATGCCTTTGTAACCAAGACATTTCCCAACCATTTTACCATAGTAACTGGCCTGTACGAAGAAAGTCACGGTATTGTGGCTAATACCATGTATGATCCTGTCTTTAAATCATGGTTTCATCTTGACAACACTGAAAGTAGATGGTGGAACGGAGGGGAACCCATTTGGGTAACGAATCAGAAAGCTGGAGGAACGAGTGGCACAGTGTTTTGGCCTGGTTCAAATGTCAAAATAAGAGGGCAGTATCCTACATATTATCAGAAGTACGATCGACATCTCTCATACGAGAAAAGGGTTGATAAAATAATTGAATTACTGAGTCAAAAAGAGCCGCCTACATTTCTTACCTTGTATTTCGAGGAGCCCGATCATTCTGGGCATACTTATGGACCTGAATCGAAAGAAGTCATCGCTGCCATCCGTAAAGCCGACAACGTCACTGGATACTTAATCAAACAGCTCAAGAACAAAGGATTTCTAGACAAGGTAAAATGGGCAAAATTATATTAAATTGAAAGAAGGCTTTTGTATAAATAGCAAATTAAACTATTTAGCAAGTGGGAAATAAATTGTATGGAAATTCCATTGTCTACTACTGAGTCCTGGGGTATAATTAAGAATGCAATTCAAAATGAAAGAGGGTTTACCATTATTTCCTTGAATGATCGTCCCTGCATAAAAAATTCCCCCACTTAAATAATCACCCCCTTTCTAAGAAAAATAAAAAAGTCATGCCACTTGAATAATCACTCCCCACCCCTCCTTCTAAAGTTATGGCCATATTAACTTCTATAGACAGGTAAATCATTAAGCACTGACAGCATAGACAGCCATAAATGTTTACTCATCACTCATTTCATTGGCTTTCTGTGCGTAACAAGGTGCTTGATGTAACAGTGATAGACAAATTATGGTAAATCTTTCACTCTAGCTTTCAGGCTAAATGCCCATCATCAGGGTACAATATTTGGAACAATGTTCAACATTCATCCATTGAACATCGCTCCAAACATTGAATCTTGATGATGGGCGTTTAGCCCAAAAGCTTGGTAAATAAAAAATTTCAAGGTTGTGGAAACATGATAATGTGAAACCAACCTATACAGAAAAACTTAAGTTTTTATCTAGTTCTACCCAGAGCCCAGTCTTGAAGGTGGGTTCATGGGGGTTCATGCAAACCCAGGGTTAAAACCAAAGGTTTTCTTTAGACTTAACCCTGGGTTATAGCACTAACCTGCCTTCGAGCAACTGGACTCTGATGTTTAGATTAGGTCAGTAGTTGCTCAATACACTCTGCTCAACTTTCCTGATGTTATAGATTAATGATTGTCAGAGACAGCTAATAGCAGTACATTTGAAATAATCTCCTTGCTCTAATAATCATCCTGTTTAAATGATCACCCCATTTTTACTAGAAATAATGGTAAGGTAATGATAAGATGATGGTCAAGTAATGGCAAGGTAACAGTAAGGTAACGGTAAGTGGTCGATGAACTGAGTTACTGACCACTTACTGTAAGGTGCAGATTGTTCACTATTACTGAGAAATATGACTATCAAATAACAATGTCCTTTTTCTTTTAGGTTAACATGATCATAACAAGTGACCATGGGATGACCACTATATCAGTCAACAAAACAGTCTACCTTAAAGATTACATACCTTCAAACTTATATACCCCAGTGACATCTGGAGGCTATGATTCTTTCATTCCTTTAATCCCAAAACCTGGACAAAAGGATAAAATATACAATCATTTGAAAAATGTCTCTCACATCATTGTGTACAAGAAAGAAGATATCCCAGCTGAATATCATTATACAAATAATAGACGTATAACCCCAATATTGGTAGTAGGAGAGTTAGGGTGGACTGTAGCCTTAAATCGATCATTCAAGTTTACGGATAGGGGTAACCATGGTTACAGCAATAACTTCAGAGACGTGAACCCATTCTTTATTGCTAGGGGACCAGCATTTAAAAGTGGATATCAATCTCCACCCTTTAAAAATGTTGATATTTATCCTCTAATTTGCCACATTCTTGGTATTAAACCAGCACCCAATAATGGCTCGTTGGCAGATGTTTCAAATCTTCTCAAGTCTTCATCATCTAGTAGCAGCTATAATTACATTCTATTAGCTGTTGTTGGCATTGTTTGTGCTCTAGTGTTTATTTTAATGAGCTATGGTATAATATCATTTTGTACTAATCATCACTGTAAGATGAGTAATTATGGTCACATATATGATCTAGGACCAGAGTTGTAGTTGAAGTTTTAGGGAGATGGATGATATCACAAGTCATTCATTAATTGAACCATCACTTGTGGAAAATGCATTTCTTTGAAACAAACAGGAAAAAGTTGATACCTGTGTTAGCAAAAGCAATCCATTTTTACTAACACAGCAAACAACTTTCCACTTTTCCACTCAAAGAAAAGCTTCCTATATATATATATATACCAGTCACTTGAATCATTTGCAATTTGTACTATATTCCTTTTAGGTGTTCTTAAAGAATTTCCATAACTATCTACTTGTTAATCAGGGTTATATGCATAAATATGCAATTTAAATTTACAGATGCAATTTAAATTTACAGATTCGATAGATCAGATTAAATCAAAATTATATTTAAGAAGTCTATATAATTGACCAAAGCAAATACCTTTGTACAATGGGTAAGAATCACTGATAAATAATTATTAATTATTAATTCAAAGCAATTTACAAGTCATTGTTAAAAGGGTGACATTAAATTTAACATTAGAGTTAAAATCCTTAGTAAGTTTAATGGCAATAGTATGATAGAGACATGTACAGGCAGTGTTTCATAGTTGTCCATTTTTTTGGATTTCAAATCAGACCTTTAGAAATATTCATTGTCTACATACATGTATATGACAGACAATGACTTGCATACTGGAAAAAGCCATGACCAGGATAGTTCTTTATATTTTAATGTAATTTTATAATTTTGTTTAAAAATTATTTATCTATTTCTGTAATGGAAATGGTCAAGAATGGTTTTCAATATATATGTGTCAAACACAATAATTCACAAGTATTGTATACATAAATATACTGTTGATATATATTAGGGAGATAAGTAAAGAATAATTGATAATTACTGATAAATTGATATGTATGGTTATGATCTATGTTATATAATCCCACAATATAGTAAAACTCAGCGATTTGGTATCTTTTAGGGCGTTAAAATTAAAGCTTAGAGTTTTAGCATTTCCTGGTCTCTTTTAGGGTTTCAAAAGAGCCCATCGCTTATTCTCTTGTTCTCAAATGGAAGAAATTTGCTCAATAAAAGCATTTCGACCTGTTTAATTTTATTTTCATCATCATAATGTTCATTACCTTGTTATCATTGGTATCTCTTAGGGGTTGAAAATTGTCCAGCCACGCCCTTCTTAAAAGACTTCCTGTATCTTTTAGGGGTATTTTTGAAAATTTCTGACAGGCATACCCAATCTTTTTACAATGGAGTCCCCCCCCCCCCCCCCCCCCCCCCCCCCCCCTTTCCCCACGGGATCAAAATACAAGAAAGCTGTTGTCTATTTGTTTTTATTTCCATTATTTCCTCCATTCATCATGCACTGTGGTTTTACCAAGAGATTGTCATAAAATATCATGTTCTAGTGAAACATTGTGAATCAATATCACTTTGCTTGCATTTAATATTATTTATACAAGCTCACGTACAGATATATGGAAAATATTGATAATATACTGCATGTATTTTATTCAAGAATAATGTCATATTACCGTGGAACCTCCCATTAGTGGCAACCCTCGGGATCATGACATGACATGCATAATCTGATGAATAATTAATCAGTTGAAACAAACCAACAAGAGACGCTAATGAGAAATCTTTTGTTGAAGTTCATCCAAGATGGCTGCCGTGACGTGACATGCAACCGAAGAATACTGATAAATTTAGGCAGTGCTAATAATTGTATTCTGTAATGTGTAGAACTGATAGACCTGATACCTCAAAGAACAAATGTTGCATACTTATACAGCGTCCCGTCTATAACCCGCTTTGGCGAGCTACAAAAGTGTAAGCCCTTAGTCAGTTCTAGTGACGTTTCTACCCGCTTTCCCGAACGAGAAACCCAAGGCTAACCGCTTTCGAGCAACCTGACCCCAGGGTTGTACAACACTCCCGAGGTATTAGGACGTTCATAGACCATTCAAAGAGAATAATTATTATATTACCTTAATGATGGAATTGTTCATAAAATATCGGTGCTCTCTGAACACCAGTGCTACATGGGTGATACATACTGCGCATGTGTAGTAAATTGGCGGGAAAATCAGGACGCGCAATCTCGTACCCAGAGCCTGCGTCGGGCGCTGACCAAGAGGAACGTAGGCTCTGGGTACGAGATTGGTCGACGCGACGCATCTAAACGCTTTCTATGCGTCGACCAATCTCGTACCCAGAGCCTGCATTTAAAATGCTGTTATCAAGGTTAAGGTAGTACACAGTCTAGCACAAGCAGTCTGTACTGAGTTAATGGGTCTAGCAGCAACAATTGAGTTAATTATGGAATAACTTTTTAGTTTTTGTTGAAATGCTGGAGCGCGAAGTGCCAAACTTGAATAAATATGAATCTAAAAATAACCAGATCTGAGAAAACGAAAACTCAAGTTTAATAGGAGTTCTAGTTGTTCGGCTCCTAGTAATGGTCTCCTGCAGTGCCAGCAAATGAACGACTGGACCAGCTTCTGATCATAAGACGAACAGCGGGCTATCCTGCTGAGAAGAACCCTAACTACAACCACACTCGCTTACTCGTATTTTCAGTTGCTTAAGAACAGATCCAGTTTTTGATTTTATAATTAAAGATTGACTTTCTAGCTTGGTTGGTCTACAGCATGGAAGTTTGTCTTGTGCTATGAGTCGATGTTTGTATAAGGCAATCAGAACCTTGGAATAATATGTTAGTGCATTCTTGCAAACCCCTCTACAAGTGTTGATTTGCATAATTCTTGGGAATAGAACCCACTTTTGCCATCCAATTTTACTAAAATCGATGGTAAAACTCTCTCTACAGCAGGTCCTTTGTATGTTGCATTTTCTTAATGACCGTCGAAGTCTTCGTGCACTAGTTAGCTGCTTCTCTTTGTAGTTCCCTTCAGAACAAAAAATAAGATCATTAATATCGTTAAAAACACATATATGCATGAATTGTTTCTGATCAGGAAAGTGATGTCGCCTGACACTAAAACTGATCGAACTGAGCTCCGGATTCCGAGTGCAAAATTTGCTTTAACAAATGGATTCCATTTTTCCGTGCGCTTGTAGCTGAATAGATGTACAGATGACGTCAAAATGTGGTAAGAACAAAAATGTATGTCACGAGACGAACCAATTATTATATGAAATTAAATACATCTATTTCAAGAAATGTTGTCACAAAACCTGCGCGACTCACTCGAAAGGAAATATGAATAAAATTCGAAGTTTCTTTGGTTAATTAAGATAAAAAATTACGTCAATGTAGAAATCGATAAAATTTTAGCTAACGAAAAGCAGGACATCACTGAATGCTCTAATAAATAGTAACGGGCCACCTTAACCTATGGATTTTAATATTTCGTGACAAACATTAGGAGGACAATTCAAATCCAATTTTGCGCAATCCCTAGCTTTTGAAATAATCCCGTTCAAAATAGTGTCATCGCGAAACACTGTGAATGAGCGGGCGTTGTCTGCGCAGCATGCACTGCGCATCATGATATATAAGCAATTACACAATAAAACGTTCTAATCTCGTTTTTGCCCAGAGCATTTAATTGTTAAGGCGGGGCGCACGATGTAACTTTCCTTGCAACGTTTCTTACAATTGTCCACCGCTGCAGCTGTTGAGCTCAACGTTGCGTGCAACGACTTCAGCACGTTGTGCGCAGCCTATGAAATTAAGTTGAATTGTGTAGCAAAGAAATGGCGATTACGGCTTTATATACGTAATCTTGTCAATCAAACCAAACGTTTGAAGAGTAGAATAGGAGTATTATCATCAGTATCATAGAGAGTTTGCCTCCGCTCTTACGCACACCCTGGTTGCAGGAATGTTACAACGTTTGACAACTTTAACCGTCTTGTCAAGAAAATTGTGTGAACAGAAAATTTGTTGGCCTGATAGGGTTGCTGAACCCAAAACAATCGGTTCGCGTGACCAGAATTAGGGGCGGTGTCGTGCGTGAAAGGTGAATAGTGTAAATTGGCCTTTTTGATCCGATTTGCGTGTCCATTTTAGAAATACTTTGATTCGTAGTCTGATTCGGATTCCAGCGCTGATTTTTCTAGGCAGGCAGACATTCATATAAGTGAAATAAATTTCACATCCATTACCGTCTTTTTATTTCTAAAGGCGGTTGCGAAAAATTTTGATTGAAATGTGTGTCTAAGGTTTGTCACGAAATATTAAAATGAATTTCACATCGGCCAAAGTGCGGCGCAATTTAAGCAAAGTTTAAGTTAACCTTGGATATCTCTCCTAAGGGATGTTTACAGAATAGTCTTTCATAACAACATACCACGTAGTGACAGTTCCCAAAAATGATTTTACATTTGCTGTCGTTCTCAAGATTTCTTAAAAGTCACAACAGATATTGACGCTAACGAGCTTTTGGATCAGCCTGGGAATAAGTGCAGTTACTATCACTACAAGACAGATACTTGGGACTCCTTTCTTCCCAGCTGTTACATAAGCTACTTAGGTTTAAAATCCCTAGCAGGAAATAGCGTTTGACACTGCTAAACGTCCTACGGAAGTCTCTTTCGAAAAGCCTTCAAACCCTTGTAAAATCAATTAGCCTTTAATAGAGCAATAAGTACGAAATCCTCACCTGGATGATCATTGGAGTAACTCTGCGATTTAGACGCCGATATAGAAGTCAGATTTTTTCAAAACTTCCATTATGGAAGTTCTATTCTTCTGTCAGTTCCTTAGGGAACTCTCTCAAGTCCTGGATCATGTTGAAAGATCCATTCAATAGGATTTCAAATGTTGGCTGTTCTCACTAGTGTTAATACTAGTGATTAATGTTGTAAAGATGATGAGCGCAAGTCATTCTCGACATTGTCGTACAAAGGAAACTGATTACATGTAACTTAGAAAAACTATATTCGAATTTGGAAGCACGTGAGTTGCGTATACCCCTCCTGAGAATTGTTATCGCTGTTTATGTCAAAGTTTTGCAGAATAACTAAAATAAGACGTCGTGTCTTTTCAGCCACCTGGGTTCGCATACCACCCAGAAGACAGGTTATTGCTAGCACATCTAGAACCTTACTTATTCTACTAAGTATTGAAGAATAGGTTAAGAGAACATCGTATCTTTTGAGCCAGCTGGGCGCGCATGCCACCCAGAAGATTAGTTCTTGCAAGTTTGTCTAGCTAGGACCTTACTTGTCCTATTCAAATAGAACTACTGGTGAGCACAAGGTCCACTTGAAAGTTCGAGAACATGAGCAAGTCATGATGTCGCCTCTCCAAGCTCATTCTGTCTTACGTTACTCACTCATGATCAATTTCTAAGAGTGAATGCAGGAAAAATCTACAGATGGTGTTTAGGAATTCTACCACCAAATGATTGAGTAGAGCTAGCAATAACATCTGGATCAAACGGAATATCAAGTCAGCTCAGTCCAGTCTTAACACTGATAAAGCATTCTCTAGTTGACAGTTCAAGATCAAATGAGTGAAGTAATCAGCTTTTGCGGCGAGCTTTTATCAATACAGCTGAGCACCTTGCTCGCCTAACGTTCGGTTAAACAGTTGATAACCCCTACTTGAGAAGTCAGAATCAACGAGGTACTCGCGTTTCACTGATCATGAGAACTTGGGATTAAGTTATGCTTCCACAGGTTCTATATTTATTTTCGTCGGAAACACTATAACCACGAAGAAACTAGTGCTATACTCATATGCTAATATTTGTACAAAAAAACATATTCAAGCAAAATTCGTTCGATTGGAAACACGGAACCATTTTTCCCCCATCCCTCGTGAAATTGGATTTGTACGTTTACTCTAAGGGTGGTAGCGCACGATACAAGTGCAGCATCAGTGTAAAAAATAGGTCAGTCAAATGGCTAAGTAAAGAAACAACACGTCCACGCACGACCTAACCATTTACAATAACACAAGCAAGTTAACAGACACTGTGTCCTCGTAACTGCAATTGGAAAAAAAGACTAGCTAGCAAGCACGTTTCTCAGACCCTGTAGACAGGATTCCCTATATTGAAATTACGCAAAAATATTTGGTCTTTTCACGCGCGTCATGAATAATTAAATAATCTCTTTCGCGTTCACAATAAAATCAAAAGTTGCTTTCACGTGGACGCAAAAGGATTTTAGACCTTAAATCACGTTTCGTGCACGTCAAAATAAATCACGCAAATTAAAGGGACCCTGTGTAGACATGAGACAATCAAATGATACACATCTACCACTCTACGGAAGCATTATTTATTTGATACTAAAATCATCACATAAAAATCATATAATTACAACTATATACAACTACAAATTATGTCTCTGAATCAAAATTAATTATATCACCATTAAAATTCCTAAATCTTTGGCATTTCCAGGAAGACAGCGAGCGCATTTTGAGCTAAATCCAAGATGGTCAGTACTACATGCGCTACTTGCATGCCGACATATATAGGAATCAGTTTCGTTTTACTAACTTCATCAACTCATTAATAAAAATATTTTTGCGTGTGATCAAAACGTTGTTGAATTAAAATACTAATTATATACTAGCTAAATTATAGTGGTGACAAAATGGCTGAAAGAATGCAATAACGAAATCCTTGAATAGAAGGACAGGCAAAAATATACTCAAACACCCATTGCACAGTACGTACCCTATTTCCTTGCTGGTCACTTCCTTGCCACTATAGTTTTGCACATATTCGGATCTTCTCTCCTTTTTCAATAATATAACTGACTTTGAAACTTTTCAATAAACCTAATAGGTTATCAAAGTGTTTGCTTTTTGGATAGAGAAATGCCGATAATCATTACAAGATACAGTCATGCCTCTACCTTGGGATAACTCTACCGAAAAGATCGAGTCTCCTTTGAGAGAACATAGATCACTCTAATTTAATCTTATCATCCATCAGGATTGGCCAGTGTTTTTTAGTAAAAGTTCGCCTTCAAATCTTCAATTTCCTTCTTCAAATTCAAAAAGTTGGATCAGGTCTAGATTAAAGAAGATACACTGGTGAAATGGCTTTGGGGAAAACTAACATGCATGCATGTGTTAAATAATTAATGTAAAAATAAGGTCGAGAGGGCACCTGTTGAATTACCCATGATGCGCGCTTGTCTTCCTGGAAACAATGACCATTGAACGTGTCATCAGACCTTGAACGTGTAATTAGTTGCTGATATGAAAACTCAATAATCAAAGATATGACAACTTTATATCATTACAAAATAACTAAAAAATATTTATAGGACATACAAACTAAACCCTGGCCCATTTTACTTTAAGTAGATCTTAACCGAACCCCCATTCATAACATTGTCCCAAAAATGAGTTCGTTGGAATTCAATGCCACTGGAGCATCGTCATTCCTTTGCTAGGTTGTTTTTCTCCCATAATTCAATATTATACCTACCCTCATATCCTAATTTCACAAATAAAATCAATTGCAATACCCTTTTGTACCAATTTATACATAATTTCTCGCAAAATTTCAAACTTTGCATGATTTGCTAGGTTGCTTTTCTCCTATAAAATATAAAGTTCTCGATTTTCAGTGACTCTTGATCACAAAACCTCAAAATGCCTGAATGGAATAATTGGAGCCTTTGGTCCTGGGATGGTTATATTCCATCGTGGTGTAAACAGTACATTATCATCAATATTGAATTCCATGTCAGGAATGGGATCCTGGTGAAAAACGTCTAACTTATGAAACTTCTCAGGAACTCTCTGCTTTAGCTTGACCAGAATGCGTTTCCAGTTCTCTAGATATGCCTTAGGATACGTCCTATGTTTCGTATTAATTACTGTTACTGGAAGATACCTTAAGACCTGACCCCGAAAATAAAGGTCAGCAGCCAGGATGATGTATTTCTGACTCTCCCACCAACTTTTGTTCTCATATTCGAGGTTATATGGCAGTAGATGTTCCATGGCATTTCGATGGAAAGCATTAAATCCAGCATCAAATGAAATGCTTACAGGGAAAATCAATGGGAAATTAGACTTGGGTTTTGCCGAACAGCACATACCAGGCACGTAGGAATTATTCGCTAGCTCCTTTCCACACACGCTGCAAAAGTTCGTCAGCCCAATTGCTGGTTCATGTCCGCGAAGAAAATTCTCAAAAGCATGTAAAGGTGAAGTTGCGCTTTTGTTATAAATGTGTTCTTTGGGAACTCCATCTGTAAATTTAAACTCGAGGTCTTCGTCCAGGAAATTATAGTACAGGTAGTTCTTCCTTCGAGCACGGGCGAGGTAGTACAAAAGATTTCTTCCTGTTCCCCACGTGGTATTTCTTCTAAAAATGTACTTTATGTGAGATAAATGGGAATTGTTTGTGCATTCTCTCTTCCAGCTTAGTACAATTACATCTCTATTATCGGCTAACCCCAGTTGATTGGGATGTAACAGATGATTAGGTAGGCAGCCTTCCGCTTGAACCAAGTAGACGAAATCCTTCTGGCCTTTACCCAGTGACGGCGAAGGATCAACTACCACAAATTGTGATGTGTCCTTTACATTTTGAACAATGGTAAACAGGAACAATCCATTTGGCAAGAAATATAATAATCCTAAAATGATTTTCAGGATTCGCACCTCTGTAGTAATCATTCACAGATTTTAACAGCAACAAACTAAAGGAAGAACAAAGGAATTCTTACAGTTTGTAAGGAAATAGCTGGGTTCTACGATCCGTAGAAAACTGTCACAGTTCTATGCTCTAATGACCTTTTGCTCAAATGACCGTGCGAGTTTGATCGCTGCACTGATTTCACAGGTGGCCTGTGACATGGAATCCACCTGTGGTGTTTACCCAATCAATTAGGCCCAGTGGGTTTCAGCTTGTAAGCAGCAATAAAAACAATTCAGAAAACGTCCCCAAAACTCCTTTTTCGCAGGGTTAGTTTGACTTAAAAGCGGCTATAATTTATATGAGCATTTTGGAAAATTTTACAATGAATTTATATATAAAATATGTTGTACATTTGATGATGAGGAACACATTTCATTCTAGGTTATACCTGTTATGTTTGTACATCTTTTTCTGTCACAAAACATTCAAAAATAACGCGATTAAATTTTCAGTCTTTTTAGACTGACAGGCCAAGTTTAATACAAAGACAAACTTTTGACGTAAAGAACAGCAGTTTGTCTTTGAAATAACACCATGTTTCTATCAAAAATGAAGAGAAAATGTGCCCAAATAAAGGTCAGTATAAAGCGATGTTTATAATTGTCGGTCAAACAACCTGTTCTTTGAAGAAACGTGTTTTGTTCTAATCTCTATAGGAGACCAAACTATATTAACCTCAATCTATGCTCTATGATACATATTAGCTTCTCGCGTCAAAATGGCTCGATAGGTGGAATTTTTCCCCCTTATTATTTCTATATAAAAACAAAGAATTCGAATTCATTACGGTTCAGTGAAAAGGTAAACATGAAAGTTCAAAACATTGCTTGGTTGTGTACAAATCGCTCCACTGAATCGTAGGTTTAGGAAGCTCGTGGAGCATGAAAAATGTGTAAAATGTTTTCCAACGTGTCCTTTAGCTATTTACTTTTGGTCAATTTATTCGCAGTGAATACAAACTAGTCTATAGAGTCTCATTGTTTTTGGCATTTTTGTCATTCAGAAACTGTGACAGGGTCGTGGTCGAAATTCAGTGAACATTAGCGAGTGAGCGCGCGCGCGCGCACAAAACGAACTTTTGGCGCCAATGCCATGGATTGAAAGCTGCCTTGCAGTAGCAAGCAAACAATAATCATGATCATTATTATCATCATTGGTGTAGCATATAATTTTATAATTTTGCTTGATATAGATATGTGTTTCCTCCATTTGATTGCTTTATTGTCCATATTCATATGTTTTTTGTCTTCAACAATAAAGTTTACAATTGGTTTCAGTTGACGTAAAATTTTAATGACTTTGATCGGTTATGATCCTACCATGAACGACCTGTTGTTTTTACAAGTAACATTCTTTGAACCACAATAAATGATCAAAGATCAACTGAGAAAGACGGTTCTTCAAGAAACCTTCAAGCAAATGTTGCCAAGAAGGAACGTCATCGCAAGTCATCTTTCCTGTCCTTCGTCGTTTTGTTGAAAGGAACATTGATTTGGTTTGAATAAGTGCCAGAAAAAGTCAACAGCGACTTTCAAATGCACGCATGGATCGCTCCACTAACTTCACCAGCATGTTAACTCCTGAAGCATAAAAAATTAGTTTTGTTGATGATCCTTGGCCGTGGCACATGATCCTAGCTCCGTCATTTTACAGGAGCAGCGACAGAGACAAGATCAGCTGAGCAGATTCCAATGTGTTCTCTATAGTACGATGATCTCAAGTGATATTTTCTTGCTAGGCTCGTTTTCGTAACCCGACTTACGATACAGTCAGAGCCAAGCATCAATATCAGTTTGTGCAACGGTACTTATGGATGAGGGCGTTTCAATTTCTCCCAAACGACTTTGGGGGGCTGCTCAGTGATCGTACAATGAATTTCCAAGAAATCAATACGTATCTTTTTTTTTCTTTCTTCTTTTTTCTTTTTTGTTATTTCTGTCAGAAATTTAGCAATAACATCAAAAATGATATTTTCTTTAATTTGCATGTGTTTTCTAAACCATTTGTTTCACGTCCTTGAAAGGCTGTTTGATTTCACTGAGTTAAAAGTTTAACATGCTTAAGACCAAAGACATAGCCAAAGACAATGGAAAAGTAAAATTCAGTAAAAAGCCTCGAGAAAAGGGGATTTTGAAAACAACTGTAGATATTTTTTTGTCATTTCAATCTGTATTTTCCATATGTTATGATAGACTACACATGTTCACAAATCAGTATTTCAATTTTGACATCAAAAATTAATGCTGTTGATATAAAACCCTAGAGCATATCAAGCAACCTGTAGTTTTGCAGGCCTTCTATTCTAACTCCAGTAATCTCCTAAAACAAATATAATCTTCACTTTTGTGTGAGTTGATCGATACCAGAATAAAGTGATCAAAGGTCAAACCAGTACAATAATTGACGCGGGAAAATTAAAGACCACACTGTGTCCTACACTGTTATCTTTAGCAACGCACACAGTGAGGGCCTTGTCTTCTTCATCTTTTCTCCCCATTACTGCTATTTCTAACTATTACACTGCATGAACCGATTGCTCAATTGTTTTTTTGTCGTTTCTTCATGCTTCTACAAATGGTTGGACCTTCACGTCTTCTCGGATAAGGACGTTAATTTCCCGAATATTAATCCTGCATAAAAGGGGCGTAAAAGAGTCCGATATGAAGTTCTCGTTGTGTGTGATTTGGTCTATTGAAAGGCCATTAAATTGGTGTCTTACATGCGTGCAAACCATGTAGTACTGCGTGTGAATACGACTACAAAATCAAAATCTATAGTTGCATGTTGAAGTTACGATTACGAGATTACGAAGAGAGAATGAGCTTTTATTCACAGTACAGAATATATTACCATATATAGCTGGAAAGAGCATCTCAAAATTATAGTACTAAAACTGTGAAGTTTGAATGAAGTAACTTTCAAACTCACGAAGATATAGATTTTTCGAAATCGAATTACAAATTTCGTACGAAAAGATTCGCTAGGTAGGCAAGAGATGCCTACCAGTAAAGGTTTTCTTACAAATTCACACTTTTCAAAAATTCATATTCTCGCGAGTTTTGGATTTAATTCCTTCAAACTCAGTTCATTATTTTGCTAATTTTAACCTGCTCTTTCCAGCTATGGTAACTGGTTCTTTTTCTCTTTTACGAATCTATAAAAAAAAATACCTGATAAAAGCTCATTAGACGACTTAGTAAAAAAAAAACTAAACTATTCAACTTGTTTGTCAATTTTTAATTATAAAATTTCAGTTCAAAGTAAAATTGATATATGAACACGTGTTATATTCTCTGCCTCAGTTGCTGAGAAATAACAACAGCGGCTTTCAAATGGATGCATGAATCGCTCTAAGTAAGCTACCAGTTCAGTAAGCTTGGGAAGCGAGCCAAAAGGTGATAATTTTACAGGTTTTCAAGGGCAGTTACATGCATGTTCTTAGCTTGTTGCTTTATTAAAGATATAGCTATTTCAATTAACGTTGTCGCTGAAAAAAAGCCTAAAGGCTAAAGCCTTTCAAATATCTTTCAAATATCTTTCAAATATCACCGTTTATAAATAAATAAAATGTACGTAAATGTATGTAACATGGGGAAAATACATCGCAATTCTAATTACAGAAAGTACAAGTCATATAGAATACATTTATATTTTTTCCGTACTGATATGCATGCATGTCATGATAGCTAGGTCATCATATATTAGAGGGCATTCTTAAAATTTAGGGTGATCAGAAAAGATTAGTGCGTCCTTTAAAAACAGACAGTCAATCCCTAGTCAATCCCTTGCAATATGTTAAAGTTCGTGGGTCTTCATTGCAGCCATTAAACGTGGATTTCTTTGAGTTTTCACAGTTTCAATTTCATTTCCTTTCTTTTCCATTCCATCTCAAAACACGTTCCCTTTAATTATGTTAATGCTTATTATGTTATTTTATTCTAGTTGCTTTATAATCATCAAAACTATAGAAATGACTTGTGCCTATAAAATAAAATGGTATTTAATTCCCTCATCGAAACAAATATACAGCGGTAAAACCTCTCTTTATACGGACACCTCTGAACTACGGACAACTCTCTGTAACGGACAGTTCAAGTCTCTATGTCTCAACAGCTGGAATCTCCATAAAGGCGGTGTTACACGAGACGATTTTTAACGACGATTTTCAGCGCAACGGCGTTGAGTTCAAAATCTTTCTCGTGTAACATGACACTTGAAACGATTTTCCTTGCAATTTTCGCTTAGGCAACGTGTTGCGAGTTTTTGAATCCAAGTCAGAAACTCGCACCGCAAAATATTGCAAGTTGTTGCAACGTTGCGCGGAAAATCGTCGTTAAAAATCGTCTCGTGTAACACCGCCTTAAATGTCCTCGTCAATGAAGCCTCAGTCTACAAAACGGGCACTCTATATTACAGACACCTCTCTATATTACGGAAATTTTTGTTCGGCCTTTTGTGCCCTCTTGTATGATTCCACTGTATAGTGGAATAGCAGTATAGAGGCTTTGCTAGACTAATCTGGTTTACATGAGAAAGAGTTCAGTTCCCCTGGGGAAAAAACTCTATTGTTATGCCTCCTGTCATGGCTGCCATCATGTGATATGGTGGAAACCCTCTATACTGGCAAATATCAGATCAATAGAGTATGTATGTATATATGTAAAGTAGAATGACTCAGAAGTGACATAAATGCCACTTCTGTTGCATATTTTAAATTTTAAATTAAAACTGACGTAAAATCGGCTCTACAGGAGCTCGTCTCTCACTAGAACTGCTAACTTTAAAAAAACACGTTTGCTTTATCAAACGTTGCGTTTTAAAGCATGATTGACGTTATTGGACGATATTTCTAACGAAACGATTGGACGTAGATGTTACATCATTGCAAGACCATCACCTCCTGATAAGCTGTAGCCTGTTAGCTTAAGTCTTTTTGTGAATGATGGAAGAGTGACGTCACAAACAGCTGGGAATCAGTAAATCTTCACGACTAGCTAGAGCTGCAAAACTTTCAAATTCCAGTTCCGAATAGCCGGAGAACGAAAATGTGTCAATCACTTGTACACCATAAGCTATCTTAATCTACTTCATTTCTTAATCTTCTTTCTTTAGCTGTTTATATACTTAACCGAGCAGTAATATAACATCTGTTGGTTATGATCCATTTCGTAGTTCAATTTGTATCAGAAAATGCTAGAAATTAGTTGGGGAAACTGGGGGGGGGGGGGGGAGGGGGGGCGGGAGGAAAGAAGGGGAACACACAAAGAACCCAACCTTGTTGCGAAGCAGAACGATGAGAATGCAGGAGAAAATGCAATAAAATACCTCTAAATTAGAACTTAGTCCGCGCGCAATATTCTGTCATTAATTAATAATGATACAAAAAATTGTTCAAGTTGACCAACTAATTAAATTTTAATTTAACTAAAGACAGCTTTTCAGGGGGTTTTTTCCGCACCTTACATATTTCCAGTTTGTGTTTCTCTTTCATCGCAACCAAATTTTTTGGTGCAGATCATCTACGACGTCTTTCAACTCAAAGGACGCTGTGAACTTAGTCAGGTAAAGTTGAGTTGTGGAAACATTTTTATCATGCCATGCAACTATGACGTAATTTGCTCGTTTCCCTGACTACAGCTAGAATGCAATTATTTTCGGATATTATATACTTAGTGCCCTTAGGCGGCCATATCATAAAAACTACCTCTCGTTATTGTCATTTTAAGTATTTTTTTAAATCTTTCTCAATTATCAATGTAAAATTATTCCTATATGTAAGTGTATAAAATAGACTTGATTTGATTTGATTAATTAATACGTAAATAGCAGACTTTCAGTAAATTTCTTATTCTTTTCATTTGCTTTGATAGTCATTATGACTTTGCTCAAAGTTTGTGAGTTTCGCAAGAGTTGACTTAGGCCTATTCCGGGTCCTGTAATCGCTCCAAATCGCCCCAAATCGCCTAAAATCGCCCTAAATCGCCCTAAATCGCCTTAAGTTTTAAGCATCTTTGGGGATAATTTTGCTTAAATCGCCTAAAATCGCCTAAATCGCCTACGATCGCCCAAAATTACGGCGATTTTATGGCCCAGAGTAGGCCTTGACTTGGTGGTTGTCATACCTTGTATTGATTGATTCTAGATTCTAGATCATTAAGTCAATGAAAATATAGGAAATTGAGTATAAAGAATTATCGCTAGAAAGTTCTTTGGAGACTATTGTTACAAAATCCGGCGTTTTTCAAGTCTTTTCATTTCAACACAAATCAACTAAAAATAGAAGAAATTTGTTTTAAAGAATATATAAAAACTGAACTTTTAGGTCGCCGTCCATACTTAACTATCACCTGAAAGATCTTCAAAACTCACATTAATCTGAGCCATTTCTGATCGACTTTTGGCAAGATTTGAATAAAAAGTTATTTTTACTTACACTGAATACCTATCCTGTTGCTATAGAAACGATTTACGTTAGAACTGTATCTGTAGAAAAGCAGTTATATGACTTGGTGTACTGTTAAAAAGTAAAACTGTGGTAAAATAAGAGCATTGCCTTGAGGGATAATGAACTAAACAAAAACTAAAACCGATAGCGAAGTAAATTTTACCAAAACGATTTGTAAATACTTAGGTTCCTTTAAGCACACAAAGCTTTGCTGATTGAAATATGATTTGTTAGCTTTTCACGAGATGCATATGAGTGTATGAAAATAACGGAAGGAAAACTAACATTTTTACAGCAATTAAAGGATTAGATAGAATTTTATGCTTGCATGTGAATTTTATTGCTAGGTTAATCTTTTTTATTTGTGGTATACTTCTTTCAGTGACATCGGGTCCCAATTTGCATTTCTATCAACCATGTTTACATGATCAAAACCACCTGCTCTCACATTAGCATCCTATCAAGCATGCGTAGACGCGAACTACACTACATATTGAAAGTTTATTTTCTTTTTCTCCCCAAATCATTTGAGTACATCATTTTTTTCGCTTAAAAATTTAGTTTTCAACCGCGTCCACCTGTCTAGAATAGAAAGTCTTTTAAGAACAGACTGACGTGGTCGCTATCAAAATGCATATTTACGAAGCAATAAATAATGAATGACGTTTCAAAGCAGAGGACTTTCAAAAGCTATCACTAGGAAACTAAGCATATTTGCATTTTCCTCTTGCTGTAATTCTATGCTCAACTGGATACTTTCAAGCCAAAGAAAGAAGCCTTCTTTTTGGCATTTCGGTAGCCGAAAGGCAAAGGAAATCCATTAAAAGATTGTGGAAACGTTGAACCACTATAAGGAAAATTGCGAGAGGTTTTCTGGAACTGAAGATGGGTTTTCTTCGAGTGATAACTTTGGCTTTAGTGGCAACCGTCGTGGAAATGGTTTCCGGTACTAACAACACAGCACCAGGGAGCAGTAATTCTTCAGGTAAGATCTACAGTACTAACAATGTGTTGGGACTTTGACTTTTACATATAACTGTTAAAAAACCACAATTAGGGGCCGAACGATTGCTTCGTAATTCGTAAAACAGATTCTAGACGTCTATTTTGACGATTTATTTTACTTTTATTAAATTGCATCAATGCATATGCCATGTTATGTGATAAGTCAATGTTGTGTACTATGAAAGGAATAACATGTTTGATAACAGTATGTCTACAATGCAGATTCCTTTCCGTTCTGATGGTCCTATCGACTTGCTTCATGGTGCTATCGAATAAATTGTTCGCCAAATTGCGATTTGTTATCGTCGTCGGTACCAACTAAGCTAGAAAATGTGCCACTGAAAATAAGGGAGAGTTTGTGCAATATGTAATCGTGTAAATGCTGAATCTTTGCATGTTGATTTCTAACCCTGCAAACGAAAACCTTTCGTCCGCTCGATAGTCCTCGAACTATCGGCTATAGTCAAATGAATTTATCTTCGATGGAATTAGTTTTGAGCCAACATCACTTTTTAAGACATGAGGCTTTTCGTTCTAAGTAATGTTATTCTGCGACTGATAAAACTCCAAATCAGAGGGATTGAGTTGATTTTACCGAAATTAACAGTGAAAGGGACTATATTTCTGTGGTTGATGAATAATTAAAAAACTGTCAAAGAAGGAATTATTTTGCTCCGTCCGTTGGATCACCTCTTCTATTTTTCATTTCGCCCCTTTTATATTTATCTTATCTGTTGATCTATTTTTAATTCTGTTTCTCCGGATATTCAGTAAAGAGAAAAGAAATTGAGTCAAAACAAGGATTAACACAAAATATAGAAAAAAGTGAATATATTTACAAAATAAATGGCGTAGAATAACACAAATTAAATGTATTAGTAGAAAGAAAATTTCAAAACATGCAAAGCTATTAAGTTTCTAACGACTTAACAGATCCAAAAATTGGTGAAAATACACAAAAATATCGTTATCTTTATTCTATGTTGTCGAGGATTTTAGCTGTCAGTTTCAGTTTGATCAGTCTCACGGGCTGACCATCCTTAAATTTGTATTCTAAACGACTGAGAAGTGGCGGAATGATAGATTTAGCAACATTAAATTTTTAGCAGTCAGGGAGAGAAAGTTAATATTTGATGGTTTCATCGTCTCGCGTCTAACCATTGGCTGACCAATCATGGCCGTTAATGACATTGAAGTCATTCCTATTTTTGACTCTTTGAAGACGTATGTCTATCTAGCAAAGATCATGCTCTTTTTGTTTCTTGAGTCAGTTTGTGAATGAAAGGCAACAGTACGGTATAAATTAATTAAGAAACGTTGCCATTTCAACCACGAATATATATACACAAACGTTGTGACACGCAAAATAATTTATGGGGAATAATTCCTTAAATGAAATTAATGAAATATTTAAATTCACTTGGCGACTGAGTTCCATGATCAATTTGTCAGACATTTATCAAAAACTGTGATCATTGGTTCGTAGTAAAAATACCCCAATATAAGCCGTCTGCCATTGCTTAATACCAATTAACTGGCTTCAGCAAAAGCGGCAGCAATTGTTATTGATAGTTACCTTTCTGTTGATGAGCGGTTGTTTAGTTGGTTATTGTGATAATAATTCCATAGAATATCTGAGATATTTTGCAATTAAGATAGTTAATGTCGGCGGTGGCTGTTTCGTTGAATATTCTGATTCTATTTATAGGTCTCTTGATTGTCATATCGTGCGTATTTCTCTTCATATTCTTTATTACTGTTTAATTTCTTTTATCAGTTCTTTTTCTTGTGTGATCGTTGTAAAGAGGTGTTTGTTGAAGGCACTGGCATCTGTTATAGAGATGGTCAATAATAAAAATTGTTCTTTGTGGTTCGAGGTGCACAAAAAAGGTTGTTCAGGTTGGAGAAAGATGGCAGTTGTTTAAAGTTCTACCGATGAAAAGAATTGTTGCTCAACAATTTGATTTTTGCTGTAAACCCTTGCAGACATAATTAACACATTGTAAGCCCATGCAGATGTAATTATTAATTCATATTCTCTTTCGCAATCTTTTTCTTGAACCACACAATATACGCTCCTGCAGAACAGGGAAACAAAGTTCGTTCCCCATGAAAACAGCACTGCAGGTTTGGTGTTTGAGAACCCCACTGTGGTCTACTGCATGTTTGCATGGAAATCAATTCGTCAACAGGATCTCATATCTCTTTTCACTGAGAGCAACACACAGATACTGTATATAATATGACTTGAAGATAGTTCTTTCTCTAGCTACAGTCTATTGTGAGGGAGCCTCTTACATGGTTCCTCACTTGTTTCTTTGTTGTTTGCATAGACGTCAGTTAATTTAAGATTGTTCTTCTTTTTATTGCTGTAGCAGGAGATCTATGTAATGTAGTTTGAGCCTGTTTACATGGATGCTAGCTCATTTGCCATGAGAATCTTACATCTTTTCCATCCACTCAGCTGATGTTGATTCTTGCTGTTGATAGTTTGTGGACTTTTTGCTCACTCAAACTTACTGAATTAAATAATAAAGACAGATCCTGTTCTTTCAAACTGTCAGCCCTGGCCTTCAACTTCTCCAAGGCAAATGTCCACTGAACGTATTCCCTATTCGCATGATCACCTTATACAGCTCATAAACGATTACTCATGCCGGAGCAATTGATGATCCATACAGAATGCATTCAGAGATCCGTATTTTGTCTAGTTCATGTTCTTCTTTTTTGCATCTATGCATCTTTACACTCACGCTATGTAACTGGTACACTTTTTATAGTTTCACTCACAGAAGCACTCAACAGTACAAGCATCAACAGAACTGAAGGTAATCTGATCTGGATACAAGATGGTGGTAAGGTGGACTTCCATTGCGTAAGATGTCGATTGGAGATTATCGCCCAAATCACAATTGTCCATGTTCATCGCATGAATGAGTTTTTAGTTGCACTCGATCTTTTCATTCACTATGTGATTTGGGTCAGATCATAATGTGCCAGATCATAATGTGCGGCATATGGTGAATCATCACATGCAATTGCAAGCGAAACATCATTTTTCATGTTCTGTTTCGATCTTATTCTTTTATTTATCCTTGAATCTCATCTCATCCTTCATTTCTCGCAATCTCACTTCCAACTCTAATGAATCTAATGGCATGCAATGAAAACATTGTATAATTCCATAATCAGGAAGCCAAGGAAGATTTGTGCATGAAAGCTTCCATTTCTATATCTTCTTTAATCATTACTCCAGAAAAAATTCTAAAGAATGTTTTTTCATTAGTCTGATGATAAACTTCTGATCATTGAAGTTGTCAATATTGGTGAACTCTTCTAACTGAACTGAAGAAGCTGGTGATTTCAAAAGTTACCACTGATTCACCATAATAAAGTGATTGATCAGAATGATGATCAATGAGCTTTCCTAACATCTCTAATCTAATCTGTTGCATGGGACATAATTTGCAGACTTAAAATTGTTTTGTTTTCATGGCTTCATTGTAATCTCACACTTTCTGATTCAATACGCAGAAGCACCAAACAACACCCGTGTAATCCATGATAACAACACCGATCTAATCTATGCTAACAGCACCATCCTAATCTCTAACAACACAAGTAATATTTCAGGAAATAGCACAGATCCGAAAATATTTGCTAATGATACGGATCTGATCCAGGATAACAGTACCGATTTAATCTCAGATAGCAATACTGATCTGATCTCTGGTAACAGTACTGATCCAATTTCGGATGGTAGTACTGATCTGATCTCTGGTAGTACTGATCCAACTTCGGATAACAGTACTGATCTGATCTTTGGTAACAGTACTGATCTGATTAAAGGTACTGATCTCAACAGCACCACCCCTACGTATGGCACTAAATGCTTTGCGAATGGAACATGTGGTAAGACGTCTTCATCATCATAGTGCATGATAAATCTTTCTTATTGTGCTTTTATGATTGAAATTCAAACGTACTCTGGTTTAGTGTTTTTCTTTTCCTCGGTATTGTGCTTTTGTTTTGTTTTGTTTTGTTTTGTTTGAGATGGTCTATAATTTGAAGGATTCTGTAGTTTATCCTGATATTTGCGGACAATATCAACCAAAAAAATTCGCATGAAACGTTTTACAGCGGTTTTCGATATTCTACGAACTCTGACATTCAAACGCCAAACGCGGCAATTGACGTTTTTGCTTCTGTCAATCAAAGCCCCGGAAATTACCGAACGAAAACGAACATACCTCAAATATACAGAGACCCAACCAGACGGTCACAAGTGTTTTGTGGGCGGAGTTCCGAAATCTGTTCGGCAATTTTTGGAGTTTTTCTTCAATTGGTGGTTGGTGTTTGAAATATCAGAGTTCGCAGAATATCGAAAACGGCATGCAGTAAATCTGAGATATCGTGTCTGAAGTGAAATGTTGACTATACATTTTGATAATGATATTATCTCCCTCTTTATAGTACCGTGCAAACTCACTGCTCCATGTCCAGCTGTCATCCATTTAAGTTGGTGGGAAACTCCACCGTACATTTACAGAAAGAATCCCACAGCACCGGTAGGTAATGTACGGTGATTTTATTTTCTTATCTGAGGGTAATGCCAGAAAGCCAGATAAGAAGTACCAAACTCGACAAAAAGCTATAGTCCAAATATCCAGGTGTTTTACAGGGTCGTTGCCAGCGCTTTTTGAAAGGAAGTTCCATCTAGTCAGTCGAAGTAAGTTACTCTGGAAAATTCGATAAATGCAGTCATTCTTGGCGCGTGCGTACTCAGTTATCATAAGATAAAAATCATGAAGAAGCATTCGCTTCTTTGTTACTGCAAGTTTTGACATAATGCAAAATTTGTACCGTAAACAGTCAAATGAATTTTGATTAAGAAAAGTATTTCAATAAAAGTTAAATACAAACCTCATTTCTAGTGCTTGGAAACTTGAAAAGGGGGCCGCGGAGTTTCGGAATCCCTGGAACCCCAACTCCCCTTGGGATGCCCCCTGTTTTATGTACATGCCATGGTCTTTGCTCATCTTTAACGCTTGTTTCTTAGGTTGAGGGCATCTTTCCCAAAGTTCTGGATACCCTCTTCAAGCACTGCTGTGGTGCGTGCGTTAACCTCAGCTACAAAGCACAACCTTTCAATGATTCTGAGGAGGTCAAAAAGAATATTGGAGCTAATGGAAGTCTGGTCAGCTTAACCGTTTATGGAGACATGAAAGAAGTACGTTTTCAGACTTATCCATTCTATCCAGTAGTGGAGTCACCGGGTGTGGTTTTCATCGTAAAGAAGGAAGATTCTTCTGCTGCAGCTACTGCTGTCATGAAAGCTGTATTCCAAGGATGGCCAGTTCTGCTTTTGACTTTAATCATGGCTGCTCTTTCTGGAATTATCATTTGGGCTTTGGTAAGCTTCCCTCTTCTACCTCTCTGATTTTTCAAAAGTTTTCTGAGTTTTCAGGAAACAATTTCAGCAACCCTTCACGTATATTTGAAAACTGAACCAGTCGTTTGTTTTTCAAATTTTGTGGTTACTTCATTCCAGAGTTTTCACGTACATTTTATTTATAATCTTGTTTCTCATTTCTTGCTTAGAATTAACCATGCTGGCTTTTTTGTATTTTCCTTCTTAGGATACCTACTGGAACCCGGAAGAATTTCCCTCGCTCGTTTTTCAAGGGAACCTGGGAAGGTTTTTGGTGGGCCTTTGTGTCCATGACAACTGTTGGGTAGGTCAACTGAAATTACATCATATATATATAAACTGCATGCATAATTGTTGATCTCTATTTTAAAAAGAGTTGATACGAGTTAAGTTGCAAGAGAAAATAAAGATGAAACTCAATTCCGTGAAATTTTGGAAAGGTTGGATGTTCATGAAAAAATGATATAGCCATCAATAACTTTCATTAGTTTTTATCTTATTCATTAATTTAGCTCTTCCGCATTTTTATTCTGATTATAGATATGGTGACAGAGCACCTCGTTCTGTATTGGCTCGAACGTTCGCCTTCGTTTGGGTTTTGATTGGTCTAGTCATCATTTCAATATTTACTGCAACAGTCACAACCTCACTCACAGCTATATCACTCAGCAATGAGATTAAGCTGTATGGATCAGACGTAAGCACTTAATCGATCAATGTAATTCATAGAGCAGATTTCGTATGAGTGTGAAACGGACCGCGCCGTGCCGTGACCGTGTCAGTGCTGTGATGTCTATAAAAACATTCGAAATTTCTGCCGTAACCGTGCCGTGACCGTGCGGTGCCGTTTTCACAGTCATACGAAGTCTACTCTATTATAGAGTTGTGCCGGACCAGGAAATATACTCCTATCACTTCCTATGATGCCTGCCAATTCATAGCTGAAACCGTCAATTTTTGGAGAAGGGCAAGAGGGAAGAAAAATAGTTGATTTTATATACATCTCATCAGCCAGAAATTAAGTGGGGCTTAGCATATTAACATCTTTACTGCTACTCGAATTCTTAGGTCGTTGCTTTGAAAAATACCGAAGAACAGAGATTGGGAGTCAAAAGCAATGCAAAAGTTCAAGGTAGGCTGTGAACGCTTGGTACATGGGAGCACAAAATACTATTGTTAATGATTCAATAGGATTTGAATATATCAAGATGCTTTTAAAACAACGGCGTACGTGATTGTCTAGTTAAAAACGTATATATCTATTTGCACAAACATCATCGAGCCTAGAAGCTGAGACCGAAATGGCTCCTGGGTACACTAGTAATATATGCATTTTTCACATTCAGTTTTATCTATGAATTGGCTACATAATCGAGTTTAGAATATCAAGAATTTGTGCCAATCGCTGTTTGAAACGTCCACGTTCACGCGCTTCTTTATAATCATCTATCCAACAGATTCCCCAATATTCATTTCGGTCTCAGCTTCTGTGTTTTGAAAGGGTAAATGTTTGTGTAAATAGGTAAATCAATTAAACCATCGGTGGCCCTCCCATTCATATCTTATCAGGAATAACAACATAGATCTCTCTATCCAAACATGCAATATTTACCAATGCCTTTATTTTTATATCAACAGAAAAGAATGACGTCACGCAACTCAAAGATGCCGTTCTCAATGCTGGAGTCACAGGCGCATTGCTTGACAGCTACGTGGCAGGATTTTGGGCCCGCGATGCTCAAAACAAGGTCCTTAAAGACGACAACTTACGTGTTGGAACAGTCATCGATCATCAGTTCGCCTATGGATTTGTTGTTGATGGTGTTCTTAAACAAGAAAGCTTTACAAAATGTTTACGACAAAAACTGAACAGAATGGAAACGGACATTACATCAATTATTCAAAGTCAGGCCAAAACTATGGAAGTGAGTAGTATTTTTATAGACGCTCATCCTCTTTGCGAGCCAAATGTACTCTCTGTGGTTGCTTAGGACCGGAGCCTTTTTGGGCTCTTGAAAAGGATATACTATTTCCTAGGTTTCATATTTTTTTCCATTAGTTAATTATCCAGAAACTGAAAACGCCGGCAGTAATGTCTAATGGCGCAAAATTTTACAAACGTCTTATTCGTAGGAACCTGGTAAGAGTGCTGCCGAAGAGAAGACAAGCAACCTTTTCGATGCCAATTCGCCTATCTTCCAAAAAGCCATCTATACTTGTCTTGGACTAGTGGCTGCGTTGACTGTGTGTGGTCTTATCTGGGAATTTGCCTACTGGAGGACCACGCCAACCTAAAGAAGCGAAGACAGGTGAGATTCAGCTTTGGAATGTATCCAAAATGGACTGTGGTGTCTCACCTTCTTGAATGATGGTGATGATGATGTTGATAATAATGATGATGAGACGACGACGAATAAATGATGTACACAGTATTCAACTGACAGAACATCCATCGCATTCAATACTGGATTATTCTTGAATTTCTTTGTACGTGGGAATCATAACTAGATAAATAATTCATTTATTGTTTCTTTGGATTATTATTCTTGTAAATTGTGTCCTGTAAGATCCCGACCAGGATTTGATGAATCTCTAATTGTACTGTGACTCCACTTCCTGAAGAACCATTTTATTTCTTTTTTGCAGAGGTGGAACGGATTGTCACTCCCGAGACATCTTACGAGAATCTCGTTGCTCAACAATGTGCTGAGATCGAAGAAGCAATGATGAACGAAGTACAGCGTTTTTACATCGCCTGGAATAAGAAGCTTGAGGAGCTGAAGAGACGCAACTGCCAAATGAGCACCAGCGATGTAAATGTCATGGGTATGGGTGGGGAAGGTAGAAGCTTTTAGAATAGCACCATATTTTGTATAAAAGACCTTTGTGTATTGCCACTGTCAAATCATATCTCACTGGTTTGATTTTGTTCGATTCTTTTCGGATAAATGCAATACGTTCATTTATGATTTGATCGAATTGGTTATGTTTTTGATAAATTATTTGTATCCGACAATTAAGGGGCGCTATTCTCATAAAGCTAACAGACCTCGTTTTAGTCAAGGAATCGGTTTACTAACCACGCACGCTTAGACATTTTAAGTGCACTCTAACGAAGCACAAAATCAGTGGGTATATGTAGGCCTTATTTAAATTGGGCCATTTGCTGAATTATATTAAGACTCTAGAGAAGTCCGTAACCGCGAACAAAGGGGATCCGACATCATGCATGATCATGCACAGTTTTCATAAAGTTTAGAACTGCACGCAACATTTGTATAAAGCATATCAAATCAGTGTAAAAGGCACTACATACGTAATGGTATATGAATTCAGTACATGAATGCAAAATTATATTGTTGGCTCTGGCGTGAGTCGTGAATTTGCACTGCGCAGAGTAAGACTGCAAGCCAAGGATTTCTTTGGGTTGACAACAAATATAATAGTAGTGTACTACTCGTAATATTAGATACTATGAACGTACACATACGTGGCCATCCAAGGCTGTACACGAAAAGCCAAGGTAAAATTGAAACTTGGTAAGCGGTGAATAAACGTACGGCTTGTACTACACACGGTTCGACAGGGCCATGTGAGTAGTGGGTGTTACATGAATTACACTCAATCAACATACATACACACATATTTCAATAACGCATACGCATAAGCTAATGTGGGCACCAAAAACGTTTGCAACAGTGATTTTGTGTATGTAATTTCAATAACATCATAAATTTCTAATATTTCCTAAAATTACACATAATTCTAATTAGTCAAACTTATAACTAATTAAAAATCGAAATGGGGACTTTTGCTGGATCAACAAGCTCATTCTGGACTGCATTCCTTCGGTACATTTCTAGATCTAGTTAAAACTGGATTTTAGATGGTGGGTTAGCACATAGATTAACTCAATGAATACAAATTTTAAATGAATGAGCTCTCTTTAATCCGCTCTTGAAACTCAACATAATGTCCGGCTTTACGTCAGGCAAATCCTATTCAAAATACAAGGATTTCAGATCAGGAATTTAGTGTCCAAAGACTGGACCAGCCCCAGGCCGGAAGACAGTTGTGAGTTTGGAGAGACTTCATTTATTTCAATTATAAACAAAAGCCAGATACAGTGATAACATAGACATTAGAATTATCATATCTAGTAGCACACATCCAAACTTAGTATATATTTTCTGCATTTGGATTACAATGTAAATTTTACATTTAGGGGTACAAGTCAGATAAACCCCCTCTCAAATTGATATAATGCCGTCGACTGACCGCCCGTATAGTATGTACAAGTCATGTTAATATGTGACTACAGTAGTCATATATACAAAACGAGAATGAAACTAGTTACTGAAGAGACTCTATCCTAAACACGATGCAAGGTGCATGACACGCACTGCAATATGCGAGTTGTGCGATGAAATGTTGTGCGCAAAACTCCAACGTCGGTCATATGTGCATCACCAACACGAATGCATGCACCGTGACCACCATACGATTGCGCCTTGCACATAGTGTAGGATCCTTTAACTTCAGCGCAAGGATGGATTAAATTAAAATAGGGTTCGTACGAGTCATGGAGAACCTGGAAAGTCATGGAATTTCATGATTTCATTTCCAGGCCTGTAAAATCATGGAATTTAGATTAAGGTCATGAAAAATCATGGAAAATGACATGAGAAAAAAATTGGTAGCTTCATTTTAGGAAAAAAGAATTTTTTTTAAATGGAAATTAATCCATGCAGTTTCATGAAGAATGTCAGCTAAATTTTGGTCTTTGAAAATAGAACTGAAATAGTCATGGAAAAGTTCATTGAAAATAAAGTCACGGAATTTGAATGTTCCAAAATTGTACGAACCCTGTAAAAGCAACGTACTCGAGTTAGAATTATTCAATTGTTGTTTGAAAATCAGGATTATGGTCTGTGAGAACTGGTTAAGGCATTTTATTTGATCAAATACTATAAATTAACTAATCTAATTAGTCGTAGCCGTTTAGTGTAGTTTCAAACCTCGTTTGGTTCAGACGATTATATATTACGATCATTCACATACACCACGTTTCATTTAAATTGTCACTCGGAGAGCGAGATTGTTACTAAAACTCGGCGGTCGAGTTAATCACCAATGACCATAATTGACACACCATTGCTAAACTGATAATTAGAATGTATATTCACTTGCAAATAAAAAATATCAAAATACAACTTTGTTTGTGGGCGTGGTCAATGCTTTTTAATCTTAAAGGAAATAAGAGTGAGGTCTACAAGTTCCTCGAAATTGTTGAAAAAGTTGCTCAAAATTTCTCAAAAGTTGCTCAACAGTTACTTGTTGTGGACAGCCCCAAGGGCATCCTTAGGTGAAATACTCACACAGAAATTGGAGAATCAAAAGAAACAAATCAATCCTTGCAATAACTGATAAAAAATTGTTAATATCAAAGACGATATTTCCTCTTTAGATTTTACATTTGTAATTTTCATTACAAACGTCGTCTGTTTACAATTTCCGCCTTTAATTTAGGCAAATTTAGGGAGTTTTGTAAAACTCGCCCCATACCTTCTCGGAAAAGTGTCGATTTCACCCCAATTGGAAATCTCTCTCTAACGAGCAAAACTTGCTTTCTTGTAATGAGTCACACAACATATTTGAAAATTGAAAAAACGTCATTGGTAGGAACATTGAAAAAATGACGTTTTTCGTGCGTATTTGAGCAGTGGATTTATTTCTGAGACCCGAAAGATTTATCATAGAATTCGCTGGAATGATTTATAGCGATTTTTATTGGTAGGATCAATTATGGAGGAATCACCTAGCTTAACGCTTAACTCAACAGCTTTATTAATGTAAGAAACCTCTATGATCTAGGCGGCAACACCTATTTTATTACAATGAAATGTACATTCTGTAATGATTCGAATAAGCACCCTCCTTCCAATAGGCGCCCCCTCTTGAATAAGCAACTCTCCCCCTCCCCTCTTTCTTGTCATACTGATGGTGCTACTGTATTTATCAGCAGACTGATGTACAGCATATGATCCAAGAACAATGAAACCTATGTGAATATAGTATTGTTACGATTAAAGTCCCTGGAGGAATGCTGTCACTCGGACCACTTTCACAGATTGCCGCGCACTAACTAATTGTACAATCCTTCTCCCATAGTGCATCCTTGTGTATACCGTAAATTACACAATAATTCCCCCGGTTCCAATGCTGAAGCCTCCTGACTACAAGGTCATTAGGACTCAATTTAATACGGTACGTATCAATCTATCAATTGTACAACTGTAATAATGTATACATCATGGTTCGATGCCATGATCCTCTCCCAAACCAAACAATGATATCAAGAAATAACATTAAGAGAGGGGCTATCTACTGAAGTGCCCACGGAAGGTGGTGATGACGATTGACAAGAATCCTGGAAACATTCAAAAGAATCAATTCCTGGAAAATTTACATGTAAGAGATCTAATACCATTATAGGAATCTGCTCTGTACCACCAAAACATTTTAGAACAGTCGAGTAAACCTGGTTATGATTTTCGTGCAAACTGAACCATCTTGAACGAGTTTCAACATGACAATATATATATAATCTGTTTGTACGAGTTTCCATTATAATCTTTAATTTACTTTAATTTAGCTTATTGATAATCAAGGGTACAGTGACGAACGCCTGGTGAATTGAGCTGGCAAAGACATGATTTTAGGTTTTATAGCCCTCTATAGCTAGAGTTTCTACGTAAGTTATACTTCATTGAAAACGTGACTTTAGAGATTACAATACCGTGCTACAAATGGCAAAACGCCTAAGTGTAAGCATACAAACTTCAGACTGCATATCTCAAGTTAACGCGGGTTCTGACATGAATTTCTCGATATAGCCTGCGTGCCAGCCCTCGGTGAGGAAGAGGGACAGGGACTGGGGGAGAGGGATAAGGAGAGGGTTGACGACTGGGGGGAGAGAGAAATGGAGTCGTTTCCTCCCCACTCCCAATCTCCAGCGACGCAGGCTAGTTTCTCGCTGGAGTTTTGACTATAGAGGAGACACCCTTGAACATATGCCCTTAAACAGTATATAGACACTCTTGAACATGTACCCTTAAACAGCATATAGACACTCTTGAACATGTACCCTTAAACAGTATATAGACACTCTTGAACATGTACCCTTAAACAGTATATAGACACACCCTTGAACATGAAATCATTAGTAAAGTTTATATGTTTTATTAGACTTGTGCGCAGTCACACTCGCTGAACTAAAGACCATTTACAAAATACATCATGCATAACACTGCTCTTAACATTTCGACTGCAAAGTTCCTGTTACTAGTTAAATTAATACAAATGTATCCTAGACCATGTACAATGGATTAATATGATAGAAAATAAGAATCAAATTAATATTTTGGGATTGGAAGGTAGATGTTTTAGCATGAATGATAATATATATATTTACAACTAACTACTAGTAATTGTATTCGACCATTTTTGTAATGGCTATTTCGAAAATAATATTTTGATATTTGCATCTATAAAACGGACGCATTGAGCATTATCTTTTGTATAGAATTTGTTCAAAATGGTATACCTTTATTTATGCTAATATACAACAAAAGTTATTTTGGACATAGTGGCTTTTATAAACCCATGAAATAAAAACTAATAGTTTATGAGTAATAGTCGAATTAGAACACAAGAAAACTAATGAAATTAGGGTCTACTAATGTGTATTAGTTTAATATATATTTCACAGGTTTACGAAAACCAGTCTAAGACTTTGGAATGAACACAAATTGGAATTGAACTTTATCATAAACGCCCATATCATGTTTAGTTGTCAAACTCAATCTGGTAATAAAAATTAAGGCATTTTAAGAAATTTTGAAATACAAGGAAACCGCTTTGCCATAAAATTCAATATGTAACGCAAAACAACTCAAGCAAGATACAACTCGAGAGGAGCAAAGATGAAAGTTCCACAGCAAAGATCAAAGTTCCACAAGCACCTTTATCGGCAGCAAAGAACCATAGGTTTGTCAGTTAAAAATTAAAAAGTTTGAAAAACACTCAAAGATTCTTAAAAATTGTTAATTTTATCTTATATCCCGGCCCAGCCCTAGCATATACGATACTATCACGATGACTTGGATTGATTCACGTTGCTAAAAAACCACTCCGTGAATTTACGGAGTTGTTTAGACGCAGTGTGTAGATTTTCCTGTAATTTTCGATTTTCTTTCATTGCCTTCTTTAAATCTGACTCTAAACGTTGCTTTTCTTCTCCTTCCTGGGTAAAAATCAACAAATGAACAATGAGAAAATGCTTCAACGACTTTAAGATGGTTATGTTTCAGAATAGATCGTTTTCTCAAAGCTGCAAATTTAATTTTCAGACTAAGTTTTTATAACTAAAACAATTTAAATAGCAATTTTTGTTTACCGTTCGTGGGGAGGAATGACCACAGGGAACCCGACCCTAATAACGGCTGCGAAGAAGACTAATGGAGACCGCTCTCAAAAAAGCTCCAAGTGTTGCAACATGGCAATGAAGGGGTCGATTTGGAAGGAGTTTAGGACAGAGAGAAAAATGCACTTCACATATCAAATCAAACTAGTCTACATTATTCAATTCAATAATAACTTCGCCGCTGACCTTCATTAATGCGTTTGATACGATAGCTAACTTCATTTCCAATTCTGCTTCTCGACCAATACTTTCTCTAGTAAACGAACTGTAATAGATAGAAACTTTTAGTCTCCAACTTGATTTCAAAGGAGCGACAGAAATCTATATTTACCTTTCTCCTCCTGAGGGTTTGGCGACCTATGGGGCAAAAGCAGAAAGACAATTTTAGAGATTTTGTTGCCCCACCGGGCTTTTAATCAAGTACAAGGCATGATCAATACCCTCCCCTCCGAGTTTTCGAAAGCTACCCTCCACACCCCCCGAGTTTTCGAAAGGCCGTCATCGCCATCGTCGACGTAGCTTTGTATGCATTAAGACTTAGTGGGCTTCCTGTGTATGTTGCTTTATTGTATGTCATTGCTACTTTATATTGATCAAATTGTCTACAATAGCGAAAATAAACTAAACTAGCAAAGTGAAAACTAACAATATCCCAAGCATCCTTCAAAATCTTGGTTTGACGCTTACCGGCGTTTCTAGAAAGAGTTGTACAGATATTCTGTGAGAGAGGTGCTATACCCGTTGGGTAGGGATTGATTCTAGAACTAGCGAGTATGCTGGGGTAAAATGCGTTGGGCAAATACAGGCTTGGAAAGGGTTGGATGGAGATTGTTTCTAGAAAGATTTAAACATACATTTCGATATCGTGTAAGCGCGTGGTTATTGTTGGGCATTCTAGAAAAATATATACATGGCTATTTTCTTTAGGGAGGGGTAGGTAGGGCTTATACTCAACAGGTGGCCCATTGTACCTCGACTAAGATGTTTATCAATTAATCAGGATATGACATTATATAACAAGACAAAACACGAACCGATAACAATTACAAATAAATAACAATTAATCTAGTGTGAATGAGATTGCGGTCCACTTTAAAATCGTACATTTTAACTTTCGTAATTATCATTTTAAGTTTCGTAATTATCTGTAAATTATACAACTGTAACTGAAATCTTCAACGATCGTGTTAACAACATGTTGCAACATACAACAACCCACTGCGTTGTTAGGAACGCAATAAATTAAGGAAAATGACCAGAGCCGGAAATGTAGAAAGTGGCGAAAAATGTTCAGATATTATCTGTACTTCTAACTTAAACACTAATTGTATTATCAACGATGTGCACGATATCAACCAAGCGGCAAAGTTTTGAGGACGATAAAAGTGCATAATAGTCGAACTTTGGATAAATGACAAGGTAGTTTGAAGCAACAGTTACAAGGTCCAAATACTTACAGAATGTGCCAACATCCTGTCATCAAAACTGTGCCTTCTAGGGACGACAGGGATGTGAAACTTGTGGGGACCATGTGATTTGCCACGACCTGAAACAACAAGAAGTTAAATAACAACTTGAGACAACTTTAGACATGGAACAATTTGTCAGACTAAAGGCTCCCTAAAACAACTTGCTTTTTCCTAAATAAACCTCTGATCAAATGACGCGTCGGTTTCTCAGAACCTTTGCAAAGTGTAATCAAAACATCAGCTGTACAAAATGGAATATACACGAATGATGAGAAATTGTTGCGACCATTATGAAACGTCAGTTGTTTGGTTTGACCGTCGCTTTTCAAAACTACTTACTTTCTTTTGGCAAATTAAGAGATTCGAAAATGTTTCCCAAAACTTGTTTTTTCAATTGTTTTTCGTCTGTGGCACATTGGTGTTGAAAGTGATTGTTAATTTTGCCAGGCATTACGACAGACTAAGCCACAATGCGTCAGTTTCTAAAAGCCTTGCTCTCGAAGAAACAATTCCCAAATCGACGACAGTTACTGCATCAAGACAGTGGAGCTTTGCCAACAGTTTTATGGAAATCTGGAGTTGTTTACAGCTTTCGATGTTATGATTCAACACGAGGTTGCTGGGAATACAGGATGTGTTCAATACTGCTTGTTATTATAATACTGATTACTTGTCAGCCGCATGGGGTGGGTGTGGAAATAATAACATCCTGTGACACCTACTGGGGGAGGGGAGGATGGGGGAAGAAATGGTTATGGTCACATAGAATGAATTGTGTTATGAATTACAGGGAAAATACAAAACTACTAACGTATCTGAAACAAGTAATTAAACCTCGAGGGCGAGCTAGTGTCTAATGTGTGCTAAGAAAGAACATACAAATTCTGATAAAAATAGTTTGATTGGGAGAGGCACAAAAATGAGTAACGCCCTCATTCAAGTGGAGTTGTCATAAAGTGTCGGTATTAGGGTGGGGAGGGAAGGAACTCGATATACATGCTTGATTGACTCACAGCTTTCAGTCGCCAGAATATATCAAAATCAATGAACTATGTCAAGAAATAGAATACTTTCACGTCAAGGGTGCTATTTCTTTTTCAAACTACTAATTCAAATCAAAATAAACATATATGCAATAGGTCAACAACCTTTTGAATAAGAATATGAGTACTGTGGGAAATATAACGAACAGTCACGAAAATAGAAAACTAAAATAACCACTCAATCTTAAAACCCAGAACTAAAAAAATCTGTCTCAGAAACTACCAGAACTGAAAGTGTAGACTTCCCTTTCTCTTTAGCCTAAGGAAGTTGTAATGGATTTCAGGAAGAAAGTATAATATTGAAGAAAGTAACAGATTTACTTATTCTAAAAGAAATAGAAAACGCATGTACATCTGATCCATCCTGATTACTACTTTCAAGTTTGCAATATATAATAGCCAAGAAAACTATTGACGCAATTACAAATCCATCGACTACGATTATTCAAGAAGTCGATAGATATGAAATGTAACTTTCACTCAAGATGTTGCACATGCTATGAAATTATGATATAATAACTGTAAGCTTTACCTTTGGTCAGTTTTGAAAAGGATTTCTGTTTTGTGGAATTCGAACGCATTTTTTGAACAGTAAATATCACTGAAAATCGTTTGGCACAAACTACCAAGATATCAGCTTTGTTTTGTCTAGTGCTTCTTCCCTAATACTGCAAGTCTAAGTAAGCAACTGTGTTTTGATTGATACGGTCAGCAGGAACTATTCACCAGAAAGAACACTAACGGATTTGATATTAATATTCATGAAAGTCTTTATGGATATGTTCTCAATAAGTCGACCAATATATCAGCTGCTCTAAATATCAATTTAACCACTTTCTGTATTTGTTGAAAATCTAAAACCGCATTGAATATTTGGAATAGTATAACATCGAACAACAATGGGGTTAAAGAATCAACAAAACGTAGATTTTCAATTAGATATGAAAATTGAGTCTTGAGTGAAGAATTTTTTTATGAATTAGAACATAGATGAAACACAATAAGCGGAGTCGAACAGTGGGAAATCTAGTCAGTTCTGTAAATCTTCTCAAGGTGTGATTGGTGAGGGATAAATTTCAAAACGCATCTTTATTCTCTGTTTTCACACATTAGCCACAAGAAACCCGCAGTGTAACATAGGCCTAACCGTCGAAAAAAGGAGGCGTGTTCAATCTTATTCTGATATGAGTAGACGTTACCTGTCATAAATTGTATAAAGGTGTTAGTCTAATTAATTAGAAAAATACTGCCTCGAAAACTGCTTGGTCCACATTGGTTGGAAAAACCCACTAGACAACCACAAACTGCAACTTATGGTTCGTACTTGGTGAACATACAGTTCTAAGAAGTCCAGATGAATGCAGACAGTTCTTTTAATACGAAAAGGCAAAATGATATTAGTAATAATGTAACTCTGTTTTAATGGTTTTGTGGGCAGCTAGCCTGCACAGCTTTGTTATATGGCTGAAGTTCATACTTTTTGTAGAGATGAAAAATTACTTAGTAAAGTTTTTTGGTAAAGTTGAAATCACGAAGTGCTGATATGTGACTGTCGACAGTTTTTAGTTTTTCACAAAACTAAAACCCTCCCTCATGAAATAATCAGTCCGAAATCACACTTGTTCTAGAATTAGTTAACAATTTACTAAAATAACTTAAAAACACGATCAACAATCACTTTAATGAATAAAAATTAATGATTTTGATATAAAATTAACATCTGAAACATGAATACATAAAGAACCCGCTATTTCGAACTTCCACGGAAATCCAAAGACTGTTCGAGATAGCGAGGGTCGAGTTCAGTACCCGATAATAATAGACTGAAAGACGATTCAAAGGAAATTAATTTTTGTCCGATATGGCAAGGTTTTTAAGACAACAGTTCATGATATTGAAGTTCCACGAGAGGGTTTTTTTGTTATATTATACATCACATGACAAAATTGTAAATAGTATGTAAAACGAAAGTCAAGTTAGAGCCAGTGGTTCCAAAAAGTCTTCAGTGTGCTGATAGCAACAAGATCATAACAAATAATCACTCAAGTTCAATTTTCGAAAACAAAAAAGAAACACGAAGAAAACTAAAAGATAAAACAAACTTCCGACATGGCATTTAAAAGATAATGCTAAATACATAGAATTGGTAAAGATACATATAAATTGATTAAGTGATAACTCCACGTTACAACACAACATCAACCACTACAGAAAAAATCTGCGCCCAAGGTGGGAACCGAACCCACGACCTTCCGATTAACTAGACGGATGCTCTACCACTGGCTCAGATTTTTTTCTGTAGTGGTTGATGTTGTGTTGTAACGTGGAGTTATCACTTAATAATGCTAAATAGTATGTAAAACGAAAGTCAAGTTAGAGCAAGTGGTTCCAAAAAGTCTTCAGTGTGCTGATAGCAACAAGATCATAACAAATAATCACTCAAGTTCAATTTTCGAAAACAAGAAAAAACACGAAGAAAACTAAAAGATAAAATACACTTTCGACATGGCTGAGATTTTTCTTTCGATTTAAAAGATAATGCTAACTAGTCCTGGAAATAATTGCGCTGATGTGCTGTATTAAAACGAAAATGAAACATTCTGTGTATTGAGATATGATACATAGACTCAATTTAGTACAAACTAAAAAAAATCCAAAATGTTTCTTTATAGCAGTTGACAACATGAAATAAATTTGACAGAATTATTTTTGCTGGCAAAAATGTTCAGAGTTGTCAATCCTGATAGGTACTGAGGAACCTCTTGACAGCGAGTTGAATATTCTTGCACATAAATTAATAAAACACAAAAGAAACAAAAAAGCTTACCATGACTTTTGATTTTAGACATTGATTTCTCCTTCTTTTCTTTTTCGCGTTCTCGACTTCGTTCTGATTTGCTCTCTCGATCCCTTCCTCCTCTCTCTTTCTCTCGTTCGTCTTTTGATGGAAGCGGATTCTTGAGCAAATCTGACGCCTGCGTCAGCGAGTGTAATGCGTCTTGTGAAATCGTAAACTGATTTGAATCATGTCTAGTGTCCTCTGATGCATTCAAAAGCCGTGCTGTTTGGTTGACTAGATCGCTCGGCTCCTCACTTGTGCTTAGCTTTAACTTGGCAATACGAGCGCCTTTCATGTACGAAGGACTCTTTTGACTGCCATCCCCAAGTGAACGTCTCCTTTCTTCCCCATCCCGAGGGAGGCCCGCAGACTTCGAGTCAGCCATATCAGTTCTACGATCACGTGCTTTGTAATCGTCATCAGTTGATTCGCTTTCCTCGAATTGTCTAAGAGAAGGCCGGATCTTTCGATGGGGTTTGTAGCGAGGGAGGGTCGAGGCTTTTTCTTCTGTGAGACCTGAACCCCCTGAGCTAGACAATTTGATCTTTCTTTCTGAACGAACGACAGGTTTAACTGTGCGACTAGCCTCTGGTGTTTTTGGACCTTCAGCTTGTTCGAGCCTCTCACTTCTCCTTCGTCGACTCTGGCGTCGTTGAACAACTTCGTTCTCTTTGGTCGCTCGTGCAGTGTGGACAGAGCCACGTTCTTGGTCACTCTTTGACTTCCCTGTCAAGTCATTCTGGGAGGAAATTTGTTTGGTTTTCGAAACTCTTTCAAGAGGAGTCACTTGAGCCTTAGTCACATCAGCCGGGGAGCTTCGACTTTTTGCGTGGTAGATTTTCAAACCTTCCACTTTGTCTCCACCAATAGCATGTCTTTGACTTTCCACCCTCTCCATAATGGTATTCCTCTGCGCGAGACGCGAGTCGTATTCCTTGTTTTTAGGAGTTACAGTCTCTCGTATCACTTCGTTGTTCCCACGAGACATTTCAACTACAGTTTGCACTTCAATTCGTCCCTCAGTACCACCAAGGTCTTTCTCTGCTTGTTGTAACTCTTGTAGAATCAACTGAACCTGTAGCTCTTCATGCGACAACGCCCTTGCTATCTCACTTTTAACTTCGTGCGCTACAATCGTCTTGGCTTGCTCATTGCTGTCCTTTCTCTGTGGCGTTTGTTCAGGTGCTGGACGATTTAAAGATTCTAAAGACTTCTGTTTGGCTTTGATATCTTCAGTAGAACTTCTAGGGCTTCTCCGTTCACTGCGCCTCAAATTCGACGTTCGATCAAACTGCCCATAATCGTACCTAGGAGACTCAGGCGTTTTGAAGGCAAATGCCTTTTCAATCTTATCCATCGTCTCAGTCATTGACGCCTCAGACAAGTCGTCCTCTTGAGTGTATGTGCTCGTTGTTGTGATGACGGCCCCAAGTGTCGTTTCTTTATAAGGTACTTTTTCGCCATTCCTTAAGTCTCTCTCCGTGCCGCTTCCCGAATCGTAGGCATAAGCGTGCTTCGGATCAAGTTCGCCATTTTTCGTAAGCTCTAACTCCACGGCTATAGTGTCCCCTCCACTCACTTTACCGCGGTCGTCAACATAGACCCGTCGGTGACTACGATCGCGTTGCGAAGTACTCCCGAACAATGGCGTCTCGGGAGGCGGGGACTTCGGGGCCAGTCCTGGCGACTGGGGTCCGCTAGCAATGACGTACAAAGTTCCTTTCGATGTAGGCGCCTTTAGAGTGACACCAACTGAACTCGGCACTTGTTGAACTTTTCGTTCAGTTTCAGGTGCAGAAGCGACCCCGCTCCATTTAGGTCTTGGCGCGTTAAGGTTTTCATAGGAACTCGACGAGCCTTGGGAACCTTGATTGTTCATTGTTGTCTTTTCAAATTCTTGAATTGTAGGGTTAACGGACGTCACTGAAAACGCAGCACCGTAAGACGGAGTTCGAAGGCGAGTGCCCTCTTCGTTGAGTGTCGTCGAACTTCCAGTTACCGATGACATGGAACTGTTGACGAAAAAGGGTGTTGTATAAAGTATGAGTTTTATAGGAAAACTTACGCACTTTTAACAGGGTTCTTATATAAGGAGGGCATATAATACACTGAGACTCCCCGCGCGTCTCTATAAAAACCTTCGGTGGCCAAGGTTATTTCAGCAACTCGTTTCGTCCTCCTTAGTTCGAAAGGGTTCTGTTCGTGTTGACTACAAATACATGGTAGACATTTAAAAAATTTCACGGTGCAAATGTCTCGCAGTCAAAACACAGATCTAAAAATAGCCCAAAAGCGGGAAAATACCGCCACATCACGTGACGCATCACGTGACTCAGTCTCTTGGTCACGTGTTAATACTGCGCGACCCACAAACTCAAATTTAAAATTTATGATCATATAATATCAATAAAATAATTTATTTTGATCATTCATAATTGTACCTTGCATCAACATCGTTCTCTTCTCTTGACCTCTTGTGATACTTTGGTGGCACTCTGGGCGGAGTCTTGAAATTCTGACTAGAGTGATCACGTGATTCATGGTCCTCTCCAACGGACGTCAAACTACCACCATATGACGAGATGGTCGAAGTTGAAGACCTGGCTGACCACCAGTACTGATAATTGGACGGCGATAGGCCTCTATCAGAACAATAAAGAATGATCATTGGCTTTTTAGTTATTTTCCCGCCTTAAATGAGCGGACGCGCTGAAACATGGCAAGTTTCGCGCGCCTTTTTGAGCAAACGCGTCTAAAGATCTTGTGCGCGATTTCAAAGCAGAACGAAAATTCCGAAGGGCACAACATTAAAGAATCCAATAGTTTGGATTTTTTCATTAACTTTTCAATAGGAATAGAGTATAAGCTTTGTTAGGACTAGACAGCTTGTAATAAACATTCACTGAACTATTGCCCTACAAAGTTGAGCTTCTTTTATCTATATTTCTTCGCTTACTTTCTTGGCTTGCCACTGGGAAGAGGTGACACAATCACTACAGTCACAGAGCCTGGTTTTCTTAGGATCTCAATCATTTGTTCGTGCGTCAATGTAGCCACGATCATTCCATTTATCTATAAATGCATTAAAACATTCCATTAATAATACTTATTTCAGTCCTTTTAAGGCACAATGAAAGTATTTTCATACTTCTACTAGTCTACAGCCATGTCTCAAGCCAGCTTGCCAGGCATAGCCACCCGTTTCCACATCAGCTACCAGACCTTCGTATTGTACATGAAATCCAAGCTGGCCATGAGCGTTACGACGTAGTGTAATGGTCTGAGTCTGAAATAAAGTCAACATTCAGTTTTCATAATGAATAGCAGCCAAGAATAAAACCGGAAAAACATTTCAGCTGGGATATGATCGCTCTAGTGATAACAGTGAGTTTTTTGAACAATTAACTGGCCAATATCGACCATTTCAATGTACATAAATTGACAACAAATGAAAACTTAACCATCACAATTTTCATTTATATAGTGAGTGAAAGAAAGGTTGGTTACCTGGCAACCGATAGTAACTGACTCCAATCTACGAACGATCTCAGGTAAATCGTCGGATTCTGACGTTGGTATGTTTAGAACAAGGCAATCACCACCTCCGTAAAATACCTTGATGCTAAACAAGAGAGAGAAAAAACGAGTTACAAACATGTAACGGCATAGTAAGTTTTGTAACGTGTCAATTACATGAGAAAACAAGGAAAGTTAAATGCCTGGTTACACGCCCTACGAGAGACGGGGGAAAAAAATCCCTTGACTCAAGCGGGACACGAACCCGCGACCCTAGGGATACATGTCCAGTGCTCTACCAAATGAGCTATCGAGTCAGCTGGAGTGATTAGAGTGGTTAGAGAACTGGACATGTATCGCAGGGGTCGTGGGGTCGAGTCCCACTTGAGTCAGTCCCTGTCTTTCGTAGGGCGTACAACTTCAACTTTGCTCATTTTCTTATATGTTTATCATAGTGCCAAGCGGCTTCACTATTCTACCTGTATCGTCTACATCTAGCCTCCTCCGCAGGCAACCTTTTGGGCTTCCTGTGCGAAATTTTGAGAAGAAAAAAGACTGGGGACGAAAAGGAGGAGGGAATAAAGAAGAAGGGGTTGCCTCTCGCCTTTTCTCGCCTGGCGTCCAGGCCACTACGTGTCTTTAACACAGGAGGCCCAAAGCAAAAAAGCGAACAGTTGCCTGCGGAGGAGGCTAGTCTACATCTATAACTTTAATTCACAATAGTTGGAGAGGCGAAACAACATCGTTACCTTGACGAAAGTGAAGTCCAACCAATGATGGCTTTTGTAGATACACTGAATAAGGACTCCTGGAATGATATCAAAAGCAGTTAAGTATTATGGTAATATTATGGCCGGCTAGCTATATGTTTGTGTAGGTTAGACTTCCAGGAATTAAGAAATAAGGGTTGGATTTTAAACTTCTAACTGGAACTAATTTATGGCTATAATATTGAAAATAATCATATGATAACCTTTCATGTTGGACTTCTAGTTATGGCCTATGTCGTACTGTGATATTGTTACTTGGACATATACAGTGTATTTCCATGCTTTGTATCAAACCCATTCAGTTAGGAAAGCAGATGACTCCTGACTACATGAAAGTCTGGCTACAGTTACCTAACCGTACATACATTTTGTTTGTCAGTTTTGTTGTTGTTGTTGTTGTTGTTGTTTTGTCTGCCTACAGACAACTCCCTCACTATATAAAGGATAAGAATCTTTGTCCTAACAGCCATAACCTCCATAAATTTCCTTACAAATAAAATTTCTATTGGAAACATGTAACGGACACTTCTACATGTACATAACGGACACTTTCCTCTGTCCCTTCGTATGTATAAAGAGTTTCAACTGTCCGCATAAAGAGTACATGTGTAGTAAGTACCTTGCTTGATGAATCAATGAGAACGAGTGTATCTGATGAAATTGCCATGACACATTCAATCATAGTTGAGTTCCTGTAATCCTCAACCTGTATAAAAATGATATTAAAATCAGCAGATGATGCTGTCAGCACATTCAATGTGCTAATATGATGTTGATGATGATGTTGTTGTTGTTGATGATGATGATAGCGGCGATTGATGATGGTGGTGATGACGATGTCAAACACATGGAGGATGCTAAAGTAATTACCTCCACATTCCACACCAAACCTCCTCGAGCAACTCGTTCAGCACTAATTGGAGGATGGACCTTCTCTTTCTTCTTGCCAGACAATGAAAACTTTCCTACAATAACAAAACATTAAGTGTAAATAACTAATTCTGGCAACTAAAATTTGAATTCCATCTGCCACCAACTCACCAAATGAAGACTTGCTTGAACCAGCATCTAATGTGATACTAGTAACATAATTAGTGGCCAAATCTTTAAGGTATTCATGCCTTGTACGTGTTGCCATAGTGCTAAACTTTTCTGATTTGTGTGCTGCATTTTCAGCATTGATAACTGAAAGAAAAGATTGAAAACAATGTTAGATCACTATACACCATTACAATCACTAGAAAATCGAAAAGTATCAACTTGCACAGTACTTAGCTCTAACATGATAAGAATGATATCTTACTTTTAGTCAAGAGAAAACTGGCAAATGCTTTCTGCTTGCCAAACTTTGAAGCTGCAGGAATTGGAGGTCCAAATGGAGGCACATCTTTTGATCGGCTAACAGCAACCCTACAGCACAGACACATCACACAAAAAGAAATAAGAAATAACACCAATGCAACCCAAAATATAAGTGACCAAAGAAAAGCGATCCCAACAAATGGTTCACGAGGAGAATATGATCTATATGAGTGAATCTCAATTCTTTGTAAAACATTAAAAAGCCTAACACAGTTTGATGCAGTCAGCATTATTACCTGTAGTATGTTGATTCGGTGCAAGGATTGAAAACCTGCACTACAATGAACACATGTTGAAAATGAGAGCGGATGTTTTTTGGTGTAAAAGGAACAGCACCAGGTTCTTGGAAAACAATAGTCACAATGTCATTACCAATAGTGTCGTTTTCTTAGAAGCTGAAAGAGCAGTCAAAAAAAATCATAAGTTGAGATGAGTATATATGCTCGTTTCTGTTTGCCAAATAAAATGTACCACCAATTATGTACACAAGAGGAAGCAGGCTTGCAAAACATTTCCATGGAAACATAAAGGGCTGATGAAAACTGCAGAATTGAGTTGACTAATTACATCAAGCTGGACAGCTGACTAGTACCTGTTGCTTGTTATTCGGAGTCCATGGTAACAGTGTCGAAACATGAAACATTATTTCACGATTATGGAAGGTTGTGTAAATTGAGTACTCCCCAGTTGAATCATCTGAAATAAACAGAAAAATTACTTATGAGTAGATGTTGAAAGAGTGTCAATAAATATTGACTTAGAAAAAACAAGCTTCTGGTGGAGTTTGAACCCAGAGGTACTACAGTCTCAAATGGTTCTTGTTCAATCTCTGGGGCTCCAGTGGGGAGCACGGTGGTATGTGTCAGTTCTCTTGAGATGAACATTGTTTGATGAGCCAGTCAAATGCAGTTGTTCAAGAAGAAATACAATGTTTGTGAGTATTCCAATGTCACTTGAGAAAAAAATTACTGGTGTTGAAGAGGAAAAAATCACTACCATTCACTTACTTCTGTTGTCAAGTTGTGCCTTATAGCCATTGAATCCTTTGAGCCTCACTTTTTTTCCAATTAATTCTAAAAATTCTTCAAATGCTGGACCAGAAATCTCTGTTACAAAAACAAAAATTACCCTTCTTGAGATTCTTCCATATGTTGCAACACACTCACAAGTATTAATGTATATCCCTAATAATCTTGTTACTGCAGTCAGGCTTATGATTCATCATTTTATAGTTATTTTTTAAGACGGAGCAAACAACTAGAAAGCACTTTGCTAGAAGCAAAGCTTGAAGCTGGTCTCCCAGGAAGCTGACGGTGTGCTCATTCTACCCCCTCTCTCCATCAGTGCTTCGTTTTATGGGTATTTAAAGCTACTTCAAGCTACACGGAAAGGAAAGAAGTTGAAACAAGGATGTGAAGTTACTGAGGATCGAACTCGGGACCTCTCGCACTGAAAGCCGTGCACTAACCAACTGTGCCATCCTTGCTCCTGTACTATAAAATGATGACACTTACATGTCTCACACACATATTGTATGTTTATCATATGACTCATATTGGACCCTGCATGCACTCTTACGAAAACCTTTAGAAATAGTCATGTGACTATCCATATACTTATTTTCAAAGGTAGTCTGGAAAAAGGAGTATCCAGACAGGGACCAGTGCACATCCAAAAACAGAAATATAATGATTTAAAAAGACTGCTTTCCATACTTATTTTATTGACTGAGTGAGAGGGCTGGATGGGAAAATATTTAGCTCAAGGTCACACCATACGGACCAAGCATAGCTGAGGTCTGTACTGCAAATGACCAAGAGCCAAATATTTTCCCATCCGGCCCAACCTAACTCAGTCAATAAGCATTTTATCATATGACCTGGGTTTTTTTGTTATAAAAATTGCTTAAAAACTCTCAAATACAAATAGAAACATGGAAATGAGCAGGGTCGTACAGGTTTTTATGCCCCACTCAAGCAAAGCCATACAGCCCCGGCCTGATCACGTCATCTTTTCCGAAGGTTTTGGTAAGAGCACACGAGCAGGGAAATTCCTGAGATAGGTTGGGCTGGAGTGGAAAATATTTGGCTTTCACTGCATTTGTTTCTCAAGGAAATATTTTCCCATCAGGCCCTCCCACTCAGTCAATAAGTATGTCACTATTACATTCCATTCTCAATGCACCTTACATTCAAAAATTAGTGCAACACTTACGATTGTTATACATCTCCTCCTCAGTAGACTGTCCAGCTTTACAGTATAAAATACCAACTTTATATTGATTGGTCATCTGCAAATAATGGTGATTTGTTAAAATCAAAAGGTTATGTTGAAGTGCAACTTAAACAAGCACCAATATTACTAACCCCTTGTTCGTCAAGTTTCATTAGGAGCTCTGGAACCTACAGAAGACAAACAAAACATTAAGAAAGTAAACAGAAAAGAGGCATCAAGGCGACTGACAAATAGGGGGTCAAGGACTGCCCTTGACTATCCCTCTCCCTACACCCTAAGTTACCTTGATTCCTGGTGTGGCTTGTCTTAAGCATTGTTGCTGTATTTCTGGAGCAACATATTCCAGGATATCCTTGGCTGGAAGAGCACGTGCAGTGCCATGACGAGATGTGGACGGTATGGATTCCTCCAAGATGTTTCCTCTTAGAGTTGTAAGCTAGTGTTATAATAAACATAAATACAGGGTTAACAAAGATTAACAATACATGACGCTTCAACAGAACATTCATGGTAAATTTTAAGCTAGTCCATTATGTTCAAGATTATGTTGTCACTTTGCATGTGATAAGCGAAGGTTTTGGAGGCTTGTCAATTATTGTTGTACTCAATTATCATTGCTCGTAAAGTTTAATTTGGTGGGGTATGAGGTACCTAGGTTCTCATCTGACAATGACACATACTTGTATGTAAGACCAATTAATGTCAAACTCAGTTGTATAATTAAATGGGTCACCCCTTACACATGTAGGAAGTTACGTCTAATGTAATTAAGATATGTCTTATCTATTTTCTTATAAACTGAGCCCAACTAATTAATGTTTTTGGCCATCATTTAACCTGCTCAATTCAATTGGACAAGATGCAAATGAATTTCCTACTTACATGTGATGTTCTTATGATAATGCGGTACTGATACTGAGTACCTTGGACATCAGTATCATTTTTAATTAATGAAGTGTTCTCATCAAGTTTCTCCCGTTTTAATGAAATAGCAACAGGCCCAAGTTTCTCATCATTTCCAAGATAAGTAAGATGTTCTAAATAAAACCAGAAATAAAGGTGAATATGCAATTAAAAAAAAAACTGAACTAACAACGACTATACACATATGTATAGGAGGGACATTTTTGGCAAGTAATCAGACAAACCTGATAGATACAAGTAAATATTATATACATTTAATTATTTGCTTGTCTTATTTTTTCCAACATTGTCAAACAAAAACTTGACATCCAAACTAGATGCAAGCAATATGCCATCTATAGACTTATGATCTGAAGCCAGCTGACTTCACAGTTTTAATTAACCAAATATTTTGCCAAAAAGACAATTTAAACCCTTTCTATCTGTTGTTTGGGAGGGATTTTTAATTTTTATTTTTTATTTTTTATTGATAGTTGTTGCTTTTTATGACTACTTATATATCTATACAATGTCAGATACAGTGTACAACTTGGAGTACATCAATAGCTAAAATCACATTTATTTATTACTTGAACAAAGGTTCCAACTCAATGCTAATGGGCCAATACAGAGCCTCAACTTGGAACCTTTGTTCAAAATCGTTAGAATGTAATTATTGTTATATCAGCTATTATTGGCCAACATACACCATGTGGATCTTACCTTGCCCAACAAAGAAATTTCTAAAATAATAAGCTCCATGGTCAGCATGTTCGAAGACAATTTTCCCTTCATCATCAGACCAACTACCACCTTCACCTAAGTACAGAGACCCACTCTCTGGTTTCGAACTGTCTAGTATGGTCACTCCAGTGCCACTCCTTAGATTACCCCTCCTTGCAGAATCATATGCAGTCAATAAAATATCCAGTGTTGATCTTCGCTTTAGGGTTTTTAGTTTTCCATTTTTTGGAGTTGAAGAATCATGTGGATTTTGGAATGAAGTATTGTCTCTTGTTAAGCTGATTTGAGGATCCATGTCATCTTCTCCTCCAAGTTCATTCCTAAAGTAGGGACAACTTAGCACAAGTTCACTGGATTTGTCATCTCCATAGTCTATGATTTCATCAGTATTATCTAAACTTGAATCAGAACCCATTAGATCAGCCCGCTGAGCAGCACTGATCTTTGCTGAAGCAGCAGATGCTCCCGAACGAGTGTTTTTACGCTTCATGCCATCACCAAAACGAGCACGTAGTTTGACTTGTTCTTCATAACTTACACTCAAACTTTGACAGTCATAGTGAGCTAGATATTTTCGTGTTGGGGCTGATTCACTATATTCAGAATCCTCTTTGCTCTCATAATTCTTCTTTATTCTAAAAAATGATGATGTATTAGAACGAAGTGAGTTCTTGCGTCGTAAAATAGGAGTTTTTTTCTCGATAGTTGGACTTCCAGTAGAACCATGATTGTGATATTCTCTAAGATTTTCTATAAATGTAGATCCATCAACCTGAGTGGCACCTTTCTTGGTTGTTCTATTTTCATTTTTAATATTCTGTTCAAATCTTTGCACAATAGCAAAAAAGCTTTCTCCAGTTGGAGATCTTGGCTCAGTAACTGAAATGTCAAAGGTGTTTTTTAGCTGAGCAAAGTTAATCTCACTAGTGTCACTATTACTTCGCACATGCATTCCTGGAGGAGATTTTGTCTTTGTTGGACTCTCAGGCCCATATATAGAGCCTGTGCTTCGTCTTATATCTTCATCTTTATGATATAAAAAACTAGGATGGCGGACAGCCTCAATGTCATCCTGAGATCTGAAAAAAATGGTAAAGTAGCAAATATTAACTACTGCTAAACAACAAAGCCCAAATAAAAGATAACTCCTATAACAACCCAACTGTACTCTACCCTGCAAACCAAGGCCACTTTTATAATCCCTAAGCAGTGCAAGTAACCCCTTCCAGCCTTTCCAATCTTTTTAGGTCAAGCATACAAAGGTGATGTTTCGGCACCAAATTCTTGATGGTATTTTTATACTAATATTAGGAATCACAAACCAAAACTATGATAAGGTGGTCAGAAGTGTGTGTACATTTGGACTGCATATTGTAACATTTGTGAGAAAATCATTTCTTATAAACACCTTAAAGATGCTTGTAGAAAACAGACACAATTTTAAACAACATTAAAGATACACCTCAGCTGTTATTATGACATTTAGAGTGGTTTTTGGCAATTATAATAATTAAAATTGACATCTAAGATTCATACTGAATACATTCATATCAAATGTACATATCTCTTATGTCGTTTACATGTGTAATTAGCCATGCATTTCAAAACAATAAATTATATCAACTTTTCTCCTTTTCGTAACACTTCTTTCACTTGTACTTCCAACAGGAAATAAAGTAATTACATTTGACAGTCAAAACACAACCAATAAAACCTTCCTAAATGCTAGTAATTCTTTGGACATCAAGTGGAATTCAAGTCTACCATTTTTATAACACGAAAGGCTTAAAATTGATGTAATTTTCATGACACAAAAATGGCTTCCTAATACGTTACATTTAAGAATCTCTAGCTTGTACATGTATGTTTACAGACAAAACGCGATTTGAAACAATAAAAACAAGCAACATATTTCATTTGAAATTCGAGGATAATCTTAGTTGATGATCTACACAAAAATATTCTGACCTACAATTTATTAATTGAAACTATCACACACACAAAAACCACAGCAATGTAAATAAGCAAAGGTTTGCATGCTTTTGGATGGAGATTCCGAAATCTCGTTAGCACGCACAACTTATTCCATCTACGCTGTAAAGAAAGAGTATCAGGGACTTGTGTAATGCGGAATTTGCATGAAGGTTTCTCGTTCTATACACATTTAAATCCTTGTCGAGTTGGCAAGATCTTGTAGTTTCAAATTTTGATTTTTACAATCTCGCTACACGGGGCCAGAATTTTAAACAGTTCTATTGTTTAATTTACTGACCTCAAGAATACGAAAAAGATCGATAATTCTACTTCTACAGAGTGGGTACCCTGCAATCGGAACACGGACCAGAGGTAGAAATATTTCAAATATTTTTACAGTCTGAGAGTTCTTCCCAAAGCGAAACATTCTTGCTTCAAACATTGAGTACATGACATTTTATAGTTATTTTGGAATTCACGGGTAGTTTACAAAGTTGTTTAGCTTCTCCAACACACCATAAAAAGTGTTCTTTTGATCTAGTCCTTAACAACACTGAACAGATAATATGAAATCAAGATAGTGTAAGCAGAGAATGTCAGGTATCTTACAAGAAACCTACTTTGGTCGTGCGATATATATTGTAAAAAGTCAAGTTATTTCAATAAATACCTGATGGCATGCATTGCAAGGAACATTTAGAAGTCCATTCCTTTCCAAAACTGTGTCTTTAGAAATTATTAAAACCGTATCCAAGCCATTATTAACAATAATTGGTGCATGGTTTCGGAGAGTTCACGTTAGACATGCAGATATCTCCGAGCAACCTCAACCACGATTTCCGGTGTTGAACCATTAATGTAAGCAAAATAACTAAGAAATGACGAGCCAATGTTTTTGATGAAGAGATGAAAGACCTTTCTGAGGGACTCAGTGACCCATATATAGTCAAAGAACACGTTTAAATGAGTCACACATTCACGAATGTACACACGACTTGAGAAGACGAAGTGGCTTCACTTTCGATTGCTCTGCTAGTAAATCTTGCACTTGTGGCACAATGTACGACACCAACTCCTTTCCTACTCTCCGAGCTGACTGACTTTAATGTTAATTCAAGCAATGTGCTCTTTCCCGTTCATAGAGAGGCGGTTTAGGTGTTAAGTGAGCCAAGAATGTTGTCCCTGAACGACACTTTCAGTGCAAAATGTCAGTTGCAGTGATATCGAAGACTGTAATCTTGGCGTAAACCACTCTATTACATGACATACACAGTCGACTTTCCCTGCTGATAGCCTGAGAATTACAGCTACGGTGTAACACAACACTATGGCATATACCCAACGTCTTTACAGGTCAAATAGTAAACAGATTCATCGAAGAATACAAGACTCAAAATATTGATGACTGAACGGCCTGTGGTCGAATTGTACTCAAAGCGAGGCTTCGATCAATTGTTCGATTTGGTGTTCGAAATTTGAGTCATTCAGAACTCAACAAGTCTTATAAACGGCAGAAAACAACTAAAAAATACACAGAAAGGAAACGGAATACTGTGTGTAGGAATCGTTTGCTCAGCAGCACTTAGTTTATAAATGCTAACGATTTTTTCCCGAAGTACAAGGCACTCGAGCGTCGAAGCCTTCGGGTTCGAATTGCAATGCCGACCTCAACCTTCACATTGACCTGCGATTAGCTGTGAATTTAGCTCAAAAAGAGAATAAAACAGCCATCATATCCTACATAGTCAAGTTAGAATAACGAATAATAAGAAAATATCGCAATCCCTTACAAGGAAGCCCAGAATTCCTACTTACCTTAGTGGATAACTGATTCTTCTTGGGGCAATGAGCGCTTTGTTAGGCTTTGTCGTGTATTTTCGTAAGATAATCGGAGAGCCATCGTTAGTCTTCCGCTGACTTCGAGTTTTGAAGCTTCGTCGGAATATTCCAACCGGCATGTCATCGACTGAAAATGTCGGAAAAATTCTTTCGCTTCTGGGATGAAATTCAATCTCTTTGAACTCGATTTTACAACTTTTTGACAAAATACAGCTGACTCCCTTGGTGTGAACAATTAGCCGGGAAAAAATGTAGTACAAAAGGAAATGACGTCACATGGCACGCAAGGCTTGGGCTTGAACAAAAGATTAGGCAGTCGTTTATGGAATTTTATATAAATCGAAATGACTAAACAGTGGGCTGGATTTCCTGATAAGATTGTTGATAAGCCTGATCTTATCGTAGATGCCTTTGGATGTGATATTTTTTCTCGTCAAAACCGACTCAAGTGAGCCTGATATTGGGGGTTGCTGTTTCAAACGGTTGCTCGCTAACTATTTTGACGCGTCGGGCTACCAATTTTTTGTCTATTAATCATTTTTATTTAAAAAAAATACTCCCAAAATCTAAAGGCCGGATACGAGGCTTAGATTTTAGGCCTTCTCACTGAATGATAAAAACCTCTGGTAACGGTAGTTGGACAGAAAGCCCTCCATTAAAGAAAGTGTACAGATCGAAACTATTGAATAAAGTTTTGCACCTCTTACTGCTGAAATTTAGTAAAAAAAAGGTCTTTGTTAAAAAGCAGTAGAAAACTGGGAAATAGAATGGGAACTAATAAAATGTGAAATAATAAATTGTTCGCCTTGGTTGATTACCCGGATACTGTACAATATCAAAATACCTTGGCGACAGTCGGACAGTGTACATGAACTTGAAGGAGCATCAATCTAACTCAAAGTTATAAATTATGCGATGTCGAGGCTACTTCCGCACGACCGGTTTTGATAGCCTTACATCGAAGACAGACAAAATTACCTCCGCCATTCACTTGAAGACTGGCGTTAACCAAAACGTTACTCAGTAGACTTGGTATCTAAGTTAATCTAAGTTATTTGGCACAGCAGAAATGCTTTCTATGTTGAATCCCGCCAAAATAAGCTATATGTTCGACCAGAGGGCTCGATAATAAGAGTCCAACTGATCGGGTAAACACTGATTTCTTAAAACGTTTAAAAAAATGCATTTAGTTATCTGTGACAAGTTCAGATCAGGAATAGAATCAGCCGGGTAAACCGGTTGATACTAATATTTTTAGTCATATTCAACGAAATGTTTTCAGGTTTCGTAGCGGGTGGGGCCGGTACGATACTTACCATAGAAATGCCACACGAAGATCAAGGAACTCGATAACTAGTTCCTGGGCGCAAAATTCAATATTCTGCTCCATATCACGAGTTGTTTTGACGTGCTTGCTCGCGGCGATCTTTTTCTGTCAACTGACGCCGTTCTGATTCAGTCTTCAGTGGCTCAACGGTTTCGCTTCATGCACCCAGTGGTGATGGAGAAAGTTGGAGAATGTTTCGTTTCGGTCATGTTATGCTGAACGCACAATAACCCCCTCGGGATTGGATCTTTCACTTCGGCCAGTTAGGTAGTTACCAATTCAGATTGTCTTGGAACAATGACAATCGTCCACTTTCCTTTCAGACAGTTTCAGCAGTTGATTTTTATTGTTGATTTTAAAAACCACTTTCGATAGCATATACTGACATATAAAAATACCAACGGGTCGTATTCAGTGGAATAAATCCATACGTTAGCATTAGCATTTCTGGGAGTCTACAATAAAGTATGTATATATGTATGTATGTACGTTATGGTCCTGCTAATACGTCACATAAGCAGGTGAACTGTTTTAATTTTATTGCCAAAGATTAGAATATGAAAGAAACGTCCGTAATCTACGTACGTACGTTGCTTGCGCTTATGATTGTATACGTAAACACTTGCGTAAACTGAGCCTCTACTAGTATCCGACATCTAAGGGGGTGTTTACATGGCATTAGGATCATCCTAGCAGGCAAACCGACTTTACGTTCAGTTTAAATGACAATTTTCCGTCACCCCGAAGCAACCCGAAGCAGAGTTTAAAGAAATGAAGGTCATCCGAACTACCACAGGAGACCCAACATTAGCGTTTCCTAATCCTAGTTGGCGAAGTATCTCTACTTTTTCCGTTTACATAACCGAAACATACTCCTAGTGCTAGGATATTCCTACCGGCGAGACAGGATGATCCTAGTAGTAGGATGATCCTAGTACCCGAAGTGAAGACACAAATTTCCATGTAAACAGAATGCAGTAAATGTATAGCAGGATCATACTAGCAAGCGAATCATAGTTCCATGTTAACACCCCCTAATTCATTTATTAGCCTGTCTGATTAACTGACGGAATTAACTTTAGTAAATGGTTGAAATTGCTTTGCCTGTTTCTCGACATGTACCTTCGTATGTACAGAACCGTTGACGTTTACGTTACGGGAACACACGAGCCTGTAACTGCTGGACGTTTCCGTAAGCCAACTCCAAACTGAATAATCGAGATTGAAACAGAGTGGACAACATGCCTTGCTTGAACAAACAACCAGAAACTGTATCGCCGGGAATTAAAGGGCTATTTTGGACAGAGGTAAGCGACCAATTGGTGGTGGTAGTTGAGTTTTTGGTAGTCATAAATAATGTGTACATTCGGCCCCAAGGCTGTTATAAGGCTAGGGGTGTGGTCGGTAAACTGCGTCATGGAAGAAAGTGCATAGTGAAAGTGATATTGTGAAGTGGTTAAAAAAGGAGACTAAGAGTACATTTTGTAAAAATATATAATATCAAATACTAATATTGTGCTGACTAAGACCTGTTTATGACGTTAATTGACTGAAAAAGTGCTTCAAGGGAAATGGGTTTGTGTTCGATAAAGCGAGGTTTTCGAGTTAAAGGAGTTCGAGTTAGCGGGATTCTATAGCAGTGCACCCAAAAATCATGTAAACTCGTCCCGCGGGACGATCCCAGCGCGGATCGACGAGATCGCCCACCCTATGATAATATATAAAAGAAGAAGAAATAAAACTATCACAACACCATTCAAAAAAGGATTATTTATTGACTCTTAAAAACCAAGATGACAAAATCATGAATCATTTTATTTGTATAAAATTTGTATCAAAAGCTGTCAAAATCCATCAATATTTTTTCTCTTCTTTTTCCTTTGGGATAATAAGTACCACAGCGTAAACAACGTCAAAATCAACATGTAAAACTGAAATTATGTAATAATAAAGGAGATAGAGATTATGGTGTGTTTTCCTCATTGTTCAGTCATAGCGATAACTGAAATATGACCGAAAATAAGAAAATCGCACGACAAGATGCACAGTCAAATTGCCAGGTCTCGTCATGCGTTAACTTTCAGATTAATTTTCTTCGATTGCTCGGTGATAGTTAACATGCTCGTTTTAACAATTCGACAAATGCGAGATATGATAAATTCAATTTCGTTTTAGCTGCCGAATCCTTTACAATGCTGAAATTTGTTTTTATGCCTTGCGCACAAGTAGCGGAAGCTCTATTTATTCGCTTCTCTAACCACAAAAGAAGACAGTATTAATTCTAAAGGTTTGTGCAACAAACCCAGCACTCTGGCAAAATCACTACTTTTTATACTTAGAGATATTTAAAATTGCGCTTTCATAGAGTTGGATATAAACTGAACACGAATGTAAATAAGAATATAGCAATTTAGGTTTGGGGAATAAACCAACGGGTCAACTTATCAGAAGTTACCAATTTGTAAACTAAAGCTATGTGGCTTCAGATCAGTTACCATACTTAACTATAAAGTCTCGATATTTTAGTTCATAAACTGCAACATTATCCATTCCATAGCATACATTTAAACTTCATTGTTGTAAAAGAAATATCATTTGAATGAATTCCAGAGGCTCGCCTTAAGGAGATCCACGTTGAGTGATTTCCTCTGAAACGACAAAATATAAATATATATTTCAGCAACTCATCGATCGTTTCCAAAGAAAAGGTAATGTCTATTTATGTCTATATAAATCAAGACCCTCTTCAGTGCACTCCCCTTGCCACGCCCTTGAGTTCACGCGTTTATAGTCCTGAATTGTGACATCTAACTGACAGACCCCTTACGGTAATCCGTAATATGGAGCGGTTTTCGTATGAGTGTGAAACGCACCGCGCCGTACCTTGACCGTGTCAGTGCCGTTATGTCTATAAGAACAGTCGAAATTCCTGCCGTAACCTGAACCGTGCGGTCACCGTACCGTTTTCCCAACCATATACGAATACCGCTCTATAGTACAAAATCTTCAACTTTCTTTCTTGAAGAGTTAATAGAATCAGAAATATTTTAGCTGATGGGCTCTTAAGGACTGTAAAATAAACAAGCCCAAGGTGTTTGCATATCTATACGTTTCTCTTTTTAGATTCTTACCAACTTTACGGCATATAGTCTGAGCAAAGGAATTCTTCAGCCTATCCAAATCATCAAACGAACTGATCTGTGTGACATCCCTTGTTTGGCCGTTTGCTAGGTCTAACAGTTGATCTCTGTCAAGGTCTTCCCCTATGCCTACGACAATTATCTTGACATCCTGGTCTATTAGTGGCTTAACTGCGTCCTTGATAGGCGTGTATCCCGGATCAGAAGACTGGCGACCATCTGTTAAGAACACTAGAACCTTGGGTACATTGAAACGTCCGAATTTGAAGAGACTTTGATACTGCCTTGAGAGCCCTGAAAAAACGAGGACGTATTTCTTCATCGAGAAACGAGTTTCCTGGGGGAAGCTAAGCCTGAGTAACGGCCCTCCATTTCTCTCACGAAGGCCGCTAAGCAGACTAGAGGAGAGCTAGCCCTTCGCAAATAATCCCAACAACATCAAACAATTGCTGGCACCATCTCCAGCTAGGTAGTTGTTGGACCCACTAAACGGATCCAATATTGAAGTGTTACTGTTTGGTGAGAATAGAACAAATTAATTTTTAGACGCTGTTGTCTGAACGGTGGAAATTGAGGCCAGGATTCATGGTAATCAGATTAATTGCACTGGACTGACTCTCGCTTGATGTTTCAACAATTTTAAATTTGTTCGATACATCTCATCGGTGTTGCGCGTGCAAACCTAACGTCCTTTCATACTGAAGAAGGTCGGAGAATGTCTTTAAAACAATTTTTAATGAGCCAAAGTCAACCAGTAAAATTAAAATTTATGTTGGAAGTTGTTAGCAATCATCAGTGTTGGGACGTTTACGCGAACCTTTAACGGAGAAAATATTAGAAGAATTCCTATGAAATAGCAATTACCTGTCTATACGAGTACGTCCCTTAACATACTGAGCTCCATCAACTGCTGCATTGAACTGCTGTAAAGAAACACTCGCTGGTGTACCAAACGTAACCAAGGTATTAGCAAAATCACTGAAGGACACAAGGGCTAGCTCGATCTTGCGTAAACCAACAGTAAATCGACCTACAACATTCTTAACAAAGTTCTTTTCTTTTTCGTAGCTGGAACGCAGCATGCTGCCTGATGAATCCATGACAAATGCAAGGTCAAAGGCTTCTGGGCAAGATTCTGGTAGTTTGGTTGGGATGGGACCTGTTAGAAGATGATATTAAGAGATTTGAAAATGAATCTGTAAGATAGCGTAATGAGCGTATGTACTGTATTGTGTGCTGCATTGTTTGTGTGGCACGTGGGTTGGGCGCGGCGTATTTAAGAGCAGAGCCATACATCGGATGAGAAAATTGGGGCTTGTGGTCTAAAGTAAGAGAGCGTCGCAAAAGGGGTCACACTAAATTCTAGTCAACGCCTAACAAGGAAAGAACCTCAGCACACAAACTTAATAACTAGAAAATTTGAGTTATCTGTAAACTGGAATAAAGAATTTGTTACTAATCTCATTGGAATCATGACGCTGAATATATATATTTTGATTCTATTTCTTTGAATAGATTGCTCAGTAAATGACTGGAGTCGGTGTAGGTGTAGCTTGGGTACATGTGTGTTCAGTTAGCCGTTAGGTGGGTGACAGGACAGCACTGATGATGGACGGTTTTAAGACAATTTATGAAATTCCGTGGAAATTTGAGTCTGTGCCGACGCACGCATGGTAAGCTTTTTCAGTGATAGCCTGAGTGTCAGGATTTTTAGGGGAAGAGGTATCGGGAGAGAGAGAGAGAGAGAGAGAGAGAGAGAGAGAGAGAGAGAGAGAGAGAGAGAGAGAGAGAGAGAGAGAGAGAGAGACTTAGACTTTGACATCATAGTCTGCACTTTACATTATTAACTTTATTAGACGCGGGACACCGATCATTCTCTATAGATTCAAATCCATCCAAATATACTATTTGAAACTCTACTATCTCTAAATAAATTCTAATACGGCTTTTTAAACGAGAGCTGCAATCGAATTCCTTTGTATGTCAAATGCAAAGTGCAGTGTTAAAGTCAGGTCGCGTTCCATGTGTAACACGTGAGTTGCTGTTAAACATTCCTTATTATTTAACGAATAGATTCCATTTGTCCGTGCGTCTGTACTCTAATAGATGCACAGATGACGTCAAAATGTTGTGAGTGGCGTGGCTGTTGTTCTCACTACATTTTGACATCTTCTGTGCATCTATTAAAGTACAGACTCACGGAAAACTGGAATCTATATTTGTTTTATATAATCATTGAAACATTTCAACCAACCAGAGTACGCGTAAGATTCGGTGACATCATCTATGCGTGTGTACTGTAATAACACACTGTTCTCGACCAATCAGAGCGCGCGCAATATACCAATTATTATATAAATACGAATACCTTGACAGGATTTAATGGCCACATCAATGGCTGCATTAACCAAACCATCGAACGATTGAACAGTATATACATCCCTTGTATCATTCTTCACCATTAACATTAATTCAGGAACACTAATCTGGGGACCAATACCAACCACCAATACTCTTGCCCCAGCATTATGTAGAGGCGCGGCCGCTAGATTTAAGGGGACATAGTCAGGATCTCTGGTCTGTCGTCCGTCTGTCATTATGATCACAGCCTTAGGAAATCCGGGGCGAGAATCCAGCAGAACCGCAGATGCCATTTTCAGTGCTTTGTCAATACGTGTTCTTTGCATAATAAAAGGTAGTTTTTGTATTTCTTGAATGAAGTCCTCCTGTTTGTTGTATTGGTCGAATGTGATACTCAAGATAGGGTCATCGCTATAGATAATGACTGCTGCTCGACTTCCCTTACCCACGTTAAAGATCTTAGACATTCTAATGACGAACGCCTTTTGTTTGTCATATTCGCTAGCAGCGATGCTACTTGATGAGTCCAGGACAAAGATGATGTCGAGGAAGTAGGAGCAGACATTTGAGGGTGGGCTCGGGAAAGGGTCAGTGGTTACAGGACTTTGAGTTGGCCTTGTAACAGGAGGTTGAGTCGCCCTTGTGGCAGGAGGTTGAGTCGCCTTTGTAATAGGAGTTTGAGTCGGTCTGGTGGAAGGAGGTAGAATTGCTGGGAAATGAAAGATGTGCATTAGGAATCACCGATTAAAAACTAGGTTATAGGTGCATTGATAGTTCTGAAAGAAACAAAGAAACAAAGAAACAAAACAATAAATGAAGAAAAAAAGAAAGAAAATCAAGAAACAAAGAAACAAAGAAGGAATAGAAAAGAAAAGAACAAAGAAAGAACAAAGAAAAGAAAATGAAGGAAAGAAGGAAGGAAGAAAATAAGTAAGTAAGTAAGTAAGTCAAGGAAAGAAGAAAAAAAAGAAAGAAAGAATGATATTAAATGCTTACTTTCACTAGGAGCGGGACAAGCTCTCTGGGTAACTTTCTTAGCTTCTTTAATCAGTTCACTAAACGAGTCAACAGTGTATATATCTTCAAGACGTTCAACCAGTTGCCTTAAATCCGCCTGAGAGACCCTGGGACCAACACCTACAGCAAACACACGCACACCAAGATCCCGTAGGGGTCGTACAGCGGTGGCGAGGGACTCAGAACCAGGTGTTGATCTGCCGTCAGTCATCACTATGGCAATAGCAGGGTTGGCTTGACGACGTCTGTTGTAGAGATTAGTAGCAGCATGTCGCAATGCCAAATCCAATCTAGTATTACTTTGCATGTGGACAAGGTAATTTACTGCACGGTTGAATTCCGGGTTGCTTGAATGTTGTCCAAAGCTGATGCTGGTTTGAGGTTTTTCACTGTAGAGTACAACACCGACACGTGTGCTTTGGGGAGCGATGATGAATTCGTCACTTATGGCTTTGATGGCGTATTTTTCCTTAATGAAGTCGTCGTCTGTGATGCTTTCCGAGGAATCGACAATAAAACCAAGATCAACACCACGAACGCAGACCTTTCCTGTGGAGAAAAAGTTTTCAACATTATACATGTTATATTCAGTTAAACTGGCGTCGTTGTTGTCGTTGTTGTTGTTGGTTCTGTTGGCAATTGTAATGTTGGTGGTAGCGAGAGTGATGGCGGTAGGGGCGGTGCCAAGATTTTCATCTCAGCACGTTGATTGCTTGAACGTATTCCTAACCAACCCCATTATTGCGCTCAGAACCATATCAGATCAGATGTCTAGAAATTGGAAAACGGGCACGAGGCGCAACATTATCTGCAATTAACATCGCGCGCAACACAGTTGCACTATGTGTCCACTTCTGCAATGTTGTGCGCAACACATTTGCACCGTGTGTCCACCCTTGCAATGTTGCGTACAACACAGTTGCAGTGTGTGTCCACCCTTGCAATGTTGCGCGCAATGTTGATGAAGATTTTGCAGTAAATGTTGGAGCGTGTGTTCGGACCTCCAGATAGTCACGTTTCCTCACGGTAGCGTACATGTTCGAGTATGGTATGTCTTTCACTTTTTACTTTTATTTTATTTTACACACATATACCTATATAGGTATATATACAATAAATAATATTTACAAGTAATAGTAATGTCTGTGCCTTTGGTTTCCCACTCACAATTATTACTACAGTTTTCTTACCAATGACATCTCCGCACGCTTTTGCTGCAATTGTCTGTGATTTTCCAAGCAAATCAGTAAATGAACTCGCGGTAAACACGTCTGGAGTGATTTGTTTCAGTTCATTTTGGTCAATTTTATGGCCAACGCCAACTGCGTAGATCTTGACTCCCATTTCCTTGAGCGGTTGACTTGCGACAGTTAAATTTAAAGCGTCTGGGTCTTGTGTCTGACGACCATCAGTCAAGAGAACTAGAACTTTACGGACGGTTGATCGTGCGTTTTTGAATGTTCTGTGAATAAATAATCAACGATCCAGCTATATGAAATTGTACTATTATTCTCTAGTTTCTGAAAGGTAAAACAAAATCGGTACCCAAGTATACTAGGAAACTTGTTGCAACGACAAAACTTTTGAAAGCATACATGCTGTACGTTGTTGCTGAAAAACTGTTTTGCGGGACAAAAATCTGTCCCTGGGATTTTGTGGGACACGAACCGGGAACGATTTGACCCTCATATTAGTTGTCTCGCATAGTGTGTTTACGCCGTGTGGATCTGTCCCTGCTACAGAATTAAAAACAACAAGAAGAAGGGATCATTAGGTAGAAGAACACTTTCAGCGTTAACCTGAAACACGTCTCATGAGTAGTATACACAAGGTGACATTAATCCCTGCTTCATGTCCCTGCAACATGTCTCCTAATGTGTTCTGAGCTTAAACGATATTTAATTGCGTACATGTCTTTTTTCGAAATTGACCTTCCTTCCGCCCTTGCTTCTAATTCTCGCACAAAGAAACAAAAGAAATAGAGATGAAACAGATTGATGGGTTGACGAAAAGTCAAAAGAGCATTAAGAAGTAAAGGAGAGACAGGCCTCTATGGAGAAGAGAATTATTTTAGAAAAATACTAGTACTTACTCTTCAGAAGCCTTTAATGCCTTGTCAATCCTTGTCCGGCCATGCAAGTAAGGAATACCATCAACAGCTTTAGCAAAGTCTTCCGGTGATTTGTGATCACCGAGTTTTATCTGCATATGAGGATCATCGTTGTAAATAATCACAGCCGCATGGCTTGCGTCGACATCGATACGGAAAATACGCGCCAAATCTTTCACGAACTGCTTCTCTAAATCATAATCACTTAGACTGATACTTCCTGAGGTATCCATCAAGTAAACTATATCGATTTGTGCGGCACAAATTTCACCTGAAAAGATATCCAAAAAGAACTAATGAGACAATATGAACTTTGTTGAATCAAATCATAGAGGACGTTCAAAAATGGCGGCCTAGTACATGCATGAGAACGAGGCCACAAAGGCCTTGTTACCAAAAAATAAGCGTGATGACACTTCTATTGCTATCAAAGACGATGTGTTCCTCTTCCTTTTGAATACCTATTTTCTTTGCATTTTACAGGATATACTTAGACTCATTTGATGCCATGATAATTTTAGAGGCCTTTCTGGCCTCGTTCTCGTGAACAATGAACCCGCCATTTTTGAAAGTCGTCTATTGATAGGCCGGCGTATTGAGGTTTTTCATGTGACGTCATATCCATTGTTCGCCCCATACTGGCGGGCAAATTTGTGATGCGTTTGGCGTCTTATCGAAGAGTTTGGAAATTTAGAAAGTCGCTGGAAAGCTTGATAAATGTCCATGTTTGTATAACCAATTCATTCCTTGTGATTTTTCCACTGTTTTCGCTTTCCTCGGCTTACGTTTGCCCGCCAGTATCACGTGACTGAAAAACCTCAATATTAGAAATATAAATGCTTTGAAGACATGGATAGTTGTACACATGTGTAGCCGATGTGTGTGTGTGTGTGAAGAAGAAAGGGCTATTTACCTGCTGGTTTTCGACATATTCTTTTACATCCATCAAAACAACACTTAAAACCCTTGGCGCAGTCAGATGAACACGTGCAACCGTCTTGGACGAGTTTCGGACAACTTTTAACAGGTGAATAAGGTGGACATCGACCTTGGATTATTTCTAGAAGTGAAACAAAGCAAATGGTCAACTCTTGCACTTATAGACAATTAATTCATCCATGAATAACGGAAAGAAGAAGGAAGGAAGAAAGAATTTAAGGGGAGGGAGGAAGGGAGGAAGCAAGGAAGAAAGGAACCAAGGAAAGAACCAAGCAAAAGCAAGCAGACAAGCAAGAAGCTAAGGAGGGATTGCATGACAAAGAACATGAGGGACGGAAGGAATTGTTGGCCGGATTTCATTCCCCTTTATTCAGTCAATTACTTACCACCCCCATTCTAGTTAAAGCAATTTTATACGCTTTCCTTTGAATTTGAAATAGAGCATATACAGCGTTTTTGCGTCCTCGTAGCATGGTCTCATGGGTGGTTTCCATGGTGACCAGGGGTCAAGACGCTTCTTTAGATGAGTTTAAATGTGGACCAGCCTAAATTTATCAACCATTATTTGGCCTACCTACCACACCCACATCACCAATCCGCCCAATGAAAGTTAATCAGGGTAAAAACTAGACAACAAGCTAATTCTGAAAACGTTTCGTATTACCTGGTTTAACGGGCGAGCTCGTAGGTACAGTAGGCACAGGTAGTCCCACAGGATCATAAGCATTGACGATTACATCCATCACTACAACATTTCTGAGACGGGGATCGACAGTCTACATCGTAGTTGCACTTATTTTGGTCCTTATTTTGACAGAGGTCATTAGTTTTGATAGAAGGACAACGACCTGGTCGGTAGAGTCGTTTTACTGGAATAAAAGAAAATGACAATAAGCTACGTAAAAAGAAGAACTAGTTTCTATCTAAGCTGTGCTCCGTGATCAGACATGAGTCGTATGGTGGCTGCTACATGTATGTGTATGTAAATTTGTATGTAAATGTGTGAATGTTACGTTGAGCTGCGCACTTCGTAATTCAGCACTAGCTGCAAGATAGGGTGATGAGCTACCAAATTTATTTTTTTATTTATTTACGTACACCTTACAGAAGTTCTCAATCTGGGGACAAAACAGCAGTCTTCTCTCTCCCCACAGTGTTGAAAAAGTTTATATGCAAAACATATTCTATCGTCCTGAGAAATACATGCAAGGGGTATATAATTAAGAAAACTAATGTTTCGTGGTGACCGATAGGTCAAGAGAAACGGTGTCTCTGTGAGTGGGACTCCATATTTTTCGGATGCTCTTAATAAAGTGCAAGGATGGATGAGTATCAAAAGTGGTTAAACCATATGAAAAATGAAGGTAGACACTGTATGTGGTATGTCACGGTATTTCTCACTCTCCTCTGTGGTGGTGGTGGTGGTGGTGAGAGGGCCCTAACCTGAGTATCAGGCCATAGGGAAGGGAAGGGAGGAGAGGGGACAGTCCCCTCCCCTCCTTCCCTTCACCCCCCTCCCCCTCCCTTTCCTTCCATAGCGCCTGATGCTCAAGTTAAGAGGGGCCATGCAGAAGGGGTAACTACGACACAAGAAGCCCAAGCGGGATGCCTGAGAAACGTGAGCCACGTGCTCTTCAAAAAATGGATACATTAAAAAAACTCATTCCTTGCTATGCCTTGTATGTTACCAGTTAAAATAGTCATCAAGACATGTAAAGCATGTTCGCATACTCAGCGAAACAATCTAGCACACAGCTAAACAATCAAAATGGTCTAATCCTGCTAATAGATAACCAAACGAAGAGCGTTTTTTCAGCATAAAAATCAAACCACTAGACGAGACACGGTCATTACTCTATTGTTTTTGAGACGATCATTGTTACAATATATCACTTAGGATTAACCTTTCCAACATTTTCAGACGGATATCAGTAACTTTATCAATGACCTTAGCCAGGTTTGAATTAAATCCTGTCTGGTAGAAGAAGACGAAAAGAGAAGAATGAAATTTAAAGCAGACGCAGTTTTGTAAGTGCAACAGGTAAGCATCCCAGGCCAAAACGACGCGATGTCAGTTCGCAAAGCGTCGCATTAGTAATATGACAACGAATACACCGCCTGATCGAACAACAGCACCCTATGACAACATCGCGTTCACGGCTTTCAAATATTTGCGCATGCGCGAGATTTTGCGGGCTTTCGCGCGCCAATTTCTTGACGTAGTTATTTAACATTCGCCTGCCAAAAACGCATTACTGTACAGAACCTTCTATGTGCCGTTCTAGATCGAGCCAACATACAGTGCAGCTGGTCCTGGTGTGTTGAATTCCTAGGCCATTCTTAACCAAACAAGCAGTTCGAAATTGAACAAAGACGCCGAACTTTCCCTGTATCTTACTACAACAGTTTGATGCGGCGTCTAAACTAGGCCTTAGTTTCCCTTGGTTTTTCTTGTTAAGAGAAAAACCTTTAGCTGTATGTTAATAGCTTTCCTAAAGTGGTCAAAGGCGAAGTAAATCGCGATGCGATCTTTCACTTACATCTGTTTTCTTCTTCTTTCGAAGGAGGTTCAACACAAACCATTCTTCTGCAGTAATGTGAACAACATTTCATGGTGCCAGCGCAGTCCTGATCAACACCGCATTGGTCGCTACTGGGACATGTGATTCCAAGGCGGGATATCGTTGGACAAATACCTGGCTTGGGTCGTCCTTTTGCTGGTGCTGCGGAAGATAAAAATGAAAATCGCAAATATAACCAATTATTTGCTATAATTCATAAAGGAAGGATATTTGATTTGGCAAATGCTTACAAAATTCGACATTTTACTGAAATACACTTGGAACGGAGATTTCCTTGTATCCTTTGTTATTTCTAATATTGCATACATTATTGAGCAAAATTATTTATCTTTAATATACATTATTTATTTATTTATTATTTATCATGTGAGGGTCCTCATTAGATCGAGTGAGATGCGGGACAGGATGCGGGACAGGATGCGGGATTTGACTTATTTGGGGACGCGATTCATAATGCGAGTGGGAAATAGAGAGGGACGTAAGAACTTTAATTAATGCTACCATTGTATCCACTGGATACGATTTTATCCAACGAATAACGCTACCCAGGAAAGCGGGATAGCGTGGATAGGGCCGAAATCTTCATCCTCTACGTAAATCCATTCGATGTCTCAAGGTCTTTGAATGTGTCGGGAGAATCGTCCCACTTTTTTTCTTGTTTCTAATATAATTTCTTTCTCCATTTTGTTCCTCCGTTTCCGGGGGGGGGTGCCAATTTAAGTGTTACAGGTTCGAGCCTCGTAGACATAGAACATTTTCTCCCCTAATTCTGTTTTCAGTTTTCTTCTTTTATTTTCGTTCTCGGATTTTTATCTACGTATATCTTATCCTTGCCCGGGTGTATTATATGTCTACACATCATCACAATTGTACGGTATTCGTGCACATAAGTTGCTCATGCAGTTTATATCTATCTATGCTATAACATGCATTTCTTTTTCTATACTACGTTGGCGAGTCTAATTTTCTTCTGATATATACATGCTTACATGCATTTATCTATACTTATCCATAATGAACCAGAATTTTACTACATCTACAGCCATTTGAGCATAACCAACTACGATCCGAATTTTACAATCAATAAATCAAATGAATCAAGCACTAACACAGTCCAACAACCAGCCATTCATACAGTAAAGTCAACCAGCCTATCTCTCACTGAGACATACAAAGGAATACCCCTATGTTCAAACTATAACAATCCATTCATCCATCCATCTAAAAGACCGACCGACCGACCAGCAAACCAACCAACCAACCAACAAAGAACTCCACCAGTATCACAGATGGACAGACAGACAGAGACAGACAGACAGACAGACAGACAGACAGACAGTCAGACAGACAGATCTAGACAGGCAGACAGGCCAGAAGTTACTCAGTCAACTAATGACTTTGCTCTGGTTTTAGACTACCAACATTCTAAAAACCCATAGCATGCAATGGGTTATTATGGTGTTCATGCAGAGCCACATGCAAATGCTCTCTTAGAAAACAAACGAGAGATTTCATGCTTGTGGACTCACCATTCTCAACATTAGACTGTGGTTTAACACAGCAACCACTGCAACACTTTTTAACACCATCGCATTCGAGATCATCGAAGCACTGTCGAATTATGCATACTTCGTCTCTTGGAATATAGCGACACCTACCTGGCTTAGAAACACGTGCTACAGTGGTGGGTCTATTACCTGTATCAAGAACACTTTGGCGTTATTGGGATGTACAATACTACTAATAGACTCTCTTTTTAATTCTATCAATCCGGTGAAATTGAAGTATTGCAGATGTAGTATAGAAGACAGTAGGCCATTTGGAGGAGTTGGTCATGTGTCGTAAGACAGAAATATCAGCTCTGATCACAAAATGGACAGCAACATCATGGTCACTGGGGCCACCGGGTTCAGTACAATTATTGCAATTGTAACTGTTGTGTGTTACCCTCTGTGAATAAAGTTTATTATTATGAGTAGTTTTGAATTTTTGGAAAAACTGATTTTTAAAGGAATGTATAGTTGATTGACATGGGTTCGGTCATATGATCTTTGTAAAACATTAAAATGTCAAAAACTCATAAATCTTCTCCAATATGTCATAAAAAAGCTCAAATTCAGCAATATCGACTATTTGTAATCAGAGTTGATATTTCGATGCCATGTGTCACATGACCAGGTCCTGCACTAAAAAAATGATTTCTAAATTACTTATTGTAAGTAGTAAACGTTATGTCGAGATAACATTGGTAGATTCATAAACACAGAGAGATGTGTGGTAAAATGAAACATAAACTTGGCAAAGGGGGGAATTTGATATGACACAGAAAAGGCTCAATAATTTCATTAACGTGCTGGGTGGCTTTATCCACTATCACTTTTCCCCTTCTCCTGGCTTTATGCTCTATTCCTGACTTAAAAATTTTTTTTTCCAGATGCCTCTACTTTTTCAAGATTGAGTATCAAAAATACTGTTCCACTAATTCCATTAAACGTACTCTGAATAACTCTCAATATGGGCCAGAAAACCTGCAAGGGGATCTACCTGGTTTAAATTACTGGCCTTCTCCTTCATGAGCATCACTTTTCACTGACCTAAGCGACATGATACCCAAATATATCCTACATACATTTTACCCGGGGTATTATTGGAAGATCACACTGACCTGCTGCAACATACTCAGTTGTTGGGATTTTGGTTGTTATTTGTTGGTGGGTTGTCTTGGCAACGGTTGTAGCCGGTGCTTCTGTAGTTGTTGTTGTAGCTGGAGGTTCTGTAGTGGTTGGTGCAGGTGCTGTCGTTTTTGCAGATTTAGTTGTTTGTGGTTTAGATGTAGTTGTTGGAGCCGATGTGGTTGTTGTTGGTGGTGGTGGTGGTGTGGTAGTTGGGCTTGCTGTGGTTGGTGGTGGACCTAGAACAAGAGAATTAGTGAAAGTAAGAATAAAAGTTGATTTATGTGAATGCTAAGTATATTAAGGTATTTCTAATCATGCAGCTAGAGTACTGTATGTTCCACTTTGAATGCACGCTGTGTCCTAACATATCCCAAAGGATGCAATTTTATAGGAGGTCTGCTAAATCCTTAAAATCCGGATGGTTGTATCTCCTTAAGTGTAGTAGATATTAAGAATAAATCGCATTAAACAGGAATATCAAGTAACCACTGGCAAAATTCTCAGTGATGATAACAACTTGCATGACCCACCATGACCATGCATTCTTACCATTCACAATGTACTTAGCAATAGGGGCCACCAGACGCTGTAATTCATCATAACTAGAGGCAGTAAATATATCCGTTGTCCTGGACGTTAAACCATCTAATCGCTTTACTCCTTCTTGGCCTCCTTTTACAACCAGGGCGTACATTTCAAGGTTTTTCTTGCGAAGTGATATCATTGTTTCATGGATTGTCTTTAAATTATCAGGAAGGTGTTGGCCATCTGTAACCATTAGTGCAACTTTCCTCACATGTGATCTTGCTCGATCCAAAACTTTATGAATTATATCCAAGGCACTGGTGATTCTTGAATCACCTCCTAGAAATACCATTTTGTCTACTGCGATAGAAAGCCTACCCATGGTGGTATAGTCGCCCAGATGGGCTGTGATTTCTGCAACAACATCTCCAAAAGTGATAATACTTGCACGACTTTTTTGTGGATTGAAGTTCAAGGCCCTTGCCATTGAAAACACGAAATTTTTGATCTTCTCAAGGTTTACGCGTCCAACAGAATCAGAAGAATCCAGAAGAAAAATCAAATCTGCATCGAACTGTTCAGGAACAACATTCTCTGCGATATCCAAAAAAGAGAAATGAAATTGAAAATCCCATTTGTAAAAATAAATAAGAAAAGAATTAGAAGGTGAAGGTCATGCAAATATGAAGACAAGAAGGTTGAAAGTGTCAAGTGAATTTGGGGAAAAGCTTTCTGCTAATTACAGTAGCAAATCACTTAAGAGCATTAATGGCATCAATGACGGAAAAAGAATCACTGAAAATCCCAGTGGCTTCCATCCAAGCTATCAACACGTTTTTAATCGCTAACGATCAATAATTATTTTGATTTGCCTTTTAGCAGTGCTTAGGGGGACACTTAAGATAAGGAAGGGACTGTTGATTTGTGTGAACGGAGGAGAGGGTCAATTCCTATATCGCGTGAAATCAGCTGGTTGTGATTCATTACATATTTGAGGGTTTGGAGATTTCCTATGTTGATTGGTTGTGACGCGGGATAGGGTTTCGATTGGTTCATTTCTGCTTATTTCGTCATTGGCTTGATAAATCTATCAGTGGAATAATCGATGGAGGGATAGAGGAGATGGATTAATCTGGGAAGGTATGAACTTGAAGGTTCTTGAAGGGTAATCCTTTTTATTGGCATATGCCATGTCGAGTCTACCCTACGGGTTTGGATTATTTATTGATTTGCTTAAAGGGGGTCGAGTTGGCTTCTCATTCAAGAAATTAATAGAAAGGCAGAAACAAAACTATGACTGAGATGATTTTGAGTAGGGTCCTCCACACGATTCCTCTGTAGGTTATACCTGCACGAGTAACAACATGGCTGGCGAACATTATCTTGGCGTCTTCCATGTCATGGGCATAGCGAAATGAAAACATGTCTTGAGGTCGTGAAACAACTGCACGAAGCTGTGGCTCATTTTCTTGGACATCTACTCCAATTGTAAACAATTTCACTCCATTTCTGTGTAGTCTTCGAGCTGATTTGAGAATATCCCATACACTGGATGATGGCAAACCAAATGAGAAGATTATCACAATGTGTGGTACGTTTGGTCTTCCTGCACTTAATACATCTCTTTCGATAACATTTAACGCCTTGTCTAGAGCACGGCCACCGTGACGTTGCTGTCTAAGACGTTTGACATAGCTTTCAAAATCAGGTCGAGTAACATATGGTGACAAATATTTGAGTACTGTTGTTGTATGTCCATTCGAAACTATCGCTACGTGCACTTTATTGGGACCAAGATCAAAGAAACGAATCAGAGATGAAGCAAATGATTTTTGGAGTTCGAATTCCGAACCCCTTGGTCCGTCTGAGGTGTCCATAACAAATACCACTTCAGCTGCTGAAAGCAATGGTTTAATGGCATTTGGACCTGAATGTATAAGAAGAGATGTTCATTGGAAAACGACGCTCTATTATGACGCATGCGTAAATGTGGCATTCTTTAGTGGAACGTACAGCACATTTTCATGCAACATGCATTAAGGAAAGAGAGAAGAATATCCTGCAACTGGAAAAATCCAAAGTATAAGGGATCAGTATCATCCATTTTGGACCCCTTGCCATGTTTTGGCCAATTTCCTTTCTACGGAAAATAAATGGTATAATGGTCACTGGTTTCCCTAAAAAATTTTTCCTCGTTATATTTTACACCTCCTTTAATTCCCTAGAGGACAAATGTTTTTGACTTCTTCAAAGTATCTATATTTACACTTTAGAAATGTTTACTTTCAGTTGAGGTTGCTAGAAAGTAAATTAAATGCAGGAACTGAGAATTCAAGGTATTAACAAAGCAAAGAAGTAATTGAGTAAAGTTGATGAAATTTATGTATGTCGTCTTTTATGTTAGTAAACATATATGCAGCTTTTCTTTAAGGACATTTTCTATTTAGTGAAACCAACCAGCCAAAACGACTAGTTCTTAAATGGTACACCTCGTTTCTTAGGAGAGATAATGCTAAAAACTGACATGTACCATTAAAGAACTACCCGTACGTCATGGTTTCTGGTCGGCTTGCTCCACTAAAATGGAGAATATCCCAATTTCCATGCTTGGCCAGTTCTGGAGTTATACCTTCAGTTGGATTTGTGAATCCATTCCTCCCAAAACACCTGCGATGACAGCCATCAAAGCAGCACTTGTGTCCAGGACCACAGTCGGCTACAGATTTACAGGTGTACTTTCGGACAATTGCGGTACATGTCTCAGGACGACGGACGATTGGACATAAGATTGACGTGTCTATAAATAAAGTGGCAAAAGAAAGTAAAGAATGCTATATGTCATTTGTGTCTGTATTATTGATAAATTACAAAAGAAATGAAATAACACAGTAACTGGGAAACAACTGCCGGAAAACCACTTTTTCCATATGGAACCATGCATTTTAACTAGACAAGCATGCAGCATGCAAGCTACTTGCTCCTTATTTTGTTGTCACCATCTTCTCCTGGTCTGCAATGCAAGCTCCAAGATTATAATTATAAGAACAATGATGGTAATATGCGTTTTTGCTTAGCTTTCAAAGTCACAATATTTTATAGAATACGTTTCAGAGGCACAGCGCAGTTTTAATTTCGTTTTCACTTGCATCTTGTGTGACTGCAAACCAAGAAGAGAGGATTACCTAATTCTATTAAGGAAGACGGACTCCGTGTCACTGTGACTGATTAAATTCTAGAACCATGCCTCAAACATGGCACGACACATACAAATCACAACATAACATGACGGTGGCAAGACCCAGGGGGTACTCAGGCAAAAGGGTTCGCAACTTTCCATCGCTCTTATGTCTGAGTACCACTCGTGGGAGCAAGATAAACAGCACTGAACTCGTATTCGAGTAGTGAGGATCAAACACGTAAACGTCTGTGCCATATACCTTTATACGAAACATGCTCTACGGTTTACAGTAAATGCAACGATGCATAACATTTATCCATGGTACCTGTCTGATGAAGCCCACATGCAATACATGCAATCTAATATATTAAATTTATCACAGAATGTACAAATGATGAAAAGTGATGCATGTAAGATGTAAAATGGTGCAGGTAAGATGACTGTGAGCAGGAGGAAAAATTACACAGTAGATAATCCGATGGCTGCCATGCACGCTGATAGATCTTTCAAAATGTATGGCTAAGCACTATTATTTTTAGATCTTTTTAAAATAAGCAGCGTTGTGAAACGGCTGTATCCGCAGGCTTTTCCAGCCTCTTATCTGGTATTCGTCCATCTTATAAAAAAGACGTAAACAAGTCCCAGAGAGGGCAGCTGTAATTTAGTGGTAGTGGCTTAGATAACAACCACACAAAGCATTAACTGCCCCCAAAACAGCATATTCAAGCCGTGAGTCAGTATCAGTTCGCCTAGAGCTACATGGTTCTATTTACAAGCATTAAAAGAGATTAGCCATGTAAGCTTCACAAGATGTACAGAATACGATACCTTTTGTTATATCGTGGCATATGTTTCGGCAGCCATCAGAGCAACACATCAAAGGTTTGGGACACTCTTCGTTATTATAGCAGTGGTGCAAAGCGCCTGCAGGGCAGCGAAGGGGCCTTGGGACAAACGGGCACTTATCATCAAGACGGAATTTAGAAGGGAGAGCTAAAGTGAATTCAAGACAGCTAATTAAACTTTGCTTGCATTTTGCTTATACATGTACGTTGAATATAAGGCTGGTAAAGTGAATGAAGTTAGTTTGGTTACTAATATTAGTTCATGCAATGGCTTACATGTACCCATAATTGCATCAACGATGTTGGGTACCGGTTGACAACGACAAAATCAAGAAGAGAGGAGATACATTCTGTAGTTGATAAGGTGTCGGGAATCAAACTTTTGAGCTTTCGGGGTATATTGAAGTGACATCCCTCGATTCTAATTACCTTTAGCTTGATTTTCAGACGGGACGGTCAGGGGTATCATCAAGATAGAGAAAAACGGATGATCCCTGGATGACCACCAGATGACCCCACTGACAATCTGAAAATCAGGCTAAGTATCACCTTCATGGTTTATGATTTGGCAATCGATTCCAACGTTTCTTCAAAGTTAAATACTACCAAAATACGGAAATAATGAAAAAAGTAAGTGATCTTACTTTTTACAATCTTTTTCTGAAAAGCATAATTGTCCACCACAACTCAATTTGTCCAAAAAAGCGTTACGATTGGTACAACTAATAGATGCAATCTTAAAATCACAGACGAAGGAGCATGCTACGAATACGTTGATTAACAAAATCTAGCTACACTTACGTTACTTTCGGTTACAGGTGTTAATCATCATGCAACTAGGTGCAATTTTATCCCATGAAATTCCTGTATGTAGTTCGGTAACTTTTTCAACGCACAAAATCGGACAATCTCATATATAGGCAATTCTAGTTCTGTCCATTGATACAAAATTAGGAAATGCTAGATGATTCAATATTGAATTGATACAGGTGCCCATCGGCTCCTGATTGATCTAAAATTTAGAATCATTTGCAAATTTGTTAACAGCGTCCAACCTCGTAAGAAAAAGGTGTTTCTTTGGCCACACCCCTGGCAGTCTTAAAGATGCAATATCTGACATACAGGATTCATGATACATCACAGGTTAGATATTAATAGTGCAGGTGCAAATTATTTTTAAAAACATGCGGAAATCATTACAAGTGAACTTGTGTCGACCATGTTTACCATACCAGTAACTGTCCTTTTGGCTGTAGGAGAATCTGTTGTAGTAGTTGTAGTGTAAACACATTTCATGGTGCAACCGTCTGAGCAACACTTTTGATCTCGTCTGCATTCTCTATCCAATATGCACTCGTGCTGGAAACTTGAGCAGGTTGTCTGGCGCCTCAGTGCTGGACATCGTCCTCTCCCTGTTGTGTAATTTATGTAAGAGAAAGGCTGTGGAAAGGACTGCTTACCAAGCAAAAATTGCCTGCAGATATTACGCTTTAAATGACATGCAATTACGTGCTTTTTACCAAGCATGCCTGCATCTCAATGCATGTGCATCAAGTGACATTTTTATCAAGTGCTTAAACAAATAATTAGATGAGTGAAATTATATTCATAATTTTACCAAAGTATCAAACTTTGCATATCAATAAATGAAACGAATCCTCCAATTCAATAGTATCTACTCAATAATTTTGTCGTTTCAAATTCTGCCGGCTATAGAGTGAAAACCATGCACTATTGTACAAAGTTTTTAAATTAGATAATTTTAAGTAGGCAACAGTTATGACTGGCCTGATCCACACTGATCCACACTGATCCACACTGAAATATGCATGCCGTGAATGGGAGAAAGGAGAAACATGAGACCATATGAAAAATAGCGACGGAGTAATGATGGTAAGGAATGAATATTGTACAGATTTGTAAATAATTTCAGACTGCACAATCGGAATTTGACAAACTAGCTTCCTTTAGACGAATTTTAATTTGACCCTATAACCCTAAATTTCAGGTGGAATCTCAGGCATTAAATTTTGCTTAGATTAATGAGTTGCCTTTTACACTGACATTGACCTCGACATTTGAAGTACAGTAGATAAGCTATCTTCAAGCTTGATTATATACTCGCAAGTCTTAAGCGTGCCATACCTTCAGTTTGCTGGATCTCTGAGGGATCAATACAAATCTTACGACATCCATCCCAACAACACTTGAAGGAGCTCCCCTGATCTCGACACTCGCTATCCGCATCGCATTGATTGGAGGAGCGCTGAGGACAGTTGGTGATGTTCTTAGGGAAATGAGGACATGTAGCGTTCTTTTTACTGAACCCATTTTCTGAAAATGCATCACAGTTATTGAGAATTATAATATAGTTAACATATAGTTTCTTAGAGAGTTACGGTTAACACTGACCTATTGCCTTCTTAATAGTTGCCACATGGCAACGTTTGACACATCCATTGGAACAGCACTTGTACAACTCTTTGCAGTCAAAATCATTGGAACATTCCTGAGTTTTTGTGAAGCAATATTTACGGACTGGTAGCGCTGGGCAATTACCAGGTCTTGTTCTTTGGACTGGCGCTAAACACAAACGAAAAGACACATTGGAATATAAATAATGCATGCGCACCTATCAAAGTTAACAGAGAGTTAATGGGTAGTGCGAACTAAGGGTAGGGATTTGATCCAAAGCGAAAAGGTTTGCTCAAAATTCCAAAGGTGAGAAAAGCAAAAACTTTTCACACCAATGGAGACCCTAGTACGTACTGGAGAAGAAATACCTTTCTGGTTTATATTATACAGTGGAATCTCTATATCACGACCCTCTATATAGCGACCACTTCTTAAAATCCCAAATACTTGCTCACACAAACAATGCAAGGTTCCGCCCAAGGATGGCTGTTATATGGAGATTCCACTGTATATCCAATTAAAAGTCACTCAACCAACGAACACCACAGGTTGTTAAATTTCCCGCTGTGGGGACATAGAAAGCTTTTAAATCCCCATCCTTTGCCTGCCACTACCCCCTACCAGATCAAAAGTGATAACCGATACCTATACATACCAAGAGGGAACTATTCTGCAAACTAATGAAGCAACTTACCGGTGGTAGTAGGTGTGGCTGTCTTCCTTGGAACACTTGCAGCACAGACTTTGTTGCAGCCATTGGAGCAACACTTAAAAGTAGCGACACGACAATCACTATCGGTCTGGCAAAAGTCCGAATTTTCTCGACATTGTGATGGGTAAGGAAGATGGGGGCAAACGCCCTCCGCTCTGACACCTGACAAAAGGAAAACGAGAAAGTGAGTTGGTCTTGAACGATTAGTAATCAACATACGGTACGTGTGATAGTGGTGGTTGTTTTAGTTGGTTAAAAGAAAGGTGACGATGCAATGATCACCTTAAGTGTAGCCTGCCTACAGGCTCTTCCCCTCCCCTCCCCTCCCCTCCCCTCCCCTCCCCTCCCCTCCCCTTCCCCTCCCCTTCCCCTTCTCCTCCCCTTCCCCTCCCCTTCCCCTTCTCCTCCCCTTCCCCTCCTCTTCCCCTCCCCTGGGAGGGAAAATAATAATAATAATAGTTCGTTCTTATATAGCGCATTTTACTACGTCTCAAAAGGAAAGCAAGCAAAAGGAAAAGGAAGTAATGAAGACCTCAAGGTTTGGACAACTAGACGCGTTATTTACATTCTTAACTCAGCAGGCGATTCTTTGCTTGGACATGATACAAGGTGCTAACAAATGTTTAAGGTCAGCATTTCAAACCATTTGTATCATCATCTGATCTGAAGAACTTGCTCAAAAGCATAAACAAGTTGTTCACATTTCTCATGCAAATGAAATAACGATCTTCAGGTTTGTTAAATCTCACTTTATAAAAGGAAGAAGGTAGGAGCAAGTTTGGTTGTCAAGAGGATTCACAACAATTACACATGTGACAATCCCAGCTAACGGAAAAGCTCACACGTAAATCAGACTTTCGGAACTTTACATCACAGCACGGATTAGGAACCTTCAAACTGCGTTTTCCCTGTTGAATGTCAAACCTCCAGGCAATAATGCCTCGATTATTCCTATCGGTATATTACTTCATTTTTGCCTTTCATTTCTTCTTTGCGCAATATTTGGAAGACAGAGTGAGAATATACCGTGCGGTACGCTACGATCTTCGCCGCCTGATTTCTGGCATCTTCAGGATTACTAGGTTATCCAATTATTCTTCCTAAATATTCATTTCCTCATCATGGGTGGTAAGGATCGGTTGTTTTAAAGTTCCGAACACATTTTTTGTCACATATTTGTAAAAGTGCATGCAGCCTTTTCATTTGAACCCGGTCATGTTTATTACCCCCAAAGAGTGGGAGGACTCCCCCTTGTGGCAACGTCCGACCCCTTTTCTGGTCGGGTTAAAAATAGTACGTAAAAATTGAGAGCAAAGAAGAACTTTCCATTCTTCAGGTAGCTACATTTGTTAAAACCAAACCGCCAACACTATGCATGATTTTTTTACATCTTTGGTTCTAACAAGAACCTTTTGTCAGGAAGTAGCGGCAAATAGCCATATATTGCTGAGATAGCATTTCGTTTTAGAAACCGTTTTCTAGACCTTATATCGGTGATTTTTGACGAAGCAGGTATCAAAGATACCTTGACAAATTGACTCCAAACGGTATGGTCTGATAACAACCACAAAGTGCCGGCCGACACTAGTTTGTCTGCACACAGCTGGATACATTTACAAACAAATAAAGAACAATTGTGGTAGAATGCGCTCATCCAATGAATCTTATATCAAATAGAAGAACTGAAATTTTCATCACAGGGCTCAAATAAAATAGCACGAGCTTAGTCTCAGTCAGGACAAAATTGATTGAGCAAGAGAGATGAACCTCTTCACCTTCAAAAGAGGTATTGTATACTCTGACATCCTACGCTAGTGGGCTGTTCAAGTTTTTCTTTTGTCAAAATATGTCGCAGTTATGAAAGAATTTGAAGCACTGCGGGGAAAGTATGGGAAAATTAAAGCTGTGTTACCATGGGAACTAAATAAACGGCGGTAGAGCTATGAGAAAACTGATTCATCGTGGCACCATGGCCCAAGGGCAAAAACTTTTATCTTCTAAAAATCTGGGCCGAACTTCCTAATCTGACAGCATTAACCTGTCGGTGATATCAAATGTAAAAGTTACGCGCGTACACTGCATTTTATTGGCTTAGAAGTTTCTAAATGAATGGCTATTGACTTGACAAAGTACTGTTGTTACTTATTAAATATGTAGATAAGCGGAGAGTTAGATAAAATTACCGCTGAGACATTTTATCTTGAAGTAAACCTTGTAGAAATGTCAGAAAATCTTATTTAACAGCAGGCTATGAAGTGATGTTCTTCATCAGTCACGCATTCGGAGAAGTTCAGGTGTTCTGCAAGCACAAGTCGGCCTTTTTGCTCTCTGAACTTTACATGGGTATTGAATTTGTTTTGTGTTACCGACTTTTCTCCAATCATAAAATCTCTAAAATGAAAAGATAAACTTAAGTCGACGTTTCTCGAACTTTATGTCTGCCTCGAACAGGCATGCTACGGGAAATGGCTTTGACCTCGCAGCAACTGAACGATTCGTTCCAAACTAGCTAAAATTTGATTTATCACAAACCTAGCCGAATCGTCAACTCGGTCGTATAACTGAATAGGTGTGCTTTCCCAAATAGCCTTACTATTTATTAAAATCTGTTTTCATTAAGACCAAATTCTACCTAAATTCCAAAATGAAGGATTTTGAGATTTCCCCGAAAATTCGAGTTAAGCCTGGAAGATATTTTGACCAAATCTAATATTGATTTTAGAAGCCAAATATCTCAAAAGGGATTCTACTTTATTAACTTATATGTCATCAAGAGTCTCTTGCTAAACAAGAACTCGCTGACAGCCTCCAATTACTCATGACGAATTTAATAAAATGTTTGATGAAGGCAGCGATAGCAAACAGACTTCATAACAACGCAGAGATTGCAGATCGATAACCAAAGCTCACCTTTCAGGGTGTATAGATCTGTATTATACAAACCCAAAGATATTTCCATGTATCGAGATAAATAGACGTTTAAAGGTGACAAAAGCTGTATGAGTAATGGCCGTATTAAAGTGAAAATCAAAGCAACATGTGTGAAATTGTGCAATCAGTAAAAAGTTTATCATTAACATTGAGAAATGATAATCTTTTACCCAAAGACTTTCACCCAAAATGTTACCGTTTCATGGTGTGCACGTCGCTAACATACATCAAAGGTCAATGTCTGTAAGAGAAGTGGTTTTCGGCGACAGAGAATTCAATAAACTAGATTTCGGAGAACATTTTGCATGATCCTAATACTGATGTGTTTTGAGCGCGAAGCGTGTACATGCCACGAGTTTCGTGCCAGGAGGAAAACAAAATCTCTGTTTAGAAAATAAACTCAGAGGGATTAAGGTTCCCTGGACGATTATCCGGCCTCATCGTTGTGGAATATCCTTTTGTCGATTGAAGATGTCTACTACGTCGACAACTACATTACCTAGTTGGAGTGTTTTTATGCAGGGGAAGCTAATGCAAGATAAGCTTCAACTCTGACAATTTCAAGAATCACACAACTGAAAGACAGAGTAAAGGAGAAATTACTTGTCTCACGAATCTCTAAAAATATCTTGAAAAATTCACGACAAGACTGACCTAATCATCATTAAAGTTGTGGCGCTGATGTGTCAGGAAAACTGATAGAATTTCATAATCAAACAATTACGGAGTAGTTGCGGGTAAGAATTGGTACTTTTTGATTCAAACATTTTAATGACAAGTGAATACGATCTTACCTGTGTTAGACACCAGTAATACAACGGCAAGAGCCGCTAAAAGACTCTTCAAGTGTTCTCCCATTCTACTAAATTGTTGCTCCTTCGGTCACCAAGAAGTGTGCGTATCACACGTTCAGCACTACCAGTAATTGGTTGCAAGGTGTGCTTGCACAGTTAATGGTTAACACACACAAAAGATGACAGCAACAGTAGCCTAAGATATATGTTATTGTGCCTTGAACAGCAGGGCGTGAGTGAGGTACACACTTGCGTGAGGACAAGTGACGTCGAGAGAAGGAAAGTTATAAATAACGCACACCAGTTTCTCAGCGGATGAGCTACTGTTGACGCGACATTGAGCAAGCCGCGTCAGTACTCGAGGTAATTCCAAGCTGCAGAAGATCAAAAGAATGCGATTTTAAAACTATTAACTAACAAGTTGACAAAAGCGCGTGTGTCGATTGGCAAATTTTATGCAGATACTTGGAGTGCGAATTGGATGCCATAGGGTTTTCTAGCAAGTACATGTGTATGGCTGAGAAACTAGCATCCTCAAAGCCTCTTGCAGCTTTACTTTCAACCCTGGGCAAATCTCACCGACAAAACAAACCCTACAAGCTATAAAGTCTAGGACTGAAGTCCTAATTCATTCACCTTGAACGGACAGTACCCAGTTGAAGGATTTTTTACCTAAAATGTGCAGGTTAATTGTAATCCAAGAATCCGAGGCGTGACGGCTGACATTTATAGCCAGTTTTAAATGAGAGATACTGGAGCAACTACTGCCTCGCCTTACTCCTAGCTGCTCAATCATTTGACCTTGAATATTTTACTGAAAAACAACTGATTAAATTGGGTCGTTTTTTCGTAAACACGACTGAAAGTGTCCTGAAACCTCTCCCGCTTCGTGACTGTTATCTACCGCGAAGAGTAAACAACGATCCATGACAGGAAATCTTCGGTACACACGCCGGAAGCACTCTAAACGCGCGCTTGAACAGTAAAGTGTTGTTTTTACTGCAAATATTCAAATGAGCAAAGATGGTTCAGTTCACAGAGTGCACTATTAAGGCAGTTTCCCATCATCAAAATTACTTAGAATCTTTCAAGCAGTAATTAATGCTGTAGATGGTTTATCAGTGAAGAGGTGATTAGGGAGAATGATTGATTGACGCCTTTGTATATATTGGTATTTACAAGTATCAGTCATACTTTCAAATGTAGAATGGCACCTATCAAGGACATTCCAGGCATTTTAGAGGAGAAAAAATACAGACAGTTAAAGACTGATGCGGACAGACAGACAGACAGACAGACAGACAGACAGACAGACAGACAGACAGGCAGGCAGAGCTATTGGTGAAAATAATGGATGGGCAAAAGGCACTGCAAGACGAATGAATGCTGAGGATTTAATATATCCTGCTTGGAGCAAGGATGGCACAGTTCGATCTCCAGTCCTAACCTCGACTTCTTTCCATTCTGTGTAGCTTAATTTAAATACCCTTAAAACGAAGCACTGATGGAGAGAGGGGGGTAAAATGAGCACACCGTCGGCCTCAAGTTTATAAGTGTACAATTCGGGGGGGGGGGGGGACAGGGGAGGAGGAAGGAGAAGGGGCTAGGGGAGGGGAAAAGCTCCAGTTTGCTGGCTGGCTGGTTATACATGATTGCTGGATGTAGAAAGAATGGATGGATGGATGGATGAAGGCAGAGGAGGGAGAGAAAGATTGATATATGAGTGGATACGAGTAAGCGAAAAAGTACGCTGCGGTCTACAATGGTTGGCAGTAGAGAGAAGATACTAGAGGGAATTATCAAGAGACAGACAGACAGACAGAGAGTAAAAAAAGATAGTCAGACAGGCAGGCAAGCACATTTGGCAAACACTTAGGGAGACTAAAAGCAAAGACAAAAATAGAATGATCAAAAGGACAAGTACTTTTGGTGACAGGAGCCAGCCCCCAAGAAACTGAAAAATGCATAAAACGGAAGAACTAAACCTAAAATCCTTTCGATAGCTGGCACTGGACACATAACAAAATAGTGGAGTGTTGTCTATTTTCCGTTTCACACCTCCACTCTGCCTCAAGACCAAAAAGAGGGGTCTAGAGCTAAATCTAGTAAAAATGATATCTCTTACCTGTAATGCACGACCCGTTTTTCAACCGTATTAACTTGACCAATGTTTCAGTGAAATTAAACCTTCACCAAGTGTTCTCGCCTATAAATACGTCTTTCTCTATGTTAGGTTTTGGGTGGTGAAAATACCAACAATCACCACGCCTGTTTCTAGGGTTTCCGATCTCGGTAAGAGATGGGTGTGGTATTTCCTGTTTTACAGCTAGAGCCACGTGGAAGGACGTGGTTAATCTGAACATTGCAAATTAGCAGTGTTGATCCGACTATTTAGGAATGCTGTACTCTCTAATGAGTGAGAAACCCACTCGACCCCCTTTAATGTATATTTGTTGAACAATATAATTCTATCTTAATGTCAATGGCGTGGGGAGTGGCTTAATCACACTTGATATAGTACGTTGAAGATGGTAAGTCGGTAAGGTACCGCAGTAGAGCGATGGCATGCACTTAATCCATGAAACAAAATCTAATAGTCAATTAATGTCTAATAGTGTAATCAAAACAAAAGAAAACAATAGAAATGGCACCTATTAATATCTGTTAGACTAATATCTATTTCACGGATTAAGTGCCACCACTCTATTGGTCTAGTTTTAAACAGAGCAGTTACGTAAGCTACACGTATTCGACGGGGATGGTTTTTATTCTCAAAACTTTTATGATTGTCAAGTTATCGTTCGAATCACTGCAATTTGTGTGATAACGAAGTGCTTCCACTCGGACGGATTTTCAATGAACAGGGACGCACTTTTTCCAAATTTATGTGCAGAAACGAAATACATAGTTAGAAAGCGGAGGGGATGAAAGCAAATAAAGAACAATTTGATAATAAGTAGATGTTAACAAGTATTTTGTGATAATTTTAAGGGGAACTAGTACGTCTCCGGAAACATTCGCATATTTAAGTGTTAACTTCGGAGCCGTATGTACAATCATTCGTATGTTTTCGAAAACGATCCTCTTTTTCCTTGTTTGTATAAATCATTTTGATTCCCATGCCATGTCAAAGCAAAGAGCACCGACGAACAAAAAACCGACGAAAATAATCAAGTCGTCTTTCTTCGCCCTTTTCGCTTTTCTACGCACCCGGATATCTGGCGTTTAAATACTGATTAAACCTTAACCTCAATGCTCTTAACAACGAAAGACTTCATAAAAGACCAGTCATCGTAAATGGCAAAATTTCAAGGGCTAAGGGGGCCCCAATAAATCAAGCTTACCGCAAACTCCTTTATACCTCATTTGTTGATACAAGACTTGACCCGGTGTGTCAGGAAATCAGGGAAGTGGAAAACCGCATAGGCTGAAAACGTGATTCAATGGCATAATGATTTGATTGATTATTGAAGAGAATGTTATCGTAAACAATATCACGCTAATCAGTACAATATGGGATTAGCATGATTAGGTAAAATCTTAAGCATCTTCTCGATTAAGACAGACAGACAGACAGAAGTGTTTTATTTGGTGTCTTATATAACTATATCTCGACATTTTTCCAAATAAGTTTATAATTAATTAAAAAAGAATCATTTACAATTATGAATGACAAGAACTATCTCTTCAATACAAGATTTCTTTTAGAAAAACATTTAAACACAAACCTTGCTGCTGCTAAGCTACTTGCAAATCCTTGGGCGGGTTCAGGAGTAGCAGAAACAAGTGATCGTCAGTAAGATGGCGATAATTATTATTTTGTTCCAGTAATTTTAGAAATTCGTTTCTTAGATCTGTATACAGAGGACAATAGACGAGAAAGTGCCTTTCGTCTTCTATAGATTCTTGGCAATAAAAGCACTTTCTTTCCTCTGGCTTTCTATACCCTCCCACATATCTCCCCTTCTCAATTTCAAGATCATGGTTGCTGATCCTGAGTTTCGTGAGTAAGTTTCTATATTAAAGTTTTTAACTTCAATTAAATAGTTTTCCAAAGAGTATTCAGACTTGACAAGACGATAGGTTCTTAATTTATTTTTTTGTCCAGGGATACTCCTGTTATCATTGAAGAATTCCCCATTCCAAACTTGCAGTTCTATATCGATCAGCCTAGTTTTAATTGCGCGAAATGCGATGGGCCCTGAGAAACTAGTATTATAATTTATCTCTGCCCACATGTTACCCAATCCACATTGATCTAAAACAGATTTTAGTTTAAAGATCCAATGTGCATTGTTACTTGAATCAATTGTTTCCCTGAGCATCAATGCGGCTAACTTTTGATTGTTTTCGCTCCTAATTAAATTAGTCCAGAATTTAATAGACCTAAGTTTAGCATAAACATTCATTGGTAGTTGGCCTAGTTCGGCTAAGCACGCTGAATTAGTGGCATTCTTTCCAACTCCAAGTAACATTTTGCAAAATTTTGTATGAACTGACTCTACGGGATCGTCTTTTGATACCTCGATACCCCAGACTTCACTACCATATAAAAGGATTGGTTTAACTAATGACTCAAATAGTTTTATCGAGAGACGGGGATCCACATTAAAGTTGGGTCCCATTTCTTTTTTTAATTTGAATAGTGCTTTTAAAGATGATTTCTTTAATTCTTGTTTCGCAATGGAAAAGTTACCAAAGGCGCTAAAAGTAATACCTAGGTATTTGTACATTCGGACATCTTCGAGAATATTCTCTTTGTAATGAAAGGTGTAATTTGTTAATCGCTTTCCGGCCTTATTAAATATCAAGATTTTTGTCTTTTCGATGTTAACGGTTAACCCATTCAAATCACAATATATATTTAGTTTATCAAGAAGTGTTTGTAGATCTCCTGGATTTGTACAAAATAACAATAAGTCGTCCGCATAAAGAATGCAATTTATGGGACATCTGTTAATCGAAATTGTGTCAGAGTTTTCTTCCTGTGATTTTAAAGCATTCGGTAAGTCATTCAGGAAAAGGTTGAATAGAGTAGGGCTTAGCATACAGCCCTGTTTTACCCCAGAATAACAACGAAAAGTTTCAGTTATTAATCCATCTTTCTTTATGGCTGAGCAATCATCCTCATACATAGATTTAATCATCGATAGGAATTTCCCTTTTATCCCCGCACGCTCAATTTTAGAGAAAAGGGTTTGTCTTGGAAGACAATCGAAGGCCTTTTTAAAGTCCACGAAGCAAGTGAATAGCTTGACTGGTCCCCTCTATTAACTATGATTAAGCGACATACAAATTGAAGCAAGTTAAAACCGTATGACCTACTTCTCATGAGTTTGCAAATTAGCCTTTGGATTTTGCTTGCACAATCTTGCTCATTAGAGGGTGTGGTAATCATTAGGGTTTAACAGTTAATGCTTTTGTTCTAAAATAACTCTTTAACTCACAATCAGGTACCACCCCCCCCCCCCCCCACCCCCACCCCATTTGAAACCGCCCTCACTAGGCCGGTTTCACGGAGTTGATGTTAATAACCAGTTATTCATGATTAGAAGTCAGATTTTGCTTCAAAAATTGACATTTCTGCTGTTGACAATATCATTATCATCCCCAAACACTGATGTTTGAGGCCTAATACCTTCTAATGAAACAACTTGGCAATAACACTGGGTACCTTTATATCCATGTTGTTTCACTTCAACTATCTTTTTATACTCATTATATTTCAGAAACTGAAACATTTGATAATATTATTTATTATAATTAACATAATACATAGACATTTGGATACACCTTTTAGGATGCCTTGACAATCATATACAACCATCTTAGTCATGGGGACGGAGGAGTACTTCTTATTTTGTTCCTTTATCCCCCACCCCCTAGGCTCAGATTACAGCCGCCAGGGATTCGTGCGCCCGCGATACACACGCGGGATGAGTATCGCGGGCGCGCAAATCCCTGACGGTTGAAATCTGATCCTAACCACCCCCTCCCTCCCCCCCCCTTTTTTTTTTTCTTTTTTGAGAGTGCGGCCTGCTTAGAAAAGAGTTTACCCATTTTCAGACCCATATACGCCAATTCCAGTACAACAATAATGTCTGACCACGTGGAATTGAACCGATCAGACAACACATTTAGCTCAACAGTTTCTTCCAAAAAAAATGCTCTATTGTTTGCCTAATTTGAATTGAGTCCAAACGACTCGAAGACCAGACCTTTTGGCTCTGCACCGATATAGGAAGTACCCCTCCCATCCCTCCGAGTTAAAATTACATTAGCTGCATGTACTTGATACTATCTAGATTAACAAGACTTGATCTGCCGACTCAACAACAAGACTCGATCAGTATATACCAATGACCGTAAGTGCTGTCTGCTCTGTAGGCTGTAAGAAGATGTTTAACACTTGGACACTCTCTGGTCTGTTGTTTCATGGCTTGAACCATTTAGAATAGTTACATTCTCTTTCAAAAACAGTATCAGACAATTAGACATTAGTTTCTCTGTCAGGGTCAGGTGCTGGTTGTTTGCTATGTTTGTGAATCTGCTTCTTCAAGTAAACCATTGCAATCAAACACAGTATACAAAACCCAGCCATTCCAACCATTATCCAGATGTACCTTTTAAAGGATGAACCTAAAAGGAGAGAAGATGTCACAAAGCTATTCTAACATCTATTAAGACCAACAGTCCCTAAAACAAGAAACAATGTGACATGCATATGGAAAAACAAGTGCATCAACTTGAAATTAGAGCAGTTTTCGTATGAGTGTGAAACGCACCGCGCCGTGTCGTGCCCATGTCAGTGCTGTAATGTCTATAAAAATATTCGAGATTCCTGCCGTAACCGTGTCGTGACCGTGCGGTGTCGTTTTCACAGTCGTACGAAATCTACTCTAGTAGACAGCAATGGTTGCAGAACTAAGGCTGTTTACAATGGGCGATTACATTCTATTCTGGGTTCCGTACATGATTAGGCCTACTCCGGGAACTAAAGTCGACGTAACTTTGGCCTATTTTAGGTGTCTACTCGAAGTCAAAAACACTTTTCACAATGTGCATCTAGTGAACAGTGTAAAAGAAATTCCTAACAGGGACGACAAAACAGCCAGTATCTTGTAACAAGGAATCTATGACATACCTGACTGTTGTTCAAGGGCAGCAGGTTTTCTATCAAGTATAAACGGACCTTGTGTCAATTCAACCTCAGTAGATTGTTGCGGGGCTGCACGTTTTAATCTTCCAAAACTCGACAAACATCCTTGTGAACATCGTGATTGGGTATTAGTTACGTTGCAAACTAGAAGATTACAGTGAATATATACGAACTGTTTTCCCTTGGCAAGGAATTGAAAGGCTTTGAAGCTAAACCGCTGTACTGTATGCAGTCCTTTGTAGTAGTTGACTGTGGGATCGACAGCGCACCTGCGATGTAAGTATTATTATCAGTAAGATTTACACTTTGGTTTTGTCTAGGATTTATTTAATAGTTAAAAAAACCGAATCATCTGTACTGTTTTTGACGAATTTGATTATAACCGGTGTTAATTATAGTTCTCCCGGATTCTTTACAATTTGCGAGTATATGCGTACGTGATGTCAACTGTGACCTGCTTTCCAATTTGCTTGACTCACCGCGCGCACGTTTCTCAAAAAAAGACCCAATAACTAAATTACGAGTGCGCAACCACCATTGATTTGCCTGGTGAATTAAAGGAATTGAAAATAACGTGCGTTCTGAGAACTTTATCGGGAAAGTTAACATACCAGTAAAGTTATCGGGTTTTACAAGAAACGGGTTCCGGACCGTTCATTTACAGGTACCCCGTAGTTTACAGGGGGCGCGCACAAGCATCCCTAATCTTGCCGCTTGCGGGTCCGATAAGCTATCCGCGGGTCTTTCGAGGAACGTGCATCTACACGAACAGGAGCAAAAATATCTACAATTGTATATAGGCAGGCTGAAGAAATAAGTACATGAATACAGTACAGTATGCCAATACTAGCACCTCAGAAAGATTACAAGGTGAACTTCCAGCTAAGATAAAGTTAGTTTTCGCGGCTTTTGGTTTTTCTGTACTGATTTCGTTTGTGACAAAGCAATAGCAAGCAAATCTAGGAAAGGAGCATTTTTTCATCTCTAATTATTCTTCATTTTTTTAATTCTTTCGTTAAATACCACAATATGTTTAAATAAGATAACCTTACCCATCATTAATAATGTCATACTGCATTGGGTCACGTGGATCCTGTGTTGGCGTTGCGTAGCAACGTTCCGCCATGACTGTCAATCGTTTATCGGGAGAGTCAATCTTGACTTGGACAAACAGTGGTCTGTTGACTGTTACTCGTAACGGAAAGTCAGCAATACCAAATGAGACCGAGTACGATTCGTCGCGGTATAAAGACATACCAAGTTCAAACTTAGTTGTTACATTACCACCGTCCATTACTCTACGTACCTGTGTGAGAAATGGAAGTAAGTGGACGAAAGAAATTAAAGTAGAAATAGGAACTAGAATGAAGAGGGAATGCTGAAATTCAGTTCCTTTCAATCCACTTCAAACCAACCACTGTTTCTTTCTTTCTCTCCCTCTTAGCTTAGCTTTCTCTTTGTTTTCTTCTCACTTTCTTTCTTCCTTTCTTTCATTCTTTCTGTCGTTTTATTACTTTATTGCATTTGCGTCTGCATCATATAATTCTCCTTTAACCGCCGCCCAGTTGGCTCAGTTGGTAGGGCGCATCGGTACTTTCGTCGGTCGGGAGACCGGGTTCGAGTCCCGGCGGACCAACACTCAGGGTCTTAAATAACTGAGGAGAAGGTGCTGCCTTTGTAATTACATCTGCAAATGGTTAGACCTTCAAGTCTCTCGGATAAGGACGTTAAACCGTAGGTCCCGTCTCTCCACACTATCTAACCCAGCATTGGAGGGACGTTAAAGAACCCACACCACTATTCAGGGAGAGTAGACCATGAAGTTGCCAGTGTGTATGGTCTGACCTACTACACTACAGGGCCTAAGCTCCCATAGTAATCGGAGAAAGCTGTTACAGTGTCCTTGCCTTCATTGGAAAGAAAAGCTAAATAAACATAAACTAAAATTCGTTGTATTCTCCCTTTCCAAGTTCAGATCCACTGCAAAACCGCGCGAGTAAATTTTCTCAAAAAACTGGAGTAAATCGATGCATCCATAGTAACTCACTTATCCGAGTAAATTTACTCAGTTATTTGAGGAAAAGGTACTCAGTTACTCAGTTATTTGAGTAAAGGGTACGCAGTTACTCAGTTATTTGAGTAAAGGGTACTCAGTTACTCAAATAACTGAGTAAATTTACTTGTATAAGTACTCAAGTTTTGAGTAATTAAACTGGCGCGCGTTTTCGCAGTGGAGCTAAGCCCTCTTTGCGATTAATTGGCATTAGTTCCATACCTTTGTTGGTAAAATACCGAACGTTGACGTCACTCCTTCTTTAGTATAAAAACAGCTAAAAGGAATCCTAATATCCTGAATACGCGTGATTATGCCATCTTTACGATACTCTTTGACCATGTTACTGTATACTACAGCCTCATGAGTAAATTTCACTTCAGTTCCACATCCAATTAAAGGTGCTTTTAGAGTGTAGTGCGTCGAATTATGTGTTGCCCGACAAGAGTTGTTCGTTAGACTCAGGTCAAGTGCGCTGTAGCCTTTCAGTACTTTTCTTTCCAGATCGATAAACATTGCATCTTTATGACATCGTACAGTGGCACCAGGTCCAAAGGAATCTGCACATAAAACAAAAACCCTTTGAACAAGATTAGAAGGGGGTGCTGCGTTATAGAAATTGGAAACAACCAAGACAATACAGAGGATGTTTGGTAAAAGTATCGAGAAGAAAAGGGTTCAAAGTCATCTTAGAAGGGGGGGGGGGGGGGGGGGGGCATCCCCTGCACCGACCACTGAGTGGTACAGTTGTAATACTCAGACAGAGCTACCATATGAGACATTGTTCAAAAGTGCTTGTTTTTGATTGGTCAGATATCAGATGGCGTCTATCGATAGCAAAGAATGTTTTCCTTAGCAACTCGGGAGAATTTCATTAAAAGCCCTAAAGTGGTAATAAATGAAGTAGGCCATGAAGTTGCCGGTGTGTGTGTGGTCTGTCCTACTACACTACAGTGTAGCGAAAGCGGTTTGGGTGACCCTGTCTTCATATAGGAAGGGAAAGCTCAATAATTAAACTAAATCAACCATGTATGGCGGCACAATTTGATGTCAAATTATAACACTTCAAAAAGAAGTCAACATGTTTCGCTTGGGGCCATTTTTTATTTTAAAAGACAGGAACGTCGATTAGATATGGATTTGAAATAGTTTATCATGTAAATCCGTTTTCTTGACCTCTTAAAAGTGACGTTAGAAACTCGATGAAGCAGTCGATATATATATTTTACATTGACACTGACACTGACACTAATTCCATGTTAGGAACCACCCATTTTAATTCATCAACATGATCGAGACAACATAACTTGTCGTCATCTACTAGGATGGTATTTTCATTCAGTTGGTAAAGAAAATGTTTCGCATAACCTGACACTGACAACTGAAGGTTTAAAATGCAACGAACATGTAACAAAAGTCTGCGATGATCCACTTTAGGTTCCATTTGCATGAAAGGTGGATAGCACTATTCATTGGATAAATCTTTATCCAGTGATTAAACTTATTGAAAAATGACATCATTTTATCCACTTGATAAGGATTTCATCCAATGAATAGTGCCATTCACCCTTCGTGCAGCTGTTCGTACAACCATAGTTAATAGAGGGGACTTCTCTCCTCTATTAACCATGGTAAAACTGAACCAGAGCCCGAGGTCAAACTTCTGCTTGCTTCCACAGGAAGCCGGTTGTACCATATTTACGAAGAACTTGAGACATGTAATGGTCTACGTTATATCGTAGTATAAGCCAAAGGGTATGTTGTGTCTCAATTCTCTCTCTGTTCCAATTTATATTTTCCTTTGTTTAATACTCATATCATACATTATCATACAAAAAAACAAAACAAAGGGAAATAAAATTGAACCAAGGATAAAATTGAACGACAACAAGTGCTTAATAAAGCATTTTAAGTTGTTTTGTTGTTTTGATTCTAAAAAGGTTTAACGAAATATGATGCAATATCGCGTGCTCGTCTTGATTTAATGTTCCGTTAACCCCCGTGACAAGAACCCAAGTGCCATCTTTACGCCATCTTTTTAAAAGTTGATTAAATTAATTAAGTCGAAGAGGGCGCGAACTTGCTTTGTGCAGGAAAAAAGGCGATAACCTAAGTGCATTCCAAAATTTGACTGTGGACCACTGCAACATATTGTAAATGGTTTTTCCTCTCAAAGTCCGTAGATGTGAATAAGATATACCAGGGTCAGCTGGTGGCCAAGCAGATTATAACGGCGGTACACAACTGATAACACTATATCAGAACAGACCCTTATAAATTAATCCGTGATCAAAGAATTTATGGAATTTTTAAGTAAAAGCCTCACATCAGAGTTTTTTGAAATAATACCCAAGGTTATCGCCGTCTGCAGTCTCTTTAGTTGGTTTGAAAATACAGAATTCGAGTGACATTTGACTTAAGATAGCTTTATAAATAAAGCTTGATTTCCTTTCCATTTTGTCAGACAACAACGCCCAAAATTTGAAATGAACTGGCAACTTACAAACTACTAAAACCAAATGCCAAGATCCAGTCATAAATTACCATGATAAAAACGTAGAAAATGTTTTCATTGGAATTCAATATTAGAAATACTGTTTGTCTTGGAAATTGATAAATATCTGTATTTCACAATCAATAAGTATGCATATCGCGACAAATTTTTCTGGAAGTTTAATTGGTAGAGTAGGTATTTAAAGAAAAGATAATTATACGTTTATAAAGATTCAATTGATGTAATGTCCATAAAAAATGATCATTCAATTGCCGGATGTTAACTTTACTATGCTTCGAACCGATCAAATTTCGGATTTCAGATTTTTTAACTTACCGCCTGTTTTCGCATCTTGAGCCAAAGCCAATGCAAGGAATAGTAGAACAAGTTGAACTGACAGTGGCTTCATATTGAGTATCAATAGAGAACAGCGAAGAGAATATCCGTGTCAGGTCAACGCTAGCTGATGGACAATACCTGCTTTCAAACCCTAGTAACAAACCTCCCACTTCTAAGACAACATTGTATTTGAAGGAAACTCGATACAGGTCTAAGGGTCTACCAAATGGTTGATGGGATCTTTTAGGACCATCACTCAGCATCCATGTTCTTTGAAAGAAACTACGTCATTGGCTAATGGTTGACAGCTTGCAATAGAAACAGAGATTGTCAGAAAAACAAACGGCCTTTCCTAGTTTAGTCTACCTTGTCGTTCTTTACAAGATCTCTAGGTAACTGGACATACAAATGACATCAGACCATGTGAACCAAATACCGGACATCTATGCATGACAATGCCTTTTTATATTCCATTTATCGGTTATTTGTGTTGATATATTGTTTTATTGTTGCTATCACCAAGGTACTTTTTTTTACGGTAGTCAAAGGTAAAGAAGGCAAAGTGACCTTATGCGGTTTTTTTTATAATTAGGTAGATAATTCGTACCATGTTTCAATTAATAACCCCGAGGCCAATGGTATGCACTTTATCTCCTCTCTCCATCAATTCTCCGTTTTACAGGTATTCTAATCTTATTAAAGCTACACGTAGAGAGTATGTGAGGCCAATGCGGATCTTACTCGGAACCTACCATGCAATTTCGAGTTAGCTTCGTTGGAAGGACTGACTGGGTGGAGTCACCCATTTTATAATTTTATAATTGAAGAATGGTGATAGAATACTTAATGAATATATTATTAAGATATTGATATATCAATACAATACCACATGCGTTGAGGGTCATTGGAATGTGAAAGAAATATTGATGGAATTCACGAGGACTTCGAAGCTACTGATGTAAAACCCTTAACTTTCAACGACCTTTCAGTCCAAATGATAGTATCATTAAAATCGAGGGGGGTTAAGTTTCTGCGTCGGCAAGAAAGTTGATCGAAGATGTGATCCACGAGCAGCAGAACAACTGAAAGCCACTGAAAAGAGTTATTGTTGTTGTTGTTGTTGTTGTTTTGGAAAATGGACTCTAATTGACAACAAATTTGGTCATTAATTTGATCGACGAACTGATCATGATGCCTTGACATATTAATTCTAATGTGGCTATTATCACCCAAAGGAATGTTTCAAAATGTTATGAAAATAACCGAGTTTATTCTGTTTTGTTGTTGTCTGACAAGTTCTTTTTTCCAGATTTTCTATGTCGCATTTTCTCCGTCTGATAATATAGGCATATGCACGGCACGAAAAAACTACACAGCTGCTGTTTTCATACTTTTTCGTTATAACTGGCAATGACACATCAAACACTGTAAGCGCATTTTTGCTAACCAGGGGCGGATTTAGGGAAGCAGTGCAGGGGGTGCGCACCCCCTCCTGAGACGACTTCGAGTCCTTTTATCTCAATGTTTTTCGAAAATATCCCCTTGGCAGTTTCCAATTTATATTATGGTGCACCCCCTCCTGAAGCTAATTCTGGATCCGCCCCTGCTAACATTGGTGAAAATGTGTGTAAAAACCTCAAGCAGTACAAAGTGAGTGTATGATCAACTTGCTCGGAGATCCAACGGTCCTCGAGAATGGTACATTAATGACCACGGAATTCCCTCAGTTGATCATTGTGATCTCCAACAAAAGGAATACAAAATCAAACATTCTTCTACTAACCTTGCCATTCAGTAAAATCCACTCCATCGACTGCAGCAGCTACTTTTACCCCACTATCTTTCATTATTCCTCCCATCTGAAGTTTCAGCGAGTAGATGCCCATATCTGCAGATCTTATACGCCTTATTCCTAACGAACCACTTGGGCTTACGCTGTATCGACCGGACGCCAGGTCAAGAGGCTGCCCACGTTTGTACCAGATAAATCTGGGTACGGGATAACACTGGACGTTTTGCAGGAGAAGGCCTGGTTTACCTGGGTAGAGCATTGTGGGATGCTCATACTCTGCAATGGTTTCTAAAGACAAAGAATCGGTCAGCCAGTTTTGCTGCTACTTTTTAGTGGAATCATTAGTAACTTACATATTCTATCATGGATTTACTGAAGACTATATGCTGAGTCACCGAAGTGTTTATCTTCCTTTGTTGGCACAGTAAAAACAGAAAAGAAGTATAGATTTCCCTTGGTTTTCACCGATCTTTAAGTATAGCTGAAGAGTTGGCCATGAGAACGACCTAAGTGACCTTTTCTCCAGTTATTGATTATTGGTATAGGAAACTTGATTGATATAATTTTTTACCATTGAAAAAAATCACACTTACGCCGTTTTCAAAAACACGCCTTCAATTTACTGTATGTAAGAAGAGGAACACTCATGTTTGTTCAGTATCCCTGGACTGAGTGAATACTTTTTCACTACAGATATTGTGATTGGTATGGATAACATCTGAGTAATGGTTATCATGGATAGTAATCCTCACTGACAAAAACACAAAATCTGCAGAAGATCTTACGATTGACATTGACATTTCTCTGGGTTTTCTTATGAATAGAAGAGGGATAGCATAAATACAAAATCTGCAGAAGATCTTACGATTGACATTGAGTTCCAAAGATGCACTGTCTAAGGCGCCTTGGCACGTGTATTTCCCACCATCAAGGGCTGTCACGTTCTTGATGACCAATACTTGGTATTCTCCATGGTCCTCGACCATCATCTTTCTCCCATGCGTTTTAGGTACAATCTTACGTCCATATGTATCAAACCAGCCGTTAAATGGCTGTTTGTCAATTCTACAAACTAATCTGATGCTTTGCTTTGGATTGCAGAAACTCTTGGCGGCTGGGTAGGTTTGCACCCCTGGAACTATGATGGAAAGGAGAAACATCAGAATTACATGTTATGAGCTGTTGACACGTTTATTTCTTGATATACCAGAACCATCAACAATCAGCATATTATTTTTTACTCAGATTGTCTAAAGGTGAATTCATCCGCTTTGACACCATACAATTAGCCATTGTCCCCCTTCCACAACCATATCAACTACTGTCACCACTACAAAAGATCATTACTAATTCTACTGCCACAAACTCCAAATAACTAGTAACATTACCACCATATATCACCACTTCAATTACTGTAAATACCATAACCAGAAGTACTAAATTAACCCCCTTGCACCCACCACCACCACCACCACTACTACCATTACTACTTGTACCATCAGTATTACTATCACCATAATTAGCAGTATGTATTATCCCACCATATCACCACCACCACTACCACTACCTCCACCACTATTACCACCACCATCACCACCACTACTGCTACTATCACCATAATCAGAAGTACTATATTAATCTCACCACCACAACTACTATTAAATTTCTTTTGATCATCATGATTATCATTATGACACGCCGTATACTACTCCCCTTACTTGTTTCAGAGTTAGAGGACTGTGAGAGTACACATCGAGCATGACAGGAATCTGAGCAACATTTTTGTTTTCCAGGACATTGATTATCACTAGAGCATTCTTTGAGTGTGGAGGAGCACTTTGATGGCGGATGAAGATACGGACAATAATTGGTCTTGGGTTTACCTTGAATAACAAAAGTCATACAAAATATAATTACTCAAGAATCTATGATATCTTATCATGACGAGATTTGACACTCCCATGAAGGGTATAACCTCAGCTGAATATCTGTAAAAAAAAATGTAACACAATTGTAGCGCCAATAAAACTGAAAGATACAGAAAGAAGCGGGGCACTTTGCTCGTTAATGAGTGAATCAGGCAATCAGTGAAACTTCTCAAAAGATATTTTTGTTTGTATGAGACATTTCTAGACCAGCGTATCCAGTTGTACCATGCAAGTCAAGAAAGATGATTTGTAACTATACATGCAGGTATTATTCACATGCATATTTATATATTTATCTTTTCTGTGATTTAATATATTGTATATATATATATTTTTTTTTTAATTTTGGTGGAATTCAGCTTTGATGGCTGCAAGACCGAAGTCTTTTACAATGAAGTCACTATATTTGTTATTATATTTGTTAGTAGTTTTGTTAATATTCACACACAAATACCTAATGAAATACATATGCTCCTGCATCCATCATAACAGCAAATAGAGTTCGTGCAGTCTTCGTCACTCTCACACTCGTTCCTCTGGTTCGCTTCGCATGCATGAGTCTTGGACATTGGACACTGACCTTAGAGTTTACACGTACGTTAAATAATATTACCAAAATAACATTTAAGAATACTATCAATGATGTGAATGACATCGTTCAAACATAAAAATCATTCAAACTGTGGTTTCACAATTAAATTGGAGTCATAGAGTTATTCCACCATGTATGCAACTCCACCCCCCATGCCTCGAGCCCCTTCCCCTTCCTCACCCTTCCCACCTTTTTCTTTCCTTCCTACTAGCCTAAGGTTCTCCCCCTCCTGCATTGTTACACCTTTTTACACCTTCTTAGGGGTTGGACCATCCTTCAAACTTTTTGTTATCACCAGGCCAAGCTTCCTAATTCACAAAACTATATTCTTAAAAGATCTGGAAATCAAAACACAATACACTTTGTACCTCTTATGACTTCGACAGCGATATCCGCACTCTTAGAACTGCCAACTATAGATGAATACAAGCCATGGTGTGTCTTTGTATAATAGTGATCAGCTGTAATGAAATAGTGGCCTTTGTCTGACAAATCAACGTTCCTGATTACAAGAGAGCCACCTGGCCCAATCGTGTATCTTCCCGATGATACGCTAAGTGGATACCCGTCCTTCATCCATGTGGATTTTGGTCGTGGGTAACCTTTGGCTGACACTTTTATTATTCCAGTAGTTCCAGCACGAAGTAATTGTATTTTGCTCGGCGCCTCTATGAAGACTGTGAAAGCAAGAGAAAAGGACATCAAAAACTGGCTTTTCTTTCCCTAGAGAATATAGAGGACACACACACACACATGCAGAGCATACAGTTAAACTTCAAATCGCTAACCTCAGACATTTGTTTAACTTTTTAATGCAGGAATCTAATGTTACCAACGGTAGGTACACGCATGTGACCTTCATTCCGGTTTCCCTCAGTTATTTTAAACAGCTTTGACTGGCGTTGAAAGCAAATGCTTAGCGCAATATTTTTTTTACAAGATTTTGTCGTCTGGAAGAGGTTCGTGCTCGAAAGCAGTTCTAAAAATAGCCCAAAAGCAGAACAGCACATCACAGCACGGTACATTAGAGCAGATTTCGTATGAGTGTGAAACGGACCTCGCCGTGCCGTAACCGTGTCAGTGCCGTGATCTCTATAAAAACATTCGAAATTTCTGCCGTAACCGTGCCGTGACCGTGCGGTGCCGTTTTCACAGTCATACGAAATCTACTCTACTTGTCATTCTCCTATCAAATCGTGGATATTTTATGCCTTGCCAATTTGCAACACTATCATTTGGATAAATCATTACCCTATAGGGCAATATATTGGGCACTTGTGAGGATGCATCATAAATTGCTGACCATTTTTGGAGCCAGGTTAAAATGATATACGTACGTAAATAATATATACGTATATACGCTAACTTACGTTTAATGTTTAGTTCGTAGTTTGCACTAGCAAAAGCACCACGACATGTGTACGTCCCACCATGCATTTCTGCCACGTTGTTAATGATCAAGGTGTAGTCATCACCGCGTCCTTGTACGTACATACTGGTGTCCTGCTCCGTTGTTACCTTGAGACCTTTGGGTGTGTACCACCCTTCAAACGGCTCACCTTTGATGGTACATGTGACTTTTATGTTTTCACCAAATCTTGCTTCGTAGTTCATAGGGCTTACTTCTTATACCATCTGAAATTAAAACAAAAACTCGCATCACCTTTCCAGGCCTACTCCGTCCAAAAGTCGTCCTTAAATCGCCACCCGTTTTTCCCTCTATTTCTTAAATGGCCTAAAATCGCCTAAAGTCGCCTAAAGTCGCCTTAAGTAGTCGCCTAAAGTCGCCCACTGTCGCGGCGACTTAAGGCGAATTTTTGGAATTTTTCCGTTAGTCAAGACATACATTCTGTATCAGAAGCAAGCGTGGCTTAATTGGTGAGTACATTAATTGGTTGTTCGATCCCCATTGATTTTGCACACTTGACTTCTCTCTCTGATCCGTATAGCTCAAGTTTTAAAGACCCACGACGGAGAACTGATGGAGAGACCTGAGGGAATAAAGTGCGCGTCGATGGCCTCAGAATTAAAAAAACTGGCACGAGTTCCAACGTGAAATACATTACTTTCTGTTTACCTTAATTTTAAGTGATATCGGATAATACAGTATGCATGTATGTAAGTAAATAGACAAGGAAATGAGGCTTAGTTTAATTTGGTCAAGACAAATAGCCTTTTGGGCTCAAAGGGCGCTCTCAATAGTCAAAGTACCTGGACATATTACCTTTAAATGGTACTGTCGGCTTGAACGTCGGAAGGAAAACCCTAGGAGACACGGTTTCTATGGAGAAGATATTTGGAGAAATTCAATTAATTATCTGATAGAAGTGTAAAAAGTACACAAACATTTAACAAACCTGACTTTGTCGTTTTTTCAAGTTCACTTGTTCTTAGCCTCGTAGTCACTACTTCTGATGAACTTGGAGTTGGATTCAACTTTTTGATGGTCGTTTCTATAGGTTCAACTAAACAACAGAATAAGGCAACGTCCAAGATTAGTTTTCTCAGTGTACATGGGAATATTTTGTGCTCCCACATAGTTTTGTATATTATTGCGGAGCTTTTGCACTGATTCATCTTCAGATTAAACCCTACCGAAAAACGTAATTCAAAAGCAAGATTTTATCAACAGATTTCTTAGTAGTTCAGCGCCAGATTCCCATAAATGTCTTCACATTGAAGCTGCAAGTAGCGCAAGAGTTCTACATTAACGCTAAAGGTCTATATTATGACTTTGAAATAGATTCGAGAACGAAAAAGGTGAACAGGCATGGTTATATAGCAATATGGCTGCCTAATTTAATACCATTTCGAGAATAGAGCAGATTTTGTATGAGTGTGAAACGGACCGGACCGTGCCGTGAACGTGTCAGTGCCGTAATGTCTATAAAAACATTCGAAATTCCTGCCGTAACTGTGCCGTGACCGTGCGGTGCCGTTTTCACAGTCATACGAAATTTACTCTATAAGATTGTATTGGACTTACCAGTCTTTGAAGAGAAAATGGTCATCACTTTAGGTGGTGACGGCGTGCTTTGTTTTTTAGTAGTTTTAACTTTGAAAGTAGTTGCCTCTTTTGTTGATTTTTCTGTTTTTATCGTGGAAACCGGCGGTGTTGGAGGTGGCTGTGGTGAAGGCGTTTTCTTCGTCGTCGGTGCTTCCGTTATAGGTCTTTTGGTTGTGTATCTTTGCGTTGGGGTGATTGGTCTTTTTGTTCTTATTTCTGTAAAAATCAACACTGAATATTCATTAATTCTTATATTATCGTTAGGCCTTGGTCACACTAAACTGAGCATCAGGCCCTGTATGGAGAGGTGGTGGAGAGGGGAGGGAAAGGGGGACTGCCCCCCCCTCCCTCTCCCTCTCCCTCTCCCCCTCCCTAGTCCCCCTTCCCTTTCCCTCCCCTCCCCCACCCTTCCCAAAAGGGCCTGATACTCAGGTTACAGTCACACTTGCGCAAATTTTTCGCAACAGCGTACAACGATGATGCGTGTTTGATCCAGTACGTTGCGGGAAAGGATGGTTAAATGAAATCAGGTATGGTGTTACGTATTTGACGTTTTACGTTGACGTAACAACGTATTCGTAACGCCTCGCAAAAAGGCGCGACAAAGTATAGACGTAACATCGGTGCTTTGCAGCGTTGTTCGTTATAAATAAATTGAATCAAAATTTCGCTCTAAACTTCATTACATTCAAAGATAAGGCAACACCATGAAATCCAAGCATTTTGCTTGTTTTCATTAATAAACTTAGACTAAAATCCTTGTTCTTACAAGCGATCCGGTTTGAATATCATCTTCCCGGAGTTTCCCAGAATTCTTTATGATTTGCGCGCGCAAGCGAGGTCAGGGGACAGAAATATTAGAAATGATGGCATTTATCGGGAACTCTTGCATTTATATGAGAAAAACGTTGATTATGTCATAACAGAAGTAGTAGAAACTTTAGAGAATTTCTTCAAAACCATTCTTATGAACTGTTATCGGAGTTTATAGGTACTATACTCGTTTTTTTGGCGAATTTTTCCAGTGTATCTAAGACTTGCTTTAATAATTTTGTCCCCTGACCTCGCTATGAATTCTGGGAAACTCCGGGAAGGTGAATTGAAAACAAATGATATATTTCTGTATTAAAAATATTTATCAAAGATAAACCTGTTTTAATGGGTGTCTTTGCAGTTGTAAACAGTTCAACATATCGCGTTGCCGTGGTAACTGGGTCCACGCAAATGGTCGCGCAGCTATTGTCACAACACTTCCGGTCACTATTCCAGCAATCGACATCGTAATTACACTGGAAAATTTGACCTTCACAAGACTTGGGCTTTGGTAGTACAGGACACTTCCCTGGTTTATCCAAATTTCGGAAAGCTGGAAGGAAAAGCAAAGTTAAATCAGTGCCTGCCTAGAAAATAACTCACTTTCTTATTTTGTTACAAGCTGAAAAACGTTCTCTCCTAATCTCATTATGGTTTTTTTTAAAGCAATAAGCAAATTTTAGCAAGCTGATTGTAAGCTTATCAGTCGCACTGAATTTAATGTTGCAATATTACATGCAATCCATCCAGTTGCTATGTAGAACAAGGCAAAAAATATTCACCGCGTAGAGCGGAAAACGCAACCTAAGATGATATCTTCCATTGGTATGCAATCTAAGAAAATATTTGTATGCAATATGGATCTGCAATCTAAGAAATATCTTACATGTGTCTGTTTCGCCTGGATCGGGTGCAGGGTCAGGAAGTGTAGCTCCTGGTGGTTGATTGGAAGGCATACACCAGAAATTACATGTGTCTGAGCAGCATTTCAGTCCCATTCCACAGTTATTGTCGTTGTGACACTCTTTAAATGAAAACGGGCAGGCAACGGGTGGTGGGAGAACAGGGCACAGTGAACCCTTCTTGTTTGATACTACAAAAAATAATAATAAATGTTGTAGTATGGAGATTTTGGTAATGAAACAGCTTGATCGATTTCTAGAAGGTGCTTTTCGTTGTGTCAGTTGATGATGATGATGATGATGATGATGATGAACGTGCATGACGGTGTTGGTGATGCTGGTGTTTTGTTATGTCCGTAAATAATGATGATGATGACGTGCAACAGTTTTGATAATGATGACGATAGTTTGTTTAATTTCAGAAGATATTTTTGCTGTCGGTTGATGATCATATGCATGATCAAGATTAGAATATAACACGTTATGTTACAAAATGTGAATGATTTTCATACAGTGCGAGACTAATAACTTTGAAAAGGTACGGTTGCATTACAATACGGAATTTCCAAGCACCAAGAACAAAGTCTTTTGGCACAGGGCAAGAAAACGAGCAATCTTACCAATTTTGCCTTGTCTGTCTGTACATCTCCTCCTGCAACCATCAAAACAACATGTTGTGAAAGTAGGACATTCGGCATCCATTACACAGTAGTTTTTTGGTTGATGAGGACACTTTGTACCACTTGGCTTTATGTATGGACAATTAAAGGTTCTTGTCGCTAAAATACATAATAACAGAAGACATTAGTGGAAGAACAAAGGTTTACGGAGCTCCACTTTTCTTCGCTCCTGGTATCTAGAATAGTAAGTTTTTTTCTCCTGCCTCATCTATTTGTCATTTGCTCTTGTTTCGCCTCCCTTCAATCTCTCTCTCTCTCCTCGCGTACTCCTCTTCCCATGTCTAACATGGTTTGCCTGTCCCTTTTTTCTCGTTCTCAATCGTCTTCTCGTACGTCATCTTCCCACTAATTGCTCTGCAGAGCTCCAATCGTATCGCCTCTAATCTCAAAATATCTAGTCTGTTCTACCATCTCTTGCCTTGTTCTCGCTCTCGCTCTTGTGTCTTCACCTTCCCCTATCTCCGGCTATTCTACATCTCACTCGTCTCCCGTTTATGAAACTAAATGGCACACTTAGTTATTCCACAACATCATCAATATGTTACTTACAGTTCTTGATCTTTTGTAACATGTTTGGAAGCATACATTTCCGCCCACAGTCTGTATCCATACAACATTTCTCGTCACCAAGGCAGTACGAATCGTCAAGACATAAGTCATACATTGCTGTACATTTATTGTTCGTGTCGTGATTGGGACATGATCCGAACTTGGATCCTGATAACAAAACAATTAATATTTTACTTACAGTAATGATGTTGAAATAATGAAACCTACGGCCTACGCGGTGTGCGGGTCACTCTATAGCTTGTTTCTAGCTCCTCTCCTCCCCCACGATCAGAAGCCATATATATATTTTCTAGTCTTCCTCAGCGTCCATTCACCGCAGGAAGACCACAACAGAGAACGAGTAATACAGTAATACTGACTTACTCATTTTGTGTACTTTGCTTGATGTGTCGACACATCTTTGGATGCAGCCATCCCAGCAACATTTCGTGAATACAGGACAGTCAGAATCCTTACTACACTTGGCTAGACACTCCACTTACGCAGCTTTTGGGTCGTGGAAGGACTGGACATGCTGGTGGCTGTCTAACTGTAATAAAATAGAAGTACATCTACTGTTTAGGAGCATTAGTAGGGTGATTAAGGGTGGTGTCGTGGTTCACCACTTCACCTCTGTAGACTGGGTTCGATCTCGGCTCAGGCAACTTCTACTGAGTTTGTTTGATGTGTTGATCTCTCCCTTTCCAAAAGAGTTTCCTTCGGGTTCTCCCGTTTTTTCCTCCATCAGCATTTCCTCCATATGTATAAAAATTATTGAATGTACTAGTTGTGAATGTGGAGTGATTGTCACTGCCTATATTGTTAACCGCCGCCCGGTTGGCTCAGTTGGTTGAGCGTCGGTACCAACACTCAGGGTCTTTAAATAATTGAGGAGAGGGTGCTGCCTTTATAATTACATCTGCAAACGGTTAGACCTTCACGTCTTCTCGGATAAGGGACTTTAACCGTAGGCCCTGTCTCCCATCCCTTCCTTAACCTGTATATGGGGGACATTAAAGAACCTGTTGAACCTATTCGCATAAGAGTAGGGGATTGTCGCCCGGTACAACAGTCTGTCCTTTCTACTAACAAACTCTAAGCGCATTTAATTATATTCATATAGATATTTGCGCTATATAAATGCTAAAATTTCATTTTCGTTTCGCTGCCCCTCCGGGTAAGGGCTACTTAAAAATATTTCGTATTTATTATTATATTAGCAGGAAGGTACTGCACCTCGAAATGGTAGTAAGACACTGCCGACCAGTATCAATCGTTTAATTGCGTGACAACCGTGACACATTCCACCTGTGTTTTGGCGGTCTTTTCTTTGGCGTCGGCGCGTGCACCGTTCCTTTTTCGCGTCGCGTCGCGTTACCTATATACCGGCCTCATACCACGAAGTCTCTGTTCTATCATAAAACCAGTTAAATTTGGTCAATTACTGAATCACATATACATTCACCTTTTTATATTCTTCGATTAAGTGTTATTAATCATTTCATAGCTAACTACTTAACCTTAGTTATTGTGATATTGTTAAACAGATAAAAAAACATCAATTTATCACACTTTCATGACTTCTTTATATTGATTACGAATCAGTGGTACATTACGTACTGATCCACATGAATTCTAACTCATGCCCTAATTGTCTAATAGTTAGCGGCAAGAACAATCATCTATAAAGAAACCCTGTGTTCGCATCACACAAGCTAGTACAATATTGGCTTATGACTGAGTCCTTTAGAAGTCACTTTATAAGTACTTAGATGGAAAATAGTTGACGTAGACGAAATGTTTGAGTCCATTATCAATGGATAAGCTGACTATGTCAACTCTGATCACATAAATATACATTTTCAAAACCATTTTAAAGCTATCTTCGCTGCTAGACTAAGTGCTTAGTTGGAAAAGAATAGATGTAAAGATGAAACAGTTCAACCAAGGTATCAATACTGTCTCGAAACTTAGTTCAGGTTCTCAATATCGTGCGCGCGATGGATCGAACTGCTCTATATCATGTCAACCTCCAAAACCTGTTCAGTGATTATGCGTTTACAAAACTGTCTTAAAAATTATATTCCGTTGTCAGTGAGAAGATAGTGTTTGCGATTTCGGTGAAAAATGATAGTCACTTGGACAGGACGTGAAAACAAATACGATGTTTGCGTTTTTAATCAATTTCTTGTGCGCGATCTTGCAGTCTCGGTGTTTCTGATCTGCACGCAGTGTAAAAGAAGATGAATCTTAGTCATTAATTAGGTCAAAGAAGCTTTAAAAGCTATAAGAACCTTGCATATATACCATTGCTAACTTTTGTACGTGGTTTTGAGATATATGTGGACTAAGCATCACCTATGGCCACATGTTATTTGCATTTCCTTGGAAATGAACCGCGGCAAGGAAAGAAGCAGATGCCCTACGGTATGCACCAACATGACTCCGACGAGGCTCCAGCTCAGCCATGTACTCGTAGTAGTCGCTAATTGTTAGACCAAGATCCCTTTTACATTATCGACTGAAAGTTATTTTGTTAATTTGTCATTTTTGTTCGCATGTGACTGCAGAATGTTATGTAAAACTTAACTCCTGTGGATTATTTTCGTGCAACTACTAAACATCACAATAGTTTTGGTTTTAATTAAAGATCAGTCTTAATGTCTGCGGCATTGGGAAAAAACATCTTGTTCTCATTTCCTTAACACTTGTAAACATATCCAATTGTCAGAACAGAGAATACAATTATCCGCTTATAGTTGTGTTTCCTGGTCGGTAGAAATCCTCTTAATCTGTTAACATTTTGCACCGTGTATACATGTGAACCGTTGCGTGGCCGAATCTCAGGAGAGAGGAGAGGGGAGGGGGAGGGGAAAGGGGAGGGGGAGGGGAAAGGGGAGGGGGAAGGGGAGGGGAGGGGAAAGGGGAGGGGGAAGGGGAGGCACTCCCTTCCCTTGCACTTTGCTCCCCTACCCCTCCTCCCTTTCACTTCCCCTCTCCCCCTCCCCAAAAAGCTTGCTGCGCACGACGTACCGCGTGCACACCCTCGGTTCCACGACAGCTGAGTAGCACTATCCGTTGGATAAATCCAGTGCAAATTTATTGGAAAACGCCAACATTATTCACTAGATAAGGATTTATCAAACGGATAGTGCTATCGATCCTTCGCACCAGTAGCGTCAGTAACAAAGGTCCCAGATCTAAAAACTGATTGCCTTGTTATTACATGGTACACGGCTGTTCTTTCAAGTTTAAGTGTCTGAGTTGAGGTTGACGAGAGACTTTACCGACTGCGCCAATTATGTCTGGAAAGACTGACCTACACTGGTGGTCCAATATGCTGCATAAAAGACTATTAAAAGTACCGTCAGTTAATCCGTATAATAACGTATTAAAACCTTTTAAGCTTGTATAAATAAACCCTTGAAGCTTTCTAGTGTCTTATTGAATGTCTGTATTTTTTCGAAATGATTTCATCAAAAATGAAAATGGACGACTTACATTTGCTGCGCATGTGCAGATGCATTTCAGTAAGCGACTTTCATAAATGTTTAGTGGTCTTTGCTGGAATTTTACTTATTTGCACTTATATGACTTTCTTATCTATCATAAACAACACGCCACTCTGTACGTTTGACCCAAAGCGATTTCTTCAAGGAGATAACAGTGGCTTTGAGCTCAAAGTTCGAAACTGGTCTAAAGTGATGAGAAACTAAAACAAATTGAGAGGAAATTGAGTTAAATTTGAGCTAATAAGGCCAAACATTTGATACAACCAAAGTTTTAAGCAGCACTATACGAGACTGTTTGACTCAAAACAAAACATCATACATGAATTAAAAAATAACATTTTAATATTATTCTTAATATTCATTTTTTACTGCTGTGATATTGTCTCTTGCTTTTCAGTCGCATGTCAAAAACATAATAGAATTTCGATCTCCTGGACAATTCTTTGACTAGAGGAGTCAAATGTATTGTAATAAATATGACAAAATCATAAGAATTAAAATATATATAATATTCATAGTCCGCCAGGATACTGAAATCTGAAATCTTAAACAAGTAAGTTGCTGCATTTTTGATGATATTGGCGAACAACATAGCTAGTTTGCTGTAATAAAGTTTTCATCGTTGAATCAGAATTGTGCTTTTCCATATTGTAGTCAAAAACACAAAAGCAAAACCTTCTGGACGTTTTGTTTCGTCTCAGATCGCCAAATTTTGATTGACCAACGTAACGTCAATTTTTTATAAAATGGGCGCATATATAATAATGACACAGGCGCCTGATTTTGTGGTTGAGCAACACTATACGTACACACTTCAGCGGGTTTTTTTTCTTTTTTCTTTTCTTTTTTTTTCTTTCTTTTTTTTTCTTTTTGGTGTGGTTTTCCTATAATGCTTAACCTTGTCTTTGGTTTCTCTAATGATATAAGGTGACGCCGCCGGTGAGACAATATGACTTAAGTGCTGCCGTAAGCTTGATTGCGCAGAAACAACCAAAGTGCCTTCTCCTTAGGTGGGCTCTTGTTCAACAATAGATAGCGATGCTAATTGGCGCTCTCCTTGAACACGAATTCCACCCACAAAAAAGACAGCACGCGATTATTATTATGATTATGTACACACTCGTAGTGCTAAGTAACATTTTAGCTTGCCATCCAACTCATTAGTCTGGGCAGAGCGCTTTTAGGATGAGGATATAGTTTAGGAAAAGTAAATTTTAAAAACTATGTACGAAGAGGAAACTTTCTAATTTTTAAATATAAAGCTGTTCAAGGAAAATTTGGCTCATGTTTGTTCTAATAAAACGGTTTTATTTAAAGCTTAGACCGTCATAGATATCATTTGTTTCTAAAAATGGCATGGCACGATAACTTAGACTGCATTATCACTAATCCGGGGGAATTTTAAAACACATCGATCTACAGGTTGTTTTAACCGTTTTTGTACCTGAGATCTATAAAAAATCGGCGCGCGTTTTCATTGGAACAGCGGAACGCCAAAACGCATAGAAAACTAAGGGGTGAGAGGAAATCTGTAACACCGTATAAAAAAGAGAAATATACTTAACTTTACTGACGTTTCGAGCTTTCGCCCTTCGTCTGAGTACTCCGACGAAGGGCGAAAGCTTCGAACGTCAGTAAAGTTAAGTATATTTCTCTTTTTATACGGTGTTACAGATTTCCATTCATCCCTTGTTGTATTCACTGACGCAGCCCAAACTAGTTCACTCGCTAGTCTCCTATAGCATAGAAAAGCGTGCGTTTTGAAACAAAAGACGCATTGCTAGTGTGGATGGGTCCTGAGTAGTCGCCAAGTACTTTCGTCGATGAGAAAATATCTAGGAAATATTCAACGACTATCCAGCGTTAAACAGTGACTATGCGAGACTCATTTTTGTATCAGTTCAAGTTTAAGCTTTTCTGGACTGCAATTTTTCTGATTATTTATATTTATTTTTATTTGAAAGATTTGTCGATCAAATGCCAACAGGGATAACCCACAGAGACTAATAACGGGGATATTGAAATACGAGAAAACTAAAGCTTGAGAAAGTCTGGCAACCTAACTCGCTTTCATGTCCTAGCCGAGCAAAATTACGAAGTTTATTCATAGTGGGAAAATACTAATATTCTAACAGTGAACACTTTTATTGCTGCTGGCGGACCATAAATAATCTGAAGTGACACTGGTAATACTAAAAACGCATAAAACAATTAATGTCAAATCAGTATTGAGTCAAGGATGACATCAATTCCGAGACAACATGGCCAGCCAGCACGGCACGTTGTAGAAACTGTTATCAACCAGGGTCTTAACAGTTAATAAGGTTCACACTCAATGCAATCAGATAAAAGCTATGTATCCCTGTAACAGGCTAAACAAGGAGATTATTCACAAGGTTTTTGTTAAGCTTTCCTAACGTGCACAGGTTTGTAATGACCTTGATACGGTTAGTGGATGTTAAACAGTTATCACGATTCCAACCACTTAAGGCTCTCACCCTTTTATTGTACATCACGCAAGCTATTCATCTAGTTTATTTCCTAATTCAGTTCCCACCCATTCAGTTTTCATTTCCATTTTGTTAAACAAGGTTTTTGAGAACAGGTTTTGAAATTCTTCGATATGAATGTTAAAAGGTAGCTTAGACAAAATTGAATTTATCACTAGTAATCGTTGGTAAGATTTAATTAATATAATGGCCTTTTTCAAATGCAAAGAAAATGTTATTACTAGATAGCAGACGAAGAATAAATGCTAACGAAAATGTTGAGAGACTGCAAATTTTCACTTCATGCGTCCGCGAACTTTTAATGCGGATTCGGAAAGTCGAATCTAAAAATTACTATCTTAATTAAACCTATCATCAGCTTCTGAGATAGTTGCGAAAGTGATGAATAATACTGAAATATAATTGACATTTAGAGTTTAAAAGAGATCACTTGTCAAAATCAATGTTTCCTATTGTTGATGTGTGACAAAAGCGCATAACTGAGCCCTTCGAAGGGGTGGATGCATGCACTTGATTTAACAATGCACCAAATATTCCATCGATACTCTTTTACGAACGAAAATTCTTTCCGTGTAGCATTTTTTGCTTTTCATGTGCAAAGCTTTGAGCTGCTATTAGACAAACTTTAATAATCCCTGACAGAACCAAATGCAATCGATTACTGCAAAATATCTAGCCTTATCTCTGAACTCATTACTAATATTTGCCACTCAGACACTCTCTTATCAGCTACGCTCAATCCTCCTGATCAACGATTGGCTGATCAAATTTCTTGCATATTTGATGCTAATAGGGTGATTATAGTGCCTTCGCAATACAGCTGCAAACGTCTGTATCTCCATTCATTGCGAACAGCTTGCAAAAAGCGCGCGCTTTGCAAAAAATGATAACAAAAACGTGTTTTAAAGGAAACAAGCTTCATAAGAAAGAATTTGAAGCAAATTTCGAGCTAATTAGCTAAAGATTTTCAAAAGTAAAACTCTTGATATCATTGATAAAAAGCTCATTAAGAAATTGAAAATAGCTTTGCTGAGAGCCAGTTTCCTCAGCGTTTAGTAGGCTGCTTATGGCCATTGACCGTGTCAAAAAGAACCTGAAGATTCTCGAGATAAGTTTATTTTTGCTTTTGGATCCTTGACACGGGTGCATGGAGTGACAACCTTTCAACCGGTTTGATTCTAAGAATATTTCTTAATGATTCCGATCCAAGACCAGTGATCCAAGGAAGAGTCTATTTGCAATCATAACGTAGTCATTGAGCTGACTTCAATAGTCTATGTGTAAAGGTTTTTCCGGAATATTGTTGTTCGTTCTGTATGGATATCTTTGTTGTGGGATTAGTTGCCATTCACTCATATCCCTTGTTTCTTGTCATACACGTTTAACAACTAAATGGAATAGTATTTTCTTAGCAATAATACTTTGTTCAGGCAGTACGAATATTTCTAGATCTAGTCAATAAAACGGGGTTGAATTTGTTTTGGTTAGATAGCGCTGGTAGCTTAGACATGGAATGTACACTCCTAGAACGTTGGAATTCATAGATAATTGTAAAAAATCAAGAGATCAGAAGTTAAGGCTTTGAAACACTGCAGAGCCAATGTAGTCAGTCGAACACTTCGTGCTGTTACTTAATTCTATCATAGCAAAAACAAGATAAAACGACAGAAGAACATGACCTCGGCATTTCAAAGGATAGCTTGATAGCCGAGTTCTTTAGCATTGACCATGTCGCTACTGTACATAAATTTGCACATCTATCTCTCAGTAAATAAACAGCCAGTCCTACCAAATTAAATTCTAGGACTCCCAAAGTACTGAAAACAGCTGAAATATAAGCTTACCTTCTGCCAGAGTCTCGTGGAAGACTATACAGAGAAGTAGAAGTGGAATTACTGTTGTCATTTCTTGCTAGTATGTCGACACAAGCAAGTAATAATCTGTGAAATGTTGACTCTTTTCACATGCGTCCTCTAGACCGTGACTGTGCCGTAGGATAAGAGTAATTCGTTTTGGATGATCACGCATGGGAAATGGTTAACAATAGATATGGAGCCGATTGGTCTTTCACTCAAAGACGTCGAGATTGATGTGTACTTGATCACTTTAATATCGAAACACCTACCCAATTCCGTAGTGTTATCACAGTGTAAATGTTCACTTACTCCAAAGTCAACATGTCTAGCCGTAAAAGGCAATAGGCTTTCATTGATTCAACAGTGACCGCACGAGAGGGAGAGGTCTTTCAAAGCACCGGAAATTTGTCTCAGTGGTTTTTTTAAGATATGCTATTGTAATGGTTGCAGTGGAATAAAACGTTGCATTACAAAGAAAATACAATACAAAAAAATGGTGCTTTCTTATCTAAATCCACTGCAATTAGGAATAATTGGTATAAATTGCTTCTGAGAGATTCTTTTCGGAAATGCGCTTGGAAAATCCAGTGTTTTAATGCCCTTTACTTCCTTTTTAGATGCGTTTCAGTTCAATATATATATTGTTAAAAATTGTTGAATTAGCTTCCTTTGTGTTGTCAGTGTTAACCTTTTATGGGCTTTCTGATGAACGTTTATTTCTTCTTCTTCTTCTTCTTCTTCTTCTTCTTCTCCTCCTTGTTCTTCTTCTTGTTCTTGTTCTTCTTTTCAGTTTTCTTCTCTGTTATCAATTCTTATCATTATTGCATATTATTTTAATTTACTAATTAATGATGTTGAACTTTAAGTCCTGTCATTGTTCATAACTTTTATTGATTATTGATATAACATCGCAAAATATATTTCATCATTAATTATTCGACGTTTTCAAGACTTTTATGAACCTTTGACCCATCAAAGTCTTTCTTCAATACTAAAAATGTCCCATGCTGTTCTTGTTTGCTAACTTGACAGACCATGGACGTTATGGCGACCTATTTTATGTCATTTATAGTTATGTTTGTTTATCAAAGGAGCTTTGCATCGGAAAGTTTTCAATGGACCTGTTGGTTTTAAGAAATGAGCTTCGGTTGAAAATGACTGTTTTTGTTGTAAACAAAGAGCTAACAGATATTCATCAATCAGTACGTACCAACAAGAATGAAAACATATAAATCATAAAAGTGCAAAAAGCAAAATAATCAATTAGCTTTATATAAATTAACGTACAAACAATCTGAGATAAATGACCTCCTAACTTCTACAACAAATCCTGCATTGTACTAAAACAAAGTGCAATGCACACCCATTTATCACACACTATAGAAAATACAGCCAATCAGAAAGCAGGAAAGCCGTTGTATATTCGGCGGTATTCACTTATCTCTTCCAATTATTGAGGCATTCCGGTAATTGGCTGTATTTCTATGCGGTGTTGGATGAAATAGTCATACAATAGTTTCTCCGGCATGGTGTATCCGTGGATATTCCACAGTTTTCCACTCGAAACCATTGTATAACTAGTATGTATCAGTACTGCAAAAACTCAGCTGCAATACAACAAAAGAGAACTCTAGAAATAAGCCGTTTATTTCATTAATCAAGATTTGCACGAATACAATACTTATTATGATATTTTGGCAGAGTTTCAGACCAGTCCATCCTGCTTTTAGTTAGAATACGAAAGCTGTGCTGACGAAAATCAAATTAAAGAGCCCGCGCGAAGTTGCGGAAACATCCATCAGGAATTTATATCGTAAGAGCACTAAGGCGGTTGTTACTCACGTGACCTGCGGCGTGCTGAAACATTTTGGCAAACTTACAGACCACTTCGCACGAATGCTGAAAATAACGTACTCGCCTTCAGCTGTCTATATAAATGCACATGACATATTTATGCTATATATAGCACTTCCAGAACGTTTTCTCAAAGCGGTTTTGTAATATATCTAATGTGATTATCTTTCTACGGTCGACCCTATCCCAACGGCGCAACGTTCTGTAGACATAATTCGATGGAAGCTTTCTATGCCTTGTCAACCCTAGACGATAAGGTTGGAGATCTAGAACTTGTTCAGTTGCGAAACAATACTGCGTGGGCATGAAATTATCTTTATAATCGTGCCAACAATTTGGGCAACAACTGCAAGTCTTGTAATTAACTTTTACTGGAAAAAATCAGTCTTGAGTTTTCTAGCAATTGTAGTTAGTTAATAAAGTTGCTGGCAAGAAAGTATCTAATGAATCAAACGACAGGCACTCGTAGAACTACTAAAGGCTCCCAATAGGGTAGTAGCTATAACACTGAGTTAACAGTTAAAAATTCATTAAAATTTTGACATTGAGACGAAGCTGAACGGGTCCATTTTTGATATGTATATTTTTTCTTTATTCAACGGTTGATGGTTCACCTCAGTGAGACGCGCCTACCGCATACTCGTGATAGAAAAGGGTGCCAGCAAATGTTTTAAATCATTTTGGCGGCAAGCTTCATCAAGCGACAAACTACACACCTTGAGTCTCGAGGATGACCCCCTATCTTTTCCTGCCTGAAGTCGGGGTAGGTTTACAAGGGCGAATTCGTCATGGCCTGAGTTCGTTATGGTACAAGTTTAAGCCTGCGTGACGAAAACACCTTTATGTCGTCCCGAATATGTTTCACCATGCAAAAATCATTAAAATACTCGTTCCGATTCGAACTAATCCTGGGACGATATTGCACAGATGATGTAGAACACGACATCATGATAGGAATGTGTCTTTCTCTTTTTTTACTTAAAAGATATATAATGCTAATTTAAGAAGAAACGTTAATCAACTGGAAATAATTGGCTTAAATCGTTGAATTTGAAATTACAGGGTGGCATTATTGGCCAAGCGGTTAGAGCGCCGGCCATTCACCGCTGTGGTCCGGGTTTGAGTTCCAGTTCAGGATCATATGTGAATTGAGTTTGTTTTATGTAATCTTCTCTAACATGTCCTGACGTTTTTTTGATTCTCCGGATTATCCGGTGTGCCTCGATTCTCAGCAAAAATGAACGTGTGAGCTGAGCGTTGTATGTAAAACGATTAAGGTGGCTAACAGCAATTTTTCAGAGCGCACCTACCCCAACTTAAACGGCTATGGCTAGAAATGACGGTCATCTCCGTTTTTAATTAATTATAGGCTATAAGCGCCAAATCCAACTTTTGCGGTCCAATGCGCCCATAGAAATCAAGCAAATAGTTTTCAGTCTGAAGCGTTTTAGAAGTGAAAATGTACGCTGAAATTCACGATGAAAGAGGCTGCAAATCGTTCTGGTTACAAGTAATATGGTCGAGGTTTGCATTACGGTAACGAGGTAGACATATGACAGTGTCGACTGGTAAACTAATGGCTATACATTCCCTTGTTATTTTGGACGCCATTTTATGGTACAAAATCGGCGCACGCGTAGTACTATAGACTAGACATTTCTACCACCAATCTCGTACCTTGTTCTACCACAAGCTAGTTAAGGATTATACTTTTCAAAACTATAAAGTTGATTGAAATCGACTCTATTGTTGTGACGTCACCATGACGTCATGGAAATCAACTACTACTGATTTCTCAAGAAAATGATCTAAACTTTCAAAACGACATCGAATTTCCTAAAGTACCAGTAGGTCTATAACACAACGAAGAATGACAAAAATATCTGGTGAGCATGAGAGCGTTTTGAAAATATAAAGCGACAAATATTTTGCGGAGACAAAAAATTAAAATTTTCCTTCGTTGTTGTTTTGCCGTCAAAATAGAATCGGCACTTCGTAACAACATTTTGGAACAAATCTGTAGGTATAGGTTATAACTATACTGGCTCCGTTCAGTTGACTTCCGGTTTCACTAGCAAGAAATTGTCAAATAAAGATATCATCACTTTGTAAAAAATAAGGAGCCATTCCAAAGAAAAATAGCCAAAAATCTAAAGTAAAAAAACTTTACAAAAACTTTTTTACCTAACCAAACAAATCAAAAAAATTCCCGCGCTTTCTGTTACGGCGGACGCGCGCGTCTGTACACCGAATGGCGGGAATTCTGAGCTTCTTTGATAAAAAGTAAATTGACTTTCGCTTTGAACTGAGCTGATTTTAACACGAATAGTTCAAAAAAAAGGGCAGAAAATTAGTTTTCGCTTCAATTTGTCGACTTCAAGTAGTCGTAATTGGGCTGTAAGCAATTTTTTTTGGAGCTGTAAACAGAATCTTTCGCACTTTCGTTGCGTTTGCTTGCTCAATCATCGCCTAAAAGGTTAATGGTCTTCACTGAATTTTAAAAGGAAAAAATAAGTTAAAACTGATTCCGAGACTGTCTCCGTCTACAATCGCTTTGGTACCAATCTTTTGAAGAGAATGAGTGAAAGAAGTCATTTTCTCAAGGCGTGTTTTATATGATGGCTTGGTGAGTTTGATTGTAATGTATGTCTTGTTATCTGTTGTATTAAATTGCTGATATAACTATTTGGATATGCATCGGTGGGGCATTTGAATTTTGGGGGTACTTTTCATTCAAATTCCACACCCTGGGGCCTGTGGAATAGGTCAAATGCCATCAAAATATGTTCGAAGTTGCCGGTTGTACTCTTACAAACTTTTTTATATTCATTCAACAAACTCTACGCTTTGTTTACACGCATTCAAATATTAAATATTCATGTATATTTATATATAAAATAAGATGAAAAAGAACATTATACTACATATACTGACCTGATTGTTCACGAACTCCTTCCAGTTGAGGTTTGGAATAAATTTTCCAAAATGGCGTCTCTACCACGAGACTCGGACCCAGGCCTGAGGGTTGGGACAAAATTGACATTCAAATGCCTCAACCCCCCCCCCCCCCCCCCCTCCCCGTCTCCGTCTAAACATTGATACATGCATAAAAGGAGGGGCATTTGATTTTTTTTGCTGTATTTTTCACTCGTGTTAAACGAAACGAATCGGGAGAAAACAGCCAAGAAACGTCCTGAACGTAAAAAGTGTCAATGTCTGTTCGCGGAATGCCGGTCCGGACTGGTGGATTCCGACCGTTACGAGAACCAATCAAATTTTTCCATTTTTCTTCGGACCGGCCTGCCATATAATAAATCAGGTTATTGAATGTTGCATCATTTTAAATACTGTTGCTTGTTTCCATGAGCATTAACGGGTTTTAAGGCAGTCATACAAAAATACAGACGCATAGAAAACTGGCACTTAGTCAAGAAAACAAGCAATGTTGAGCGCTGATATCCGTATGCATTCGTAATTTTGTTTGACTGGTTTGTACCAACCAAGATAAAGCTACTACCTCCGTTAAAACGGCCTGTGTACGACAGCAAGACGTCCGAAATCTATACTGTACCCAACAGCGCGTCCCACGGCGTATAGTTTATATATGGTCGTATCCCCGCCCCTCGCTCCCAAGGACTTGAACCGTAATCGTATGTTATGACTCAATACAAGCCGTCATTCATTTTGAATGAGCCAAATTTCAATACTCCTTTTCCAAGATTAGTGTGATGGTGTATACATAGGCACGTCGCAGTGGGAAGGTTCGATTGTCTGTTGCTAGAGAGGTACACACAACGCCCTGGCCTTTGGTACTTGGCTGTGTAATAAGGGAGGTATGGCGCTGAATGAGCATGAAATTGAGATGCATACATTAAGAAGATTTCTTGTTGCCAGATACGTATGCTGAAGCAAAATACATGCTGAGTAAAGTTAGTATTACACGGGACGATTTGCAGCGACGATTTTTTGCGCAACGCGCACCAAGACCACGTGGGTCATATTTGTCACTTGGAGTTGTGAGTTTTTGACGGCTTCAAATCAAAACCTCGCAGCGTGTTGCCGAAACTAAAATTGCGCCAAAATCCTTCCGTTTGCTATGTCACACGATATCAACCTTTCGTGCAAAATCGTCGTTGCAAATTGTCTCGGTGTAACATCCATTAACCTAAAAGACCATACGTCCAGACAAATGGCCGAATCGTCGCATGGACTTACGTACAGGAGCCCTCTCCCGCGTTATTCGGTTCTAAGAACACAGCAAGCTAATGCAATCGAATAGGAAGGGAAAATTTGGCTCCTAGGCCGTAAAGAGACTGATCCATGCTACTCGACTAGCTAACCCACGGAGTGATTTGGAGGACTAGATCGTGTGAACTACAGTCTAATGCTGCTGTAAAAAATGCCGATGACAAAGTTGTAAATAGTAAAAAAAAAACTATAAAGAAATCTGTTTTTGATTAACAAATGGACAACAGCTAGCATCCTTTGCTGAGTTATAAACGGCCGGCGAAAAGGATACGAGGTACGAAGAGGATTTTATGTATCAACAGTAAAAAACACCTTGACTTGGTGTATTCTCGAAATCAGTTTTCAGTCTCCCCTTTTGTCTGTGATCCTATGACTTCTATTTCAATACAGAGACTTCAAATCCCACAGCATGGTTCTATAACATGAATAGTACTCAGAAAAGACGGTTTAATAGTATCTCCACTTCACAGAACCACTAAAACGCTGGATAGAGACGTCTAGAACTAAAGTAAACAGACAAAGGTCAAACCTCCCACAGTCAGCCATCGATATCAAAGAGCTGGTTTTAAATCTCTACCAAAATATTTATAGAAACGTCAATTTCAGCCATTTATGTGGTTTTTCCTCTACATATTTATTTGTCATTTGTTATTCTTTTTTCCACTTTTCTCCCTCCAGACCCCCATGGTTCCTGCAAGCTCCCACTCTCATAGACCGATGACATAAAGAAGGGAATTTTTACTAGTCGTAAAAGGAACCAGTTGAAATGGAATGGCGACGAAAAGATGGAGCTCAATGTCTAGTTTCAGTGCGATGACATACTGTCCCCTTACAATCTTATTTTCACTTTGGACATGAACCAATCGTATTTGCACGCTTGTGATTTAAGTCAATTTATGAAGTTATAATGTCATTGTACAGGTGTCAACACAGAAGGTTCTATTGATCCGATGTAATGTGAGTATCATCCCTCCACCCCAGTACCCCTCGCCTGCCTGTAAGCTCTCTAGGGGAAGGACGGGACTGGAGGGTTAAAAGGGGGGAGCTCTCCCTTCTTTTTTTCCCTCCCCTTTACCCCTCACCCACCTTTAAAGAACCTGCACACAGGCTTCACCAGTATGATAATTTTCTTTGCAAAGTGATTCTTTTTTCTTGAATTTTTGAACCTCAAAAAAATACGGGCTGCAAAGCGGCTACATAACTTTCAGAAGTCGAAAATTGTCTAAACAGTTCGTATGAAAAGCTAGGCCTACAAATAGCTTGCTCGATAAAAAGATAAAATGATATGTACATGTATTCTCAAGCAAGAGTACAAATCTCCGTGAACTGCATCATGCCTATCGACCATATGGTACCAAAGGGACTCCGCGTGGAATTGCAATTAGGATATGTTTTTGTTTGAAAAAGGTAGCCCAATCCAGCCACCGCCCAAGGATATTTTTCAGCCATATCATATTTCCCTCGACCTTCGACGTCATCCATTAGCACCGATATTATATTTCATTGCAGTCTATTGATGGTTTTCTATAGAAATATTTGATGTGTTACCGGTCGTTGAGAGGAGAATCGCTTATTTGAGTGAACCGAGAATTGATCAAACTGTCTGAGCCACCGTTCGAGCAAGAGTTTTTGGGCCACGATGCGTTCATCGATTGTTGTTGTGGTCTTAAAGATTGTACTGATACTGGTGTTGTTCGCAGGCTTGACATTAGGTATAGTATATCGTGTACAATTTATAACAGCATATCCGTACATTATACCGTGCATTATACTTCTATAACGCACTATACCATACCCACCTACAATACAGAACCTCATGGAGGCATGTATAACGATTTGGGGGAAGATATTTGAATAGTTTCTGCATGCCTTTGGAATTCAGTTATCTCCAGATTAATCCCTATCTCTTCCTAGTACGTATGGAAACCGATCCATCTTTATAATAAGATTAATTCTATTATGCCTCGACAAGCAAGCTGCTTTGTAAAATCTTGAGGAGCAGTTTCCCTTTGGCATGATCCACTTGAAATATTTCAGGCCAAATGTCCAAGTGTCTCTCTGGAACTAACACTGCTCACAGTTGAAGAACAATGGCTCTGGTCTCATTGGAACATTTCATATTTAAATTTTAACAACGAACAGTTACCAAGTTGGTTAATTAACTATAGTGAAATAATCAGTGTGACCAAACCCATTTCTCAAGATTACATATTATTACAGTCGTAAAGTTGCGCTGTTACGCAGTTCGGAACTGCTTTATAAAGTACAATTTTTCCCAATTCCTATACCAATTAGAAATATATTTTCTAAAAAATACGAGTAAACCCCCGTGATCTCTAAAGCTCCATATTTCAAGGTACCAAGATGCGACGTTTTTAGCATATACAACACAAGGTGGTAGATTTGCCTGATCTGTAGACAATGTTTCTTCAGTAAGCTTCCCATGCAGTGACCCTTCAACTCCCAACCTAAATTAAGCGAGCTTATTGACTTACACTTAACTTGTCAATCAGCAAGTCAACCCAGTGGTACAGCACTGATTTCACATTAGCGCGGGTTCTTCCTACCTAAAAATACGGCAAAGAAAATTTCGTGTATCTAAACGAAAACGTACTTCTACATGACGCGACAATTCGAATGAAGACCCCCTCTTAAGTCATTGATCAAGTAAACACAACTCTGTGGAAATTTGGAAGTACAGCTGCTAGGATCGGAAGTGCAGGTCAATTGGTAGCATTCTGTTATTAAAACGGGCATAACAGGCTATAATGTAATGCAATCTTTCGTGGCAGTGGGAAGGTCTAAAACGTACGTTTTTTTTCTTTTTCATTCTATGAATTGAAATAAAATACGAGGTTTGAGTGAAGAGCACCAGCCTTGTGGATCCGGTGCGTAAGTGAGGACGTGAATGGAAACACTCTCGTCAGTATTATTGTCTGTAAATCTAATCATTGCCAGGGGCGATGACTATCAACTAATTGTTCTTGATTGCAGGTTTCAACGAGGTCCTGAAGTACGATCTAAGCCTTATTTAATTGATTAATGAATAAATTGTGTTGATAATTCTACAAAAATTTGTGCAAGTGGAATTTGTCTCTATATTATCAGCACCTCTAAAACACCACCCAGTAATATTGTGTTGCTAGTACAGCTTCAGCTAAGATAGAGCTCGCATACGCACTAAACGCAAAGAATTCGCCAAATTGCCACCGTCTAGGACTATCCTGTCGTCACGCCATGCTTACAAATTTTGTTTTTGGTTTCAAAAGAGCGAAAACCAGGCAAATGTCCAAGTCAAAAACACAAAAAGTCCTGTGATGAGAATAGAATTGACGAGTGTACTACAGATGATGATTGTGCTGAGGATGAAAAATGCTGCACGGTTCGCTGTGTAAAAACATGTGCCATTCCCATTCCAAGTAAGTCTGGTCACTTGTTATAAATTCATTAAAAAGCGATTGACAAAAAGAAATAAACAAATTAAGTCGCTTGAAAAAGGGGCCAAGAGCGATCCTTGTGGAACTCCACAGCTCGTAAACGTCTCTGCGCACTATCTTTTTCGTTTGGAAGTCTCTTCTTCTTCTTCGCTATATAGTAAAGGGGAGAAAGAATGATCCCTGTAGAACACCACACAGCTCAAAAACGTCTCTGCGCACCCTCTCTTTCGTTCGAACGTCTCCTTCTTTACTTCTTCTCCCTTTCTTTCTTTTAACATTTTATTCGTATATATTTGCCATTTGCTCTTTTATGGTTGTTTTAATCCAATGATTTTTTAGAACCTTACATCCAAGTGCACCCTAAGCAGAGAACCGTTAACCCACACGCGACTATTAAAGCTGGTTGTTACGTTCAGTACCAACAGTTCGAGGGTTGGTACGGCCCCAACGGTCAAAAGATCACTTCATTCTCCAGAAATGACAATGTATACATTGAGAAAAATCCTACGAGAAGTGAATGGTTTCTTGTTCTCAAGGCTAAAGTTGGAGGAACGTACACCTGTCGCGGAACTATGACCAAGGACGAGTTCACACTGAGAATTAGATGTAAGTAATCCTTCAATCTTCAATTTTTGCCTCAAAATGACATGTGGCGTTTGGCTGTGCTTTGAGAGAAGAGAGTGAAAGTGAAAAACTTTTCACCCTGAGGAAGAACGCGGGTTGCGCAATATGGCGTCTTCTTGACCGAATGAAGTTATTCCTTTAATAATAAACATATCTTGTGTCTCACAATTAATGCAGGTTTTATTTCTTATTTAAGATTACATTGATTTTGTTAAGAAAAGACAGTCACTCATACTCGGAAGAAATGGAATCATACGAGTGACTGTCACGGGTTATCCACCACCGACTTATACTTGGAAGAAAGACGGTCGCCCAGTCGACATGACAAGTGGTCGGTTTTCCATAAGCCCTAGTGGTTCGTTAGGAATTGCTAACGTTCGATCGTCCGACAAAGGACGTTACAGTCTTCATATCAAGCAGAAACAAGGAAATAAAGTGATTAGTCGTGAAGCGATAGTTGGTGTGCAAGTTCGTGTTGTTTCAGGTGAGAAACTGACTAGATAATTTGTTTTGTTATATACCAACGAATTCTGTCAATGTTCATTTTTCTCATGCTCTGATAGCGATAGGGCGAGATGGAATCACGTGAATGTGTAGGTACAAGTTTTGTTGTTATATACCAACAATTTATTTGTCAAATAAGTCCATTTTCTTGTGCTGTGATTGGAGGAGAGAGAATCACGTGAACGTGTACAAGTTTTGATGTCTCCCCGGACAACAAGCAACAACATGTTGTGGGCCGGTAATAACAAAACCGGAAGTTGATTTAGAAGCGCGCGTTTACAAATTTATTCATTCAGACATAAAGCAAAACTTGTGTTCATTGTCAAACTATTACGACGAATATCCAGAATTTACTCCGAGAAAAGAAGTGATAACCAACCAGGCAGGAATGCGAACATGTACAAATGTTACCACACGAGACGGGATCGATAGCCCCAGTAAAGTTACCATATACTTTGGTAATATTTGTACCAATAGTAAAACTGTTTTGGTTGATCATTATTTTTTAAGTGTCACTGACCACACGTTGAACTATCTGTACTGACTACACTTTAGGTTTACGGTTTTAAGCTAATTGATTTGAATTCATTATTTAGGCAATACAAAACCTGGTTTGTGTCCAACTGTTAAACGTGGTAGGAAGTGTTCGTCCGTTGATTATGACCTCTGTATTCAAGACTCCGATTGTCTTGCCAATCAAAAATGTTGTAGAGATGTCTGCAGGAAACACTGTGTTGAGCCTACAGTAAAATCAAATATTGTCCGTAAGTAATCGTGCTTGCACTTATGACATTTTCCTCCTTCGTTTTCTTCCCGAAACCCGAAATCCCGCTCTCGAATCTCGCCTCTTGAAATAGCTAGGATCCCGCACCCTAGCGACGTAATTCAATTTCTTCTTTTAAATTCAGTTGTTAATTTGATATTTTTTTAACTTTATTCTCTCCTATTTCACCATAAAACGTTTTTCATCGTGTGCTTTTACAAGGGCTTTAACATGGTGATTTCTAAAGTAATGTAGGGTTTTTTTACGTGTTTGTACTCTAGTGTTTACAGAACTTTGAAATTCTCGTGTCAGAAATGCATCAAGTGCGTTTACAACTTCTAAGATCCTGAATCTCATTATATATGTGTATATGTACACTACAACCTTCATGTAATTGACTGTATATATATTTTGCCTAACAGTCAACGCCCTGAACGTGGACGCACCTGATGGTTACTTTAAAATCGGACAGCGAGTCATACGGAAGTGTACAGTTTATCCCTTGGAAGGCTGGTACGACCCCAGAGGAAACAAGATTGGATCAAGAAATGGTCACGTGTTCGTGAAGTCAAACGATCTGCATGAATCGACTTTGATCATCAATAATCTGACCGCTGAGGATGGGGGGACATATACATGTCGAGGAGCAAGAGAAAGCGTATCGTTCAACATAAATATCAATGGTAAGTGTTTTTCACATTCGAGACACACTTCCGCTGTCTTTAGATAATGGCAAAGTTGTACAGGATTATCCTGCATAACTGGCGCTCCATCTACGTAGGTTATACAGGATCAGCCCTCAAAAAGCGCGAGAAATCACAAACTTTGTCTTAAAAAAAGTCGACGAATGTCAAGAGTTAATATTTCGCGAATTTGCAATCCACGAGTTGAAAAAGTTAAAAGATGAAATTTAACGTTCGTGCTCCTTCACTCGAAAGTTATCCCGGGGTAGGGGTGCAGGGCGGCTGAGCACCCCTCGTCCCTCTTTCTCCATTTAAGATTACTCGCTCCTCGTCCTGTTTAGTATGTTACACCGAGTAGAAACAAGACCGAAGGAATTAGGAACTTGTCAGAAATTAGCAGGGGGAGGGGGAGTCTGAAGATTTTAATTGAGTGATAAAAATGATGTGACGCTCCCTAGCGATGGGAATAAACTTTCCTGACTCTCCCCTGGGATTTGGCCTAAAATAGCAAAATAATCCCCTTTTCACTACTCATTTTTTCATGACTCTCTCTTTTCACGTGCTCTCCCATTTTCCACCCCTCCTCCTCCTCCCTGCTAATTTCTGACAAGTCCCTTAAAGTAGCTTATCAGCCAATTAATCCAACTTCGTTCCTATATTTCAGTAATTCTTACAAAACGATTTCACCCAAAGTGATATGAAGGTTGATTTATTTTTTCTAGTTACCGTCAACGACAAACCAGGTCATCGAATATCAATACCAATCAAGAGAATACCATTACTTTTAAAGACAGACATTCGCGGGTACCCCCTGCCCAAGTTTATCTGGTACAAAAATGGTCGTGCTATTGATCCTGCCTCAAAAGAGTACAGCATTGCTCCCAGTGGGTCACTTGGTATTGCAAATGTCATCGGCCATAACTCATTAGATGGCACTGCCACATATACTCTGAAAGTTGAACAGGGAGGCCGTTTGTATGATCCAAATATTAATGTAGAGGTGCAGAGTGATGAGCTAGGTAAGAATTTACTTTTTCTTTTTTTTTTTTGTATGGCTTTCTTTGGTTTTGCTTTATCCATCGATTGTGATCCCTGTTGCTTCCTTGTTTCGATCGCTCCGACCCAGAGTCAGTTTAAGATTCGTTCTTCATTCCCTCATTCAGTCCTATGTTTCCGTTTTCTTCTTTTCCTGTCGGCTACCTTTTTCCTTCTTTGCTTCCTTCCTTCTACTTTTTCTTTCCTTTTCGTTCTCTTTCTTTTTCTTTTTCTCTTTCATTCATTCATTCATTCTTTCTTTCTTTCTTTCTTTCTTTGATATATTATTATACTTTTTCAGCCGATGATCCCGCATCTTCATCAGCTGGTACTTCGGTCGAATGTCTCAAAACTGAAATGCGCCTTTCAATAAGGAAAGATTTGCTTGACTCCATCAAAGCCAACCTGCTTCAGCTGCGTGATTCAAAGTGTCAGCCCACAGAAAATAAAACCCACTATATTGTATCAGCTCCCCATACTAAATGTGGCACAACAGTGCGTCATACACCCAAGGCGGTAGTTTACAGTAATGCTGTGTTAGATGCCAAACCAAAAGGAATGATAACGCGAATGAGTGTCATAAATGTCCCATTCAGTTGTTTCTACGCCAATGAGGGCATAACATCGACTCTCGGACTCCTCCCTAGACTGGTAAGCTTGTAACTTGGTCAGTCCTGGGTTTGTTTATCTCATGTTTAGATGGTTGTAGACCTTAGGCCTTAACTTCATGGGGCTACTGGACAAGCTCATAAGCACTTGAGAATTATATCAACAAACACTTCAAACATCCAACTACACATAAAATACATTTATGCTGATTTCCGAACCGCGGGTCAATACGCGCAATCCAAGAAGTTCATTCGCGAGGCCAGGGGCCAATTCAGTGCTTTGGCAATACAGAAAATGATCATCTTTAATTTGTATTTAAAGCTCAAAACTGATAACAGTAAAATCAGCTGTGTTTCTTTTTTTGCCTATTTATTTTGATAGGTGTCCAAGGTTTTGTCTAGCTCCAACTCTTCAACCAATTTTGTTCTGTCCATGAAGATATTCAAAGACAAATCGTTCAGTCAAGAATTCCAAGCTAGTGATTTCCCGCTGACCGTACCTTTGAATGAGCCACTTTACATTGAAGTCAGAGTTGAATCAACTGATGATCGTCTATCTGTGTTGACTGAACGTTGCTATGCAACACCCAATCAAGACCCGTTTGACAAAGTCACCTATGATGTCATAAGGAGAGGGTACTTATAATTGTCCATTAAATGTGTGTAGTTTCCATCCACAACAGTAATGTGAATATTTTGTAGATTAGTTTCAGAGCCTTGGTGTAACAAAAAAGCGCGCGCGCGTCCTGTCGTATTGATTGTTTAGACACATGAACCGGTTTCGCTAAAGCGTTTTTCTGACCTCTAACTATGTATCGAATATTTCATATTTGAAAATAATCTTTAAAAGAGTTAGTTTTGGAATGTCATTTGTTCTGAAATCATATTCATTTTTCCTCAGTTGCCCTTTGGACCCAACAGTTCAATTCTATGATTCACATGCTACACAGAAACGCTTCTCATTCAAGTCCTTTCAATTCGTTGGTCGAACTCAGAGGTTTGTTTTCGTCCACTGTAAACTTGTGGTCTGCAATGCTACTGACCCAGCTTCTCGATGTGCGCAAGGATGCTTGTCATCGATAGAAAATAGAAGAATGAGACGGAATTCGGACAAAGAAGGGTATGACTTTACCCAAGGACCTATCATGGTTTCTGAAGAAAAAGGACCCAAAGCAGAGAGATCTACAGGATTGGGTAAGCATGTTATCACAATGCAAGATGCAAACGTAAAGTACAAGCCCTCTGTCGATAGCGTTCTTTCTTCTTGTAGACGGATGAGACCTTCACACACTCGTGGAACGAAACCGAGGGATCGGGAGGAACTTATTTACAAGATAGGGCTTGGCTAAGATTTTAAATATTGATCAAAAGCACTTGGATAGAACTTTTCTAATCATTCATCACTTTGAATTTCTTTTCCAGATGGCACAAGCTCACTGGATGTTTGGCTGTATGGTTGTCTGTTTATAGGAATGGCTATCTTTTGCTTTGTTTGTATAACCGTTGCAAGTGTTCTGTACATGAAAAAGCAGCTCTTAAAACAGAACGCTTCTGTGTCAGAAGAAACACGAGAAACAAGACTGTAGAAGGTTTATGCTGCTTTTAATGAAGCAAAACGACGTAGTTTTTACCAAGTGACTGAATAAGCCATGACCATATGATTTAACTAATTTATTTAGTAATTCTTAAAAAATTTTAATGACATAATAAGCATTTACAAAATAGTTTATTTGGAGGTGAGTCGGGTTTAGGCATTGGGAGTACTATGTAGTGCGCATGTAGTCAGAGCAATTACAGTGAAATCAGTGCAATGAAACAAGCGGCCTACTGGTCAAAATGTCAATCAGAACCTCTGTATTGTAGATATTATTAGAATAAAATCGAGGACAAAAATAATAAAAATAAACGTATCAAACAATAGTGTTGGCTTTATTTACCAGCAAATTAGAATATTCAACCAACTCAACAATTGACCTTGGATTGCAAATTTGTACATATGCACATTACAGTCCAACAAGCGTCGTCTGCTCTCTCTGGGAGGCTACCAACAGCAAGTGATTTACTTCTCCAAGTGCCATTACTGTAACAAAAACAGATTTATGTTAGAGACTTTAAGATTGACCTTTACGGCAAACTGCAACTGTTAAACGGCAAACTTTAGCCGTCTGTTCCCAGCCGTTTGTACATTTAAGTAAAATATGAAATCAAACTCGAAGTCAATTCTTGCCGTTTGTCGTTAGCGGTTTGCCGTAAACGTCAATCTGAAGGTCTCGTAAAGGGAATTCATAAAGTGTAGATGGACCTGTGAGAAAAATACGAGCACCAAACTAGATTTAACTGATATGGCTCCTGCTTGCAACCAACGCTTTCCGATACTGACCTAGTTTCCTCACTTCCGGGTGAGTATATAAACTGATAAGCCAATGTCCGCAAGATCAAAATGAACCCTAGCTCACTTTGCATATCCACGAGTTGAGAAGAGAAGTCACAGTGAGATTGGGTTACCTGTGTACAGAACCCGCAGTGGTTGCTGGGTCATTTGTCTTTGCCATTCAAGATGGCGGAGTTAGTTCTTGATCCAGCCATTCGTTTGTGGGTTATTTTACCGATTGTAGTGATCACGTTTCTTATCGGAATCATTAGGCATTATTTATCCATTCTTTTACAATCAAAGAAAGAAGTAGATCTTCAAGGAGTCACCGATAGGTAGGTTTTAGGGTACTTTATAAGCGGTGAAAAATCACATGGAAATTTGTTTAATCGTTGGGAATTTTAATAACTTACCGTTTATACTTCTGCTTCTTGTGCAGCCAAGCCCTTTTAAGGAGTAGATGTCTTAGAGAGAATGGAAAATTCATTACGCAAGAGGTAAATATGTTGTGATATAGTTTATTTAACGGTATATTGTCAAAGTTGACAGTAAAAAGTTAACTGGCAGACTAAAGGTTTAAATAAAAGATTTTCATGTTATTTTCTTATGTTTTAGGCCTTTGAAATGAGAAGGCATTTCTTCAATGATGAAAAAGAAGGGTATTTCAAAAAGACAGACCGTAAAGGCCAAGTAAAAAACCCTATATCAGGTATCCAGAATTGACAGAATTGTTAGAGAAAGTGTTAACATTTTCTGTGCATGAATACACATACTTAATACAATGTAGTACATGTAGAACCAATCTGATGATAGAGCAGATTTTGCATGACTGGGAAAATGGCACTGTCACCACACAGCATGGTTACAGCAGGAATTTTGAATTTTGTTATAGATGGACACACACTTCCTAATTAAATACAAAAGCTGTTGTATATACTTAAATTGTAATAATGAAGATAACAAAATCATGTAACCATTGCAGCATTATTGTGTTGCAAGTTGCAGAGAAAATGTTGTTCATATAATGTATTACCACTCTGAGCTCAAGATTTCATTATGAAGGGTGTAAAATTGAGAAAAAACTGCAGCAAAAGTTGTAAAAAATCCCAAAACTGCAAACCATGTACAAAATCAGAAGTCAAAAACCATAAAACTGCAGGTTAAAATAACAAATAACCACAAAACCGCATAAAAAATAAAGCAAAACCGCATCACTGCAAACCCTTACGTCCCCCTCCTCTCTGTATACTCTTTGTAACAAGGAAAATTTTTTTGTGCCCTGAGTGGTAATGCTGCAGGCAACATTTTTTCCATAACAATATTGCACTAAATTTTGCACAATTTTGTTGCCAAGATGATTGGAAATAGAGGGCTATTATGACAGCAGAGTTTTTCGATGTATGGTATTGGAGGAAGAACTGTTTTATTTTCATGAAATTGGTATTGCTGTATTAGCTATTTGTTAGCTATTGGTCAGGGCCTGGTTGTTTTAAGGGCCATGAGATTTAATCCTGTTTTAAAATCAATAGTGTTCTTTAGATTTAATCCTTGGTTAGTGCTATATTGTCTTTCGAATAGCTGAGCCCAAGTGGTTATTTATGCTGATCCAAAAAAATCCCCACACATTTACAGATTAATCTCAATACTTCACTTGTACATCATTTTGTGATTTTTCATATGCACTCACCAACTACAATATCTACAATCACTGTATCCCATCTTGATTACATGTAGGTGGTTGTGTTTTTTGTTCTTCTTTCTTCCCCTAATCCATTAATTAATTTTACCTCAGACAGTCATTTGTACAGATTTTCCCAAGCCATGTTCAAAGACAGTCAGAGAACACCAAGAGTTAACAGTGACTTCATTTTTAACACATACTTTATAATCTTCCATTTTATGCTTTTCTCCACCTAGACCCCACCATGATGGTAGACATGGCTAAAGGAAACATTACTAATGTTCTTCCTATGATTCTTATTGGTGGATGGATTAACTGGCATTATAGTGGCTTTATTACAAGTAAGTAACATTGCAGACTTGACGTCACTGTATACATGTTATTATGAATACATACTGTTTGATATATAAGACGATATTAAGAACCTTATACATACTGTGCTGGATTGTAAAGCTGTACTCACTCAAAGTATGTCAACATTTATATTTAACCAACTCTTACTGTTACTATATGACCTTAGGTCTCATGAATTTTCATTCTTGCCTGGTGCATTTGTTCAATAATGTTATATATATAATCAAATGTTAATCAACACTAGACAAGTGTATGCTTTAAAGTGATCATAATTTTAACCATATTGTTTATTAATACTTGTTTCAATTTCAGCCAAGGTGTCAAATGTTAATCAACACTAGACAAGTGTATGCTTTAAAGTGATCATAATTTTAACCATATTGTTTATTAATACTTGTTTCAATTTCAGCCAAGGTGCCATTTCCACTTACTATAAGGTTTAAAGCTATGCTTCAACGTGGTATAGACCTTACAAACTTGAATGCTTCATGGTGAGTTGATAATATATTCCATGCACTCATTCTCTTAGCATGACCATATTTCATATAATCAATAAACAATTTTTGTAAATAAATTTCAGGGTGAGTTCTGTTTCTTGGTATTTCATCAATGTTTTTGGACTTCGTAGTATGTATGCATTGGTATTAGGAGAAAACAATGGTAAGGCTCACTATAAATTAATTTACATGTTCAAAAAAGAAAAGTTATAAAATAACTGTAATAATGTTCTGATTGGTCTTAACATGTGCATTATAATTCACCATATCATGAAGACTCATTTCTCTCTCTTCAATATAGATTGTCATGATTAAGAGAGTATAGTTTAGTATAGAGTCTTTGATTGTTAAAATATTTTTTTCCTTATTCAAATCTGCAGCTGCTGATCAAACTCGCATGATGCAAGATCAAATGCAGATGCAAATGCCACCTGATCCCAGCAAGGCATTCAAGGTACAATATGCTAACAAAATAGATTGATTCTTGTAGATACATGTACTTCAGATGGGAAGGGTGTGATGGAGTGATCAGTTAAGCTATATAACCAATGTCATTGAAGTTGTGAAGATAAAGTCACTGAGACTATTGCAAGTTTCACATTTACATGTCGATATGCTGGCTGTGTGTGTGTCATGACAGGTTTTCACAACACAAGTTGGGTTTCACAATCACTTTATTCTGGAAATCACATTGAATCGTTCTCTTTGGTACTCTCTCTCTAATCTCTCTAGTCACTCTACCACACCCCCAAACACTCATCTCCCACTTCTCTCTTGGATTACAAGTTACAAACAATGTCACGCTTATCACTCTTGACATGTGCACATCAGAAAGAGGTTACTTTGGCTCTAAAGTCTGTTATTCCACCTCTTGGGTTCTGCTTTTAAACATAAATTTAAAAAGAATGTGTCACTACATGTATTTTGTAACAGTTCAAATGTCTTTTTAATTGGACAACATTTATGAGAACGACTGTGTACTGTATATAGTGTCATTGTATCTCTGTAGAATATGTAGTGAAAAGTTTTCAAGATATATGAGTGGTATTCTTATTTTTACTCTTATTCTGTGTTTATTTATTTCTAAGTTTCAAATCCTTCCATTACAGGCTGAATGGGAAGCACTGGAAATTGTTGAACACGAATGGGCTCTTGAAAATGTAGAAGAAGAACTCATTGAAGAGTACTCTCCTTCTGATCTATATGAAGTAGCCAAAGACAAATATGTTTGAAGTCTTGTGAAGGCCCTAGTATTAATCCCTTGACTGCCAGCACATTGTATCCCCCTGTGCCAAAAGGACTGGAAACTAGTTCCAGTTATCTTCAGTCAGTATGCATTTGATATGCCAAAGGAAGTGTAATCCATGTGCCAGCGTTTACGTACATTTTTACTAAATCTTATATATATGGCATATGAGATGTAAATTTCATGACGTACTGAGTACATCATATAGGCAGTCAAGGGATTAAAGTTCGATGATTGTTCCACTGTATAAAAGGATGTTATCTCAAACAGCAAAAAGATCAATGTGTGTTTGTACAACATGTAATATCTAGCTACTAAAGGCCTTGATTCTCAGCATACCTGTACACTAGTAGACTTCAATCAATAAACTTAGCTATATAAAGATTTGTATGTTTTTAATCTTGTTGATTAAGTACTAGAAGTTTGCAAAACAGCTGGTTGTCTTGCTTCTAAAATCACTGCTATTTTTGGGCTTAAAACAGCTGGTGAATCTTATCTGCCTCGTGATATCCAAAGACTGGCCACCATGTGCCCTCAACTAGAAAATATAATATTGGAAGCTTGTCATTCAGCTAATGAAAATTCAAACGAGATTGAGAATGAGTCAGATGAAACCCAGTAAAAGCAAAGTACGGGGCATACACATTCACTGATTGTGTGGAAAACTTTTATATCAAACAATAGAGGATAATACAAAATGGAGATTCAATTGCCAATGTGAAGGAAAGAAAATTTGCAAAATTAGTAAATTGGCAATTTCTGCTTATGGGGACACAGGTAGCCCAAGCTCACTATTAGTGGCTATTTATAAGAGAATGTGTGTCACTCAATAACACTCAAAATTTCTATCTTAATTTTAATAAAATTCCACGAGACTTCTAGAGTGTGTTGTTCATGCTTTCTTCTAATCTCTGAATGAGTTTCAGTGAAATTCATCAATTTTAACTGTTCACCCTAAGCCATTCATAAATGGGGAGAAGTTAGGAAGTGATGGGCACTCATGAGCTTTTAGGGTGAGCAGTTAAAATTGATGAATTTCACTGAAACTCTTTCAGAGGTTAGATGAAAGCACGAAAAACACACTCTAGAAGTTTCATGGAATTTTATTAAAATTAAGATTTAATTTTGAGTGCTATTGAGTGACATACATTCTCTTATAACAGGGCGTATCCAAGGGGGGGTCCCAAGGTGCCCGTGACCCCTCCTTTGAAAACAAAGAGATGATAGAAATAAAAGAATCTGACTGGAGAAAGATTGAGAAATTGGAAGTGTGACCCCCCTTTGGTGGAAAATGGAAAGTGTGACCCCCCTTTGAAATATTCTGGATACGCCCCTGTATATATAGTCACTAATAGGTGTTTGTGGTGTTTGAAATGCAAATGTATAAGATGAAGGAATGTGAAATTCAAATATTTGATACATAAGTAACTATAGAATTAAAAAATGTCTGAATTGAAAATTTCATCAGATCTTGTGCATTTTTGTAGTTTTACAATTCAAGATTTTCCATCAAAATGTAAGTTTGAAAAATTCTAAAATTCGTTGATAAGATAAATGTTAAAATTAGAGATTTTTCAGTTACAGTTTCAGTTTATTTTTGCCATAAAAAATATTTACAATTAAAATGAAAATATGATGAGCAACAAATCTGAAATCCTTATATGAGAAAGCACGGATCTGGTGGGTAGCCTGTGTTGATCCGAAATTAAGTATGACGTAGTGTGGCGTGAAAAAATCTCGGGGGGTACCGTGTTCTTCGTCGTGTTCAGGGCTAGGTGGTCACGCGGCCATTGTCACTGAACCTTTGGAACGAGTCTGAACACCGACAGGAATTTCAAAATAACTCGAAACTACAATAATTTCACAATCCTAAACTTTTACAACAGGTACATTGATAGTTTTACTACTACTGATATTGTAAACGTTGCCTCTAAGGCCGCGAGAGGTGGGTTTGTAAGCGATTTTTATGGAGTTCTCTTATTACGCATTTCCACATCAGTCGGCGCCATCTTGTATCGGACGAAAGTCATTGCAGTGTAAAATTTTCTCGATTTGAAGGGATTCTAGAATCTTTTCATACTTCATTCGATGGCAGTTGATACAAGATTGGTTATACCAAGTGTTAAGTTGCTAAATTGCCAAAGAATATTAGCCGATCTGTTGTGTTTTGTCAAAGCAATAGCATCAGTTAGAAATTGAGATCATTTGTACTAATAGAACTCCACTGGTTTTTATTTTTATCGCGATTCTACTGCTCTTCAAACATTCTAATGATCACAAAACTAAAATTATAACCTTATAATGTTATTATGTTATGGGTTTAAGATGTTATGAAAGTGTTAGAGAGTAAAAAATAGTTGTTTCCTCGAAAAGCGTTGGACGTTCCAAGCGATTGCTTCATACAGTAGCTCGCCCACAATACTTCTTCTCAAGCAAAAGGCACGATTGCTTTATGGTTGATCTTTTTTATTCTCTACTAAAAATCCTCCCCTAGCTGAAACGAAACACTTGTAACTCACAAGATATGAGACATATTTGAGTAACGATTGCTGATTATATTAGACTATTTCCCTGCATTAAATACCTTATTAGTTAGTTTATTGACATAAATACCTAAGTTATAGACTTCCGCTGAATTGTACAACAAATTTAACCCTAAATAGCATATTCCAAATATTTTAGGTTTCTCTAGCATAGTTCTTTCTTTAGTATTATTATGCTTTGTTTAAGCAGCTTTCATTATTACCCTGTTATTGTCCATAATTGCATGGAAATTTCAATATAAAGCTTATTAATATGCAAGCAATATTAGTCTTGTGAACTAACCAAAAGACCGACACTGTATCCTTTCCAGTAGTTTTAGGCCATTTAATAACTCAAATGCACTATCAGTTCTAATACACACATAAGTTTGATGATGTTAAAACTTCCGTATCATACCAAAAGTAATGTAGTTATTGATTTATATATTTTTATATCAATATTTTATAGTGATCACAATGGAATAAGTACTAGCTTGATTAGAAGGATAATTCACATTTTGTGGTGTAGTGAAACAGTGAAAAGTAGTTGAGTGTTTTGCATCAATGACCACATAATAAGAGCCGTTACTCTTTCATTACTGTTTTTCGTCATGGTATTGCATGTATTACTGAAAATGAAGTAGTCAGTTGCAGCCTTCATTTGGTAAATATTTATTAATCTTAAAAACAAAACAAAAAATGTTGTTAATCATTAACACTAGAATGTTTGTCCCACAAGAGCTCACAAAAAGCCTAAAAACATAATAACTTGTAGAACCTTGCTGGAACACAGAAACAACCAATTGCCAATTGAATAAATGCAACTCATTATCAACTCACAATAAAGTTTTATTCATTGCTTATTCTACTGTTACTTCTTGTGTATCTTAACATATTAAAAATTTGCATTCTACAAACTTGTCACTGGGAGAGAATTCAAGAAGAAGACACATGTATCATGCACCTCCATTGTATTAGAAATAAATTATCTACATCTATCACAAAATGATTTTTTAAGAGTTGTTTCTGCCCATATTAGCATTTTGCTGTGATTTCTCACTGTAATGTGACTTCTTTTTTTTAGCCACCAAGAAAACATTGCTCCTTAGTCAAGGTGTCTGCTGACAGGCGGCAGGTCACATATTCATTTATTCTTTGTTAATGGCAGCAAGAGGACCAGCACAGCGCCCTAATGGGGCAGCAGTAGGAAAGATATGTCAGTTTAAACTTGTGTTATTAGGTAAGTTGTAACTCCATCTAAAAGTTGACCCTATGCATATCTGTGCTTTTATACACACTTTCCACAAAGCTACCAGTCACATGCAGATGCCTGGCTAGATGGTGCTTTTGTTATGTTGAGTCAGAGTGAGGCTTGCTAGGCATCTACATACGATTATTAGCTTCATGATAAAGGTGTATGATACATGTATTCTCTGGCTAGCTTCATGATAAAGGTGTATGATGTATTCTTTGGCCATTTGTTTTGACATTGTCACTTTATATCTTCTCCCCTTTCTTACTGAATTCTAAGGGTTGATTGTTGAAAAATGATTTAAAGCTATTGTTTGAAACAATAGAAGAACAATGGCTAAGACTTGAGCACTATTTTAACAATCAATGTTAAGTCTCTTGTATGACCCTTGAACTTTGTACAAAGTGAGGATTATTTGCATAAAATGCATTCGACGTAGAGTTAGGAGGAGTCAATTTGTGCTTTGCATTGCAATGATACAGAGTATATATATACTATATATACTTTGAAACAAATTCATTTATTAACACATCTCATATAGTGTACAGTATCAACAATACCGTGTTAATTTATAATTGTGTTTGTAATGTACAGAATCACCTAATTTACATACTAATCACTATTTAAGTAATGTATAAAGAACGAGAGAGCGTGTTATATCGGTGGATAAAGATCCGAGCCGAAGGCGAGGATCTTTAGACCCGATATAACACGCTCTCGAGTTCTTTATATTACTTATCAAACGTCTAGTTGTCAATTATCATATTGGACCAGAATTTTCCAAGTTTGACTACTTTTGACTTAGAAAATCCAAGTTAAAGTTTATGCAAATACACAAAAATCTTTATCCGATATAAAGATCTACGTTCCGGTAGTGATTTCCATTGTGTTTTCTAATGAATTATTAATGAGTTTGATAAATTATGTGTAACCATCTATCACTTGCTTGCACTGAAGATGGTAATAGCATTAATTGCTGAAACGTGCTCTCAAAAACCTAAGTTATTGTCTTTATCAATACCAATAGGGATATTTTATTTATTTATATAACATAGTCCACAAAAGTTTCCTATCCCAGAGATGAAGTTATTAGGGTATTGGGGTATTATAGGTTATTAGTGTATTGTTAGAACAAACAGCTGTTGTATATCATAGATGGAAAAATCACCAGCCAGTCTAGTGACTTGCTATTTTTTGTGGTAGATGAATATGACAGCCTCAGTCTCTTCAGAACATTTGAAGGGTCCCAGTGAAAATGGCCTGAGTGACTTTTTGATATTTTTTCAAAGGTACATTGTATAAAATGATATAATTAACTTTCCTATGCTAAAAAATCAATTTCTGGACATCCATAAAAAGTCACTTAGGTCATTTTCACAGTAAACCCTTCATTTAAGTGTATTTATATAACCTACAACAATGGTTACCATGTCAACAACCACTGTATAGGTGAGATAACTACAGTTAAATGTAATAATGTGACCAAAGCCATTATTTACCAAAAAATACCTCTAAGGAACAGAATTGTGGGAACCTATTGAAAATTACATATACCTATTGGAAATTACATATAAAGAAAGCATTCAGCATTCTCTAGAGCAAATTTTGTATGACTGAGAAAACAACCAGGTCACAGTATGGTTTACGGCGGGGATTGTGAATGTTTTTATAGACACTAGGGTATTGACATGGTCATAATACAGTGTGGTAAGTTTCCCACTCATCCGAAAAAAACCTCTAAGTAACTGTATTACTTGATATATTTTTTCCATAATCCGACTCCCTACTCAAAAATATTCATTGATAAAAATATTATTGCTTAAATTCAGTTCATTTCTTCTTATTTTAGGGGAATCAGCTGTTGGAAAATCAAGTTTGGTGTTAAGATTCGTCAAAGGACAGTTTCATGAATATCAAGAGAGCACAATTGGAGGTACATGCCATTTTGTCTAAGACTAGCAACTAATTATTGATGAAACTACATGTACCTTGTAATCCTGTAGTACACAGTAACTCTTATTTACCCAGGCCTTACAAAAGTACATGTATCTTGTAGACATCTCAGTTAGTTGCCTTTTTATAACCAAAAATATATTTATTATCCAGAATCCTCAAATTTTATTGTCTTGATCCAAAAAATAGAAAGCTGTATAGTGTATTCTGGGTCAATAAGTACTATTGGAGGCCAATTTAAAAGTGCCCTGACCCTTTATTTTGAAATTTCAAATAATTGTTTCTTCATGAATGGAAAATCTTTTTGGTTTAATATTTCTTTAGTATATTTACTAAAATACAGTATGGTGAATGTTTTTGCTACTTTATTCAAATGCACTTGTTAAAAAATTAGAAATGTCATCTCATTTGCATTTTCTGATTTGAAATGCTTATAACTCAAAAAGGGAGACATCCTCCTTCAAGAATATAATTATGTAAACTATCCAGCTTTTCAATTCATGAAGAAATGATCATCAATATTTCAATCGGGGATTTATGGGCACTTTAACTACCTGGTTTTTATACAAATGTCAACTTCTTTCAGTCTTCTAATCCAAAAGAAAAGGCATGTGCTTTTCATTCAAATAAAATGTACTTTTGAATTCACTGGCACATATGTAAAAAAAGTACAATTTCTTGCACTAAAAATATTAGTTATATATCATAACTCCCACCCAATTTTGTCCATTACTTAATGTTTTTTTGTTTGTTTGTAGCTGCATTTTTAACGCAGACCGTATGTCTTGATGATACAACTGTGAAATTTTGAGATTTGGGATACAGCAGGACAGGAACGGTATCACAGTCTTGCACCCATGTACTATCGGGGGGCACAAGCCGCAATTGTGGTTTATGACATTACTAATCAGGACACTTTCGGACGAGCTAAAACATGGGTCAAGGAATTACAGAGGCAAGCCAACCCTAATATTGTGATTGCATTGTCTGGAAATAAGGCAGATTTGTCCAGTAAAAGAATGGTCGATTATGAGGTAGAACATTATTAGTGTTAATTGAATTAGTGTTACAATAAAATTGTTACACTATTCATTTGTCTCGCACTGTGTTGGTCTATTGTCATAGCATTTCAACCACATTGCCTAATCTTTATTAGGTGATACGGTTAACTGGCATCCAGGTGCCTTTTATAGTGTTTGATATTCATTGGAAACTACACTTCATGAATCTCTCAGACACTGTCCCTGTTGTATTGACAAAACTGAAAGAGCAATTAAGAAAGAATCAAGAAACACAAGAGGGAATTCCTTTTTGCTCATAGTAAGGCCTCAGCCATACCAAAACACTCAAAGGACAAAACCCAATATATCAGTACAGTGCATTAACTGGAATCCAAATTGGGTTACCATCATCATTAGTTGTGTTGTCAGGAGTATGTTCTCCTGTTATACACACACCATATACTCCACACTGCCCCTGACATGCGTCTCCCCAACTCCTGCTTTGTTGTACCAGAGTAGTGACAAAGTGTCTTGATGTAAGACAGCCTTGTGGGGTTGGGTTGGGTTGGGTTTATGCTCCAGTTAAAAAGCATTCCATATTAGAATTATGTTACACAGGTCAATTTGCAACAACGATTTTCTGCGCAACAAATATTGTCCGTAAAGTTTATGCCATGGACAATACAAAATGCAACTATTTTTAGCAATATTTTTGCTTAGTGAACAAATTGCAGAAGTTTGACGCAACAAATGTTGTCCGTAAAGTTTATGCCGTGGATAATACAAAATGCAACTATTTTTAGCAATACTTTTGCTTAGTGAACAAATTGCAGATGTTTGATGTGAATTTTAAAAACTTTTAATGCAAAATTATCAATTTGACCAAGTGTTGCATGGAAAATCGTTGTTGCAAATCGACCCGTGTAACATCACCTTTAGATTTCCCCTCAAGAACATGTACAGGGACGATGGCCTGTATAGAGATTCCTGAGGCTTGGTTTCCAAAGGATTATCAAATATTGTAAAAAGCATGGAGTTCTAAGCATTTATTTATTTTACAGGAAGCACAAACATATGCTGAGGAAAATGGTCTTTTATTCATGGAAACATCAGCCAAGACGGCAATGAATGTCAATGATATCTTCTTAGCTATAGGTATGTTTGGCTGTATTCTCTGTAAACCTAAACAAAGTTCATTGACAACTTGAAAACTCAAGACACTGTCAGGACAAGGAATTGTTGTCCACTTATGAGAGGTTAAAAATGTAGAATTCCTCAGAAGGGACCAAGGGTTGCTGTCTGACCATGGGAGGTGTCCACTTTCTGGAAATGCTTGTGCAAAGAACAAAACTGTGATCAGTATAAAAAAATACATTAGTATTTGCATACTTTTGTCTCGCCATCCCCAATTAGTGTTTAGATGTGAGAAACCTGAGTCACATGCTGATTCAATGATTGCTCTTTCAAAAGAATGCAAATCATTATAGCTGGTCATACTTTTAAGCCCCATTCACACGACACCAAAAAACGGCAAGGCAAGGATTAATTTAATTTTTGATCGCAAAATGATAAATTTTAAATGGCACTGTATAAAAGATAATACTAGCCAGAACAGTGCCATTCAAATATAGAATTCTATCACTTTCCATACAAAAAGCAAATTCATCCTTGCCAAATATCAACCTTGCCTTGCCATTTTTTGGTGCAGTGTAAATGGGACATTAGGCTTTGCACTGTAACAGAGACTTGTGCCACTGCAATACAATTATTGTGCTTGGTTTAAGTATTGGTATTTTTGTACTTCACAGCTAAGAAATTACCTAAGAGTGACAACAGTGGTGGTGGACCTCAGGCTGCCCAGCGTCAACGAGGAGTAGACCTCCAAGAGACCAATCCACAATCATCTTCAGGTTGCTGTAAATGACTTGTCTTCTCTTTCTCTCCAATTTACCATTTTCATGATTTTAACAGATAACAGAGAACATTAGTGCCAATTTTGTATGAGACACTGAAATGTCACTAAAAAATATCAACACATGGCATGTGGATTCTACATGGGAAGCAAACAAAATCCTTCAACCTTAATTGTACATGTGATATTGCTTCCTACTCTTTCGTCTCTATTTTGCACCATAAGAATAGTTAGCTGCGTGAGATTGACACTCTTGTAAATTAGTAAAACAAAACCAATGTATTTCCTCATAATGTCAATATACTCATTTGCTGTGGGTTGGCTAGCACAAGTGATTCATAGAAATATTTTGAGAATAGTCGTTCTTGGTAGCCTATTGTTTATCAGTAAATATCCTACAATCCTGGGAAGTTTATACATCAAAAGTGCAGTTTAGCTAATAATTGAGTTATGAAAGCCTGAGTATACACCTATTTCAAAAAAGGTTATCATATGAGAGCTCTCAAGCCCATGTGTCTAGACCAAAAAGGAGTATGGGCAGTAGCAAAACTTCACTTTATTTTCCGCTTTGGTATTGACTTTAGCATCAGTAAGTGAAGTTCTTTAGCGTATAAGGTCAGAGCAAGCTGAATTTGAGTAATTGAGTGGGATTTTTGTGGTTTTATAGCTTTAGTAATTTCTTCCCATGCTCCCTTTCGGGTGAGTCGCGTAGGGTTGATGCCGACAACGTTTACTGAAATAGGTGTATATTCAAAACAACTGTTATTTTTGCACCATCTTACTTGCAGCTATTCTTGCTGCCTAGTTGACAGGAATGGTTCAGCCAAGAGTGACAATTTCAAGAATATTCTATCCAATATATTGATTTAGCAGGCTAAGATATTCAATGTTCAATTTTCTTGACCAAAATGATTGTATCCTTTTTTCATGGGAATATTGTGATAAACCTTTAATTTTGATAAAAATAGGGCAAATTGTACATTGAATACATGGACAGTTATGACACTTCTTTAGCTAACCCAGGTCTTTCCAATAAATCAAGGTAGTACTATATTTGTGGTTATTTTTGTTCTTTTTGATGTCAATATTCAAAATAAAGAAGAGTGGAGGAGGGACTATGAATGAATAGCATTATGTAGTGAATGGAAAGTTTTATGGTATTTTGAGAAAACAGAAAGCTTTACTTTTTATTGTGTAATGCTTGGATTCAGTTGCTAACAATTCCTGCTAGCTCTGTTCGCTGTCCCCTACGGCGCATTAAACATTACAAACTAAAACGTGCTAAAAAAGCACTAATTAAACATTCCAAAACAACACTATTTTTCTACTATTTTGAACATTATATTTAGTTCAACTTCATGCTTACATTGAATTCAAAATTGGGTACTCCATAGATGAACATCTTAATGTAAATCCTGAATTAAGCCTCGGGGGTTTGAGAAAACAATTATAATGAAATATTTATTAGCAGTAAGTGCGTCATAAGGAATTACAAGTGTCATTAAGGGCTTGATGTTATGTGTTCAGAATTGTCTGGCAGTACTTCCTCTTTGCTAAATTAAAAGCACTACCGTGGACGAGAAGGGCCACTTCAAAGTTCAAAGTTCAAACTTCAATGTTCAAACTTCAAAGTTCAATGTTCAAAGTTCAATGTTCAAACTTCAATGTTCATTGTTCAAACTTCAAACTTCAATGTTCAAACTTCAATGTTCAAACTTCAATGTTCAAAGTTATAATAATAATTGTATATTAAGCCTTATATTTTCATTTTTTACGGTGAAATAATGTTTATAATTAATTAACTTACAATTATAATAACATTACAAGACACAAAATGTCATATTTATGTAATATTTGTGATTGATTTTTGTCAAAAGTGATCATATTTTAGATTCTTAGCATTTACATGTATTTTAGCTATTAATGTTGACAGATAATGAGCTTGGGATGTCTGTGGTCAACAACTGACATAGGTATCAAACAAAGAAAATGTAGCATAGAATAACAATAACCATTATCATTATAATAAAAAATCATGAAATATGACAATATGTTATAAAAAGCCTTGAACATCTATTCATTATAAATACTATAGATCACCGAATTATAAGATATTTTCAAATTTGTCATTAGACAATAAGCTGGTAATTTAAGGTGACTCGGAGTAGTTGTTTTCAGGCCGCACCGCACATTTTCATTTCGCGCAATGGACAACTTAATGCGTACCAATGGACTTGGTTTCTACACCAAATGTGAGCATAAGATTGAAGTTTTAAATGATGTTATAATTAAATCGATCAACGTTTTTAAAATAGCGAAAATCGAACATCGTCAAAAATGGTTTTCCTCTAATATCTCGCAAAATTGATGAGCTTCAGACAAGCGGTAAACTGCATAGAAAAATTCAGACAAATGCACAACATTTCAAAGTAATTTTAAGAGATTTAATCTGTTTGATTTTCTTTAAATCACCAAAGTTTCCACAGATGCTGTATTTCTATTCTTGGATATAACGACAGCGTAAAAAATACTCGAAGTACGCAAAACACCACGAGAACACTTTGGAAATATTGCTAAAATATACAGTCACTTACCTTACGTGAAAAAGCCGACTTTCAACTCTTCATCGATGTCTAGATATATTTTTTTCTTTCCGAGTCTCTTGTGAGACATTTTCTCCGCAACTTTGTACATCAGAAGTTGTTTTTGAAAATCTCAAAAACGCAGGCATATTTTTGCTTGGCGTTTAAGTAGGGCATTACTTGTTCTATACACAGCAATATTGCAACAGCTCATTCAAATACAAGCACTAAAACAACCCGAAACTTAAACCTGTTGTTGACCCAAACGCCAGCTCAAAACTTGCATTGAGACAACCATTCGACTCGCTAATTAGCATATTGCACTCGCAAATTGTTCACAGCATGTGCACGTGCATAACATACAGTTCCACGCTACATGCATCAGGTTTAAGTTTCAGGTCGTTTTAGTGCTTGTATTTGAATGAGCTGTTGCAATATTGCTGTGTATAGAACAAGTAATGCCCTACTTAAACGCCAAGCAAAAATATGCCTGCGTTTTTGAGATTTTCAAATACAACTTCTGATGTACAAAGTTGCGGAGAAAATGTCTCACAAGAGACTCAGAAAGAAAAAATATATCTAGACATCGATGAAGAGTTGAAAGTCGGCTTTTTCACGTAAGGTAAGTGTATATTTTAGCAATATTTCCAAAGTGTTCTCGTGGTGTTTTGCGTACTTCGAGTATTTCCAAAGTGTTCTCGTGGTGTTTTGCGTACTTCGAGTATTTTTTACGCTGTCGTTATATCCAAGAATAGAAATACAGCATCTGTGGAAACTTTGGTGATTTAAAGAAAATCAAACAGATTAAATCTCTTAAAATTACTTTGAAATGTTGTGCATTTGTCTGAATTTTTCTATGCAGTTTACCGCTTGTCTGAAGCTCCATCAATTTTGCGAGATATTAGAGGAAAACCATTTTTGACGATGTTCGATTTTCGCTATTTTAAAAACGTTGATCGATTTAATTATAACATCATTTAAAACTTCAATCTTATGCTCACATTTGGTGTAGAAACCAAGTCCATTGGTACGTATTAAGTTGTCCATTGCGCGAAATGAAAATGTGCGGTGCGGCCTGAAAACAACTACTCCGAGTCACCTTAATCATTGATAATTAATGACCATGCCTTTGTGACTATCTATCAAAAAAAAAAAAAAACTGATAGTAAACTCCTATATATAAGAGGGAGGGAATGATGAATCTTATCCTGGTAGGTCAGTGTTAACAACTGATTTCTACCCCTAAAAGGTGCCAACTAAAACATAGAACAACAAAAATAGAACAATCTTAAAATAAAAACCCACTTATCAATGTGCTCAAGCATCACAAGTCAGATAATTAAAATCATTCCAGTAATCCTTTTTTTAGTTTTTACTATACTGAAAGGTACAAGATCATTGATTTGGACTCCAAAAAGCATCCCCATCCATTTCCACAATTGCTGCCTTTTTGGTTTGTGATAATCTACTATTTAGGGAACAAGTTGATGGTGACATTGTAAATTTAGCTCAGGATCTAAATATAGGGTCATTTAAGTGTAAAGCTTCACATTTTCAGTTATTCTTATAAACAACTCCAATGCTCCTTGACGTTTGAACATTGACGTTTGAACATTGAAGTTTGAACATTGAAGTTTGAACATTGAAGTTTGAACATTGAAGTTTGAACATTGAAGTTTGAACATTGAAGTTTGAACATTGAAGTTCGAACATTGAAGTTTGAACATTGAAGTCTGAACATTGAAGTTTGAACATTGAAGTTTGAACATTGAAGTTTGAACATTGAAGTTTGAACATTGAAGTTTGAAGTTTGAACATTGAAGAGACGCCGAATTCGACGATATTGCATAAAAGTAGTTCAATAACTGCCTTACTCTCTTTTCCTGACTAAAAACATTTGATCTGTGGCAATTCTAAAAGTTTTATCTGTGCAAAATGAGAGTAAACTACTGAAGTTACTGTGAACATTGAAGTTTGAACATTGAAGTTTGAACATTGAACTTTGAAGTCTGAACATTGAACTTTGAACTTTGAAGTGGCCCTTCTCGTCCACGGTAAAGCACTACTGATACGATGGAGATCCATTATTCAAGACGTTGTGGCATGATTCGCCTTTAATTGATGTGAGATGATATCACTTACAAAATAAAAATGCATGGACTTTTCATAAAGCCTGGTTTGTACTAGCGACGTAAGCAGCAAACTACTCTACTTCATGGAGAAAATATGGACGCAAGCACAAGAAGGGAAATTCTTTGATCCTTTGTTTGACTCAGGCTTGCGCTTATGCTTGCGTCGTGGTGGTATCCAGGCCAACGCTGGAACCGGAAATATGAGCATTAATACTCTGGATCCATTTGACCGATCGATACAGACGGCAATATTTCGATTCGGAATTTCTATATGTTATTATTCTTACACGTAAGGATACGCTATCTTTCAGTGAACTACTTGAAACTGCAATAAGAGACAAAAGTTTTTTGAGACTTAAAAGACAAATCTACAAATCCGTGCGTTTTTAATGACGCAAGTACTTTCATATAATCCCCTTTCTCCTCCTACTCAATTTTGTGACAGCCTTAAGGATTTATGTCCCCAGTTGTAGCTTCCCTTCTTGACATGAGGCAAAAAGAGGAGAAATTGATGACAAAACGTACTTTCAGTTAGCACTGAAACGAGCCTGTCACGTTATGTCACGCACGACTAATCGATGAAGGGTTACAACATTCTTGGTCAGCGATGTAACCCAGTGCAATAGCTTGCTTCAGTTTCAAATTTCAAGTTTCCTTTTTTTTATCCTTACTTTCTTCTTGTTACGGCCCGATTCTATTTTAATGTTTTCGAAGATTAATTCAAGACTGCATCATTGGATTAGGGGTCGAGAACTTTGCCTAAAATGGAGTGCATGCTAGTAATGTGTTAAATGTGTTTGTTCCACATTCTCCTTTATAATAATCAGCTGGAAGTTCTCTCGTGACCCGTTCGATTGTTCATTCAACCCATGAAGCAGTCAAAACAGTCGCGGATTTCGCGGCATTTTAAGTTGGTTATAATAGCATCTGTGAAAGGCTCGGCCATATTCGGCTAGAGAACTAATTGGCATTTCAACAATTTCTCTGGTCTGTTCACTTTACATCAGTAACTAATCATGGGATTATATTAGAGGTAATTGCAGAGATAGTTGTTATCTGATTGGTAGGATTTGTCTATCTAGAAAATTGTGCTAAAAATATCCAGCTGAGCGCCAAAGATAGTTTTTCATGTGCACAGTTGGACGGAACAGTTGTCCTCCTCAATTAACGTGAAGAAATATGGCTGGTGCAAGCGATGTAGATCCTGACTTTTCGCAGCCTTGGAAAGTCAGTGACGTTGTGTTGCTCGTAGAGGATGCGCGTTTACACGTCCATTCAGGAGTTCTTGCAATGTGGTCACCGGTGCTAGAAAACATGTTTGCAGAGCTGAAAAGAAAGAATGCCAGAGTTTTAACTTTGGAAAATCAAAAAGCTGACGAAATTCGACAACTACTTTTATTCATTTACCCAACTGTACAGCAACCAGTTACCGAAGAAAATTGCTACTTTTTACTTGAGTTAGCAAAAGAATTTGAGATGACTAAAGTCAGAGAGAAATGCGAAGAATATCTGCTAAAGACATTGAACTCGAGTAGCGAGGTGGTCGATTTGTTAGTGTTGGCTTCTAAGTACAAAATGCGAGCTTTGCGAGATGAGTGTCTTCGAAAGACCAAGCAAATGAGTTGGAAAGTTATCCAACAACATAACCTATACGAACAAATTGACTTGAAAGATTATCGTGAAATTGCTGAACAAAAAATCCATTCCTTGCAGATGGAACTCGATGCCGAGAAGCAAAAGGTCTCGCATCTTGAGGATGACGCAAATACCTTTCGACGCCAAAAAGAGGTATCCAACGCATCTTCAGCCATAACAGTCAATGCCGGGCTCGCAAGCCCCATTTTCCCCCGGAGGCAAATCGTTCAGCCACGACCACAAAAATCACGTCCAATCCATGTTGTTTTTAATAGTAAAGCAAACATCCCAGAAGAAGCAAACATCCCAGAAAAACACCAAAAAGACACAAAAGAACCACCGCCAGTTCCTAAGCGTGCACATTTCCCTATCAAACCAATTATTAAGGAGTTTTAGATAGGAATTATTACGTTCAATAAGACGTGAGTTTTGATCAGGATGTACTTTTGCATGTCTTAGACTGTCCTCACGTCCCGATTCTCCTCTCCCTCACCTTCCTCATGCACCCAAATTCTTCCCCTCTACCTCCCTCCACGATTCTCATTCCCATCCTCTTCTTCTCTTCTTGTTCCAATTCTCCCCTCTACCTCTCCTTATATCATCCACTTCCCTCCCTCCCTCCCTCCCTCCCTCCCTCCCTCCCTCCCTCCCTCCCTCCCTCCCTCCCTCCCTCCCTCCTTCCCTCTCTTTCTCCTTGACTCTCCCTCGATCCCCTCCAACCTCCCTTTCTCCTCTTGCCTTCCTTTCTAGTTCCCCCTTCCCCTGCCACTTATTTTCCCTTCGCACAGTCATTCTCATTGCCCTACGGCTTGATCTTTCCCGGTTGATTTTTCAGTTCCAGTGATTTCGATTCCTTCTTTCCTTCCTTTTCTTCCCCCTGCCTTTGTCACCTCAATTAACATGGTGTTTGATACATTATTCACTTCATGTCTAGCCTTGTTTAACTTAAGTTGTCAGTTATTTTGCTCCTGCACGGGAGAGGTCAATTGTTACGCCTTTAATTTGTCACAGTTTGTCCATAAAAATATTTGGTTATCAGGAGTTAACAGCAGTTAGATTATATTAGGAAATGAAGTATAATAACTCAACTTCTTGGCTATATTTCTTAAAATATAGTTTAACAGGATATCAGTCATTAATTCAATGACGAATCCTAATTAAGAGACAGAGCACTTGATTTTTGATTTTTTGATTTTTGATGGGGTAGGGGGGGGGGGGGGGGGGGGCTTGAATCCAGAAAAATATCGATTAAGGTCTCTACGGCTCTGTCCCGTGAGGGGGGGGGGGGGTACTCCCTTACAAAAGTGGTAGGGTGCTCGACGTACAGATCTTTTAGGGTCGAAAATGATGACCTGCTCGTACCTTTTAGGGTTTCCGGCTCTGGATATATGTCAGCAAAATAACCTGGCTCGAACCGTTATTTGCACTTAGTCAAAAAATTTTACTTTTACATTCCTGTTGGCAGGATTTATCAACATTTGTATGAAATGTTGACTGTTAAAAATATCGGGAAAAAGAAACTTACTGTCTTTGTTTATCATGGAGTGAAAATAATAAAGTAAACTTTCTGTCTCTGTGTTTCTAATGAAGTGAAACTGATAATATAAGCTAGTGATTTCAATTTCTCACATCCGTATCGAAGTCCGCCAGCGTATAAGGCTCTTAAACGCACTCATAATTTTACGACAATGTGGTACACAAGCAATTGTATAGTGTGTTTGATCCTCATTGGTCTTTATGGTGAACCCAGCAGCCTTTTACGTGGTAAGTTACGGTTATTATTGCTTCTTTCACACCCATGTCATTTTAACAGGGCTGGCCCGTTTGACGCGATTATATGGAAAATTTTCAGCCCGCTTAGCCGAGATTCCGGCAGCGATTTGCTGGGATCTCGGCTTACCGGGTCGGCTCATTTCCCGTGTAATTGCAACAACTAATTAAATTTGGCCCAAATACACACGGTACATGTGTGTTTTATAGACAAGTCGGGCCGGGATCTCCGTCTAACCGGGCCAGCCCCTTCATAAATCAGGCCCTTAGTCTTGGCGCGGGCCACTCGACGGAGGGCGGCAAATCAGTTGAAGCTGCTTTTATACAAGTTTCAGATCAGATACGTCTCCGGCTAACCTAGGGTATTGTCTCGTCTTCTTGATTTCTGTCAAGATAACAATCAATATATTGGCACTTATACTGAACAAAATATTGAATGTGTCTATACATTGATATTTTATGTAATCTGACAATATCGTTGATTAAAAGAACCGATACACTCATTGCATGTTTTAAAGTCACTCATACAAGCCACACATCAAGCTAAAAGATAAGAAAACGAAAATAAAAGATAAGAAAACGAAAATGATTTTGGATAGAAAGACAGGAAGGAAAGAAAAAATTCCGTGTCGTTTTATTGAAACAACAGGAAGCCCGACGACTAGCTGCGGGAAGTATTACAATTCATCCATTCACAAGGGTAAGTCAATGCAAGCAAAATTATTCAAACAACTTTTGTTTTTGTTTTGTTTGGTTATTTACTTGTTTGTTTGTTTGTTTGTTTGTTTGTTTGTTTGTTTGTTTGATGACGTCAAAATATGCCACGAGACAAAGTCCAGTACGTGACTGTTGTTCTCACCACATCTTGACGTCTTCCGTGCAACTATTATAGGGTACAGACCCACCGGAAAAATGAAATCTATTTGTTTTATATAATATTCATTGAAACGCGAAGGATGCAATGACGTCTTCTATACGTGCGTAATCACAGTCAGAGCGCGCGTAATATACCAATTAGAGGGAGACGTAAGGGTTTGCGCTTATTTGTTATTTTAACCTGCGGTTTTGCGGTTTTTGACGTCCGATTTTGTACGCGGTTTTCGGTTTTGGGAATTTTGACGATTTTTGTTGCAGTATTTTCTCAGTTTTGTTTGCGGTTTTGCGGTTTCCATACGCCCTTACAATCCCCTCAATTAATGTATTATATATATAAAGCCATACCAGCCACAGTTCATTTTTTGGAACTAATTTTATTTTGTCACTGATTCAATGAAGGTCGTCCAAAAATCACCTCAAAGTACCGATACTTATATAGGCGCCTAGAAGTCCTAGAAGGCTCTAGTACACAATTGCCATGTGAAGTGCAATCAAACCCGCCAGCCAAAGTACAATGGTTGTTCAATGGTGAAAGCATAACGCACGTGTGCATGAAATCAAGGTACGTCGACAGGTGCCATATTGACTGTACTGAACCACCCATGAGTACTTTTGGTCTATGGGACATAAACAAATTTGACAGAGGTAAATACACGTGTGTTGCTAGAAACAGTATGGGGGAATCCAACTACACGTTTTACTTGGAAATAGGTAGGTATTACTATTATTTCATGTGTTTGGCATGTCTCGTCTCGTCTCGTCTTACTAGTAATTGTCTTTCTTGTCTAGATCTCGTCTCGTCTCGTCTCGTCTCATCTAGTTTCGTCTCGTCTGATCTTGTCTTGTCTGTAGGTTGTAATAGGACAGTTGTAATCGGACAGTTGCCAGATCAGAGCCAATCAGATATTACGCATTTTGAGCGCGCGATGCCACGTAATCGCTACGCCATTGAGCGCGCGCGCTCAAGAGATTTTTCACAAACTTTTCCCGTATTTTCAGCAAAATTTGGTCATTTTAGTTGCGGTTAGCATTGTTTAGCAAAATCCTAACGGTTAATATTTTGGCTTTTTTACGATTATGGTTAAAGTGGGTTGATAACTAATTTCCATTGTTCTTTTCATTACGGCTAACGGTTAGGTTTTTCTATTATCTGGGCTTACGGCTAAGATTTTTGGCCCTTTTACGGCTATAGTTAACCACCCCATTAAGACTCACCAGGAAGACCGCACGAACGGTACGTACAGTATGTTTGATATGCAAAAATTAGTTCCGCAAAGGAAAAAAATCGCTAATCTGCAAAATTAAACTGCCGCAAAAATACAGTGCCAAAGTCAGGTAACCTGATTTGTTTTCTCTTTAGTATCATCTGACGACTATGACGACGATGACGATGATGACGAATTCAAAACAACCACTGAAGCTCTTGATGGGCTGACACTGGGCGGTGTAGTTGTGCTTGCCATACTCCTCCTTATTTATCGATGCAATATTAGGATATCACTGTATGCCCGTATAGCGTCATTATACCACAGGCTCACAGGTCAGTGATATTACATTTTAGACAGAGTGATGAGACCGGAAAACATGAGGGAGGAGGGGATCGAGAATTTTGGACTTTCATAAGATCTTCCCAGGGCTATCTCTATTTTCTCCTATCGAATAGGAATGAATCGACCAGATTCATATTCTCCGAGAGTATATATATGGAAACTGTAAAACTTTGTCTTCACTTGTAAAATGTTTTGGCCATTATTGCTTGTATCGCGGGGGGGGGGGGGGACTCCATTATAAAAGGATCGGGTATGCTCGTCGTAAATTTAAAAAAATCCCCTACAAGATACCGGAATCAATCAATCAATCAATCAATCAATCAATCAATCAATCAATCAATCAATCAATCAATCAATTAACTTTATTTACCCACTGTAAACGCCTTAGTTAGACTGTTTTTCAGACGTAGCCGTTTAAGAAGGGCGTGGCTGGACGATTTTTAACCCCTAAGAGATACCAACGATAACAAGCTAATGAACATTATTATGATGAACATAAAATTGAACGGTTGACACGCTTTTAATTTGTTGGGCAAATTTCTTCCATTTGAGAACAAGATAATAAGCGATGGGCTCTTTTGATACCATAAGAGAGACCAGGAAATGCTAAAACTCTAAGTTCAATTTTAACACCCTAAAAGATACCAAATCGCTGATTTTTACCTAAGAAATACGACGAGCATACCTGATCCTTTTACAATGGAGTCCTCCCCCCCACCCCCACCCCCCCCCCCCCCCCCCCCCGGGGCTTGTAGTCAGTGTTGTCTGGCTGGTTTTCCAGTCGCCTTCATCTACTCATGATCAGTTGATTCTTTTATATTTTGTTATAATTACACAGCTGGATAAAAGGCTCTGTTAATACACATGCTCCACTTGAAAGGATGTACACTGTACGTCTTTTAATACAACTGCATACATTGATCACATTTATAATTCAATAACTTACTTTAAAATACATTGTCTTTTGTAAGTATCATTTGTCTCTACATTTGAACTACTGCTGGTCTCTAAATCCTATAATTTGAATACTATGGATGTCGTGCTTTATCTGTTTCTGCTCCAGTTCTGTGGAACTCACTCCCATCGTCTATCAGAAAAATAGAATGTCTTGACACTTTTAAAAGAGAACTGAAGACACATCTTTTTAAATTATCTTATAATTTGTATATATATATATATTTTTTTCTTAACGCTTAGAGCAGATTTGTATAAGCGCTTTACAATGATGATGATGATGATGATGATGATTGTTATTGTTATTATTATTGTCAACTTAGGCTTTCTAGTGAAGGGAAAAACCACTGAATCGAATTCGAAAGAATTGGGGGGGGGGGGGGGGATGAGAGGCGTCCCTCAGGAGATCTAATTACTAAAAGTCATTTAAAAAAAACAGTCATCAGTTGTATAGAGCACCTACAAGCATTGGTCATTACCATTGTATTTAAAATGGCCCAATATGTTGGTGACTCAATGCGGTAGCTGCGTGCTCCTAGATACTCCGAGAAGGCAGAGGGTTGTGCCGGTGTTTGTCCGGCAAATCTTTTGTTCTTTTTCTTGCAGATGAAGAAAGCGATGATGATGGTAGTGGTGATAATGATGGCGATGTGTATAATGATGAACCGCAAGGAGGTTAGTGATATTGTGTCTTTGATAAAGGGGATGGTGTCATCACGATTCACCTCTAGGCCGGACGGCTAAACTTTTGTGTTCTCACGATTCACGACGCGCGGGTCACGAAGTACATTTTAGTTAAATCATGTATCAGACCGGATATCACTGCTGGCGTATAGACCAGTCAATTATCTTTCCGTTTCTATCTGGAGGACAAAACATTACAAATGTTTTGGATAAGAAATGTTTTTAATAGACCTTTTTCGAGTTTGTTCATACCGCTGTAAATTAGACGATAGACGCACGGGCGCAGGATTAGCCTCGAGTCAAGGTAGATTATTCGAAAATAACAGCCAGAAAAGCAAAACATTTTGACTAAGAACAAATGGAGGCTAACCCTGCATAAATCAGCGCCTTTTGTCAAGAAGCTCAGCGGACTTTAGCAAATGAAAACTGGACATGGCAGCCATGTTTATGGGCAAGTACAATAGAAAGTTGTTGAATGACAAAAGATTTTATTTCTCTTGGGAAAACAGCTTTATTATTTTGACCACAAACATGGCTGCCGTGAAATCCCTCTATTCTTCTATTCTTGTTTTTAGGAGAGAGAAAAACTATTGTTTTGTTTTCAAATTGAACCGGAAAGGGAAATGGTGCAATATCCGATCCTCTGGGGTCCAGGGCGTCTCGGACAATCACAAACTCTTCCCTTCCCCTCCCCCTCCCCCGATTTCCAGGGTCCCCGAGGATGTAGTACAAGTGGTCTATAGTAAATATTATGGTTTCTTTGCTTACAGGTGCTGCTGCTGCTCCTGCCACTGCAGATGATGATGATGATGATAATAATGATGATGTTAATCATCGTTTAGTCACTAAATGGGTGTAGACCCGCCGCAGACCTTCTATGATACAAATCAATAAATAGCAAAAACTTAAGAACTTGATAATGATAAAAGTGTGATGAAAAAAATCGAATGGTTTTATTTGAATGTATAATTAGATGTCGCATTTATAAATCTAGTTCGTTCCATGTGAGATATGGTCTAAGCTTACTGTCCATGTCTTAATCGATATAAACGTGATATTACAGCCTTGAGAAACATGGAAGGTAGCATTGCGTGCTTCGTGACTAACTAGGTACGACTAATTTTTTTTTTTTTTTTTTTTTTTTGGTTTTAGAAATTCCGAAAGGCTAATAAAAATACTATTCTAACTTGTACTTCATCGTTCATATTATCAGTTGTTGTGTTTTTGGGTAACACGAAAGAGGGACCGGAATTACTCACCGGTAAGGAATGCGGGTCAAACCCGGAACGCACGTGTAGGAATCGAAACTTCCTGATTTCCTGTTGTTCGTGTTGTCCCACCCCTCCCCTGCAAAGATCTTTGTCTGCCAATCGTAAGCAGTCCAGGACTGCATTTAGTTTGCATTGCCTAATTTTCTTCAAGATCGAGCAAAATGTGGAATTATATTCTGTTGTTGCTACTGATTACTTTCGAAAAAAGTGGACCTAGCAATCCCTTATCAGGTAATCTAGCTTAACACCACATTAGATTAAACTAATGTTTTGCTTTTAAACATGTTTTGAAGCACTTTCTTTTGGCTTTGTTTCATAAATCAGGACAAATAAGAAGCTTACTTCGCGTATTTTATCTAATGTTTTGAATATGTAATGTCTTGAAATTCTGGCAGCTACTCTAGAACAGTTGTTAGATATTGTATGCAGTATAATTGTTTATTATTATACGATATAACATTAAGTAATTAGAATTAGTCCCAAAAGGAGAATATTATGGTTCAATGATTAGGTTCGGTCAGTCAGGCCGGAACTAAGAACCCGCTGTTGTAATTTGCTTTCGTTTCGATTTTCGAAAGGTTTGTTTTCGTATTGAAAATATTTCGCATTATTCCAAGCCAAAACCAGTAGTAGAGATAATAGTTTCTTTTTGATTACTGGATAATCTACATGGACGACTAAAATTCAAGCTACTGAAACGCTGACACAATACATTTGAAAAGACTTAGTGACCTTGAACCCATGTGCCTCACGTAAAATAGCGAACCAAGACCAGGATTGACAGGATTGGTATAATGACGCAATCTAGCTAACCGCATTCTTGGGGAAAGCTCATTGTCTAGCAAACCTCGAATTTATATGATTGATTCGAGACGTTTGTTCGTCAATTTACACATTACATTGTAAACGTGATGTGTATCATGTATTTTCACTATTGCGTGACTCCTCGAATGTTTTCGCTTTCGCAAAAATTCTATTTCATCTTCTCTGACAAAAAAACTGAAATTGTCGTCTGTTAAGATGTTTTATTCGTTGGAGAAGTCTCATACAGAGTTAGAGGAAAGAGGAAAAGGACCTTTAGCATTTTTCCTTTCTCTCTACTTCTCTTCCGCCCTGGGTTCCGGGAGATGGAAAACCTTTTGTAAAGCTACATGTAAATTTATACGTGTAGATTTGACGAATATTCGTTACTTCAAATATATGCGATTCAAGCTCACAAGAACTCGTTAGGTTGCAGTAATCAATATTAGCCCGAGTATCAAGCCCTGAGGAATCGATGAATTGTCAAATTAGGAAAGAGAAAAAGGGGAAGTAGAGAGGAAAGGAAGGGGAATGTGAGAGTGGGAATAGGGAGAGGAGGTCGTTCCCCCTTTTCCCCTTTCCCTTCCCTCCCTCTTTCCCTTTCCTCTTAGGGCCTCTACGGAGGCTAAGGTTAAATCGACCTGTATGGACTTACAATTCTGTGAACTGTCTTTTGTATTCTTACTCTTCTCTCTCCCAAGATTGATAAAAAGCAACAAAAGGAAACAACGAAAGACAAAAAGATAGTTAAAAAACCCGAGCTACCTTACTACAGAGGGATTTTCTAAAACTTCTCTTCGAAGAACGAATCGAAAAAAGCATATCATATTAGCTAATACAGATGCATTCTTTAACACCCGTTGAGCCAACCATATGAGGGATCATAAGTTATAGGAAATCGTTCACTATGAAAATAATCACTCTATAAAGAGGCACGCCAAGCTTTAACGAAGGTCATATCATGTTTCTCATAAAATCAATAAAAAGCACACGTTTTACACGGTGACTCTTTTTAATTTTTTTTTTCTTTTGAAATTTCTATACGTTATCTTTCATTCAACAGAGAACAAATAAACCTGCAATGCAGAATCCTAAATATAGAAACATATCGACTTTGCGAGATAATAAGATTCAATTTTTTCATGTTTCGTCAAATGCTGTATTTTTATGTTACCAACAGAGTAAAATCATAAGTATTTTTTAAATAAAAAGTTTCCTTTCCAAAGATCGCCTACACGGCGTAACGTCATAAAAGTTGCAGTACTGCGCATGCGCTTGCCTTCTTACAATCGTGCTTAAAAGCCATTATTGCATACCGACGAGCCAATGGAATAGATGTTGCGCAATGTCAGCCGCGACTTCGCGTACGATATTCAAAACTTTGCGCAAAAAAACCCTGGTCCATTTGTGTGCATTGTGTTCATTTGTGTGCATTGCCATTTCACCAAAACGACAAGGAATATATTATGTGCAGGCGAGGCTGACATTGAACAAGATTTAAATCAGTGGTTATATGATATCCCAATCGCGCGCAGTCTCACATTCCTAGAGAATAATCTACATATCAGCGACAGCGGAAAAACAGCTAAGTTGCTGTTTTCGTAGTTTTTCCATAAGCTGATAATGAAGCATGAAAAACAGTAACTGCTACACTTTTACTGGCTGTAGTAAAAACGTTTTACAAAACCTTGTGACGTTACAGTAAAGCTTCGTGGGGATATTCATTAAAACAATGATTTTTCTGAAAATGTCACCTTTCCCAATTTGCGAAGTACAGGGCATTATATTTCAGAGACGCATGTACCAAATTTTGATAATATTTGATAATTTGTTCTTTGTGTCTAAATTGGCTTGTATGCAAAATATCGAGCTTAAAAAACCTTTGGTGTCCTTATAATCAGAGCTGCTAGCTATTAAACGTTTTTCCGCCCTGTCCATATCAGCAATTTCACATCTGAAGACAGAACATAATAAAAGATTAAGCTGAAATCTAACTGAATTGGGAAATAATTTTTTGTCTTTAACAGGAGTAACAGGGAGTGCAGCCTCGAGCTGTTCTTACTACAACCCATCTATTGCCAGAGGTAAATCACGTGACCAGTTTTCTTTAATTCTTATGAAGTTTTTTTTCATTGTTCTAGTTTTTGTTGTCGAAAACCGTTTTGTGATCTTTTTTTCCAATTACACCCTTATCTTCCTAACAAAACGTCCACGACATACAAGTACTTATTTGTACGGATTTTCGAGTACTCGTCATATTGCCTGGGTGAGGTACTAAGGGTATTTTTGGATAAGAATGTGCCCAAGGAACCTCATACCCCATCCTATCTCAGACCTAAAATTTTGATTTCCCATACCCTATTCTTCGACGATGTGGGGCTACTGCGGAAACAATACCCTATCCCAGACCAAAAACGTTACCCTATCCCAGACTAAAATAATAATAATTTATTTCAATACTTAAAACAAACGGCTAAGTTTACAAGTTTAAAACGTCTAAGTTTAATTGATAAACGAATAATAATAATTGGGCAAAAAAGCAAAAAAAAAGGTACCCTACCCTAGACCTTGGAGCTGAAAAACCATACCCTATCGGGCGGCACCCAGGGGAGTACCCCCCCCCCCCCCCCCTCCGGCATATTGCAGGGCCCATTGGATTGATTCAGGTCCGAGATTTCCGGCTTCACTTCGTTACTTCTGTTAGCAGGGTAAGATTTACCTTGAAATATTAAAGCAAAAAAGTGTTTACTTAATAACTTTGCCCCATAAGAAGAGAATCTAAGTCCATGCCAAGCTAAGCCCCATAAGTGGAAAAGTTCTTTATCACTTCAAGTTTGTTTTCAGTTTACATTTAGGGCAGGGCAAGTAAGATATTGCAGCAAAACTGATGTCTCGAAAACATTTTTCTTGAACTGATTCTGTATGTTGTACTGATTAAATCCAGGTCCTCCTAACGTTACCTCAGAGTACAAACACTTCACTTGGCCAGAATTTAAGTCCCTCGCAATGCCGTGTATAGTGCAATCAAATCCCCCAGCCAATGTACAATGGTTGTTCAATGGTAAAGACATAAAGGACTATATCAAAGAAGGCTACTACAGTAAACCCGAGCGTGCTTTACCTCAGATTGACTGTGAACCACCCATGAGTACTATTCGTCTATGGAACATAAACAAATTCGACAGAGGTAACTACACGTGTGTTGCTAGAAACAGTGTGGGGGAATCCAACTACACATTTTCCTTAAAAATAAGTAAGTATTACTTTAATTTAAATATGTAGTTGTGATGAATATGTATATATGAATATGTAGTAATGATGGATCAGATGGTTCTTACAGCGAGTTCCACTTGAACGAATCGCGCGCTGATTTTGTCGATTTTATTTCAGCAATCGGTGTGATTGAACTGTCAAAATGTCTGTTTTGTCGGCTCAACGTTGCTTGCCCAGTCATTCGGCAAATGTTTTCATTGCGAGGACGCTTAATTAATGTTGATTGATTGTAGGTGGTCGTTCTTATAGTAACAGGGGTGTAGATGGTTGTCATGGTAATGATGGTGTAGGCGGATGTCATGGTATTGATGGTATGCGTAGTTTTCGTGGTGATTGTTTAGGTGGTTGTCATGGTAATGATGATGTAGGCGGTTGTCATGGTAATGGTATGGATCGTTCTCATGGTGATGGCTTAGGTGATCGTCATGGTAATGATGGTGTAGTTGGTTGTCATGTTAATGATGGTGCAAGCGGTTGTCAAGGTAATGGTGTTACAGATGTTATTAAATTATTAATATGATTTTAAAATATTATATAATTATAGTAACTGATATATTATATATTGTCCATTTTCTTTTTCCTTTTTAGTACGGACCAAAAGTGACAAGCCAGAAATCGTGAATGAAAACAGCAAATACATAGCATATCTCGGTACAAGCTATAATCTAACTTGTGAAGTACGGTGGCCTGGTCCAGATCCTAACTACACAGGGTTTTGGAGACGAGGGAAACAAGTCAATGATACCGACCGACACGAACTTCTTCCCCGTCCTGATGGAAGTCGCAGTAACAAGTACAAAATGTCCATTAAAAATGTCAGCAAGGAGGATGAGGGACTCTGGGAATGTCGTGCATATTACTTTGGTTCTCAAGATGTTCCCATGGCGGCCAAGAACCTTTCTCTTGAAGTTGGTAAGTTGTACCTTAAAGCATATTATTCTGCACTTCTGATCCATGAAAGCTGTCTGTTGAGTTGTAAAAATGTCGTTACAGAAAAAATAGCGACGGTGCGGAAACCATTGTTTGTCATTGGCATGCTAAATCATACGTTTGTCGCGACATAGTACCTACATAACGTAGTGACGTAAATCGTGTGTTTTATTGTAGTTCCTTGTCCAAAGGGTTACTATTGTCCAATGAACGAAAGTCAACCAAGACCATGTGACTATGGGACTTACAATGACGGAACAAGCAATATCACCTATCACTGTAAAGACTGTCCAAACCGCTACAAAACTAGTCAACGTATCCATAGCGCTCCTGCAGCGACGTCCGTATTATTGTGCCCTGCTAATGGTACGTAACGATTATAGCTAATAGACCATTTCACGGTTGTCGTGGCTCAACCTCAGCCTCGACACCGTGTAATGTATTCTTTAGAATTTGACTACAGCCCGTGGAATTTTAAAGTGTTTCGATTGTTTATTGATGTGTGCATTCCTTACATTACCATGGGCTGCAGTCGATTTCTAAAGAATATATTACACGCTGTCGAGGCTGAGGTTGAGCCACGATAACCGTGAAAAGGTCTATTGCACAAACATTGACCCTTCAAAGCACAGAAGCTGGGACCGAAAGGAACATTGGGAAATCTGTTGATTAGATGATTTTAAAGAAGCACGTGGACGTGGGTGTTTCAAACAGCGACTGAGACATATTTTGGGTATTCCAAACATGATTATGTAGCAAATTCATAGATAAAACATATGGAAATCCACGTCTTATTGGTGGACCCAGGAGCCATTTCGGTCTCAGTTCTAGGTTTCATGATTTTGAAACGGTCAACGTTTGTGCAAATAACTAAAAAAATTACTAGACATCGCTAGTTTCTTGACAAAAGACGTATTTATACAGGGTGGTAACAACTGATTGGGCTTCCTGTGGTAATTCCCAGTTTTCATGACCTCGTTCCCAGGGCCAACTAGGTTGCCAGTTCTCCCTTGTCCTATGTTTCCACAGGTTGGCGTTTTGGCTACTCGAAGACGATATGGTCTGCTATTTACAGGTTAACAGGCGGTTTTATAATTGTTTGTTAAGCCCAGACCAAGAAAGCTTCTCATTTTAGAGTTTTGCAAACATTTCTACCCTTTTTGTGCTTCAATAAAAAAATCCTTCGTCCTAACTATAATTCCTCTTGTTATTTTTAGACAAATCAGGATCAAAACCTTCCAACAAACTGCCTTTAATCTTGTCTATTGTTGCTGGTATTGTTGGTGTATTAATCATCGTCCTTCTGGTCGCCTACTTTATCAATAAAAAGAAGCTTGATATAAAATACATGGCCTGGCCAGGTGAGCTGTATCATTTATTTAATCTGAGTCAGTGAATAGTCGACTGAGTGAGCTAGCACGCTAGTCAACAACAATAATAATATTAAAAAGTATTTTATATAGCGTCGATATCCAAAAGTTCAACAACGCTTTGCTACTCCCCAGTTTAAAAAAGGTTAAAAAGTGATTTTCAATTTTCAATTTATCAATGCAATCGGATGTTTTCTTTGTTTTGTAAAATATATATATATACATATACAATTAAGCATTACATAATTGGCACAAACACGACTTTGATTTCAGTTTAAATTAAAATTTTAAAAAGTATATTTATTAAAAGTTAAATAGAAAATTAATTACTACTGTATGCCTTTTTAAAAAGAAAAAGCTTAAGAAATATCCAGACATTGTCTGTCAATGCAGCAGTTCTAAGGGTTATCACAACCTTCAGATTGGCTGCGTAAAAGACTACGGTTATGCTGCTAAAGAACATTGTGACGGTATACTTGGGAGGGGAGGGTTTAGATATATTTCAGTGGTACTGATTCCGTAAAAGGAACACCAAACCACGTGATTTCTGCCGGTAGAAGGTACAACGATTACCCCTCCCCTCCCGGGACGGTATGGTTTTAACACCAAATCTTTCTTTTCTTTCAGATGGGGTTGATACTGATGTGGAAATTAAATATGATGTGTTCATAAGCTTTAGCGAGAAGGATCAAGTTTTTGCCAAAGCCATTCACAACAAAATTGAGGAAAACGAATACAAGTGTTGTTACCACCATCGTGACTTTTCTCCAGGCGAATATATCGTTAAAAACATAACTGATGCCATTTATCAAAGCACCATAACATTAGTCATCTTATCTCCTGATTACGTGAACAGTAGATTTTGCCAGAGTGAACTTAACCAAGCGTTAGCGGCTGCAAGAGGAACTCAATTGCGAGTACTTCCTGTTTTGTACAAACCTTGTAAAAAACTTCCACTTGAGGTTCGATCATGCTTGACGTATCTTGAATATAAAAGAGCCGATGAGCAACAGTTTTGGATAAAGCTTTTTGATGCAATAGAAAAATATTGCAGAGTTAATAGAGAAAGAGGTATCGAAACGAATGTATAATAACCATGGAAGATACTGGCTACAAAGCAGAGACGAGATCTCTGGTTGCAATTAAAGCATTGTAAAAGTGGTAGTGACAACTCTACATTGGTAGTGACGACTCTACATTGTAAAAGTTGTTCAATCAAAAAGCCCATGCGCAGTTAGTCATAAAATGAAGCAGAAACCTAAGTTAAATACGTAACCAAATATTAAGCAAGTTGTCATCATCAGTCAGTATATCGTACAAATTTTGAGTTCAAGATATTGGTGCTAAAGAAGACACTAACTCAGACCTTGCACATCCTTTGTGAAGAGACCGTGACAGTATACCTTCAAACTCTGATTGGCTCAAGAGCCCATAAAATCATGGCAGCTCTTGAGTAGATGACCTTACAGGTCTTACAGGCCTTCATCCGTGATCGTACGTCCAAACAAAACTTCTTATTTTTTCCGCCTTTTGGGATCCCTTTGTTGGCTGTTCGAGGAGGACTAGCCACAGGAAGCCCCCAAAAGAGGACACAGAAAAGAGCCGACCGCTTAGGGGACTAGCTGTGAGTGTAGTGGCACACATAAATAAGGGGACACTGGTCGCCAACACTTGCAAAATCTGCAATCAGTGATGGATGTGGTCGGAATCAATAATAATAATAATATTTATTTATAAAGCGCAAATTCAACCGTACAGTTTTCAAATGCGCTATGAAATAAAACAAATAATAGAATAATCATATTAAAATTCCTAATAACAATAATATCTTAATAAAATAAACTTGAACACTATAATAAATAAATCAATATCCCTAATAAAATGTAATTAAAAGATAAAAGATAATTAATTAATTTGGATAACCCTTCTTGAAAAGGTATATCTTCAATCTTCTCTTAAATATACTAACATTAGTTGATTCCTTAATATTTCTTAATAAAAATAGACTTGAACACTATAATTATGAATCAATATCCCTAATAAAATGTGATAAAAAAATAAAAGATAATTAATTAATTTGGATAAGCCTTCTTGAGAAGGTATGTCTTCAATCTTCTATAAATATACTAAGATTAGTTGATTCCTTAATATATCTTAATAAAATAAACTCGAACACTATAATATATGAATCAATATCCCTAATAAAATGTGATTAAAAGATAAAAGATAATTAACTAATTTGGATAAGCCTTCTTGAAAAGGTATGTCTTCAATCTTCTCTTAAATATACTAACATTAGTTGATTCCTTAATATCCATGGGTAAATCATTCCATAATGATGGAGCGGCCGCGGCAAAGGCTCTGTCTCCGAGGGTAGGCAGTGTTCTTTGCCCTAAGGGCTTAAGTAATAATTTATTTATTAAATCACTAATATAATCTGGGGCCTGCCCATTAATAGCTTTATATGTAATAAGGAGTAGCTTAAAGTCAATTCTAAATTTAATTTTCAACCAGTGAAGTTCTTTCAGAAGTGGAGTAATGTGATTGAACCTTGGTGCTCTGTATATCAGCCTCGCTGCAGCATTTTGCACACGCTGTAACTTGGATAGAAGGCAGTCAGGAGTTCCATACAGCAATGAATTGCAATAGTCCAGATGACTTGTCACAAACGCCTGTACCAAGCTCTGTGTGGCCTCAAACAGTACAACGTAGTCTCATAAGGAACTACACGCGGCGATCGTGCGTGCCGTAGCTGTAAATTATTGTAAATTATAGAGCAGATTTCGTACGAATGTGAAACGTATACCGCGCCGTGCCGGGACCGTATCTTTTTGAAACATTCGAAATTCCCGTTGTGACGCACGTGCCGTGCCGTGCCCGTGTCAATGCCGTGATGTCTATAAAAACATTCGAAATTCCTGCCGTAACTGTGTCGTGACCGTGCGGTGGCGTTTTCACAGTCATATACGAAAGCCACTAGAGCTCTAGCAAACCTCGGTCTTTGACCATAAAGATGGCATGGAAGGATCGGCTTCTGACCATCAAGTATTCATAGAAATGAATAAACATTTTGTTCAAGGCAGGACATGTTTCCATGATAGACGGGATCTGGTTTTCACTGCAATCGGAGTCGGAATCGGAGTCATAAGCAGTTAAGACAAGTGAAAATCGATCGTCATAAGCGGAATCGGAATCGGAAGCAGAAGCCTCGATTAGATGTTTTTTGCATTAGAGAGGGCCTGGAGAACACCATTGTGATTGGTTGTCTGCTTCTGCTTCCGATTCCGATATTCTGGTTTTCACTTTGTTTTCACTGATCGTAAGGGTCGGAGTCGGAGTCAGAGGCGGAAGAAAATGGAAACCTTCCGATTCTTGCGATTCCGATTCCGACGCGCTTATGACTCCGATTCCGACTGAAGTGAAAATCAGCCTTTAAGCCGTTGTTGTCGCGAGGGAGGGGATTCCTCTGTCCAACGGACTGTATAAAAATGCGCCAAATAGCTAATTTTGAATTTTAATTGATATATTTCAATAGGCCTTTTGCAACAAGAGGTCACATGACCCCGTCTCCCCTAAATCAAGCAGCATGCCCAAAACGACCTCCAGAAATAGAAAAAAGCACCTCAATCTCAGTAAAACTTCTACCTTATGTATGTGCAGTCCAAGAGATGCCACTGTCACTATTACGTTCAAGTCACATTCTCGGGAAATTAGAGCGTTTAAGATGGGTAAGCAGACAAACGCGCGTCTATTTCCTTCCCTTATTTTGTCTCTCTCCCCGACTTGGGTCTCTAGCCCGATAGCCACGTCGTTACGTAATACCGTAATACCGCAGACAAACGCGCGTCTATTTCCTTCCCTCGTTTTGGCTCTCTCCCCGACTTGGGTCTCTAGCCCGATGACCACGTCGTTACGTAATACCGTAATACCGCAGACAAACGCGCGTCTATTTCCTTCCCTCATTTTGGCTCTCTCCCCGACTTGGGTCTCTAACCCGATAGCCACGTCGTTACGTAATACCGTAATACCGCAGACAAACGCGCGTCTATTTCCTTCCCTCATTTTGGCTCTCTCCCCGACACTTGGGTCTCTAGCCCGATGGCCACGTCGTTACGTAATACCGTATGTCCCATCTTTCGACAGGCCGAGACTTCACATTCTTTTCGATGGCGCCTTTAAGATCGGATCTTACTTTCACAAGGAGAAGGCAATAGCAGATCATTCTTAAACACGAGTGTTCAATAATTAGGGTTCGTACAATTTTCCATGACTTTCAATGTCCTTTTCCATGACTATTTCTATTTTTCAAGACCAAAATTTAGCTGACACTCATCATGAAACTGGATTAATTTCCATCGAAAAAAAATCAGTTTCAATGATTTCCATGGCCTTTCCAGGACTGATCGAAAATGAAATAAAGAAATTCCATGAATATGACTTTCCAGGTTTTCGATGACCCGTACGATCCCTGATAATGCAAGTATCCATTTACGAGACTGCGTAACTGATTGATGGATCACCAACATGAAGTGTGCATATACTTTTTTAAGAGAAGGAATATTTATAGAATTTAATCTTTCCGCCTGCATTTCATTGCTGTTTTACTATTAGAAGTTGTGCGGATTTCAATAGCCAAGTTTGTACATGCTAGAGTTCGCTGAGCTTCTCGACAAAAGACGCATTTATGCAGGGTTAGCCTTCTTTTCAATAATTGCCTGAGTAGTCGGCTTTCAAGAGAGGGGGAGGGGAGGGGTTAAGAGCCGGTCACGCACACTACTTTCAAGAAAGACCCATAGGACTGAAGTCGGTTTTTGTATTGTTAAATTTTCTCGCTGGTATATTTGTGCGTCTGTTGTCTAATTTTGCAGCGGTATTATCAAATGAAACACGCAAAAGGCCTATTGGTAAGTACTTGATGTATGCAACACCATCTGTGGTCTAGGTCTATTGGCAGCCATTTAGAAACAAATTAACAATAATGTTTAATATTTTCAGTCAAGAACACTATAAAATCGTTGTACAATAAATACATCAGAGATATTCTTAGAAAATTGAATGCCATGGGTTATTCATGAATGAGTAGCCTTTTTTATAACGGGCCAGTCAAAATTATTTTCAAGTTTTAATTTTAAAACTAGAACAATTTAAATAGTGATTTGTCATAAGTATGAAAAAATGTTCTATTGATAAAAGTGCATGCATCAATTTGGAGGGATTTAAAAGAACCCCCCCCCCCCCCCCAAATTCCCTCCGCATTAAATAAGATTATTAGAAAACAATGTGTAAATAAAAACACTAATCAAGCGTCCTTTGTAATTATTAAGTGGCCCCTTCCATAGACTATATCACTATTTTATTGGGTTAATAATCCCAGAATACATTGCTGCGACCGACTAGCGATATAGTCTATGTAGTATATACCATGCAGGCCAGGTTACATTTCAATATGGCTGCCAGCAGCTCTCCACGATGATCAAAACTACGAAGTAGTATCTGTTGTAAAACTTTTCTTGATTGATACTCTGGGGTACATGCCTCTGAGTTCTTGGACGAAGTCATCGTTTAGTTGGGAACAAAACGACAAATCCAGAAACTTCAGGTTGGGGCACTTAACCATAAGCCTTTCAAAAATTTGAAAATTATCAGTCAAAATAATTAGTATGCGTGAGTTATCTGGTTAGAAAATTAATCTAAAGGAAGGCTGCAGTAATTTATCTTAAGTTTTTGTATTGTTTATCAGAAAATTATTTTGTTTGTAATTGGGTTACCTGTGCTTTTTATTGGGTGTGGTCTACCCAGCGTGCACAGCTAGTCGTCATGGTGAAGTTTGTGATGTACTACATAGTAAAGACGAACGTCTTATAATCTGACACCATGGGGACCGAACGTCCATTAATACTTTCCAAAGGTGTATATAATGCACCCGAGATGCCCGGCTGTATAAAAAGCTTTTAAGATCGATGGGTGGGTTAAGGGTGACGTATCTCACCAGGGGCAGCATCGCATCCAGGAGACTGAGACGCACGAAATGCGGCGTGTGATGACGGACCCGTGCTTCTAGGCAAATTGCTTTACAACTACCATCAACAATTGGGCTCGGAGGAAGTTTTTGAATACATTCGATGCCAGCTTGAAGTGACATGTCATGGAGATTCAACATATCAGGAGATTCAACATATCAGGAGATTCAACATATCAGAAGATTCAACATATCAGGAGATTCAACATATCAGGAGATTCAACATGAGACTACACATTACCTTTTAATAGTAGATGGGGCGACTAATGACGTTCCTAGTATGTCTAATTGTTCCATGTCAGGACAATGATCAGCCACAGCGAGAACGTCTCTATTATCCGTTGAACTAATAAATAACAAATACATATTAGTACCTTGCATTCAGCAGTATAGCTTGGTTTGCACTAGCAAAGCAAGCATAAGCGCAAGAAACATACGCAGAGTTTTAGTTGTGTGCTGCTTATAACAGTGCTTGTCTTTTTTACACGTGAGGAAATTAAAATGCAATACTTAGTCTGCGTGTTGCTTATGCGCATGCTTATGCTTGCGTAGTGTCAATCAGGCCAATCTCGTACCCAGAGCCTGCGTTCCTCTTGGTCAGCGACCGAGAAACGAACGTTTCGCTGACCAAGAGGAACGCAGGCTCTGGGTACGAGATTGCAATCAGGCCTTTTTCACAATGATCTAAGGAAAGGTAAGAAATATTAATTAATTCTCAAGAAAGCCGGAAACATCTGCATGGAAAAGGAGACTAGTGAGAAGGAGAGGAAAAGAGTAAGGGTAAAAGAGTTAAAAAAGATATCACTCGAAATGTATTCTTATTGAAATTCTCCAGCAACCTAAAATGTCAAAAGATGTAAGCTAGCTTTACGGGTGACTCATATAATAGAGAAAATTATATAACTGCATAATACAGTGTAGCCTCCTCCGCAGGCAACTGTTCGCTTTTTCGCTTTGGGCCTCCTGTGTTAAAGACACGTATGCCTTTTCGTCCCCAGTCTTTTTTCTTCTCAAAATTTCGCACAGGAAGCCCAAAAGGTTGCCTGCGTTGGAGGCTAGATACAGTGTAGATGGTAAACAAGCTATTGCGAAGAATATCTGAAACGGACTCAATGGAATATATTTCAACTATACCGTATGGCTGCCATAAACAATTTCTTCAGTCTTGGATGAGTTTCGACGAAGTATTGGATGCACTCAGTAGAACATACCACTCTGGAACTGAAAGGGCATTGCCTACTGTTATATTAATCACAATCAATACAAATCAACTAACAGTCTATCACAAATCCTGCATCCTGATTGGCTAGGTACTCTACTAAAGGTCTATTGGAGATAGACCTCTGGTTGCAAAAAGCAAACTTTTCTTGATTCTCGTTTTGTTGGTATAGACTAGTTCTATACAGAATGCTTATTTTGGCTAATAAGGTCCAATAAGCATGACGAAGAAAAATTAATTTCTTGGAATTTTGATGCTTTTGACTGACTTGATTTTCCTTAAGATTATTTATCTTTTCCGGCAAAATAATGCGATTAAAATGTTACTTTCGGCCTACAAGTCTACTTGTTAGATATAGTCTTTGCTTAAAAACACACACACACTAAGTATGGGAGGGGAGGGAGGGGAGGGAACTAAAAGGGCGTTTACACTGCAGTTGATACACTCTGCAACTTTCGGAGCAGCTTTGCGCGGTACAGCAGAACAGAGCACCAGCAGAACTACTTGTTGCAGCGTGTAATGACCACAATTGCGATTGGCTACGGAATTACTTATCAGACTTGTTCTTTTCATTAAAAATTATCCTTGATGAACATAGATCTCCAGCTACAATGTCAAACTATTTGTGTGCACAATTTATTAAAGGGGCTGCTATTAAAGGGGTTTCCGTAGTTTGTATCAAACAACTCACCACCATCCAATTTCTAATTCTTCCAGTAAAGGACATCCTTCAGCAAGTCTAACTATACCTTCAGATGTCAATGAAGGATTTCTCCATAAATCCAGAGAAATAAGATTACTAAGTAAAGACAAGTGAAAATAAATGGTTTAAGTCATTTTGATCTTTCTGTGGAAGTCGAAAAAAACATGGGCACCGAGAAGTTTTCCTGACTGTTTTCAGGAATGTCTCTCGACCAATCAGAACCTTGATCGTTCAATCGACCAATCAAAACCTTGATCGTTCCATCGACCAATCAGAACCTTGATCGTCGTCTTTGTGGTTAGAGAACCACTTCTGACTGGCCAAAAAACAACAAATATTCTTGAAATATTTGTTGGTGCCCACGGTTTTTCGATTCGCAAAGTAATAAGTTAATGCTGGATCCCATTTAACCGGTTAGACCATGTGTGATTCTTCAGTCAGTAGTCGATATGGAGTCGGTAAGTGGTCAGTAGGTGAACAGCTAGCTAAGTTAATGGTCGTAAATGAATGGTAAGGTGTCAGTGAACAAGTGGTTGTGAAATAGTGCATGTAATTCACAAGTGGCTGGTACAAGTCGCTAACAACGACGACACGATGACTTGAAATTTGTCAATATATGGAGATTAAGAATGACGTCAACGGGAAACGGCAGATACGGCAGAGGATCATATGACTTACTGTCTTCGCGTCTGGCGTAGCCGTTTCAACGCATGGGTGAGTGCCAAACGCGCAACGCCAGGTACGAAAAAAGTAGGTCACGTGATCCTTTCTGCCGCATGTGATTCTTAATCTCTCTAATATGTATCAAATTAATCCAAGATTGTTCTTTGTCATTACTGTAATTTACCTGCAATTTTCACTCAAGCAATCAAGGATGTCGTCACACTGGGCGATTAGTGAGCATGCGCCAAGGTTTAAGTGTTCAAGACTGCTGTTTGACCTTAAAAATAGGAATCAACGATGATTTTACTTCCGGGTATCCAATCGATGAAAATCGATCATCGTAAAAGCAATTATTTTAACTCCCGGGATATCAATACAAACGTAAAATAATAGCCACTAGTGTAGCTGACGAACCCTTCCCATCCTCACGGGTCATCGATTGTCGATACGCGACTCACCCGAAAGGGAGTACGGGTCATAGAAAATATTAAAATAATAAAACAACACGAATATCAACACGACATCCACACTTGTTTTACCCTTATATTTTATACAACAAAGAACTTCAATCAAGACCAAAGCCGAAAAGTGAGTTAAGTTTTGCATCTACTCATACTGCTTTTCGGTCTAGATTTAGGTCTCTCGTCTGACAACCTTTTGTGCAACAGGTATATCTTTCTTTATATATCAGAAATAGTTAACTCTACCCGGGTCAGACTTTTACGGAAAGCTTAATTTGGCTTTCAAAAAAAAGGGGGTGTTACCATCATCTACACCCAAAGTTAATTGCGAGAGAAGGGTGATTATTTACGCCCCGCACGGATGGTTTTATATATTATTAGCCCTACTTCATGTTAACTAACCTTAATATTTTAAAGAGCGACAAATCATTAATATTAACACGATAAAGGTTCAATCTTCTTAGGTTCTGTAGCATTCTTAGATGATGAAAGCCATTAGCAGTAGGTTCCATACACGAGGACAAATCCAGTTCTGCAGTAAGAATGAAGCAGAACTGTGAGACGTCGTACGCTGTCAGTACAGTTTCTATTTTTTTCCTAACGCGCACCACACTGCTACTCTCACTACTACACTCAATAGTCCATACATACAACACTCGACTCACATGTTGATTTTTGCTGTTGGAGGAAAAACCGGAGAAAAAAAAAAACAAAAAAAACTCGTGGCAAGGGAGAGAGCAAAACATCAAACAAACTCAGTTCACAGGATGGCAAAGGCTTAATGCGTAATCCGTGATTGCATCAAAACTAGCCACGTGATCCGTGAATGAACCCGCGCGATGAGGTCGGAAAAGTACTGCCTTTGTAATCACATTTGCAAATGGTTAGAACTTCGCGTCCTCTCGGATAAGGACGTTAAACCGTAGCCCTATCTCCCCACACTGACTTCCATTGGAGGGACATTCAAGAATCCACACCACTATTCGGGGAGAGTTGGCTAAGAAGTTGTGTGGTCTGACCTACACTACCAGCACTGTGATTGGCTTGGCGTAATATGGTTGCCAGTCAATGAGACCTCACACTAACAATACAGCTAGTAACCTAGAAGCTGCCGCGTACTTTCGGACTTTGCAGCCCAGTGCAAGAGGGGGACATAGGGGGTTGTCAAAATCCGCAAGAAAAATCGTTTGGAACCGCAAATCCGCTCAGGAAATTGATTAAAATCCGCATGTGTAATTTCGGTGATAAACGCACTTCAAAACTACTATATTTTAAAAGAATGTTATAACAAATGCTTATTTATATATTTGCATGCGATGCTTTGATTTAAAGTTTGTTCCGCAATGGAATATAGTTAAAGAAAGCGATCTCTCTGACAAAAAGTACCTTACACATGTCCGTAAGTAGCATAGCCATATAAATTATAGTTTTCATTGGATCATTTCTTCAAATCCGCGATTCTGACCATTGTGGATGAATCCGCAAATCCGTTCTTAAAAATATCATTATCCGAGAATCCGCACGTAAAAGAAGGCTCAATCCGCCGATCCACAAACCCATATGTCCCCCTCCAGTGCAACAATGTGCACAAGGTAGTGCAAAATTACATCGGGTAAACCTGACACTGCATTAAAGTATTTAAAGTATATATGCTGAACGTGGGTTATAGTTATAGTCATGCAAATATATTTTGAATTCATACTTACCTTGTAATTGAGGACAGCATGATGCAATGGAACCCAAAGAATCATCATCAACAAACGTACAAGCAGATAGTCGGAGGCACACAAGCCTTTGACAAGAGCTCTCGAGAAACCTTGTATGAAAGAATACACATACACGATTAATATAATTATTGTTTGTAGTTACAGTGTGAAAGCTACGTTTATATGTACTTGAGCTATTAATTAAGCTAGTCATTATTCAACAAATGTAGATTCCACTTTTCCGTGCAATGATGACGTCAAGTTGTGGTGATAAAAAAGTACGTCATGAGACGAAGTCGAGTGGCGTGACTGTTGTTCTCGCAACATTTGGACGTCTTCTGTGCATCTATTAGAGCACAGACTCACGGAAAAAGATATTTATTTGTTTCATATAATATTTATAAAACATTTCCACCAATCAAAGCACGCATAAAATTTTGTACTGTCATCTGTGCATGTGTACTGTAATAACACATGGTTCTCAACCAATCAGAGTGCGCGTAATATGCCTATTATTACAGTAAAATTAAGAACCTCAATATTTACACAAATTTACTCACAATCTGAATCCTAGAGATGAGATTACATGATAAGGACCACACCAAGACAAATTTAGCTTTTCTGTATTGACACATCGATTACAAAGACCTTTAAGAGCAATGTCATTTGTCTGGCAATACAAAACAAAGTTAGTTGATAACGTATTCCGCATACCGTTGCTTAAGGGAGGCCAGGGAAAGATTTTTACAGGTAGGCCCCACCCCAATGCAAGCTCATAGCCTAGTTTACACTTCAGTATATTTTATTTTTAGAGAAGTGATATATAACACTTTTGCATACCGCTCACAGAATCAATGTGTACAGTTTCTCAATTGAAAACCTATATATTACCAGTAAAGAGCTTATACTTTGACGTGAAATTTGGCTGAAATTTTGTGAGACTCATTCCACCCACCCTGGCTTATAACTGGTAGTTCAATCTCGCACCTTTGACCAGTACGGCTGTAAATCCAGCTCCTTGTACCAAACAGGATCATAGCAATGTTGGAAAAATAGCCTGTAAAAATTAAACTGGAAAATTAATATCTGAGATTTACAACAATATACATATATTCAAGACTACTTTATTGTAAAAGGGTTACTTCTTGTACCTGCACGTGGCTGCAACTCTTAGAATGTCATCAAGTTCAAGGTTGAGAAATATGAGATGAATAACTTCACTCTATAAAGAAAGGATGAACAATGGCTTTTTTAGTATAGGAAATAATATGGTTACGAGTGCAATTTAGAATAAATTTGCACGAGTGAGTTTTCAAAGAGTTCAAAATTGCACGAGCCCGTAGGGCGAGTGCAATTTGTGCTCTTTGAAAACTCACGAGTCAAATTTATTCTAAATTGCACGAGTAAACCATATTATTTCCTTTTAATAATATACATGCAAAAATTCAAGCAAAATTTTCAAGTTTTCTCTAGCTTTTCAGTTGAAAAATCAGGTTAGCGCGCGCCCACTGTTCGAAAGCGACCTGACGATGTCGTCACCAAGCGCGCGCTCAAGGAAAAAATTCAAAACTTTTCACCCGAAACTTGGGCACTTTGTGACATTTTTCTTGCATATTTACGACAATTTTGGAAACAAATCCCGCTAAAAGTGTTTTAATTTATAAATTGTTTCTTTGATGAATAAAAAGACGAATTTGACGTTTTAGTGCATTTTGACTGTTTTCTGCCAAAAGAAATTTGCACTAAATTTCCTTTTTTTGGCACTAAATTTCCTTTTTTCTGCACTAAATTTCCTCGAAACAGCACTGCTCGTAGCCAATCAGCATCGAGAAATTTTTGCATGTATATTATTAAGGAAGAAAAAGGACAAATTTAGAACGAAAGAAATTAAAAAAGAAAGAAACTTTGGAGAGAAAGAAACTTAAAAAGAAATTAACAATGAGAAAAAGAAACTTTAGAAAGAAAAAACATAAAGAAAAAAAAGAAAGAAAGAAACTTAGAGAAAGAAATTAAGGATAATGTTGTATGTAGTATGCTACCAATGTAGTGGTAGCAAGTGTGAATGAGTCTCAAAGATATTAGCAGTATTTGCTACTCTGAAATCCAAGGATAAACAAAAAGATTTGATTTTTTTTATTATTATTATTTTGAATGGATAGATGTAGGGGAGCAATTATGAAATACTATACTTACAGGAAGTAAATCAAAGAATCCATTATTAGATGAATGCACTTTTTTGTTATCCTCATCATTTATTGAAAGCTGTTTCATAAGCTTAGTTGTGACATCAAGATTTAAAGAAGTGTTCTCTTGATAGAGTTTTTCTTCATCCTCGATGTCAACAATATTACCCAGCAACTCAACAGCATCAATCTCAGTGTAATAATCAAGATGTTCATGATTGAACTCAAAACGGATGAGACTAGAGGAAAGAAAGAAATTCAAATGTTCAGGATTCTTGTACATGTAAACTTCACATCCACCAAACTATGCACATGGGCTACAGGAACCACGGAGCACCCCAAAGTGGGGGGATAGCATTTGAAAATATTAAGTAGCTGACTACCCAGTCAAAAAAGTCAAAAAATAATATTTGACTAGGTACCAGCCCCCATCTCTACATGCAGTCCCTGAGCTACTACTTTTCATTCATTCATCTACTCATTCATTCATCCACTCATTCATTCATTCATTCAGTCAGTCAGTCAGTCATTTATTCATTCACAGGGTCAAATCCAGGAAATTTAGGAAGGGGGGGGGGCAGAACAGTTGAACAATAATGAAAAAAGCTATGATTTTATTGACAAGTCAGAACTTTAATTAAAACTCAAAAACAAGGGGGATCATGGCCCCTCAGTCCCCACCTAAATCCACCCCTGATTCATCCATTCATTCATCCATCTATTCATTCATTTATTCATCTTTTTATTCATTCCTTCATTTTACTTTAAATATGGCTCCAGCTTATTTAATTATTTACAGTGCTCTGTTTTTGTCTGCCAAGACCCAATGAAGACACCAAAATTTTCAAACACATTTACCGTGTTGGTTTGGTTGTGTTCTTTAATGGTGGTGAGAAGTTATGGGAAACAGCTGGGCGTGTCTGTACAGGACCAGACCAAAGAGTAACCCACCTAATCAAAAGCCAAAAAAATTAATTAATATCCCTCTTGCAGTCCTGAGTCCACATGAGAAGACTCCCATATATTTGTCAAAGTCCCAACGATCATCCCTATCTCAAGTATATCATAACCATTTTTGCTCTTAGCTTTATGCACATATAAGAGCTCACTGTTGACTTCCTGGGAGAACAGTGTTTAGCTGAGAGAACTAGGAGAACAAGGAGCAAGGATGGCACAGTTGGTTAGTGCGCGGCCTTCGGTGCGAGAGGTCCCTAGTTCGATCCCCAGATCTCACATCCTTGTTTCAACTTCTTTCCTTTCCGTGTAGCTTTAATTAGCTTTAAATACCCTTAAAACGGAGCACTGATGGAAAGAGGGGGGTAGAATGAGCGCACCGTCGGCTTCCTGGGAGACTAGCTTATAGCGTTGCTTGTAGCTAAAGGAACTTTCGACGTTAAATACAGAGCTTTACCTTTACCTTTTTTTTTTAACTATAGATACTAAATATTAGTGCTTTACCTTTACTGTAAAAGTACCAGCATCTGATGGTCATGCAGTATCCATCAAGTACAAAATACTTTTTGGCCCTAAAAAGGTACCACAATAATCCTCCCCCTAAATATATGGTAGCCTTCAAGAATGTTGCACACTTGTTCAATATACTTTATCACTGTTACAAACCTTACCTTCCTCCAATATTAGTGTTTACAGGGTTTCCCTGGCAATTATTTGTCTGCAGTGCCAGTATTTTAATAACAGAGCCAGGATGGTACGTCTCTAAGATATGGATGCCTTTAGGAATAACTGGAGTCATAAATAGAATATCTGCAAGAAAAGTAGTTTTCAAAACAAATCAATTTTAGTTTCATTTTTCAAGTGCTGAAAATACTAAAAATATGGAGAAATGCTTACCAACGAAGTCGTTGCTTGCAATTTTCTTGGTTGATTTTGAAATTGTTTTAAATTTTGGAGGAGCCGACGGAGCACTGAGCCACCACTTGCCATAAGTTCGCTGTCAATAAAAATATCACACACTGCTGACCATCATTCGAAGGTCTATAAATTGCAACATAATAAAGAATGTTAGTTACGACTTACCAGAACAAACGACTTGACAAAATCGCCATAACTAGGAAAACTAGCCGGCAATCCTGCAATATTACAGGCTGCATAACTACGTGAACCGTTACTACTGTATTGACTTGAGAAATCCAATACTTCTCCTCCGTACTGTCGAATCATTTGAACAAACTTTTTAGGAGGCTCAGGCTCAGGTTCAGGTTCGCTCTCTTTTTCGGCCTTTTCGTCGCCTTTTAACATATGCATTAAACGAGCTACGAGGGTAAACATAGTCTCAACTTAAAGTAAACCCAACAGTGTCAGTAGAGAGACCAACAGCTTTATTAATTTATATCTGCATGGAACATATCATCCATCTTGTAACGCCATTTTGTTGGTAGTCAACAATGCAACAGGAAACCCAAACATGCATTTTAAGGAAACACAGGAAACCCAGTCTACTAATATTCAAGTTTCCGCAGTGTCCGCAGTTTTACGACATGCTCATGAGCTCGGCCTCTAATGATCTCATGAGCTGTTTCGAGCTACACGAACAAGGAAAGAGCCCAAAAACACTTTAAAAATGCATGTTAACAAATTAAAAGAAGTATGTCTAAAGTATAAATGTCCAGTGGACAGTCTTAGGCCCAGTTCAGACGTCGAACTTTTGCCGCGTGGAATCTACCTTATAGTTGCATTTTGTAGATGAGAAGTGCGGCTTCTGAACCAAATGAATTTGACAAATTCACACTGCACTTTTCAATTTAATACTTAATCAAATCTGTCAAAAACAATAGGCTCAGACGCCGCACTTCTCATCTACAAAAAAAAAGTTCCGACTTGGCCTAATCCGCTAATTTGCAAAAAGTCGATCTGACCAGTGTGAGCAAAGCCGAACCAGTAACTTTGAGCAGTTCTAGAAAACTGTTTCAGTTGTTTTGTTTTGGTTTTATTTTTCAATCCTGAAAGGAAAGCTGCGTTTGAAAAATGAAAATAAGACTGATTTTTTATTTCCCTTTACGTACACTTTTTTCAGTACTCTAAACTTCCGGCTCCATTTTCTACGTAGAGGCACTCGTTGTACCCCTTAGCCACGCATTTAAGAACGATTTCTTTTTCGCAGTCTTGTGCCTTACGTCAGAGGGTATTTCCCAAAACATTGTTCGATTTCGTTCGATTGCCTTATAGTTCGATTTCCAAACGTTCGATTTTGTTCGATTGCTAAAGCTTTGCTGTGAGTACGATTGTGTCCGATTGCCGAACCAATCGAAAATCAATCGAACGATTGATGTTCGATTGAGTTCGATTGCCGAATGTTCGATTGACTACGTCGGGATGTCTGAACTTGGCCTAATCCGCTAATTTGCAAAAAGTCGATCTGACCAGTGTGAGCAAAGCCGAGTAACTTTGAGCAGTTCTAGAAAACTGTTTCAGTTGTTTTGGTTTGGTTTTATTTTTCAATCCTGAAAGGAAAGCTGCGTTTGAAAAATGAAAATAAGACTGATTTTTTTATTTCCCTTAACGTACACTTTGCAGTTAATTAATTGTGTTCGACTGCAGTTTATAATTTTCAAGTAGTTTCGCATCTGAGAATATTCAGAGCTCCGATACGGCATGTAAAATTCGCTCTAGTGATGAAATTTCGCGGTATTGCTCTCAGTCTAAAATTGTTTTTACAACTAATAATCTCGCGATCTGATTGGTTGAGTAGAGTGCAGTGTCAATCAATATAGACACACTGCTGACGCGTTTCGGCGCGCGCGCTCGTTCTGTTGCCCCGTTTGAAAAGGATTTTTTAACTTTTATCTCAATTATTAATCATTGTCGCTGCGCTCGTGATTCCACTTGAGTTTTGAACATTTTATGACGTCAAGAGTGTGTCAATAAGAGGACAGACAACTCAAAACCATCTTCAATTTGTTAAATGACTATATTTCTATCCTATTTGGAATCTGCCCTCTCTTTCCCTCTAGCTCTAGCTCTCCCTCCCATCATCAGAGGCGGGAAAACGCCATTTCGTCATGATTACGCAATGCGCGGTTACGCAGCATATCATTCACACGATTCACCCATTACGGCTCTACAAAGGAAAGTCCACGTAAATTCCTCTACACTAATCAAGACCGCCTCTGATTTCCCTTTATGAGTTCTATAGTGAGTATCAGTAGGTGATTCAAGTTGCAAGACTGGTGGCTAGTGAGCCCTGTATCTGGGAAATCTGGGTGATATCATACCATCTGTTGGCGTGTGTTTGTCTTGTCACATAAATGATTTCAACTACGTGGCAGCACAATTAGTGTAATTTAAATACAGTATTTAACCATAGCTACTATTCTAGGGTTAGTTCACCATGGCAGCGAAAAGGATTTTTAATATAATCGTAATAACTTCGACGTTTTGGTTCTCTGTAACCATTCTTGTACTGATGTTCAGCAACGATGTGACTCGTGAATCGCTCAACATGCTCAATGCGCCGGTTGTACTTGACAATTCCAAAAATCATAAATACATGATTCTTGCCGGTGTACAACCATTAAGACCGAATGAAAAGCACATCAAATATCCGTGGGAGAAAGACAGTGATGGACAAATCGAAGAATCGAGAGGAATTATTTCGAATGCAGCGAAAGCGATGTTGGGAGTCATCCCAAGAAAGAATCAAGGAGGTAGAAGAAAAGTTTACGATGCTAGTATTGGTAAAATGAAAGATACTATGAGCTTAGGTGAAGGTGGCAAGCCTGCATTTTTACAGACAGAAGGAGATAAAAAATTAGCCGAAAAGTTTTTCGCAAATCATTCTTTTAATTGGCTTTTGAGTGATAAAATTTCATTGGATCGAACTCTGGAAGACGTTCGAAGCGAACGGTAAGTGATTACAGTACCTAATGTCTTTATTTAGAAAGAAAAAAAAACTGCACTTAAATTCAAAACTCCCTCCTTTAGAATAAAAATTCACTATCAAGGTGTTCAGAATAAAATTTAAAGGTATAATTTCCCAAGTACAATAAGATATAAACAGATAAGTCTTATTAATCTGTCTCGAGCTTTATTTCAAAATCCCACTATTATTTTTCCTTTTTGAAGATCACGAATGCTTCTTTCACGTTGCATTTCCACTATATCCAAATAGGCAATAATCGAATGTTTTCTGAATGGGAAATTATATGTAGCTGTTAGAGTAGAGTTTTGTGAAATTTCCAGCAGACGCCGGCTCAATTCAAGTGTTCACATTCATTTGCAAGAATTTGAATGCTATTTTGTCTTGATAAAGGAGGAAAACCGGGAATTTAGAAACAATGAAGAGGTACTTTTTGCTAACTTGTATTATATTTATATAACATATTGGTGGTGAAAGACAAATATTATTGCGACAAATTCTACCCACGTCATTATTGACAAAGGAAATTTCCAGTTTGTGAAAACTACTTCACAATAACATTATTGTTTATTTCCTCAAAACGTCTTTTGTTCAACGTTCCAATTTCTTTCCTATAAAGACTACCAAATAGTTTAAATTGTGGCAACATCATGCAGACTTTAGTTACCTGAGAAATGTATTTGCAAAACCTTAAAATTACAATTCCTTTGAAATGACTGTATTCATGAATATGAAAGAAAAGATATATCAACTTGAAAATGCATAGAGCATACTCTACAAATTTGTCAAAAACAGTTAAACAGTATGATTGTAATTGAGTTTCCTTTCGATAAACCCTTTGTTGATATGTTGTTAAACATGAAAAGGTAACTCTCTAGTAGCACATGCAGGAATTTTGTGGATAGCATGAGGTGCATTTGAACACATTTTCTGATTGGCCATTGGAGTACAATAGGATCTTTTGTCATTCTAAAAAGACCAATTACCTAACCAATTACCGCCCCACTTCTAGAGGGCTTTGTACTGACCCGAATTTTGCAGAGATAGGTATGGGTAGTGGCTCAGACTTGATACTGAAAATGCTAAAAAAAAAAAAAAAGAATTTGTTGAATTCAGCTCCAAACTAGAAAATAAAAAACTTTTTAACAAATTCCCGATAGGAGAAAGTGTAATTTTAAGTCTTTTTTTGACATCTTAAAATGCATTATTTTACTCCAAAACCAGTTTTATCAACATTGTGGGCATTGATGTGCTACATATCCATATTACTAGCTAAATATTGGCTACCCCCTGGATGCTGGCTACCCACTTAAGGTGCAAGGCATTAATAATAATTATTGTATAACCCATGGTTAGTCCTGTACGTACTTTAAAGAAAACCAGCTTTGGGAGTAGTCACGTGATGGGGCACACACAGATTTTCAAGAAACCTGTATCTGAAAATAGAAATAAAATGATCAAAAAGGATCATGTATAAAGTAATGATTATTGACTGCTGCACTGCATGACCTCTAGCTAAGTGTTTTCCCATTCAGCCCTCCCACTCAGTCGAAAAGTGCCTATAGATACGGGAAATAATATTGCTCTCTTTGTAAATAATGTGTTTGGGAAGACACATTCAAATTATACTTTTGAAAACTGTGCATTTTTCATATGTATAAATTATTATAGGTAAAACTGATAGATATGTTCCATAATATTCAATATATTTGACAAAACTACTCATTAATTTAGCCAATTTACACTACTCCTGCTAGTTTATTCTATTAATAAAATCTGCTGTTTATTTCCATTTTGTTTCTCTAGTGCCTGAAATATCCACACTAAAGTGTACAGTTGCTGGAAATTTATGCAAATTAATGCAAATTTAATAGACAAATCCTTTGTCGTTCTGAAATGTATTATCTTGCATGATTTTTCTGCAATCACACACTTCACTGAATGTCCATGCTCTTATATAGGTACCTATGCCAATGCTCTCAATATAATTTCTGTTTAGATCTTGTAAAGGATGCACTTTATCACCCATTTCTTTTCCTGTAATAATACCCCCTTGAGGAAATAATGGAGTAAATATGTTTAAGTACATGTACATGACGTGTTTACTATAATATTTTTTTTGGTCTGTTGTGTCTGTTTTCCTAAAATAGATTTTGAAAATAGAAATTATTCCCATTGGTACAGAGTTAGGATTTTTGAAATTTTGTGTCTTAATCTTCGGAATTGAAAACAGTAGATAAAGTATACATGTAGTATATAATTCTTTTTAACTTACTGTACTGACATATTCTTATAATGTTACTAAAGTATAAGGTGTGTTTATGAAAATATAAAATTTTAATATTGAGTCAATAATTTTCCCCCCAAAAAAATCTTCTGTTTTTGGCCTCTAACTTGTTTAGTTATTTGTTAGGGCCAGTGCCTTTAACTATTCATTATATTTTTTCTTTTTTGTTATAATCTTATTTTAAACTTTATGGGCACAAATAAAGATGTTGTTGAACCATTAGGCAAAGATAAGAGAGTTGTATTATAATAATAATTCAGTTAGAGAGAGCAAGTTTCATACATTTATTATTAGATATCTTTGCTTTGCCATTTTGCTTTATATGATTTCAAATTTTCCATCGCTAAATTTGGATGAGTTGGCTATAATCAACAGAATGTATAGCTAGCTCTAGATAAAATGTTTTGATCGACATAAGGTTAATTGCTTGTGGTACTCTATTGAGCTTGAAATCCTTTAAAAAATAAATGAAACAATTTGAATATATGTTGTGGTTTAAAATTTCCACTGGTTTGAATTTTTTAAGGCACCATTTTGCTTTCTTAGTCAATTTCCTTTTAGTCGAAACCTCTAAAACTACCAGTAGCCTAAATAACTTTAATACCTAAAATAAGAACCCTAAAACTAACCTTTAAACAACCTTCAGAAAAAATTAAACTAGTAGAAAAAGAATAAACCACAACAAATGCCTAAAATGTTACTAGAGAGAGACAATTTTAATTCTGAATTGTAACCATGACAACTGCACACAGCTGAACAGCTGCATTTACTCTTCAGTTGCTGGTTTAAGAGTACATAAATAGAATTTATATTATGATGTACACGTATGCTTAATGGATTTTAAATCACTCCTTTCTACATCATATAACAATTAAGAAAGTTACTAAAAATAATTATTTAATAGCCAAAAAGGTATTGATAATACTATTGGTTTCAATATATTCATTTAAACTGAAATTCTTTACTATTTCATGTTCAATGTATTAGAATTACGGTATATGTTGGGGTTTGAAATTATTTTTGGGTTTGAAAAATTTCAAACCAGTTTCAATTGATTATTATTTGCTATTCTACCAAATAAAAAAATAAAAATCAAGCTAAACAAATAAACAATATTCTAGAATATTTTAGACTTTAATGAAGTCAGTGTCAAAGCTCTTCATACAATGTAGTAGATTTAAGAGACAGAAGAAAAAATACATGTAAAATGAATGAATGGATGAATAAATAAATGAATGAATAAATGAATGAATGAATGGACAAAAAACATGTATGGGACAATTTTTTCACTTCCTTAACCATTTTACTAAAACATCAACCACCCATTGACTGCTAATATAAACTAATATTCTCTCAATAGAACCTCTTGCAGTAATTTGGGAGCCAAAACAACAGAGAGGTTAAGATTCACATAAATGGCAAATGACATAGAGAATCATGTGATCTGCTTTTTCCATGTCATTGCCATTTAAGATGACAGCTAATCATTTTGCATTTGGCATAAAGGTGAAAAATCACTCTCTCAATTTGAGTGCCAAACACACAATACCAGGCATGAAAAAGTAGGTCGTGTGATTCTTTCCACCATTTCCCATTTACATGAATCATAACCTCTCTAATAACTTCTCTCCCATAGTGGCCTTTCAAAATCATTTCATGAGAAACCAGATTAATGGGAGCATATTTTAGTTCTAGAAAGCTTAAATACCGGTAGATGGATGACTTAATATTTAGTCTCAACATGTACAATGAGTTACAACTATGAGTTCATAACAGTGAGTTAGTGACTTGTGTCAGTAAATCTCTACTAGATTTTTTCTGGTCATCCCATGGTCATCCCAGAGGCAGATTTAGGGGAGGGGTGCAGGGGGTATGCACCCCCTCCTGAGATGACTTTGGGCCCTTTTTTTTCTCTCTTTTTCCAAAATATCCTCCGAATAGTTTCCAGTTTCTATAATGCTGAAACCACCTCCCCCCCCACCCCCCACCCTGAAATAATCCTGGGTGTAGCCCTCCCTGAAGAAAATCCTGGATCCACCCCTGCATCCTGGGTGTTTACCATTTACATGGTAATTCCGTTTAGAAGGTAAATGGAAAACCTGGTTTTTGGGAATTTCCAAATGGGACACCCCAGAAAAATTGGGATTTTTGAAAGCATGTCCTTTTTTGGGAATAATTCTCTTTCAGAAATTTGTTCCATTTATGTGTTTTTGCTTGGGATAACCAGTTCCAGGCCCCGACGGCACAAAAAAACAGTAATTTTGGTTACAATGTAATAATGGAACAGTCAATTTTTCAGAACTTCCAGCTTTCAAACTTGAACCATTCTCATCTCGGTTTCACCAACTGTTTTTTTTTTTTTTGTTTCTTTTTTTGATAAATGGTTAACACCCCCTATCAAACATAACTATAGTATTCACAATTTACTACCATTTTCGAGTTACCATGAACGGCAAACTTGTTTCCGCATGCATTTGTTTCGAGTGTGAAACCTTTTAGTTGTCTAGACAATGACCACATTTATCATGTTGCTAATTAATGTTCAGACATTGAACATGTCATGTTTGACAAATGCTCAACTAGTGGTATAAAACAGCATTCTGGGTTCTTAATTTAATGTACTTTGTAAATATTTTGTAATCATAAGGAAGGTTTTCCAGTCTAGTAAACATATAAACCACCTTTTAAATATTTCTAAACCTAAATAATGTTCTAAAATGAAAGTGGAGATGTCAAGCTTGATATTTCAAATGTGGTCGTTTGTCTAGACAAACTGACAAGTTTCATGCTTGAGCAAATGCAGTAAAGAGTTTGCCATTCACAGTAGCTCACAAATGGTAGCTGTATACTTACTATTCAGTATAAATTGTGAATATACTCAGTTACATAGGCTCCACTTGCACAGAGGCTGATCTCATGGTGAATCCTTTAATATCCATTGGATAAATATATTGGAAAACACCATCATTTTCTGTATTCACCCTTTTTGTAACCAGATGACTAAATCTCCACCTTATAACCTTATAATTATACCTTATATAATAAAATATGATTTACTCAGCCTCCTCTCCCCTCTCCACCATCAAAAATTTTCTATATGCTGGGTTCCTACACAGGAAACCCAACTTGTCAGTGGCACCCTGATAAATTCAAACACAGGAAACCCAAGCTTGTCAACACCTGGAAGAGGGCTATGACATGCTTTCCACTGATGCTATTGTTTTTTTCCCTAGATGCAAAGGCAAACATGATGCATACCCCAAGAATCTACCTACAATGACTGTTATTATTTGTTTTCATAAAGAAAGATTATCAGTGTTATTACGGACAGTTCACAGTGTAATTAATAGAACGCCACCTCATCTTTTACAAGGAGTTATTGTCGTTGATGATTTTAGTCAAGATCGTAAGTGTTACAAGCTTAAATTATAAGCTAAATTATAAATAAATATACATTAATATTAGAATCAATTCTGCTTGTTGCAAGTTTGCCATGCAATATTGCATACTTAGGTAGATTTATGTTCTGCTTTTGTAGCTGTGAAATATTTCTCCTGCATTAGGGCATTATGCACTGCTGTTTTCCAGTAGAATCATTGGCCAGTATTATCTAACATCAGTACCTGAAGCACCAGCTACTGTTAGTCAAATTATTTATAAATACCCTGAAATGAGGGCTGGTGCCCTTCAGGCTTTTATGCAATTTCTGATATTTGAAATATTCACACTCCAATGACTTTGAACAAAAGTTTCAAGTACAATACATGTACAATACAATTTTATTAGGAAATCCTTGTCAAGGCTTTCAGGCAAGTTTCTGTACATTTTTGAGCCAGCCTTGACTTGAAACCTTTGTTCAAAGTCTTTGGAGCATATAAGCAATATCAGCTATTGGTAAATAAGGGTATGGCAAATTTGAGCCAGTTGCATTTAGCTTGATCTGCTCTGTGGTAGGTACAGGCTTTACAAGTTGTGCCACTTGGAAGATCCAGAAATCTCTACTTATTACTCAATATCAAATTCATTCTTTTTTTACTAGCAAAGCTTGGTAAACCCTTAGATGATGGCATCAAACAGTTTACAAAAGTAAAAGTACTAAGAATGAAAAAACGTGAAGGACTAGTCCGAGCCAGACTACAAGGAGCTTACCAAGCTAAAGGAGATGTCTTAACATTTTTGGACTCACATTGCGAAGCAACACCTGGTTGGGCGGAGCCACTACTGGCAAGAATAGCAGACAGACGATCCAATGTTGTTTGTCCTGCCATTGAAGTCATCAATGCTGACACATTTGCTTATCAAGGATCTGCAGTTGCTGATCAGCGGGGAGGATTTAGTTGGGATTTGTTCTTCAAGTGGAAAGGAATCCCACCAGAGGAACAGAAACTGAGGAAAGATGACTCTGATCCAATCAGGTAAAGTGAACTATGCCTTCATCTCTTGGGATATCTTTAATAAATTGGCCTTATGCCAGGAATACAAGCACAATATATATAACATTTCTAAATTGATGCAGAGCATCAGGGGGAGGGACTCCTATATATAGATTGGCCAGGTGACCAGGTCCTGCAAAGGGCCTATTTCTCCACTATGTCAAAATGATGTAGGTGTTGCCCTCCACCACCTAATTCTATTCAATTTTACTTTTCTTTCATTTTAATTCATGCATTCCTTTGTGCTATTTTATTTTACTTACTAATTAATGGTCTCATTTGAACAAACAGAACACCGACAATGGCTGGGGGGCTATTTTCAATTCATCGGCAGTTTTTCTTTGACAATGGTGCTTATGATGATGAGATGGATATATGGGGTGGAGAAAATTTAGAGCTGTCTTTTAGGGTAAGAATACCATGATTTAATTCAACTGTATTTACAAGGTTGCCTAAATAGAGATGAATAGTCAAGGAAAAATGGCAGGTAGTGATCACACATTGGGTGCAGGGCCGTAACCAGGAAATTTACCGGGAGGGTGCACATCAAATAAAAACGGACCTATGGTCGGTTTTTAGTAGCCGTTTTTATAAGCAACTGTCATGTTTTTGCAAGCACTGATCTTATTGACTATCTTAACTTATTCATATCAAGTGATCATAATTGCGGCATACTATATTTATTGTGTAAAACAAGCAAACAAGTAGAAACACAAGTTAGAGCACGGTAGTGAAATTTTACTCATTCAAAAAGATGAATTGAAATGAAATTGTCGCTGGTACTGCTCTATACTATTCATCAGGTGCAAGATACTGTATGGAGCAGCAGATGAAAACCACGCGTTTCGTAACTTTTAGCACCAAAAGTCTTGCCCTACGCGTGACCAAACGACTGACAAGAAATGCCACAGGGGATGGTGGGTGGGTCAAACAGGATAATAGGCATGAAAAAGTCGTAGTTTAATGGTCAATGGAGCTGGACAACTTGTGACTTACTTGGAAGGTCTGTAGGTCTAGTGAGGGTAAAACGGATGGTCATGCGTAGGGCAAGACTTTTGGCGCCAAAAGTTACGAAACGCGTGGGTTTTCATCTGCTGCTCCATATCTTAGTTTGTTCCTGATGAATAGTATAGAGCAGTACCAGCGACTATTGACACTTTTACAAGTGGTTCCATCACGAGAAATGTCCACATTTTTTCTACATGAACTCATAGTAGACTTCCCTATACATACATCTGTTACACGATTTTATTCAGTCCAACTCTGTGTGGTACAAAGAAATTGCATGCATTTTAACAAATTTTCCAGTCCGGGATCCCTGTATGTTCAATTGAAAATGTTCCTCATATGCACATGATTTGGTTGTAAATTGCATTGCCTTATATCAAACATAGGGCAAGACTTTTGGCGCTCCACAGGTAATCCAACACGCTGAATAAAAAAGGTCATCCTGATCATTTAATTAAATTCGGCAAAAGTAATAGTTTTGTTCTCTTGCTTAAACAAAAAATATTTTTCATGCAATAAGCAAATGGTGATGTACGTATGAGCGGACCTTTTGCTTTTATGGGGAGGTGCACGTGCACCCTGTGCTCCCCCCCTGGTTACGGCCCTGGGGTGGTTAAATAGTTTCAAGACCAAAAACAGGAAGAAAAAAATATCAATTCCCAGCTTGGGTCAAACATGGAGCTTCCCTGGGTCTAACCAGGGAATCCGTGGGACTGTGTTTTTTTTCCTTTGAATTATGCAAAAAAGCAGTGTGATTTTATTAAAAAGACAGTTCTTAACCTTACAAAATTCAACCCCTAAAATACACGAATTTATTTGTCAGAGAAAAATAATTGTACAAATAACAGATACAAAACCAAGCCCTTGCATTTGATTCAAATTAGTGGACATCAGGTCATCATGTGTCACATATTCATTACCCTTACCATTCTATTCCCCTCACTAGACATGGATGTGTGGTGGTCGACTCGAGATAATTACATGCTCACGAGTGGGTCACGTGTTTCGAAAATACACAAGTCCATACAAGTTTCCAGATGGTGTTGAGAGGACTCTCACCAAAAACTTTAATCGTCTGGCTGAGGTATGGATGGACGAGTATAAAGAGTTGTACTACAATAAAAAGCCACAAGCACGCAACAGTAACTATGGGGATATTAGCAAGAGAGTTGAACTCAGGAAAAGATTGAACTGCCATTCATTTAAGTGGTACATTGATCATGTTTATCCTGATGTCCAAATGCCAGAACTCAATCCACCAGCTAGAGGAGAGGTAACAGTCTTTATACACTTTGGATTTCATTTTATATCTTGAAGGGAAATATTGATCATGGTGATTTCAGATGATAAATATGTTTCCAAGGGTTACAGTGAACAATAATAATTGTTCAAATTATTTGCACCATATGGTAAGTGGTTGGTAGGTGATTTCATCAACCACTTACCAGTGCTGACAGTTACTTTACAATTTACGTTACTTCTATCTTACTGTCACCTTACCATCACCTTACCAAAGACTTATTATTAATTTTTATGTTACCAACCACTTATCAAATGCTTATCAACCAATTACTGATCACATATCAACGACTTACTGACCACTTATCAACCACTTACAGACCACTTTTCAACCACTTACCAACCCCTTATGGACCACTTACCAACCACTTATCAAGCAATTACTGACCACTTATCGACCATGCACTTACTGTATGTTGCAGATTACTCACTATTACCATATGTATGCATTGTGATATTGATTTTAAAGACTGAAAGCTAGATGAAATCTTCGAGTGTCTTGAAGTAAAATATTACTTGTGATGTTGATGATAATGATGATGATATATTTTTGAGGATTGGGATATAAAATTATTCCACACAAACTGTATCGGTAATCATGAACAATCTGCACCGTACAGTAAGTGGTCGGTAAGTGGTCGGTAAAGTAACGGTAAATGGTCGGTAAGTGGTCGGTAAGGTAACGGTAAGTGGTCGATAAGTGGTCGGTAAGGTAACGGTAAGTGGTCGGTAACATAACGGTAAGGTAACGGTAGAATGTGGTCGGTAAGGTAACGGTAAGATGACGGTTAGGTAACGGTAAGGTGACGGTAAGGTAACGGTAAGATGACGGTAAGGTACGGTAAGGTAATATTGGCTTTATTCAGCTTTATCAGAGTATTTTTTTCATCACAAAGGAAGTGAGTGAGTTTCTGTGGTTATACAAATAAGGTGTATTCAGTGGTATTGGTAGCTAGTGGTTGCTTATGTTGGTTTAAGTTACCAATCAACTGAATTCCATATGGTGAATAACTTCCCTAGGTTCGTAACCCTTCTAGTGGATATTGCTTGGACTCTCTTGGAGCTAAACCTGAACACAATGCTCGTGTTGGTACCTACATTTGCCATGGTCAGGGAGGAAACCAGGTATTTAAAATGATAAAGGCAATGTTTTATATGGAGCCACATTGTCCTTAAGACAATTGGCCCTTATATAAACACAGCCTAAATATAGCAATGATCAAGATCCAAGAAAAAATTTTGATCTAGCAAATCTGTAAACTAATTCATTACTCATTAACATAAAGGTCCTGTCACACAGTGTACCATTGCATGCCATATCACCTAATCAGGTAAACACCTAGAAAAACCAATAAACACTAAACAAATCAATACAATGAATACAAAAGTACACACTAAATAAACATGAAAGCAAAAAGGTAAACATTGAATTAAACAAACGAACTTTAAACAAAAGATATTTGAAAGCAAACAAAGCCTAAAGGTATGCAATGAATGAATGAACAATGAATTAACAATAAACAATGAATGAACAATGAATAGTTGACATAAACAACAAAAACTCACATAAACAGAGAAACACTGGCATAGGCAACTAGCAGACAAAGTTAGTGATTAAATAACTAAAGAAATAGAAAACAAAACAAAAACGTAATAAGGAATGCTATAAATATGCTTGTGAAAAAACAACAATGCATGAATGTAACAATATTATAGCTGATGAACATCCTTAATCTCTGTGAGGTCGACTTTCATCAATTCATACATGTTTATTCATTCAGAACAAGGTGAAAACAAAACAAGTTGAAACTGCGCAATTTCACCTGCCACATAGAGCTCATTGCCATGACATGGTTTCGTGATTGCAACCAAATAGTTTTATTTGAAACATCCTTCATTAATGGTTACTTTCCCTGTTTTGTTGTAGATGTTTATGTTTTCATCAAAAGGAGAGATAATATTTGAAGAAGAGAATTGTTTAGATGTGTCTAAGACTTATGCTGGTGCACCAGTTGAAATGATGAAGTGCCATGGACTTGGTGGAAACCAGAAGTGGGAGCACTCCAAGGACAGTGTAAGTAAAGAAACGATTTTCTCTACTGATAATGGGTGGGGGGGGAGGGTCCCGAGGATTATATGTAGGGTTTCCCAAGTTATATCTTAGCTACAACGAACTAACAAATACATAATTTTCCAGGGAACATTAAAACATATCAGCACACAACAGTGTCTGGATAAAGGATCCGAAGGAAACCAGTACGCTATTATGAACCCATGCGATGGTCGTGAATCACAGAGATGGGTATTTTCACACTACAGACAAAAATAACCTAGATATCATATATAATGTATAGTTTATAATGAATAATAGGAATTGAAATTAAACAATTGAATAAGCAAACATAGGTAGATTCGACGTCATGTACTTTTTTCAAAAACGTTACTTAGTCGGTGATCTGAATTATCAGACCACATAGCTAGGGATAAATATTGATATATTCACAGCAAAACGAAGCAATTACTGTAATAGAGCGGTTTTCGTGTAAGTGGGAAACTTACCGCGCCGTACCGTGACCGTGTAACCGTACCGTGCAGTGACCGCGTGCCGTTTTCCAAGTCGTACGACATCGGCTGTGAGAGAGTATAAGGTACGGGAGGTAGAATTGTGCTTTTTCGTATTAAAAAAAAACTATTTCAGACAATACACAAGAGTACAATTAGTACGTCTAAGATTTGAACAATGTCATCGTTTTTGAAAAACGTATATACATCAATAGTATACGTCCAAGAAATCCATTTAAGACAGTGAGATTAACTTTGCTGTGAAGTAACTTTTTATATGGTAATTATCGTGGGGTCACCTGTCGGCTCTAAAAAGACGAGGAATGTATTTAAAGTAGCGAGGATCCTTGGCAACTTTCAATGGAAATTTTTGCTCATTTCCTATGATAGGAAATATCTATGAAATTGCATTTTCCTACGATAGGAACTGGACAAAATGTTGGAAAATACATTTTCCTACATATTTCCTAGACATTTCCCTCCATTGGAAATTGCATTTTCTGAGATATTTCCTAGATATTTCCTATCATAGGAAATTGCCGATTTTCCTACCTATTTCCCATCATAGGAAATTGAAAGGTAGGAAATATGTAGGAAAATTCAATTTCCTATGATTCGAAATATCTAGGAAATATGTAGGAAAATGTATTTTGCTACATTGTGTCCAGTTCCTATCATAGGAAAATGAAATTTCCTAGATATTTCCTATCATAGGATAATGGGCAAAAATTTCCAATGTTTGCCTGATGTGTCGATTTTTCTGAACTACTGGTTTGTAGTTCGACTTCCGTCCCTTTACGACCTTGCAATCTGCTGTAACTTTATATGGATGCCTTATGAAATTGTTTTGCCTGCGTAGCAGCCCTCTGAAGGCAGTGAAGGGAAGAGAGAACCCCCTTTCCCAATCCCTTCAGAGGGACCCTAGGCAGGCTAGAATCTCTTACGAAGGTCGCAGGGCGTACCTAGGATTTTTTCGGAAATATACAAACAGTGAAATGTAGTCCACATCAGAACATGTGTCCGTTTTGGTTTGAAAGTGCTATTTATAGCTAGTTGGAGCATCCTAGGAGTTACATTGGAACAAAAACTGGCAAGGCAGTGGGCTTTAGCTGCACCCCGACGTTGTTAGGTACAACAGTAAAGGTTCTCTTTATTGTCTGGAATGGATTTCTCAGACCTTTTTTTAATTGCATCCTAATTCGAAACGAGTTTCGTCACTCAGAATAAAAGGATAAAACTAGTATAATTAATATGAAATGATTTGTAATTTTTAAAGCATGTCGCATCCAACTTTTTCGCTCTAATTAGTACAGTATCAGGGGCGGATCCAGGGGGGTGTCCATAGGTGCACCGGACCCCCCCTTCCCTAGCGCCGTACTTACCCTTTTTTCTATAGGCTTCTTGTGAGATGACGTCATCAGATTCCATTGTTAGGAGGCCGCCATCTTGGATGTAACGTCATCTCTTAAGAGGCCTATTTGGGACATCCCCTTTGCGAAATCCTGGATCCGCCCCTGAGTATTCATCATGCATGACAATAAGGTTAAGGTGAACAAGGGCCACATTTTTGTGGTAGTTAACGAGGAGACTTCCACAACTTGACATCTCTTGGTATTTACCAAGGAACGTGAAGTCAACGTCCTGAAGCATGGATCTTCCTGACTCAAGGACATATATTTTTTACTACACATTTCAAATACTCTGAGAAATATTTCATAACTGAATATACTTTATGCAATGAAATAAAAATGTTAATATTCTTAGACTGACTGGAATGTTTATATGATCTTATAAACTAGAGAAAGAAGGCAAAATACACCAAGTAAGGGCGCTGTTACACGGTGCAATGTTTTCTGCAACTCTAGTTTCATGAAGTGCGTTTGAACGCATTTTCTGATTGGCCAATGGAGTACAATAGGATCCAGTGTTTTCATTCGTCGTTCTAAAAAGACCATTGCTTTCTTAACCAATCACTGCTCCGCTTCAAGAGTGCTTCGTGATGAACATATATTGCGCAAAACGATTGCAACAACGTTTTGTGGCGTTGTTCCCTGCAACAGTACACCCCCGAAATGGTTCGTGCCACTGCGAGACGAGTTGCAGAAAGCTTGTAGTTTTTGTTCCATACATAGCGACCACCACAGGTAGCCCAAAGAGAGTGGAAAAGAGAGGGTTAGAAGTTCGTCTATGTTAGCACCATGCCAGTCGTCACCAGAGCATGGCGATTTTAACTTCCATATTGATAATCCAAATGATGTCAATGCTAGCTGTTCGTTTTGCTGATCTACTTGATTGTTTTAATTTATCCATCTTGAATAATTTGGCTGGTCCGACTCACAAGAACAACCCAGAGAACAACCATATCCTCGATCTTTTGATTACTAGAAATGATTACATGCTTGCTAAAGATGTTTATGTTCGTGATCCTGTATTATCTGACCACTTTGCTGTTCATTGTAAATTATCTATCACCAAACCTTGTGCTTCTATGCGTACAATAACTTATCGTAAAATTCGTTCTATTGATATGGATCAATTCAGCCGTGATTTATCTCAATCTTCATTAATACAATCTCCTGCTCCTGGTTTAGATTATCTCTGTCTTCAATATGACTCTGTTTTGAAATCCCTACTTGATAAACATGCATGCACCGTTACGTACAAGAACTGTCACACAACGTCCCAAAGCATCTTGGTATAATGACGTCATCAATTCTAATAAATTAAAAAGAAGGAGGCTTGAAAGGCGCTGGCGCAAATCTAAATTATCTGTTGATCGTCAATTATTCATTGATCAAAGTAACTTTGTGAAAAAAATGATTTTTGAAGCCAAGATGAACTACTATTCTAATTTAATATCTGATGCCGGTTCTGACTGTCATGCACTTTTCAAATCGATAGACCGTCTTTTTCATAAAACACCTGAGAAAAAGTTTCCGTCTTCGTCTTCATCGCAGGCTCTTGCTGATAATTTTGTTCACTATTTTAAAGATAAGATTATCAATATTCCTATCTCTGTGAATTTGCCTATCCTGATGTCTTCAAATTTTGATTCCTGTACAAATGGTTGTAGATTGGACTCCTTCTCTCCTGTAATAAGGAGTTTTAACACTCCAAAGTTCTGCGCATTACCACAGTCAGAACAAAGGCATCCTAGTTTCCAGTGGTTACAAGCTAATGTTGACTTTGAAACGATGAGTAAAAAGTCTTTACTTTCCTACAATGCAACCTCTCAATTATTTTAGCTACTATAAAATTTCTGACATGTCTATTGAAGACCTTCTAAGGAAATTTATTGTTTGACGGACTGGTTGCGCCCCGTCAACATTTAGCAGCTAGCATATCCCCGTATTAGATGCATTATATCTTGACTACCAGAAAAACAAGTAAAAATCTACAACGCAACAGCCAGATTAGTAACTGGGATATAACCATACAGTCAAAACTTGTAATTAGACACAATTGTAAGTTGGAGATAGTCACTTCATGAGTCAGTACACAAATCATCGCCGTGAAAGTTTTTTGCTTCTCTCAAGCGGGGGCGTTCACCAAAGAACTGGCTGCAAATATTACTGTAGTTTCAACATCTCAAACCAAAGATACAAATGACGCATTTTTATTCGAAGTACCATTTGAACTACGAAGCTTCCGCCAACAACTGTGATTATACATGAAGAATAGAGGGCGGTCGCTCAGCTAAATGTCCACTTTTCTCGTGTTTGGAAGCGCCGTGACATATAAACGCTATTCTTTTATATCAAGTATATCGTTAAACCGATTCTATTCATCAAAGTACAGTATATTGCCTGTCTCAAGATAATCTACGGTGAAATAAGTGTTTCAGCAGTTAGCTAGCCAAGGTATTCAATGTTATTATTCTTATTTCTTCTATTCGATTGATTGGTCTTTTCAATATTCAAACCAACGCCTTGTCTCAATAATAGGTAATCAAATCAAGCTTTTTACGTTGCTAGGATTGTTGTCTGTTGTCAGGGGAAGATTATTGTTCTTTTAACTGTCCTAGACATATGTACAATCATTCTTTGTCACTAATATTCCGAAAATCTTACGATTTTGTCGGTTTCCCAGACTGTCGACTGTCAAACCCCCGGGGGGGGGGGGGGGGGGGGGACTCCGATCGTAAATGGACGGGGATGCTCGTCGTACCTTTTAGGGGTCAAAATCTGCAATTTGGTACCTTTTAGGGTGTCTCAGACTTAGGTGGACTACCAGAGACATAGCTGGTACCTTTTAGGGACTGTTTTGGGGTATAGATAAACTACCTAAAATAAGCATGAAAGGGACAATTTCGATAATCTGAATTTAATCTTCAAAGCACATCGTTAACAAATGTTTCATTACTTTAGTTCTCTATTATTGTTTTTGAATTGGTACCTTTTAGGGGTAGAAATGAATTGTTGCCACTCCCACTCAGGTACCTTTTAGGGGTCATTTTTAAAATTTCCGACGAGCATCCCCGTCCTCTTATATATAGGAGTCCCCCCCCCCGGGTGTCAAACCTCGTGTATTGTCAGAAGTAGTCGCTAAGTGTACACCTTGCATTATTTCTTTATCATATTTAAATTATTTCGTTTAATTATCACATTGATGCATCTCGCCAACAGAGACGACTAATATTTTATAAATTACAAGTAAATATTTCAACAATTGTTCTCATTTTGAAGAAATATAGTCAATCTGTTCGAAAAATATCTCGCATGTATATTTGTATAATGCCAGATCTTCCACTGTTGATAATTTCTACATTACAAAATTAAATTTCGAAAAAGAAAGAAAAATCGTTTTCTTCAAGAGAGTTACCCACAAGAAAATTCAAAATAAGGAAAAAACAGATGTTGTTTGATATTTTGAGTGAGGAAGATATTTATATCGACTCATCCTTGATAACTGAAAACAATGAAAATGATCAGGATTGAATCTTAATTCCCATTCGCAACTGCAGATCCCCGCATTTTTTCTTTCGTTCTTATAATGTCAGTATTTATTTATTTATTCATTCATTCATTCATTCATTCATTCATTCATTCATTCATTCATTCATTCATTCATTCATTCATTCATTCATTCATTCATTCATTCATTCATTCATTCATTCATTCATTCATTCATTCATTCATTCATTCATTCATTCATTCATTCATTCATTCATTCATTCATTCATTCATTCATTCATTCATTCATTCATTCATTCATTTCATTCATTTATTTCATTTCATTTATTTATTTATTTATTTATTTATTTATTTATTCATTTATTTATTTATTTATTTATTTATTTATTTAGTGAATTCGCCCAAGGGCAGGTAATTTTACAATAGGACTCAAGGTCCCCTACAAGGTAAATTACCCGACCCAACCCCTAAAAGAAAAAAAGATATAAACCCACCCACTTACAAGCACCCCTTGCTACAAAAAGACAACTTGATAACAAACATAAATAATAAATTATATGAAATAAGGCTCACTAAGATAGAGAGCAGTAGGAACGTATGAAACGTTTCAACATGTACAACTAGTAAATATGTTCAGACGACAACACTTAGGACAAACTAACTTGTAAGAACGAATGTGGTCTTGGTTGAAAACAATAGTAAGTCTTTTATAAAAAAATGACTTAAGTTTCTTTTTAAATGATTCTAGCAAGCTTTCAGATTTAATATGCTCTGGAATAGCATTCCACAAATTAGAAATGCGAACAAAATACGAGTCACGAAACAGGGAGGTTCTAGCAAAATTATTATTTAGAAAAAGAACTGACGAACCACGACAATGTTCCCAGATTTATCACATGCATGCCGTTTTCGATTGGTCGACCCATTCAAGTCCACTACCAATCAACATAAACTTTGTGTAGACAAATTACAATAACCATTGACAAGTTTTGGAAAGAATTGTCTATATCTTGGGTTGGGAGCATACGATGGTCAATGTTTGACCACTGTTTTAGGTAAAAAATGAGATGTCTTATTAGCTGTATCAAACCCAGTTAAGCTGGTGTATTTCGGGGGAGCGAGGAAGTACCGTTGGTTTCAGAGGACGAGAAAATCAAAATCGTTACTATAAAATCTAAGAAAATTCCACAAGGAAAGAACTTGTTCGTGGCTTTATGGTAAGTCACTCAAGGGCTGGGATTGTAGAAATGTTGGGATTGAGGTTCTAATTATAATAAAAGTGGGAAATTGTTTTAAGCATTAACTCAACACAAAAATAAATTTCTCCTCGCTTTAAAGAGTCAAAAATAATTAATGTCTTTAGGTAACAATGTGAGTAAGATGACCTAGATAACTCTTTATTAACCATGCAGTTCCAAAAGTACTTAATACCGAGGCCAACATGGATAAAACAAAAAAAATGCTGGCAATGCTGTCTGGTTTCTTTTGTTTAGTCATGTTAGCCTCGGTGTGAAGCAAATGTTTAGTCTTCTAGTGTCTTTTTCTAGTGTCATTTTCTCCATGGTAGCATGTTTCTCGTGATGAATCGAAATTAATTGGTTGGAAATCGATCGAATTACCAGTTCAAGACACTAGAGAACAAATGTAAGCGAGTAGAGAAACGTATTCAGTTCAGATTGAGAACACATTTCATATCATGGGATAACAATCACCTCTCAAACGGCTGGAAATCCGGGTAAAAATAAATAAGTTTCAGTAGAATTTTAATTTTTTTCGACCAAATTAAACATTCTGTTTCCCAATAAAGTCATACATTATCAATGTGCTTTAGAAGTTTAGACAGTTGGGTTAAATTTGCATGTGGTACAAGATTCGATAGATAATAAATGGTTCGGTTTATGGAATCATTCAGCTATCGTAAAACATGATTAGTTTTAAATTGTGTCTTTCTTGTCAGTGTGACTATTGAGCTTATTATTTGCTGTGTTTACAATCCAGATCTGGCTGCGATGACTCGAATAATGTTCTTTCTCGCACTATTACTAACGATAAAAGGTAGGCATTGATAATCACATTTGATCAGGAATCACTGGCGGGAATCAATTATGAATTCACTTCCCTGACCAATTAATTTATGGTTTAACTTGATATCTTGTCATCGTCGGGTTCGTGTATTAAAGAAAGAGCAGGTGGCAAGTAGTAAGCATGCAATTAGGCGCCAGTATTTTTTTTGACTTGCTCGAAGCTTATGACACGCAAGGGTCTTTTTTGCGCTCAACGCTAACTGAAAGACCCTAGCCTTCCACACAATTAAATTTTCTTTGACAGTAAAGTGTTCGCTTGTGTGGGTGAGAAAATTTGACAAACTTCACTTGTCAAATGTAATTGCTTGAAAAGCTGACATGTTTGCTTTTTTATGGAAAAGAAAATTTGTCACATGTACAAATTCACTTGTGTAGACGATTTGTCAAAGACAAGTTGTCTAATCTATAGACCCTTATCACGCTATCGTGACATCATAAAGTACTTGATTTATCGGAAAAACGAATTCAGTATCAAATTCCTCACATCGATATTAGTAAAATTGCAGAGTTTCGTATAGATTGTCCTTAAACTGATGAAGTTATGAATTTTTTAAGCTAAATATTCTTGTGGAATTTTTGTAAAGAAATGTATGTGTTTAGCATGATAACGAGGCTCGCCATGCATGCGATGCCCTACCCCATACATTTCTTTGTAAAAATGCTAAGTTTTGAAAATTCATATCTTTGTCAGTTTAAGAGCAATCTCCCCGAAACTTTGCAAATTTACAAATATCGATAAGACAAATTTGATAGTGAATTCCTTTTTCCGATAAATTAAATTATTTATAATGTCATGCCAGCGTGATAAGGGTCTATGGCTCCCAGGTTTTCAGATGAAGCGTTTCGCGCGCGGTTAAAATGGCGCCGTCACTAAAAATAGTTGAATGAATAAAAGCTGAGTTTCAAGGAATTTCTGCCGTTTGATTTATTTTATCTGGATTCAAGTGCAAAGTAATGACTGATATTCGGTTCTGTGGCGGTTTTGAAGGTGATTAGGAGATTTGTTTAGGGGTTTTTATGTCTTCTGTGTATATATGGCAGAGAAAAATATAAAAACAGCTTAAATCGGCTAAAAACAGAAAAAACACGGTAGAGTATTACATGATTCTATTGAGTACAATATAAGAGTAGTATACAAATGAGAGTTCTGCGCCACCTGAGCGTCGGTGTGCGCGGTGCAGTTGAGAGTCACGCCCCGATAGAGGGGATGTCACGCCGGTGCCAGGGGAGTCACACAAGGGCGACCAGGGAGTCACGCGCAAGCGCGATCCGCTTACAGGACAGACGTCTTATAGACCGAGGGCTTAGGGTTTTCCCACAAATCAGTTGAACCCTTCAACCATTAATGTCATTAATCTACTGTTGGATACAAGATGAACCCAATCAAGTTAATGAAAAAACTCAGGTGGCGCAGAACTCTCATTTGTATACTACTTATAAGACAAAAAAAATTATGTCCCATGTAAGCTTCGAATTTGGACTTTGCTAGTAGTATTTCAAAATCCAGGAGATGCTGACAGTTTTAAATAGAATAAACAGCTGGTGCTATATATTCGGACTCACTTTCATCTTATTCTAATAGTATTTGAACATTGTAGCGTTCGTACGGTATAGCTCGGATCGTCCACACGCGCAAATAAATGCATTTTTCAAAGAAAAAACGGACAAACGAATGTTCTTATAAAATTGCGTGCGCTCGATTGCGTGAGGGAGATGCGCAGTAGCAAGGGTCCTGAACTACCTTAAGTTGATACCGTGTAACGTACCCGGAACGATTAAATGCGCCATTTTGGCTTCGGCAACACGTTACGATTATTTTTATTTGAAGTCAAACACTCTCTTTACATAATGACAAATTAAAATTTAACTCGAGTCTTTGCGCGAAAAATCGTCATTGTAAATTGTTGGTGCATTTGAAAAAGGAACAAAACGCTCATAAATTTGCTTTTCTCGGTCGTTGAGTGAAACTAAACCTTAGACGGCTTTACAAATTTTTTCAGAAATATGTTTCAGCAAGCAAATTTAACAATTAACTTTTGTACTGTGGTCGCAAATTTGATATTACTAGATCCACTTTTTTGACATGTTTAATTTGGTCATTAAAAGTCTTAAAATATAAATAATTGCGAGTTGGAATTTTCTAAAAATGCATCATTTATCTTCTTGCCAAAGCGGTTGCTGATAGCACGGAGAGACAAAAAGTATTTGCTGACATTTTAAATGCAGTCAAGACGCAGAATTTACAAACTTACAGAATTTACATTTTCGATGCTCTAAAGAACTGAATTATACCCAATAGTTGTTATGTTTACTGTAACAATGAACTCATTGTTTAAAAAAATGTAAAAATAAACAACAATTTGTGGATGTAAAAAAGTTATTTTACAAGTGAGTCTGTATTTATCCTTAGGAGTCTGTGTCTTTTTGTTAAATTATCTGTGCGGCGAAATTAGAGACATCTGACGTAAGCATCATCATGTTTTAACACGAGATCGTGAACCCAGCTGCAGAATTAATAGCACTGCAAACTCTGAAAAGTCTGAGGAATAAGAGCAGAAAGCTTAGAGAATTTGTCTACGAATGTATTCGTTCAACTCTAGTATATATAACGAGCGCCTGAGTTCAGTTGATTGAAATTCAAAGAACAAATTTGCTTTTGACCAGAAACCAAAAGTGCTGTTGAAGTTCGTTTGGTGGACGGTACAACTCCACACGATGGTCGTGTAGAAGTGGGAGCAAATAACGGTCCATGGAACACCATCTGTAATTACAACTGGGACTTACGAAACGCTTATGTGGTGTGTCGCATGTTGAATTACTCCAAGGCAGTGTCAGCTGGTACTGCTAAAGTCAAAGGAACTGGTGCTGTTTATCCAAGATATTTGGATTGCCATGGATTCGAATCCTCTCTTCAACATTGCTTTGAATATCCTTATAGCTGTGATCATAGTCGAGATGTCTCAGTTGTATGCGGGAATCTCACAAAAGGTAAATTTGAACCTGAATAATAACAAATAGTTTACCTTGGGAATGTAAAATAAATTCGCCGAAACCTTGTTTGATATATTACCAGTATTTGTGCATTTCAGAGGAAAAAGCGATTAAAGTTCGTCTGGTGGGAAGTAGTGTAAGCCATGTTGGTCAAGTGGAAATCCAGTACAAAGGGACCTGGGGAGCAGTCTGTGGTATTGGCTGGGATATAAACGATGCTCACGTGATCTGTCGAATGCTTGGTTACAAAGCAGCTCTAAATTACATTGACGGTTTTGAAGGAGAGAAGACAACAAAAATATTGATGTACAGTGTTCAGTGCAGTGGTAAAGAAAAGTCAATTGCAGAATGTTATCACAGGGGATGGTGGAATGTACCTGGGTGCTCGTATGAATGGCTTGCTGGTGTGGTTTGTCAGGTAGATGGAGGTGCGTATGCATGGTTTAATCTGGTTAATACCATGATCACCTCGGGATCCATTGTTTCAAGAGGGACGTTTAATGTCTAGCATCCCTCCTACCTGAATAGAAATGAGGGAGATTTGTAAGATATTCTCATTGAAAAGATGCCCACTCATTGTCCCGGAACGGGAATTAAGATATGGGAAACGCGATTCCGGAGACATTGAGTGGTGAAAGGTATAATTAGGGTAATCGTCGCCGAAGGGGAGGTGAGAGGGTCGCCACAATCTTGCTTTCCGGCCGTTGCTAGTTTTCGAAGAAGACCGGTAGAACTAGCTTTGTTGGGACTTAAAAACCTTCTTAAGAACCCAAGGGATTCAATTGCACGCGCCCCGTGGATAAACAACTATTATAAACTTAGTTTAAGGAATGCGGGAGTGAAATCGTGGCCATCCAATCAATGAGAATAAGAACTAAATTTCCCTCATACATCATTAATGAGGGAAATTTAGAACTAGATTTCCCTCATTAATGATGTATGAGGGAAATTTAGTTCTAAATTTCCCTCATTACTATTCATGAGGTACAGTTCCTCATATATCAATCGTCGGGACGATCGAGACAGCTTTGCACGCTGTTACGAAACTCTAAAACTTTCTAACGCATGTGGGAGCTATTCATTCTCTTACCACTGCACACTCTTACGCATGTGGGAGCTATTCATTCTATTTTGCGCATGTGCGTAACGAAGCAAAGAAAGCTTAGTGAAAACAATTTAGCTTTCGAGTTGATTAAAAACCTATAAATACTTGTCCATTGTAAATATAAAACAAAGAAATCTATTTTCAAAACTCCGCAGAGAACAAGGTTACGCACAATTAGTAAAATAATTCAGTGTAGAATATGTTCAAGTTTTGGATGAACAAAAACGAAGTGTATTTTCGTTTATTTCCTCGGTGATCATGGTATTACAAAGTAATACAATGACTTCTTCGGGATATTAGTAATATCCCTCAGGGTCATGGTATTACTTATAAAAATACATTTACCTCATCAGTCATGACTGCTATCAAATTTGATAACGCTCTTTAATTTTGATTTGATATTTTTTGAAAACAAACATGAAGTTAGCCAATCACAATTGCTTGTTGTGGGTAGACGTCATTATCAAAAATAAAAACCAGACGGAATAGCAGACATCGGTATATTTGTAAGTGTTGAAACTGAAAATCGAGTAGGTCAGCGATCATGGTACGATTATAGTCACTGTCCTATTTTCTGATGCCAATCTTTGGACTTGCAAACGCCATCAAAACTAGTTTTACGCGTAGAGATTGCCTGAAAGCGTGGGCGGGAGCGAACTAACCGATAGCAAGCGGTGAACTCATTTGTCTCCACCAAACCTGACAAAGCGATAATTTGAAAACTGGGAAGATTCAGTACCTTTGTTCCTTTTTCCCCTTTCCCACTAGCTCCCCAAGGGCCAGTCAACAGGCTAACCTGCTGAATCTTTCCATACTTGCATTGGAGAGAAAGTAAAGCATGAGTATTTGGTGGAAGCGATTTTCAAATTATCGCTTTGGCAGGTTTGATGGAGACAAATAAGCTCACCCTTTGCTATCGATTAGTTCGCTCCATGGCTACGGAAACCATCGTCCACGTGATATCTGTTAATTTTACTAATACTTTGAGATATATAAAAACAATTGAAAATATAATTAAAATTAAAGCAACGGTGAGCATAGCCTTGAATACACCTATATATATGCTAAACGCGGGTAGCAAATCCTAAAATCTATTGGAAAAAACAATTAATTTGTTTAAAATTTCTCTGTACGTAGGAGGCATCTTTAAAGTGATTGTTTATTGACGAGTGACTATCGTATATCTTAGGTTTTTTTGCAACTCGTAGATATCCCACCAGTTCAAGTTCGTTTAGCTGGAGGAACGTCACCCAATTCTGGTCGAGTTGAAGTCAGGTACCATGATGCGTGGGGTACTGTATGTAAATATGGATGGGACAAGAACGACGCTGAGGTGGTTTGTCGTAAGCTTGGGTACCCTAGAGTACAAGTTGTCAAACACAAACACGTTAGTCCTGTCAAAGGTATAGTATGGCTTAGCTGGCTTGCTTGTACTGGTACAGAAATGTCCATTGCCAACTGTAGTCATGGTGGATGGGCATGGGCATATGGCTGTCGGCATAGGCACGACGTTGGTATCACGTGCAAGATGGGTAAGTTTTAGGGAAAATATATTCTATTAGTTTTTTTCTGTATTTTTCTGTTGTTGTTTTTTTCCTTTTTTTGTGTGTGTGTGCGTGTTTTTCTGCCCTAGATATGTTGATGACATTTTTTTGCATATTTAAAAAAGAGACTGATGCTACTAATTTTTCCAATTATCTTAACTGTCAACATCCTAACATTAAATTTACTCTTGAAAAAGAAATTCATGATTGCCTTTCATTTTTGGATGTTAAGATTAACAAATTTACCGATAATTGTGTTACTTCAATTCATCGTAAGAAAACTTATACTGGTCTTCTCACTAATTTCAATAGTTTTACCTCTTTTCCTATATGGTGGGTCTAACTCGCACTTTAATAGATAGAGCTTTTAAAATATACAATACTAACGATGGTTTCAAAAAGGATGTTAACGATATCAAAACTATTTTACAACGTAATTTGTTTCCTTCTTATATAATTGATAAAGTAACCACAGACTATTTGGACAAGCAATCTAAATCTGATAACAATGAATAACGTTGATTTAGAAACTAAATATTTTAAGCTTCCTTTAATTGGTAAATACTCATCTTTTGCTCAGAGAAAATATAAATACGTCTCTTGTCTAAACGCTTTTGCAAAAATGTTGATATTAAGTTAGTTTTTTCTTCCTTTAAGTAAAATTGTTTGTTTTCCGTTAAGGATCCCATTCCTTTATCTCTTTGGTCACGTGTAGTATATAAATTTACTTATGCGGGTTGTAACACTCGTTATATTGGTGAAACTATTCGCCATTTTTCTACGCGTATCAATGAGCACTGCCCTATTCCATATAAGTCATCACATGTATTCAAACATTTAGCTTCTTCTTCCAAATGTAAGGAAGCTGTCTCATCTGAATGTTTTACTATAGTAGATTGGATTCTGCTGTCACTGGTTATCAATGAAAAAAATAGACCTCTATATGAGGCCATGTGGTTACTGGCCTCAAATACAGATATAGATATAGGTACATTTCAACGCCTGTCCCTGGTTGGGGGTGGGGGTAGGGGTCTACTTCGACTAGTGCATACACACACCGACTTTGTCCTAGTGCCCTTGGTAAGTTTATTTAAATTTCTACATAAGCAAAATGAAAAACTGAAGTACTATATAAAATGTAACAGAACCATTGAGAAATATCAATCATGTTCTACCTGCCTTCGCATCTTTAACTGGTAAATGTACATTGTAAACACGGCTGGAAAACAAAATTTCGATCAAACATGTAAGTTCTGTTGAGAAATTGCCTCAACCAAATCAACAATAAACCACACTTCAAAATAATCTTGAATTTTACGAGGTCAAAAACAAGACGACGTTTGGCATTTTTAGTATTACAATGTAAATGATGGTGGATAGCCAAGTAGAATTCTTATCAAAGTAAAAATATATTTTTAGTCTTTCCATGCAAAGTCTCACAAGAATCAATTAAAGCTGTGCCTGATTACATCAAATAAAGAAAATTCTATGTAGTTACAGACTTTACATTCGTATTTTACGTGAAAGTACTTTTATATTATTCACGCTTCTGAAACGGTCGGAAATGTTGGTGTCCTGCATTGGAGCAATACGCTACAGTTTAAGTTATGTGACATAACAACTCTTGCCGAATAAGACATCTTGTGCATCAAATCATTTCGCTTTCGGCTCAAACATTATCTCCAAACACAGTTTTCTAAACCATATTTTAGAATAAAATCGATTGGACGAGAAATATATGACATTCAACTTACCTTCGCATCTCTAATTACTAAATGCACATTGTAAACGCAATTGGAAAACAAAATTTCAATCAAACACATCTTTCTAAAACTCGCAACAATCAATTAAAGCTCTGCCTGATTACATCAAGTAAATTTGGATTGAAACTCGCACGAATTAAGGTCTAATTTTGGTGCTTTTCGCTATTGCTCGTCATTGAAAACAATCTCTTCTAAATTGTTTTGAACATTCATTAGAATTACAAGAATCGACGATGATATAAGTTTTGGAGTGCCATAGACGACTCTTAAAATGACGGGCTCATTATTCACAAGAACGAGGCCAGAAAGGCCTTCAAAATCATCGTGGCATCAAATAGGTCAAAGTATATCCTGTAAAATGCACAGAAAATAGGTATTTCAAAAGGAAGAGGAACACATCATCTTTGCATGATAGCAATAGAAGTCTCGCCACGCTTATAGGTAACAAGGCCTTTATGGCCTCGTTCTCGTGTACTAGCCGTCATTTTTGAAAGTCGTCTATGGAGACAGTAACCGAGCCACTTTATCAAAACTGATGACAAATCGAATGACTATAATTTAAAACGTTCACTGGCCTAAATGCCTAGTACTGGAATATATACGTCGTTGTTTTAAGAGGAGATTTTTTTCAATATGGAGTATAATGGCTAAAAGTGCCAAAAAACTAGCCTTTCGGTCAATTTTTCATTCTAATTTTCGTTTTGGATTAACACTCCAATCATATTTTTATCAGTTAGCAATTGATCTACTAAGATACAATGCCTGTTTAAAACAGTTTTTTGAATTGTACAAAGTTTTTATCCTGTATTTTTACTCAAATTTAGCAGCTTTCAAGCTGAATGTAAAGAATGATATGGCAATGGAGCAAAAGAAAGCCTAAAACTCATTTTCGATTCAAATTTTCACTTTGGATTCACACTTTTATCGAACTTTTATTAATCAAAACCACTTATAATAAAAACAAGCAGGCAGCATGGCCGAGTGGTCAGAGCGTTGGTCTCGCAATCTGGCGGTCCCAGGTTCGATTCCCGCTCTGGCCACAAGCTGAGACTGAATTTGTTCCGGTTTCGATTAGTTCAAATTCAGTTTCTCGGCCATGCTTGTAATATAGCCAACTGGTCTGCCTCCTTGCCAGTTGGGATTCTTAATCCATTTGTGTTTGAATATACTTCATTTCATTTCAGTTCATTTCAACCGCATTTGATTATATGCACATAGATATTTGCGGTATACAAATCTTAAACATTGACCTAAACTTTCTGAAAGTAATAACTTAAGCTTTGTACAAAAGTTATTCTGCAGCTGAATAGTTTTTGTTGCCCAGTGCTTGAACGTAAAAAAAAAACTTCGCTTAAATTAAAGTGTAATAACGTTATTAACTTTTGTTGGAATGTGATTGTTATCAGTTGTAATCTGACTGGTCAATTTTGTTGAAGTGTCCCCCAATTACTGTGTCTACATTATAATTCGTTTTTAGAAGCGGCTTCAATAATGGAAGAATATTTAACGGCGACAATTGGAGTCTCCATTGGACTTTTTCTGATGATGCTCGTATCTGCAATTGTTTTTTGCAAAATCAGACAAGAAAGAAAATCCCGATCTCATAATAAGTAGTACGTCATACGAATCATGTACATAGTGATTTACTCCCTTCCTTCCTTCCTTCAAACCCTCCTTCCTTCCTTCCTTGAAACCTTCCTTCCTTGAAACCTTCCTTCCTTCCCTCCTTCCTTCCTTCCTACCTTCCTTCCTTCCTTCCATCCTCCCTTCTTTCCTGTTTCCTTCCTGATCCTTCCTTGTTTCCTTTCTTCCTTGCTTCGTTTCTTTATTCCCGCCTTCTTTCCTTCCTTCCTTCCTTCCTTCCTTCCTTCCTTCCTTCCTTCCTTCCTTCCTTCCTTCCTTCCTTCCTTCCTTCTTACCTACCTTCCTTCCTTCCTTCCTTCCTTCCTGATCCTTCCTTGTTTCCTTGTTTCCTTTCTTACTTACTTCCCTCCTTCCTTCCTTCCTTGTTTCCTTCCTTCTTTGTTTCCTTCCTTCTTTCTTTCCTTAATTCCTTCTTTCCTTAATTCCTTCCTTCCTTCCTTCATTTCTTTATTTCATTTGTCATTGACCTTCTTTCCCTACCCGCTCCTCCTCGTTCTTTTTCTCTCCCTCCTTGCTTAATTATTGCATAATTACTATAATGCATTTTGTTCCATCACCAGCACTGAGGCAAAGACATGCAGCAGAAGAAGAGAAATTCCCAACAACAGCCAGTGACATGAAATCAAAATCTTCGTCTGAAGATGAATCTGAAAATATGTAAAGGCGAATCGTTTTTGTGAAACCTAGTGTTTTTAAAAGCGATATTATAAGTACGTTTGAATTTTCATGCCTTTGAAAATCCCCCAGATAACAGACAATGTATGGCTAAGTGGCAGGATTTCTCCAAAAGTATGGACGAAATTGCGCTCCAATTCTCAGTCAAATTCAGAAACTGATGCCATATTCTAATTTATAAAGTCTATTTGCTTACAGTTTGAAAAAACTTTATGGCTCCCAAAACATCAAATACCATGCTATATCATACAGATCATGCAATACGTGCTGACAGGTTTGACACAAGACAGGGTTTGCAAGATTATGGCAAAGACACAGCCCCAGTTTAATAAGAATGATTTACTTAAATATAAAGCTTATTGAGGCTGGAATACAACAAATATAACAGCCCTGGGCGAAGGTGAAGAACCGCCAGTGCAATACTCATCAGCATGAGGCTGGACTGGGGGAGGAGGTGTATGAACTTTTTGGCTAGTTGACAAGCTACCAAGTGACAAGAGGCGGGAAAGCAAATTCTCCTAGAGGGGGATAACAAGCATTGCGCACCAAAGCCTCCCCTTCAGTCTCTTGCTGACGTCACCGGAAGTAAAATTATACAAAACAATACTTTTTGATCGTCATAAAATTCTTTTCGTTGCACGAAAATTGATTTATGGTTCCCAAAACATCAAACACCATGCTATGTCATACAGATATTGCAATACGTGCTGAGCTCGTTCGCGAAGGATAAAACACAAGACAGGGTTTGCAAGATTATGCTAGCCCCAGTTTAATAAGAATAATTTACTTAAACATAAAGCTTATTGAGGCTGGGATACAACAAATAACTACAGCCCTGAGAGAAAGTGATGGCTAGGAACCGCCGCAGCCCTTTGGTGCAAGGGGCCGCCCCACCCCAGCACATATTGCATGGTCCCATCAAAAGCAAATTGTAATTGAACACATTATAATTATTAAACTTGACAAATAATAATAATAATAATAATAACATATTTAACCAGGGTAGGCTCATCAGCTTGTGGCTGTTATCAAAAAGCGCCCTGGGTAAAATAAATTGAAATAAAATAATCTTAGGACTGGCATCAATATCTAACTATTTATAACTAATATATCTATATGATTAAAAACTTACTATGAACTATATTGATAAAATATCATAAAATATCATAAAAACATATAAACATACCTCTTTAAGCCAGGATGGCAAACTATTATATAATGCGGCCCCAGAAAAGAAACAACTTTTCCTAGCAGACTCTGTTCGGACTTTAGGAATAACAAGATCTTTGCCATTACGCCTAGTATTATGGATATGGTCTGATTTACTAAAATAATTATGAAAAACATCTGGGCCTAGAGAGTTTAAACATTTAAAAACAAATATTAACTTATGAATAGAGCTACGAGCATTAATAGATTTCCAACCTAATTGATTAAGTAAACCTTTAAGGTCTAAGTAAAAATAAATAAAATAAATAAATAACTGTTTATTTAAGTGTCCTAGTCTTCTAGTGCTCGCGCACTAATTGGGGGACACTATACTCTCACACTCACTACCTCTACCTTGAATATTTTGCAAATAATCACTCGACTCACCAGTTCATTTTTGATGGAGGGACGAAAACCGGAGGACCCGGAGAAAAACCCTCGAAGCAAGGGAGAGAACGAACTAACAAACTCAACTCACATGAAGCGCCCCGTCCGGGTATCGAACCAGGGACCACAGCGGTGAGAGGCAAGCGGTCTAACCACTCGGCCACCCTTGCTTCCCATATAGAGTTATATGCGGTATGTTATTTTCTTTTAAGATAATTTTAATTGGCGGCCCTCTTCTGTAGGCCCTCCAGTCTATGATAGTTAGATTGTGATAAATTAGTGTTCCAAACAAAATCACAGTAATCTAATTTAGGCAAAATCATAGTAGAGAAAACCTTTTCACAAGCATATATTGTCAAATTATTTCTAATCCTACTAAGCATAGCAAGCTGACTAGAAACTTTGTTAATAATTCCAGTAAAGTGCTCATTAAAAGACAGCGTTTGATCTAATTAAATAGATACCTAAATACTTATAAAAATGGCTTACGATTGAGAATTTGATCTCCTAAATAAATGTCACTCATAGTATCAAAGTCGTATTGGTTAAGTTTTTGATGTGTTCCAAACAAGACATATTCAGTCTTCTTGCGGTGAATTTAACAAATAGATTCCATTTTCCGTGCGTCTGTACTCTAATCGATGCACAGATGACGTCAAAATGTGGTGAGAACAAAAAAGTACGCCACGAGACGAAGTCGAGGAATCTATCTATTTTATATAATATTTATTCCAACCAATCAGAGCGCGCGTAAGATTCGATGACGCCATCTATGTGTGTGTACTCTAATCACACATGGTTGTTCGACCAGTCAGAGCGCGCGTAATATGCCAATTATTATATAAATATAAATCGTTCTTTCTTGACCAGCTTTCGAGAAGTTTAAGTTCTTCATTCAGCACCCTGATCAGTTGAGAAGTGTCAGATGCGGAGTAATAAAAGACTGTATCATCAGCATACATCAAAACCTCTGAATTTTGCAAACAATCAGGCAGATCTGTAAAATATAGTGAAAACAGCAATGGGCCCAAAATGGAACCTTGTGGGACACCAGAAACCAATGGCTGAGTTTTTACTTTAACGCGGCGAAATACGAAACACAAAAACCCTCAACTTGTCGTGCAACATTGTTGCGTTGCAGGTTTTTGATCGATGTTGCGCGTTTTCCACCTCCCGATCTCAACTTGTCACGCAACAAAAAAATTTTTGGCGAGGTGAAAAACGCAGGCTCTGGGTACGAGATTGGAATTCCCGCCAAATTTTCGAGCATGCGCAATGCGTTTTTCACCCGTGTCACTCGGAATGACTGAAAGTCTTTTCGTCCTGGACTAAATCGGGGTGCCGTAACGAACCCAGCCCGAGAGGAAATGCTTCCACTAGACTTTGACAACGCTCACGCTCAGCACAACAGCAGAAAAAGCTGGCGTTTAGATGTGCAAGAAAGTTTCTTAGATTTAGCCACAGGTAAGACAAGCTTTATTTGTTCATCGGTCGATCGCCTGATTGCCTTAAAATGAAATTAAAAATGTAAATGACTATAGTTGTGTATAGGTACTATGCATGCTAGGCTGAGAATTCAGCCGTCAGGCACACGAAACCCTGACGGCTGAAATCAGAGCCTCATGCAAACAGAACTGAGTGGGTCTGTAATCAATACGAATAGACAAGCTTTGTGGGAGACCATTAATTGGACAACACGAAGTATTGCTACCAAAATGTAAGCAGAACTATTATAATTTTTAATTCTACACTGAATTTAAACTCTCAGTGCTATATATAGTACCTTGATAAAACTGATAACCGAAAACAATCGGCCCCGGCGTTGCTTAGTAACACACTTCAGTTTTAGACTCAAACTTGATTTATATTCTAGTCTCACGTACAGACAGCGTCTACCATTTATTCTACTTTTTCGTTTACCAACTCAGACGCATTTTTTTAAAAAGCCGAAAAAGGGCGCGAGGGGATTCCCATTCCGCGGGAAACCTCGGGATCAAATCGATGCCAACCGGAAGTGAGATTGACAGCTTCCTGTCGACGTAAGAACAAGTCAATTTTTAACAAATTAAAAACGACTTGTTCTCGCGCCACATGTACCATCGTTGGTCGTATACGTACTCGAACCAGTCGTAACAACTGGTTACAAGTTATTTACCAGCTGCTTTGGCGATCTTCTGCAAGTTATGATTTCGCCATGGTGAAGGACGTCAGTTTCAGTCGAAATCCGCTCAATCTAAGATGACAGTAAAATTCAAGACATGATTTTTAACGCAGCTACCTCAATAGGATCATTATGTATCGATCTAGAAAGCGCTACATAGTAGCAACGGTTTTCTTAACGTCCGCATTTTGGTTATCTATTGAAGTAGCTCTGCTGAATTACACAAATCAACTTGGACCAGAAAGTGAAATCAGCGAAGGAAAATCAAAGATCAGCAGTCGGGAAGCCTCCGTGGTTTATAACCAGACCAACATTGAATTAATTCCTATAGAAGCATTTAAATCACAGTATCCGACGTCGATTTATTTAACTCCAAAACAAGGCGAAAATGGAGAAAAAGTTTATAACAGTCCAAGTGAAAAGGACTCAGAAAACGAGCAGTTTAAGTTGTATCAATTCAACGAGTTGGCAAGTTCTAAGATATCTCTGTTAAGAGAAATCCCGGACAACCGTCCCGACTCGTAAGTATACGTACCTGTATAGAAATAGAACAAGTTTCTTTTGTAGACATAACAAAAGAATAGCAATTTTACTCTAAAAAGCTATAATATTCGTATGTTCTTTTCTCTGTTTATTTACACAAAGTATTGGCCAATTTTCAACTAAGCTACGAACAAGAATATCATAAATGACAATGGTTTTTTGAACTACCGTAGTTCTTACAAAGCTCCCATAAATATTTTATTTGGATTTAAACACTAAGGATGCTAAAGACATGTTTTATTGCTAGTTTTAAGAATAAAAATACCAAATTCATCGTAGCTGGAAAGCAAACATTGGGGAAAATGTTTGATGACTTGACCTTGAGGGCCGGCGCACGAAGACAACCAGACTTCGAGTCGCCAACATTTTTCACCCGTACAAATTGTGATATTATATATTCCATTCAAATGTGGTAATAACAGGATGATGAAAATGTTTATTATGAACGTAAGCACTCATTACTTAGTATGGACAGAAACGAGATCCAGAATTTATTTACATGTTTAAATACGCACTCTTCTTTTGCTTGTTGAGTGAAAACTCTGTGTCATGTCAATTAGCGTGCTTATTCTGATGTTTCCTTGTCGAATTATGTGTACTAAATTTTCCTCGCGAAATATTCAATTCTAAATTGTTTTTGTTGCCATCTTGCGATGTGTTTCAGCTCTAGAATTATGTCATAGCATAATATCTTTCCGCAATGATGATGGTGAATTTGATTGGTTTGTCTCTAGAAGCAGGATGTATTGCTAGTTCCGGGCCATCGCATGAGCACGACAAAATACAAAAAAATATCATATTTTTTTTCAAAAACGCAAGCTTATTGCAAATGAATGAGTTTATACGTTACCACTTGTGGTGATAAACCGATAAGCGTGAATTCAAATTAAAGATATTTTTATTCTTTCATCAAAATTGATTGCATGTTCCTGACATGATCTCTGTGTTTTCAGATGTTTCAGCGTGAAATACCCGAAGTATGCGCTCCCTACGGCGAGCGTGATTATCATATTTCACAACGAGGCATGGTCTACTCTCCTGAGAACTGTTCATACGGTCTTAGCACGATCTCCCCCACCGTTTCTACTCGAAATAATCCTTGTGGACGACCACAGTGACAGAGACAAATATAGTAAGTGATAGTTTGAAGTTAAACCCGCCACAAAACTCACTCACTTATCAGCTGAATAAACACAAATGCATAACATTTCCCTTTCATCTCGGCTATCATTTTATTCATTGTTTTTAAATCTTGGCATACAGACTGTTAGACGTATTTTTATCTTTCTTTAAGCCTTAAAATGGCTCATGATTTATTAAATACACGCCACTGAAGTGTGTCTATGGAAACTATCGCTGATTGGGATTTGAAATCAAGTTAAATCCATATCCTGGTTTTGTTGTCATGGTACCGTTTACGTGTGCTAAATATTTCTATTCAAGGACAAATTGCCTTTACTTGTGCCTTCTTTTGTTTTCTGTTGATATTCCAATTATAAATCTTTCCAGATTATTTTACGGCGTGCATGAAAAACAATCTTTTTGGTGAAGACTTACCTTTGCAGCAAAAGCAAAAACGATACCGACTAATAGAAACTGGAAAAAGGGAAGGAAAACAATAAATGAACGAAAGCCTTTCTTGCCACTTACTGCGAATGTATTATATGCCCCCTGTAAATGTTATGTTAAATTTTCGATTCTCTCCCGTTTGTCGTCCTGCACCTGTACTCGAACTCGGGTATACGCTGTTTAGTTATAGTGACTATATTTACAGATAATAAGTTTGTGTAAAGTAGAACAATGATCCAAGATGTGACGGACAGTCCTATCGTCACAAGTTCTTGCTTGCTTTACTAATTATGTGCCAACGAAGACAAAACATAACGGCCACAATATTATACAACTTTGGAAAAATTATAACTAATAATGTGTTCTTTTGTAGGTTCTAATATCGAAAACATTTATTTGGCAAGTTTTACATTTCTGCGACTTTTTAAATTCGTTTTATTTTTACTGTTTTAGGAAGAAAAGCCTTGCGTGTTGTTTGTCCTTTATGAAAAGGTTTTTTGGGTGTTTTCAGTTATAGCATCGAGCAAGAGTCAACAATATCGAATCAATTATTCAAACGATATTATTAGCTGAAGAAAGATTACTTGCATTTCAAAATATGAAATTTTCTATTTGATCTTGAACGTACACATACTTAGATTGAGGTTTTGAACGTCATTGTTAAATTATTACTCTTACGAAAAAACAATTTTAAAAATTCTCTGTGGTTGAAAAGGTGTTTTCACATTGAAAACGATTGCAGGCTATACTCGAGGCTATTTAAATTGTCTTCAATATTCATGGAATACTTTTTTCAATTTGTTTTTCACAAAATCCAATCGACACTTTTGCCTAAAATTGTTCCTTTCTTCGGGCGTAGCAGCTTGCATCGTATCAATGGCGTAACGAACCGTTATAAATCTGCGGTCATTCTAATCTATCAAATCATACGAAAATTTTCAGTTGTTTTAAGTCTAATGAAAAAAACAATTTGTTGAAATTTTGCTACCACTTTCTGTAATTAATTTTATAATTTTGTGGTGTAGCCACTTATCACCCGAAGGGAATTTTTTTCCGTCTTTCAGTTTACTTGTTCTTTATTTGGTATTAAGATTTTGTTTTATACCTTCTTTCTTTAGCGCTTTTATTCACTGAATTTTAAATTTTTATTTCCTTAAAGCTATTCCTCATTTCTTTTCGATTGCTTTGTAAACGAACTTGGGATTTTTCATCTTGAATGACCCGTGGTCAGTAAAAGCCTTCATGTATCATTTATGAAATTCACACGCAAGGTTCTCCAAATTGAAAATTTGACTGCTCTCCCTCGAACTTGCCACAAATCAGATACTTAAATCGTTAAACATTTTGTCGAAATTCTTCAGGCCTTTCAGGCAACGTAAGGCTATCTCTAGCCAGAAGAACATATTTCCTATTGGTTTCTGTTTGTTGTCAGTATTTGTAGGGTCAGTGTCGAGGTTTCTATTTTAAGCATACACAGATGGTTGGCAGGTTTAACTGGTATAGTGCAGTTGGTGACAAAACTGATTTTACATACAGAGATAACACACTAACAGAAAACACGCTTGCTGAAACTCAACCACAGGCTTAATAACATGACTATGACGTTAATTGCGGATGGACGGATTCGTGGAGGAATGGAAAGTGGTTGGATAAATGTATGTAGATATAAAGAAGCTTGGAGTCTGCTTTCACGCTGCTGAACAATCAGTTTCCTTGTTTATCTCCACACACACGAAGCAACTAAATTGCGAGAACGATTTTTAGATACCAAAAATGTTGTTTCTGCGAAGGAAAGATTTCTTATTGTTCAAACAGCTTCGGTCGTTCGCGCGCTTGTTCCCGTAATATAAATATCCTCTGTTTCGAATTCTACCCTCCTCGTGACAGATGAATTAATGTAACTACGAAGTTTAAGCCTAATTAACTAGCGGAAACTCTAATGCAACAAAACCCAAACAAGCTAATTACACTTCAAATGACGCTTACATCATCTAACTTGTCCAAAACCAGTGGTATAAATAATCCCGTAAGATGTTTCTTGACCTTTAGAGTTTTATCTACAGGCCACCTTGGGGAGAAATTAGATATTTACATTGAAGATCTACCCAAAGTTCACCTACTGCGTGCGTCTAGACGTGAAGGCCTAATACGCGCGCGTCTTTTTGGCGCCAAAAAAGCGCGTGGAGATGTCTTAGTTTTCCTGGATTCTCATTGTGAAGCTAATTATGGTTGGTTGGAACCGCTGTTGGCAAGGATCGCGGTCGACAAGACGATTGCTGTTGCACCTGATATCGAGGTTATTGATCTCAAGACGTTTGGTTATGCTAAAGGACAAGGGGGTGATAATAGAGGGATTTTTAACTGGGAGTTGACATTTAAATGGAGAGGAATTCCTGACTATGAAAAACAAAGAAGAAAGACGGAAGCAGATCCGATAAGGTACTCGAGGAAGCTTGGGGAAGGGGAGAGGGAAGGGGGAGGAGAAGGGGACAGCGAAGGGGGGAGGGGAAGGGGACAGCGAAGGGGAAGGGGAACTGGGGGAGGGAGAGGGAGAGGGAAGAGAGGAGAGGAAAAGGGAAAGTACAGGATAAGAAAGGGATCGAATGAGGCTATCCCTTCTTTTCCTTCCTCCTGCCCTCTCCCTTCCCCTTCCTAATAAGTCAACAAGCGGACACCTATAAAGGTAGAAACCTTTTTTCTAATAATAATATGAACTGGTCCCTCTAAAGGGTCCACTTAGAAAGGCCTGGGTTAAACGACGTTAAGATGAGATCATTTGTAATAAACACCTCGTTTTAATCGAGTGTGGATCATATGACGGAAGTAACCTGCAGTTTAATCGTGTTACTTCAAGTCACTCCTAATAGCTTGTTCAAAAACTGTAACAAAAAGTTAACGTAAGTCTAGACTTGCGTCTTCTTCGAATCTCTCCAAAAAACGCCGTTTTTGTGTGGAACAAAGGTCAAAACGTATGGAAAAGTATGCGTAAATTTTAAAGCTGCTGTTGGGTCGATTCGCAACAACGTTTTTCTACCCAACAAATGTTCGTAAAGTTTTTGCCGTGGAAAATACAAAACGCAACTATTTTTGGCAATCATTTTTGCTTAGTGAACAAGTTGCAAATGTTTGATATGAATTTTAAAAACCTTTTAACGCGGTTTTATCATTTTGACCAAGTGCACGTGTTGCGCGAAAAATCGTTGTTTCGAATTGCTCCGTGTAACATCACCTTTACGCGAGATGATTTGTAACGACGATTTTTCGCGCAACGCCCGTACCGAACTTGAAATCAGATTCGTTATTCTGTGTTACAAGTTTTTGACTTCAAATCAAAAATTCGCAACGTGTTGTCGAAGCCATGTTTGCGCTTAAAAAGCGTTCTGTGTGGTATATTACGTGGCATCAACTTAGCTTTGCGAGAAAATCGCTAAATAAATCCGCAAATTACCAAACTCCCGCAAAAATAAAGCGCCACACGGTACTACTGACTTGCGTTTGTACTTGAAATTGAACAAAGCTTTGGTCATCCCAGATTGATTTTTAACTATTTGTTTGGCTATACACAAGTTAATAGATCATCTTTTTTAGATCCCCAACAATGGCTGGCGGTCTGTTTGCCATTGACAAGTCGTACTTTTACGAAATTGGTGCTTACGACACGGCGATGTCGTACTGGGGAGGAGAGAACGTCGAAATATCATTCAGAGTAAGTGCACTTTGATTTAGTCATTTTTCATTAAAATAAAGACTTGTTTAACTACACAGCTATGTAGTGAACGTTTCAGTTTTTAAACAGTGGAACTCCGGACAACCGGATAATACGGACACCCGGTTATTACGCGGCAGGGGCGGATTTAGGAGAGGGGTGCAGGGGGTGCGCACCCCCTCCTGAGACGACTGAGTCCTTTTTTTCTCAATATTTTTACAAAATATCCTCTCGACAGTTTCCAATTTAAATGGTGTCGACCGAAAAAGATGCCTGTAAAATTACACAGTATATATGCCATGCGTGGTGTCGGGATGTACAACCAAGCACATGCATTTGCATCTATAGTTGTTTATTGTCATGTTTTTGTTACATTCTAGATCTGGATGTGCGGTGGGTCACTGGAAATTATTCCCTGCTCAAAAGTTGGTCACGTCTTCCGTGAGAGTCAGCCATATAAAATAGGAGAAGGCGCTATTGATGTTAATAACATGCGATTGGCCGAGGTAAGAATTACAACAAATGATCGATCGTTTAACAAATGTAAATTTCAGTGCTTGAATGAAGGATATCTTGAATATTTCACGAATTTTAGTTCCAAATGTAGACTTGCGCGCTCAGCGCAATAAAAGAAAAATTAAAATTCCATTTTTTGATAGTCCTGCGTGCGCGAGATGGCGTGACTTCCTGTTACTAAAAATAGCCTCAAGCGTCAAGCACCTCTAGCAGACATCGATCTGCTAGTTTCGCTCTCTTAGTATTATGGTCTCTTGTTATCGCTCAATTTCTTGTTTTTAGGTGTGGATGGATGACTACAAAAAGATATTTTACGCAATGAAGCCTCAACTAAAAGGAAAAGACTATGGCGATATAACAGAAAGACTTGCTATTAGAAAACGTTTAAAATGTAAAAGCTTTGAATGGTATCTTAAAAATATCATTCCAGAACTAGTTGTACCAGATTTGTTCCCTCTGGGGAGGGGTGAGGTAAGCAATTAATTGTAATGGAATCCACCGTTTCATTTCCAATTTGGGGATAAAAAGGAACATCACTTTGACACACTCAGGTTATGTGCGCACTTTATAAATTTGAACACGCATCTTTTCTCCCTCCGTTTTGGCTACGCACACAGACATTGCATTGACACTGAAATGGCATTCTCTGAGACACAAAAAAATGTCATTGGGCTGCAGGCTTAACTGTAGGACAGAACAAAAAAGTGTTTTCAAATTTGTCAGACGGAATTAGGGCGTTCACATCTTCAGTGATGTACGGATCTTAGCAATGCTTGATTTGTATGAAGAAATAGAAAACGCGCGCGCGTGCTGTGTGCAGATTTAGAGCACGTGGGGATTGATCAGAACACGAGAGAAGTGTTCTTCTCAACGCTTTTCGAGTGTTCTGATCAATCCCCAAGTGCTCTAAATCTGCACACAGCACAGCGGGCAAGTTTTCTATTTCGTTTATAAAATACATTGTTTTCAAGCATATTCAGTATTCATTTACACTGACCAAAAATTTGAAAAGTGCGCGCGCCCATGCATGCTGTGTGCAGATTTAGAGTTTGCAGTATACGCGTCCTTCGACCAATGAGAGCGCGCGTTATATGGTTATTTTATAATGCACCTTGATTTCCGACAAATGGTACGCGCGTCTACCGGAAGAACCGAAAAGAGCGTAGCCTACCTACAGGCTCTCCAGGGGGGGGGGGGGGGGGGGGGGAGGGGAGAGGGGAGAGGGGAGGGGAGAGGAAAGGAAGGGAGAGCTCTCCCTTTCTTTCCTCTCCCTCCCCTCTCCCCTCCCTCTGGAGAGCCTGTAGGCAGGCTAAAAAGAGCTGGAAAAGTGGATTAATCCAATCGGAAGACCGAGTTCTCCGGAACTTTCCGATCGAAACGACACATACCATTTGTTTTCCAACCGGAATTTCCGGTTTTTCCCGATAAATGATAAGCACCCCTAGATAGAACTAAGAATGATGGTTGCACCCTATTACAAGTACAACAGAAGTTACATTTGTGAGTCCGTTTATGCTCTTTCTGCCAGTTGAGTTTGTTCCAGTAAGCACTACATTCCTTCAGCGATACCTAATGAACTGTCTTTATTGTGTTGTTATTCAGGTACGTAATCTAAAAACAGACCAGTGTTTAGATACTATGGGTAAGAACGACGCTGGTGGACACCCAGGGATGTACATGTGTCATGGAATGGGAAATAACCAGGTAAAGTCTTCACTCAAATAAACAAAAAGTTTCTCATGAACTTAATTGACAGAGGGAATCCCCTTCAGAAACATTTAGTGGCTTGAAAAACGTATCAGGCCTTATAAGTAGTTCTAGTTTTGGGTCCAAAAGAAGTGGCTTCAAGGACATGAATTCCAGTTAAAACGAGTTTTATTTTTGTAATATCTGGCTCTAGTCGAAATGCGACAAACGTCATTTAAGGAATAGTTCTCTCAGCTCCAGTACCATGAGATCTATATATGTTTGTTATTGACCAAATCTAATGTTATGAATTTCTTCAGTCAAAGGTACAAAGGTTTTTATTTACCATAAAAGTTAAAATTAAAGTTGAGAGTTCAAAGGGTTTGCATCACTTTTCTGTGGTAAAACTGAAATCTAAAGTTTTGATATTCTTTCAGTTTTTCATGTACACAAAACAGCAAGAATTCTGGCATGACGATGTATGTCTTGACCTTGTAAGTGGCAACCCTGGTACCAAAGTTACAGTTTATAACTGTCATGGTATGAAAGGCAATCAAAGATGGACCCATGTTAAGGTAAAGCCATAACCTTTACCATCTTTATATCTTCTTTAGACAAGTATAGACAAATTGTTGTACACTTGCAAAGGTTTGGTTCACATGTCGCACAACCAGAAAGGCCCAGACAGATAACACAACTCTTTCGGCCATGTTTCATACAGTGGAGTTGCACCACATGTCCACCTCTGATTTATGCAGAAGTAGGCATATAGTGCAAATCTGAACCATCATCATAAAGGCCGAGGCAGTACACACTATGCAACTATTACTGCAATGTTGCATGCAATGGATTACATGTGTCCACCACTGCATTGTGCAGGAATTGACATACAGACTGTGCAACATACATGAGCAACATCACCATAAAGGCCCAGCCTTGCAATGCAATTTGTCCTGCAATATCACATGTAACCACAGTTTGATCATGTGTTCAACCCTGCATTATTCACAACATTTGTATGTTGTGATGTACATTTGAATGATGTACAGTACTCAGGCTTTCAGAGTAATTGTTTGAAGATTTCCCACATTCACCAGGCAGACTAAGGAAAATTTGACTTAAAATAATTGTTTTTTTCATTCATTAGAATGGTGCTATTTACCATCCACTACATGACGTGTGTCTTGAAGCTATCATGGACAGAGTATTAGTTAGAACATGCAATGGCAATAGAGCACAGCAATGGAGGTTTACTTCATATCCTGATGAAGAGCGGAGAAAAGGCAATATTTTATGATAGATAGTTAGGTCACATTTTCCAATTTTGGTATTCTAGGTCCAATTTCACCCATTTTCAAAAGATCAAAAATTATATTCTTGTAAAACAAACTCTGAAGCTGTGAATATCATGAAAATTGGTAGAGTGAATCTCACCAAAGCCTATTTCACCCATCATCAAAATTGTTATGAAAAAATGCCCTCCATAAGAGGGAACAAAGAAAACCACATTTCATAGATCTACAATATTGTTTGATGAACTTGTTGTACCTGTCCAATATTTCAGAATGTAAATTTTTGATAACATTTTTCTAATGTTTATCTATGTTATTTTATAGAAAAGTTGAAAATATGTTTTCTATATTTGGATATTCTTTTACCACCGTTTGCAAAACTATGCATTCTTCCAGTAGCCTCCTGCGCAACGTTTTTAGTCTCGATTGAATTTCCTCTGGAAATTTACTGGATCGAGACTAAAAACGTCTGCACAGGAGGCTATTTTGCCAGTGATAATACATTTTATTTGTGTTCATATGAGTTGAAAAATAATTATTATAGAAAAAGTAGGGCATATATATGTTATGAAATCGAATATGAAGAAAAGAATAAAATTGACTATGAAGTATCATCTTTCTGAAGTACAATGCATGATTGCTACCTAGATGGTGCATGTAAAGACCATTTTCCACTCCTCACTGACAGCATTTCGCAGTGAGCTAGCACTCTTTTCCTTGCTGATTGATCTACACTTGTAACTTGCATGACCAATTTTCTTTAGTTCAGACTACCATCTTGATGAGTATTGTTGATCATGTGATATCTGCACAATTCATGATTGGTTAAATTTGAGTGAGTAATCACTGCAAGCAAATCCAATCAAAATTTTAAATTGCTCAGTGAATACTCACTAGTACTTGCTACAAGTGTAAAGTACGTGCAAGCTCACTGCAAGTGCTTTAAGCGAGGAGTGGAAAATAATTGCCTTAGCACCAATACTACCCACTTTAAAGTAGAAAAGCAATGAACAAAACTTTAAGTACACAGTCGGTTGTCAAAGAATAGAAAAAAGCTGTTTAAGGATGAATGAAGCAATGCATGATCAACAACATTCAACTTTTAATTTAAAATGTATTTCTACAACAGCTACACACTTTTAATATATTCAAACCTTTTAATACACTAGATATATCCTAATTATTTACATCTTTTATTAAAAAATAACTTACCATCACAACAATTTTATATTTTAGAGTTAATATAATATTCAATAATGTATTTGTTTCATGTTCATTTACTATACCCTTTTAAAAAGTCTAACACATCATTTTAAAATGTAGAGTTCCAGAAAATATCCATACCCCCACCACGGAGGGAATTTGTAAATGTACCCCCCCCCCCCCCTTCCCCATCCCTTGGAACTTATGTTTTTCTTCCATACAAACTCTGTAATTTTGTTCTTTCTCTGACCCCCCTCTCCTCCAGAATTTCCAATTCCCTCCATGGTGGGGGTATGGACATTTTCCGGAACTACACAATGTCTGAATTTAATTTATACTTTCCCAACAACATGCCATAAACACCAACCTATTTCATTGACATCAAAAGTCACTCTAAAAATTTACTGGTATCACTACAACTACCTCCTTGGAAACCCAAGGGATATTATTCTGTTGCTTGTTTCTCACTCCCAGAAGAAATACCACTGGGAAAGTTGTCTTTTAGAACTTGTTCCAGAGGTAAATTTTTTTTCTTGTTTCTGATTGGTCCGACTGCTCAGGTCAACCAATCAGCATCTAGATCATATCTATAGGCAAATTATGATGATAGTGAACTTGACTTTTAGAACTAGTTCTGGAACGAGAAATGAGCAACAGAATGATACACCTGGGTTCCTGAGGATGCACCAATCGAAAACCCTTGCTTGGAACTCTTTATATTACTAGGTAAGTATTTTGCTTCAATTTGCCTAAAAAGAAAGAATATATATGTAAAAATTACAGAATTTTCAGGTAAAGATTTTATGTTATATTACTGGTCCCTTGATTATTATTGTAAACTTACTTCTTAAGCAGTTCTATTTTCTAGAATCTCCAGCACTTGTTTGCATTTTTCTTGAGCCAATGAAACTGCTCCTTCTGCTTCTGTTAAAACCTATTATATTGAACAGGCAAGAAAATTGTGATGCGGAGTAAAAGGGGATGGATGGATAGAACATAACATGGGATAGCAATTTCTGATCAACCTTACAAGAGTTTTTGAAAAGAATTTCTCACAAAATGCATTACCGTACTTGTTCTCAAATATATTTTTATGCGACGATTGAGCCACCATTTGCAATTTTACCCATAATGCAATGGGAGATTTGATGGTGGGGGTTGATGTACGGTAAATTTGAATCCTCAATGATGTTTACAAATTATGGTGCACAATGCAAAGGATGTCGTGTATCTGCTTTTGCTGACACACAATGTTTCAGAACATGTTTCTGTCTGACAAAGGATTTTTCTAAATAAATAGTGACATTAGAGTATAAAAGATGAATGATTTCATTCAGGATCTATAAATGTAGCTTTACTGCATAAAAGCAACCCACATGGTTTTGATAATGTCACACCATCTCTCATTAAAATAACCACCCAAAATTCTAAGTTGAGATGGTCACTTACAGGTGGTCCAGCTAAACCAATTTCACTGTGAAGTTTGGTAATATGGAAAACTGGTCAATATAAGAGTGGTTGCAAGTGGAGCTTCAACTTTTTCAGTGGTTGCACATACATGAGTGGTTAAAACACCACTGAATACTGTCATACCTTTGTCTTATATTCCTCATCTTTAATGTCTGGTAAGTTAATCTTGACATTGTAAAATGCACCCCAAACACCAGTCTCTAGGCTTCTTGCACCAACCTTTGGATTTACATGTACAAGTGAGAGGTTAAGAATTACTGCTGATAATTAATAGTTCTTTATGACATTGATAAGGAATGCAGAACTTTGACAACTAACTGCAAGTACTGTACTCTAACCATACTATATTGTAAACAGCAAAGCTGACAGCAGGTAGTTTTATATGCTCGTTGGAGCAAATTTTGATCACTGCCTAAAAATCATCATGTGTACATCACAGTGAATTTCCAGTCAGTGATCTTGATCAGTGTGACCAGCAATCAAATTCACTGTCAATTGGTGATGATCAAAATTTGTTCCAACAAGCATATAAACTCATCTAGTGTGTTTCGGCTTCAGTGATAACTGACCTGTAAGTCTGACAATGTCGTAATGTTACCGACTTTAGACAGTTCAATAAGAGGATCCCAAGCTTTATTAGCAGTTTCAATCACAGACATAGGTACTTGCACTGCTTTTTTAAGTCCATCTTGTAGTGCCTTCTCACGTCTAAGAAATGCATATAAAACAATTATGAAGTTGTTGAAAGGATAAGACCATTTTGAGCGACAATGTAATTTACTGCAAAACAATTAAATGATGACAGTGGATCCTCCAATAGCAGGCACCTCCCACAAGAGAACAAACTAACACTTTCTTTAGGAAAGGAATACATGTATATACAGTCAAAGCTCCCATAAGCAGACACCCTTGGAAAACTCAAAATATGTCTGTAATTTTAAGTAGAGCTGTCTACTTACAGAAGTGTGTGAATACAGTGTTTGAGTGGGAGGGATTTCAAATGGGGTTTTGGAAAGGTTTCCTTAAGAGAATCTGTAACTGTATTTATACTTGTGCTTAAGGAGTTTTTGGTAATGCCTCAAGATTTTCTGTCTACAGCAGGGTGATGAACATGTAAATCCATGATCTGTGATTCAGTCCAATTTCCTTCTGTGAATCATGAAAATGAGGCTTATTTTAGCCATATAAGCCATATGGTTTTCATAATTATATGAAATCATAGTTTTATATATCAGTGATCTTTGAATCCAAGAATAAAGTCTCATAATTTATAATCAGATCCCCCTGTTCACCACCCTGTTACAAGGTGTCATATCTTACATTTCTTTTTCCTCTGGAGTCTTCTGAGGGAGCTTCTTAGCTTTCTATTCAACAAGAGAGAAAGTGATGCAAAGGTAATTAACGTAAAGCACCACAGGTAGCCCACACTGATAAAACACTGAAACCCAAGTTATACACCACAGCAAACCCACAAACAGTGAACAGTGCAAAGGAAGAATACCACAGGGATCCCAGGAGGCCATTAACTTACCATGAAATCATTAAAAGCTGAGGTATCACTATCAACCATGTCAATCAATTCCAACATAGTATGCCGTAAAGGTGGTATCAAGGTTCTCATCCAAGGATCCAGAGATTCAAACTTTTTATTTCCATATGACATCAATCCAACCATTGTTCCCAGTGCAGAGCCCTACAAGTATATTGTAGTTCCAAATGATTAACGAAGATAGGAAAGCAATAATTAGTAATCTGGACCTGTAAATGGTGCACACAGCTTTACACATAACTGTTGCTGAGATGGTCACATGACGTAACTCTGCTGTTGGTAAAGGTAAAGGTAAAGACATTATTTTATGTTGGTAGCTCATAATAGACATCACCTAACTAATGAACTTGAGGCTAACAGTACACTCATATGACCCCCCTCTTTCCATCAGTAAAGGTAAAGGTAAAGGTAATTTATTTTACTTTGAGTCAGCGGGGAGTGGTTGCCCAGTCTCCCGAGCCAAAGGCTCATGTATCAAGCGTTCAAAGGTGCGCCCTCTACCCCCTCTATCCATCAGTGTTCCGTTTTAAGGGTATTTGAAGCTAATTATTTAAGCTACACCGAAAGGAAAGAAGTTGAAACAAGGATGTGAGGTCACTGGGGATCGAACTAGGGACCTCGTGCACCGAAGGCCGCGTACTAACCAACTGTGCCATCCTTGTTCCTTGCTCCTTCAGTGCTCGGTTTTAAGGTATTTAAAGCTAATCAAAGCTACACGGTATGGAAAAAATTCGAAACAAGTGTGTGAGGTTACTGGGAATTGAACTCAGACCTCTTGCTTGGGATTCCACACACTAACAAACTGAGCCACACTGTTCCTATCTGCATGTTGCATGCAGCTGTACAGTAAAATTGTAGGTAGAGTCTAATGAAGTTGTATACTTACAATGGCAGCAACAGCTGCTGCAGCAGATCCCCCACCAGGTGCCGATGTTCTTGCACCAATGCTTAGTATAAAATCCTTTAATGACAGTGAGACTAAAGGACCTTCACTTTTACCAATCATATACCTGGAATAAACAGAACAATGCTACATAAACTTCTCATATCAGTAGCTAATGGTAATGTTGTAAATATTGGCACAAAGCAAAGGTCAGTAAATTCGCTTCAAGGTAATGTTTCCATGATACCACTGCACTCAGTGCTCAATGGTATTAAAACTCGGCCTTTTTGTTCATCATGCCTTTGCTAACAAACATACACATGGGGATCTTTAACACTTTTTAAATGTTACTATGTGTATGTGCATTGAAAATCTTAATCGGAATTATGCATATATGATTGAAGGAGCATAGGGATCTTGAACTTTTTTGGACTTCTCTCTAATAATTATTAGTGTAAATTTGGCTTTAAAACATGCATCAATGTGAGGTAAAGGAACAGTTGAAAAAAGTGTTATCTTACTCTATAATTCTTGTTTTTGGATCAAAATGGCCAATTGAGCTTAATCCCATCCGTTCAATTGCCTGCAAGTTAAAAAAGAACTGTGCCATAACTGTGACCATATTAGAGCATCTTTATACTGTCAGCAAATGATACTTACTAGTCTAATCTTCTGATCTTCTTCCAGTATAAATAAGTTATCCCTTTCAATGTAATAATCAGCTGCTTTTAGCATGGCATCCAAAGGTACAAGACCAACCACTTGTGAGCCACATACTCCAACTTTAAGTTCCTGACAAATAATAAACCATTTCTTCAAAAGGTATAATGGATGAAGGTATGGAGGGAGGAACAGAGGGAGGGAGAGAGAGAGGGAGGAAGGGAGAAAAAGACAGAGAAATAGATGGACAGAGGGAGAGACAGATGTATGTATGGAAGGAAGGACAGAGGGAGCAACAGATGGACAGACACATTGTTCACACATTGTACAGACAGACACAAAGATGCACAAAATGGACTTACAAATGGATGGACAATGAAACATCAACTTTGGTCATCTGGTACACAAAATTGCTAGTTTTAGATCGGACAGTGGTGTACTGCTGCTCCTGCTCCAACTGCCACTATTACTAGTACATACCTTGGCATCATTGACAGCTTCTTCAAAAGCTATATGCATTGGAGTTATTTCATGATCCAGTAGATTAAGTGAGACTTGTGCAATATTTTCTTCCTTAAGCCACCAGCCAATGCCCTGTACTTGCTCCAGTCGACCTGGCTACAAATACATATACAATTATATGTACATGTATAAATTTAAAAGTGAATTTACCAATGCTGTAAATATACATAAAAAATTGAGCATTATAATGGTTACCTGGTTTGGGCCTCTACCTCCTTCCCTCAGGTTTAGAGCAATCCTATGTGCCTGTTCTTTGGTTCCAAGAATATTTATATTGTAAGCTATTAGGAATTTCCTTGCTCCAGCTATAGTAGCTCCCCATTTTGGATTAAATTCAGCAGGACCATAATCTGGGGTCCATTCTGGAGTAATAATCTATTTATGAAAACAATGTAAAAAATTAAATCAATAGGTGTACATATACTGAAGCTCTCCTTAGGAACTATCACTACTTGATCTTTGCAACTAGGAACTACCTTAATCCAACTATATTTAATACTCATTTTATTCTCTGTATTTAACTTTCGAAGTAGATATTCTATCAGACATGACCACTACCAAGGGCCCAAAGGGCGATTGGTGTTAATACTGGGTTAAAATGAATGGTTTTCCTATGATTTAACCCTAAATTAAGTGCTAATCATCTTTCAAACAACTGGGCCCAGGTATTAATTTTCTTTGGTAGAGAAATACTAAAATTCAAAGCATTGAACCTAGAAGGTAGATGTAGCATGGTTGGGTGGGTTAAACAACAATAAGAGTGATGATCTCATAATCCTGTACTTCCAAGTTCAAGACCTGCTCTGGCCACTAGCTGAGGACAAATTTGTTCTCAGTGGCCCCTAGTTCAGATTCAACTTCTTGACCATGCTTGCAAATGTTTCTGCCTTACCCTTTTAGAAAGTCCTTCATATTCACCAGAACGAATCTGTGGGACAGTCTTTCTATATTCTTGTTTAGAAGCATAACCATAAAGATAGACTGCAAATCACAGTAATCAAATCAAATCACAGTCCAATGCTATGTCAACTATACATATACTATGCTGTATTAACTGTAACTTGTGTGATATAGTTTTTCAGTCTTGTAAAATCTACTTCATAAATATACCATGATATAGTCTAATGAGATACAATGTATGGGCTGATTGACTAGCTACTGTGTTTATCACAGGACAGAGACATGGCTTGCACAAAAATGTCAAAAATATTCTATAAAAGCAATATAATAAGGCTCATTATATCTCTGTACTGTGGTATAAACACTCTGGAAGATATAGTACTCAAAAAGCAAGAGAAACACATAGCCACGCCTCATGTTCCTAAGTTTCCTTTTCTTTATAGTGCTTTATATCGCCTAGCATGTTTACATCACAGTACAGAGACATTACACATGTGTTTTATAGGTTGATATACTGCATGTATTTTGTACCAGATATTCCCATATCTTCTGCTGCTTTCCTTGCAAAGCTGTTTGCACATTGTACACAGTCCTCCATAGTGGCATTGCTAACTGGGATAAAAGGACAGACATCTAATGCTCCTAGTCTTGGATGTTCACCTGGACGGAGAGAATATTATGACACAGAATCAGTCATGATCATTTACTATGATTTGAATGGAGCTTGTAATGTGTTAAAATAACAAAGGATTGTAAAACAAAACAAAGAAAACAGATGACAAGTAGAACAAAACACATTGTTCAACAGAATTCGTTGATTCTTTGTTTTGTTTTACCTTTTTTTAATTATTTCACTTTACTCCCAACCTTGTACTAACAGTAGTTGTCAACCCTAATGATTAGATTGCAACAAAAACTGTAGTTGTTTATGTTAATTTATTATCAGTTTTATCATCATCATCATCAATTATTAACATCATCATGAAAACAATTTTTCTAACGAAGCTTATATGTAGTATAAAGTTGCAGCTCATGAGAAAATGGCTGTATTTACAATAGAAAAGTTATCTTTAATACATTATTCTTTTACATTCTACTTTATGTAAAGTTATATATATCACTCATCCTTCCGTCGAACTTCAGTGAACTGAGTATGCAGGACCCACCTTGGAGCAGCCGGGCCCAGATAAACTACATGCAATTTACACCTTTTACAAATACATTTCAAGGATAACAAATGACAATAACAAACTTGCCTTTGTGATTTCTCATATCAATGTGTCCAGCAGCTGTTTTAGCAGCATTCAGTGCTCCCTCAACAACAGCATCAGGAGACCCAACAAACGTGTAAACTGTTCTGTTTGTTGATGCACCAGGATCAACGTCAAGCAAACTGACACCTGGGGTTGCAGAAATGGCCTTCGATATAGCGTCTATAACTTCTTTATTTCGCCCCTCAGAGAAATTCGGGACACACTCGATGATTTTAGCCATACCTCGAGATATCCTCAGCACTAGACGGTGCTCAAAAGTTGCTGTATTTTTCGCAAAAAGACTAAAACACTTCACAAACCTTCCACGTGTCAACCAAGAACTTGTAACTTGTACTTGTCTGAAGATCATGGCTGGCTGAGATAGACTGGGGAGAGGTTTTCGCGCCACGCACACAGGAAGCCCACGCGCAGGAACGCATTTTTAAAATTTGAAAATTAGTCGCAAAAATTAACTATTGTGAAATATGCCTCGGAAATTAGTACAAGACGGTACAATAAAAACTAAGCATAAATCCAAATTTTTAAGACCGTTTTAATGTTTCAAGTCTCAGTCGGCCTTCGTCTGATTATTTATGATTTATGATTTATCAAAATAGAAAATGTGGTTTCTCTTAGTTGGTATCTCATGTATTCTTACCTTCAGTAATGAACATGCGGCAAACGAAATTCAAGATCCATAAACTCGATCAATCGAGAAGCCTTGGATGTGTTCCTGAGTACTAAAAAGCTTGATCCACTAAAAATGTTCACAAATTTATTCTTTTATTTACTCTTTATTTTACAAAATAATTCTTTAGACATGACCGGATTTTGATTGGTTCTATTATGTCCCCAAGGGTTTATGACAAACATATTAGCATTACAATGAAACTTCGCCGAATAGACTACCCCAATTAGACATTAAAATCATTAAGTGTCTAGATAGCGCAGCGGTCTAAGGTGATATCTAAAGGTATGGATTAGGGTCCGGATATCGTCTCCCTCCCTGGCCTTAGGGCTAAGACAACTGTTTTATGTAACACCGGGATAGCGCGGATGGGGCCGAAATCTTCATCCTATACGTAAATCGATTCGATGTCTCAGCTTCAATGAATGTCTCGGGAGAATCGTCCCAAAATTTATTTTTTTCCTATTTTTTCTGTTATTCACTTATATTATCAGCGCATTTGCCGGGGGGTGCCAATTTAGATGTTCTAGGTTCGAGCCGTATCGCCGCCATGGGAATTTTTTTCCTTTTTTTTTTTCTTCTCCTTTTTTCTTCTCTTATTTTTTCCTTTTCTTTTCTTTTTCTTTTTTAATAATTAGATAACTTTTCTATTTTTGATTCAATTATCTATTTTAAATATTCAAATTACTTATCATGTTTAATTTATGCAGATCATCGAATATGTCTTGGGCTCGAGTGAAGGTTCGAGTTTTTTAATACTCTTTTTTTTAGTTTGGTTTTTATTGCTGTGGATGAGTGATTGTTGTTGTGGTCATTAACTTTAGTGGCAACCTGTTCGTGATCACATTATTATGACTGATCAGCAGAAGTAGCCCACTTTTATCTACGCGCGCGGCAACAATGACAGGAGAAGGTCTGGATCGAGCGATCGGCGATGTGAATTGCGCGCGCGCTTCTTTTATCCTTTCACTTATTTCTTTCTTTCTTTCTTTCTTTCTTTCTTTCTTTCTTTCTTTCTTTCTTTCTTTCTTTCTTTCTTTTTCATACCTAGCATTTATAGTTATTGAGAAAAGTGTTTCCAGCGTAAAAAGGTACTTCCAACGCGAAAGAGGTTGCCCACTCCATGTGTAGAAGAGACATCGTGCAGGTACCGCGTTGCGGATGAGCTAGAAGGAGGAGGAGAACAGGAATTAAACCGTTCAAAAAGCCATTTCGTAAAGACTGTCAGTATTGTTAGATATACGTACATATGGGCAAGTGACCTGCTCTCTTGGAAAGGTATCTACATTTGGCAGAACAGCTAGTTCTCTTACCGTTAATTCGAAACTAAGTTTGAGCACGTCTTCCAAGTGTAACGTAACAGCGATCCCATCCACGCTATTTGATGCTATTATATGTGGGAAAACTAAAACAATGAAAGAAGAATATTATAGTTTTATCGACCTTCAATACATATCTTCTCATTCCAGCTGCTAAGGAAGAAGTGATATTAAGATTGTTCGGGATACTGATTGCTCCAGCCAGCTCTATCGTCGTTTATACTGAAAAACGTCCAAGAGAAGTTTGCGCGCACTTGTTCGAGGTGGAATATCCCACAAGGTTTAATTTTATTGAAGGCTGGGGTGAAGGCATTTTATACAACAACTACAGGGCTTCGTACCATTTAATAGGGCTATCTGGTCTCTTCTTAGGTTGAAACCAAGGGTCTCTACTTAGCTCTGAATCACATTCTTTATTTAACTAAGACTGTATTATGCGCCCCGTCCAAGCCATGAAAACACATACATTTTGATGCGCCGTTTGGACTTCAGGACCCGAATACACGATGTAGCGTTATCCTGCAATATTTTGTGCAGCTTGCGCACAACGACAGAATTGCACCGTGTGTCCATCCTTGCACTGAACAAGAGCGCGCAACAGTTGCAGCGTTAGAACTGGATTCCACTCCTTCACGCGTCGCAGGAAAAGTTGCATGTGTGTACGCGCCTCAAAATTAACGATCGCAAAACGTGCACTCTATCAGAAACGAAAACGCAACGATTCGAAAACGCTCTAACTTTAAAGTGGAATCATTTCAAAAAGGAGCTCTTTTGTCCTTTAGTGCTGACCGCGAAAAGAGGCTTTTAAAAACACTGACAACATCCGACATATACCACATGAAATGACCAATGATTGCTGGGATCGCTGAACACTTTTTTCTGCCATTGTAGCGATCATACGGAAACACAATCTCCCCAATCTAACGCAAAGTAATTGTTTATCATATACCTTATCGGCGTATTCAAAGGTCTTATTAGCGACGCAAGCATAAGCATATAAACATACGCACATACATTTCCGAGTCTGTGTATGTTGCTTGCATTGATGCTTACGTCGCAAGTCAGCAGCAAGCTTTAGGCCCTGTTCACACTACAGTTCTAGATCGATCCGAGTTCGATCCAGCTTATGATATACTGGACTGGATCGATCTCAGATCGATCTAATGCTGTAGTGTGAACGGGGCCTAAGTGTGCCGAGAGGCGGGGTTAAAGCCACGAAAACGTTCGGATGCAAAGCCTTTGTGTTTTCGGTCAAACAAAAACGGGGCATTTCGCTAGATTGTGCCCAAAATCTTTCTAGCAGTATATTATTGCGCCAAGAAAAAGGACAACTCAAAACATCATTCAATAGAAATCAAATTTATCTCAAGACCAAAATATGCCCATTATTTTACAGTTTTGTTCACAAATATTTTGTAAATCAGTTATTCATAAAGACCTTTTATAATTTATAATAGTTAAAAATCATTTAAAATATCTTGAAAGTCATCAGCTCTTGTAAACCAAGTCATGATATAGAGTTTATATAAATAATAACAAACTCTCATTGGTAATCTTAAAAAATCTGCGTTAGTTATAATTGAGTTAAAGTTTTCTTTTACAGGAGCCAGTAAAAGGCGCCAGTCAGTCCAGGTAGAGTGTCTGTCTGTCTGTCTGTCTGTCTGTTTGTCTGACTGTCTGTCTGCTTGCTTGCCTGCCTGCCTGCGTCTGCCTGTCTGTTTGTCTGTCTGTCTGTCTCATATGGGTGTCTATCGAGTAAGAGTTCTTATCAATCAATCAGTTCATGATCAATTAATTAATCTAACTCTCTATAGTCTTATATACAATCGTTATTTTCTTCTATTAATAACTTTATTGGTGATGTTAATTAAGGCTTGATGTTCGGGAGATGCCTGTAGTTTGTTGATTTGTTTGATGGCTTCCTTTGAATACTGAGTAGCAAGGTCATACGTTCGCGATATACTATCACACTACCAAGAAAAAAACATAATCAAATATGAATAGCCCACTTTCGATATATGGTTGAGATGCCACACACAACAGAATCAGTTCGAGGCTCTGGGGAATAATGCTTAGTGGTGCGCGACTAAACAATTGTTTTGTTACGCTCTACTAAGCATTATTCCCCGGAGCCTCGTATTGATTCCTTTGTGTGCGGTAACTCAACCATATATCGAAAGTGGACTATTCTACGATACAAATAAATATAAGGGATACTTTTTTAAGATAATGTATCAGGAAGAATGAAAACAGAATATGGGGAGACACATTGAAAAGACATAAAGAAAGAGGATTATGGCATTAAAACATAACAAACAGAAGAAATAAGGTTGAGATAAGTGTTATAAGAAAACAAAACATAGTGGAAAAAAAATAGGAAGGAAAACCAGAAATACAAAAGAAAGGAAGGAGGGTCAAAAAAAGCAAAAAAGGAAGGGACAAAAGGAATTTAAGGTTGAAAGGAAAGAGAAGGGAAGTGAAAAGAAGAATGTTGGAAGAAATGAAAAGAGGACAGAAGGAAGTCAACCTCCCTAAGAGGAAATAGGGATGAGAGGAAGTCTTAGAGGGTAGAAAATTGTAAAGAAACAAACAAAAATATAAGAAAGTACTTACATCGTAAACTACTTTCCTGGCATATTCTACATCACCTGGTTCTTTGAACCTACGCATTATCATTGCATTGAGCTCTGGAAACTAAATTTGTAATAAAATAATGAATAACAGTAAGTTTCAGTCATGATAATTTAGGATATCAGTCATCTTTTTTACAACATTAATTTTGCTGATCTAAGTCAAAAAGGTCTTGGAAACATAAGTTTTGGAGCATAAATCAGAAGTAGTTTTAATGGCTATTATCACATGTTTTACATGCAGATCTGAACAGGACTTTCCAGGACCATTTCTGAATTCTGCTGATGAGCACCCATTACAAAATTCTTACCTTTTCACAAGCAAAGAGAACTGGTGCTGTAGCAAGACCTAACTTGAGATCAGCTGCTGTAGGTTTGCCCATTTCACTATCACTTGAAACAAAGTCTAAAATGTCATCTACTAACTGAAACAAGAAATCATTCTTTCATTATTTAATAACTTTGACAGGGCAAAGAACAGACTTTAAGTCCATGCCAAGCTATTAGCCCCATACAATAAGCACAAAAACACAGAAAGTAGTCTGATGACAGAAGGGCAACAGCAGGAACCAAGGACATCTTTGATGTTGTGTACAGAGATGAAAGATGGTCTTTCTTCCCTTTCTCCTCTCCCTCCCTCTGAAACACTGCATCCCTGAGGATGGGCATTTAATGAAAAAACAAGTTTTAATGCCAATGATACAGCATTGGATTTATAAATACTAACCTGAAATGCCATACCAATATTTCTCCCATACTGATATGCAATCTCTTGGACATCAGGTGAACTACCAGAAAATACTGCAACCTTCAAAAACAATGATCAATTTAGCAACCTGATACAATGTCAGAACAGGACATGACACTTGAGATGATGAATATATCACATTCAGTGTGTAATGACTGTAATGTCTTGATGCCATGTTCATAATAGCACTTTCACTGATGACATTTGAAACAAAATTTATCAGTGAGTGCAGTGTCATCTTTCACATCACATTGTGTTTGCTAAATCAGTTGACACGTAATAACTTCAAAATCATTGGGCAGGGTTTTGAATGATGACTCTATGATTCATAAAGCTGCCATGTGGTACTAACTGAAATATCAAAATTCTCAGTCAAACTTACTGCTTTACAGCAACAAGCAATCAAACTGGCAGTTTTCTTGTATGTCTTCTTTAGGTAATGAGCAAATCTTTCATCAGGATCTTCTTTGGAACCAAGCTGCATGAATTCTCCTGAAACCACAATGAAAATCAATATTCATAAATCTGTCAAAATCTAGTAATAGAGAAAAATTACACTGGATCAAGAAAATGTACAGAAACTGTTTATAAATCAGGAATTTTGTCAAACTTTGCCAGTGAGATTTCTTTAAACAGATTTTCAAAGTGTTAAACATGAAATGTATTTATTAATTCATTCTATCGTAGATCCTCTTCTTTATCAACACAGGGAAATAGTGAGTTAAGGGTAATCTAGTTGAAATACCTAGTTTTCAGGAATGATGGAAGCAGAGGCAAAAGCAATATACACAGACTCAGTGTTGCATTTCTCATCTACTGTAGGTATGAAAGAACATAATGAGCAGTGCATTGCTGAGTCTGCATATATTGCTTATGCTTCTGCTTTCATTAATAAAATTTGCTTGTGTAAACAGGCTTAAAGAGAGATTCAGCAAGTCAGTGATACAAACCTCTTACTAAGTCCTCAACAACTTCAGCCAATAATTTTACGACTTCTGTGTTCCCTAACTTGGCTAAAGCTTGTGACGCACAGGATAAAATGTAATCACCAGCTAAGACACAGTGCTTGTCACCAAATGCAATGTTTACAGATACTTTATTCCTTCTTGTTTTAGCACCATCAATGACATCATCATGAATAAGGCTTGCAGTATGAATCATCTCACTAATCATTGCTACTGTTTGTTGTGATGAATGGATAGTTCTGTTGACGCAAAAAAGGATGTATTTCATTTCTCATAACCATGTGACCATATTGGTGAGATGTGTGTGCAGAGATAGAATATAAAATGTTGTGACTTTGTGTAATGAAAACTTTTTGGCAATACAACAAAGACAAATGCTGGTGATCTCAATCAATCAATCAATCATTCATTCAGTTAGTCTATCAATCAATCAATCAGTCAGTCAGTCAATCAATTAATCAGTCAATCAATCAATCCATCAGTCAATCAATCAATCAATTAGACAATCAATCAATCAATCAGACACTCAGTCAATCAATCAATTTATTAATCAACAAATGAATCAATCAATCACTTTATTCTTCTAATATAATTTTACCTGGAAATAGATACAATATAATTCTCACTTAATTTATTTACTTTGATAATTTTAAAGATTTGTAACAACTTGAAGCAAATTTGAAGGGAAAAAAGGACAGAATAAAAAGAATGGACATTTTCTATGTACGTGATATACATTACATACCTAGAATTACAGGTGTGGATATTACAAGTTGCCGCCATTAATAAAACTATCATTGGGCGAATATATTTACCATGACCATCAAAGTAGTAATGTGATACTTCTCTCAGGGGGGTTATTGGTGTATTTAGTTCCTAAAATCAATTAGAAGCTCCTTAGTTACTAGCACAAACTAAATGGGCCCTTTGCAGCATGTTGGAATGCAGCTCAATTTGGAGGGCAAAACAAAAGAATTTCAATGTCCTATTGGCTGGAAACCATTTTTTGCCCTCCAAAATGCGCTCATTTGCATGTGCTGCAAAGGGCCTATTCATTCAAAACAGTTGAAGCAACAGGAACAAGTTTAAAAATAGTCAAAATGTGGGGCAACACAACATTTGGTGAGTAGAGAATATCAGTATCCTAGATATGTTTTCCTACTGTTTCAATTTTATTTTCTTAGGGTTTACTATGCAAGCAACACCTTATACAACCTAGGACAAGAATCTTCCACTTTTACCTTCTCCCTATGTTCTTACCTTCTTAATATTTGTACATAAATTTGATAAGTAATCTTGTACCCATCTTTCTGTATCATCTTTGTTTTCATTTGCATTATTAAAACTAGAACTGGAGCAATTCCTACAAATGAAACACAAGATTCACTTGAATGGAGCACACTTATATAGCACAATACCAGCAATGGGGGCTTGTTTAGACTGGCTTATTTGGTCATTTTATGGCATGACTGCAAATATATTTCCTAGCTCCCTACATTCACCCCTCCCCCAAACACATACACAGACAATGATAATGCCAACAAATAAAACCCCAATTTTAACTGATTTTAAAAATGCACCCCTTTGCAATTCCACTGCCCCCTCTATGATGTAATAAGTAGTCAGTTCCTTAAGGTGCAGTAATATTGTTGTGTTCCAAGTTGTAGAGTGATGTTGCTTGAATTACCACCACACATGCATTTTATAAAGCAATAAAAATCAATGTTGCAGGTTGCAAAAACTTGTTACACAAAGTAGAACCATTTTCTACTTTGCAACAAGTAGCCCCGACCTGCAACATTGATTTTTTTTGTTGTGTGACAAAATGTATACAGGGCAGTAATACAAGTAACATTGCTCTACAACTTGCAATGCAACAATGTTGCATGACAAGTTGCACGATTTTGTTGCTAAGTTATTTTGATACTTGGCCATAAAGGGGTGGAGCTCAACATAAATCACACGTGCCAACACAAATAACACCTGCGTATGTACTTTGTGAACACGAAAGTTGCTGTATAATTATTTATTTACATATGCAAGTTTAAAGTGAACAGGGAACTGGAAAAGAGCACATCGTGCACTCCACGTTGCATTAGCACGTTGCACCTTCACGCTGCGGTGGATGAGTGAATCACGAAGTGGTTCAAATTCCAATTTTTAACGATATCAACAATTACTACTACAATTCGATTATCTACAACACATATAATCAAACTACAATCAGACATTCAATTTCTACACAAATACACCCCTAGCTTACCTACTAAAAGTATGATTTTCAAATCGGTTGTAGCTTATGTAACCACTTGAGTGAGTTGCAAGCGAACGGACGCGACGAGAAGAATCATCTTTCGTTGCTAGATATTTCCCTAGTGTACTCTGATGGCGATAAATGTTGAATAAATATTTTCTCCTAATTGAAAATATTTGATAACTGTTTAAAGTTTCAAAATATTTCACTAAAACTCCGGTAAACTGAGCGCGACACAAAAGTCGTGCCGCCATTTTGAAGTGAACCACGAAATGCGCGCGTCGGGATACCTGTGGTAGGGCCTATTTTTCTGTTTTCAGTTATTTTCCTTATTTCAGTTTTCAAATCACTCAATAACTGTTTTAGAACATTAGATAAAACCCTATGTAATAAACTTTATAACCCTGCACTTTAATAAGCAATCTTTATAAAGCTTTTGATAAAAAGAACGTGACTGAAGTTGGGATTCCTGTGGCAGAAATTTGAGTCGTCTAAAAAATTCTCAGTTTTGTATATTTCTGGAGCATATTATATAAATCATATTTTCTATTTTTTGTCGCTCTTCTTTTCAGAAAATTAGATTGTAATGGGATTATTGATATCAACGACAAAAATATAAATTGCTCTAAATATTTTTATTCTCCCACCCCTCCCGCTTGACAAACAAGGTGTCGCGAGTAGACTGGTCTCAAAACAACATGCGTTACTCGTTGTGGCTGGTATCGTTTGGCAATCGAGTCACGAGCTTTTCACTGATCTTTTTGCCCTTTCTCAAATATCCGTCACCTCTACAAACTCCTCTCACTACGGACATATAGAACAAACTTTATGCTATGAAGGAGGCGAATTAGAAATTCCAAAAGCTCGAAACGAGGGAGTTAAATCGCTTTGAAGTTTTAAGTGGTCGATAAGAAAGCGTTGTGGTGTTTTGTTTATAGCGGTCGCGCTCTCTTTCCACAAAAGATTCCCTCTCGTTCACCTGAAGGGGCTTCCACTCACAAGAGAAGTCCTTGAAAATTGAAAAGCTGGGAAGAATATGGCTAGATTGTTTCAGTTCCAAAACTACTTTTCTGTCGGATGAGGAAAAGACATGGACGAAACGACACTTGCTGAACAAATATTTTACGACGCGGTGCGAGAATATGTGGTAAGTCATTGATTGAATTTTGGAGACTGCAGGGCTGTGTGCTTTATGACAAATAAACAGAAAACAAAGCATATAATTGCTTGATACCCTATATTCATTTACAAGCATAAAATTTGATTTGTCGTTTAATTTGAGTTACCTATAGATAAGCTTAAATATTTGTCACCCCACAAATGAACAAAATGAATCATTCTGTCATCAACTACTGTGAGAATGATTTCAAAATATGAACTTCTCGATAGATCTCCTCCATGAGATTTTCTTAAATCCAGAGGATACAATATGATAAAAATAAGTTTAGAGTGAAAATGTTTACCTCGTTAAATTTGCTTCTGATGTTATGTATTTTTATTGACATTAAAACTTTCAGCTTATCTAAAAGTACATCTAAAAGCCAAACATTGAATACATATTTATGATATCTTTTCATATGGAATAAGTTGTTCAGAAATAATCATTTAAAAGTCCACAAATATTGTGCAACTCATCGAACCATATATCGTACGTGTTCTTTTAAAATGTTTTGGTTTCCAGACAAACAACTTATTTGCATTGTGAGAATTGGTTACGGATTGATGCTTCTGATAATAACTTGTATTGAATTGTGGATTTACATAATTAACATGTACAATCACAATTATCATCAAGTACAAAATAATGAAGAAACAAAATCTAATTCTCATTCACCAAGAACCTTCACAACAACCTCTGTGCAGTGTTTACATGTAGCATATTAATTTCACTCAAATATATGCCAGTTAAGAACATTGTATTTGGTTACTTGCTTGGCTGCCTTAGGGACCGACCATTAGAAAAGTGATGGGGGGGGTGGGGAAAAAGCAAAAAAAAAATTTATTTCCAATAAAAATTTCGAAAAAAAAAAATCTGCCGGGACATTTTCTTAAAAAAAATATTCCTGCCAAAGCGAAAAAAAATTCATTTCCACTTTTGGTGGCCAAAAAAAAATTTATGCCAATCCCAAACTCCCCCCCCCCCCCCCCCCCCCCCCATCACTTTTCTAATGGTCCGTCCCTTAGATTCCAGGACAGCAGACTCATTAACTTTGTTTACATGATTTATGTTCAATCCCAGCTGCTAACCAAATTAATCCTTGAAGAAAAGATGGGAAACTGAAAAGCTGCAATGCTTTTTCTTTCTTTAAATCTTTCTATTGATCCCATTTCCTTTTTTTCCTTCCTTTTTCTCTTTGCTTTTTTCCTTTCAATTCATTTCTTCTCTGTATTTTTATCCTTTTCTGTTCTCTTCTCTTGGTTTGCCTAATAGATATCTAAGTACATGAAATAATTACTGTGAAAAGTGCTCTTTCAAAACATGACATATTTGTAGCTGGCCCCACAGGAAGGGCAAACTGTTACTGTACATATATGTATAGATCATTGTGTAAGAGTCAGTGTCCATTATTGTGCAATAGGCCTCTTGTGCAATAATCCTCTTTAGCTTCATTTTATTAAACAAAAAGGAGAAATTCTTCTTCGTCTTCTTTTTCCATTCAGACCATATGCATGATGAGTTGACTCTTTCATATGTAAATGTTTTAACATGATTATCATAAAAGAACAATTCTCAAGGGACTGTCATGTGATCTGAAATGGGTAATTAATTGTAAATGAAGTGAAAGAGGTCTATAAGTAAAAATATTTTTGGTTTGAGAGTTTTCAAAGCAGCTTGATTTTGATTTTCTGTTTTCCTGTATTATGATAATGTTTACATGTATCAGACATCGCAAACTGATTTTGAAAATTTTTATACCAAAACTAATTTCAAATCACATGATATATATTCATAATAGATGGAGTATAATTTGTTTGTTTGTTTGTTTGTTTGTCAGATTTCATTTCTTATTTTCATCATCCTTAATGCCATATCATACTTCATCATCTGTCATTTTCATCAGAAAAAAGATGAACTTGATCCAGGTATGACATTGTATAAAATGTGAAGTAGTTAAATTTATTTTCATGGGAAGGGGGTGTACTTGACCAGGTTTTTGGTAGTAAGATGGGAGTAAGATACCTTACTATGGATCCCTGAATGGTACAATAATCATCTGTGTCTAGAATAAAATGGGAGTCACTCCACTCCTCATCCCTGGGGCCAATGATGCAGCTGTAAATTTAGTATAAACTTATCCAAAACAAACCTAGAGTTTTAGTTAGCTGATTGTTGGGTTTCATCCATTCCTTTGGGGATTCAGAAGACAATAGAGTGGTAGCCATGTTGGATGAACAAACAAGTGATACTAATGAGAAATCTTTTGTTGAAGTTCATCCAAGATGGCTGCCATCATATGCAATCCAAGAATTGAAAGGTTTTGTACAATGCTAATTCTGAATGGAATTTATTATCTGTGTTTGTAGGTGGAGAAGATGCATCTGTTTACAGAATATCGTAAGTAAAGTTTTTTAATGGTTGCATTGTTATTATGTAATTTTTCCACCATGCCTCTCATTGTTAGGGGGTCACGGCTGTTCCTTTCCAAAAGTTTGACCATTCACAAATCAACAGGGGGAAGTCAGTAAAATGCCAAATAAGCATTGGTTACTTAGCACATAAAGCATTTTAAAACTCCATAAATGATATTTGCTTATCCTCATTACCAACCATTGCATTTGTTTCTCTATAGCTTGTGGCTATGTACATTTACACTGTCTGTATCTCTGGGTGCTGTTCTGCTGTTACCAATGTCTATACTCAGCAATGAGATCCTACTAGTCTACCCCAAGAGTTATTACATGAAATGGTTGAATGGTTCTCTAATACATGGTTTGTATAATTGTCAGATAATCTCAATATTAGTACTAGTTAGAGTAGATTTCGTATGACTGTGAAAATGGCACTGACACAGTCACAGCACAGTTACGTCAGGAGTTTCGAATGTTTTTATAGACATCATGGCACTGATACAGTCACGGCACGGCGTGGTAAGTTTCACACTCATATGAAATCTGCTCTAGTCAAGGCTGCAAACATAATGGCCTTATGTCATCAGCCTTATAATAAGGTACCCAAGAATAATATCCAGGAGTTAGCTGTAACAATTGAAAGCAATTGTGTAATTTTGACCAGAATCTCACCAACACTTCATCCTTGTGAACAAGGGGTATTATTCTGTTATTAGTCTCTCGCTCCTAAAAACACCCCTAGGTATACTAGACTGATTTAGCAAATGTGACATGATGTGAAATAGGACAAGAACATGCACTGAAGAATTTTGTTTGAAATGACTATTGATGTGGTTGACAGCAAAACAGTGAAATGCTTTCCTGAACATGACCTCACAACATCATCATTAGTCATACAGCAAATGAATGAGATATATTCATTATCTCATGTCCTGATCTCATGTTCTAACTCAGCCTATCATCTGTTAAGAATCATGAATCTGAAAGTTCTGCCATATCACCAAAGTCCAAAAATCTTGATTAATTTATTTATTTAATTTTGTTATTTTTGTATTATTAGGTCTGTGGAATCAGATATTTCTTGGTTCTTACATATCATTGTTTGTGTCTATGCCATTTGCTTACTTTTTTACTGAGTCAGAGGGATTTGCAGGCTCCAGAAAGGTAAGGATATGCAACTTAAAGTGAGGCAAAAGTCAGTTAGAAGTATTTGTTTTTGAAACGTGTATCATCCTGTTGTAGGGAATTATGGCCAAAGTTTATGAAACATCTGTAGTATTATGTCTTCTGGCAGTCTTGGTCAGTAGTATTGTTTGGGTTGTGTCTGCTCTGTTAGACAAAGGCTGGACCTTTGCTCAAACCTCAGATGATCATAGTAAGTGTTAACACTACAAATTCATTTTTAATTCATTTTTAATAACGCTACAAGTTCAGTTTTAATTTCCTGTATGAATGTTATTTCTATTTATTAACTATGTAGCAGCAGCTACTGGTGCATGGATTCCTGGCTTACCCTTTATTTACTCTTGTATCTCACTTCTTGGAGGCCTGATGTTGTTAAGTAAGTGCATGATGTTATGACTACATTAAATTACAGACTGTTTAGAACATTTTGCGTGCACAGTGTTAGGTGTTATCTGTATGCTGTAGATTTGTCACTGTTCTGCTGTTTCAATTTAGACACCTGTAATGCATGATTTTGTAGCTGAGCTCTACATTCCTGGCATGTTTTGTGCATTATGACACTCAGTGTATCCATAACATTACCCTCAGAAAACTTGAAAGATGTACTCAAAATCATGCAGATAAATGATGTTCAAAACATTGATAACATTGATACATGGGATCCACAAAATGCACAGATTCATTGCATGTTAGAATCACATCCCCCACTCTGACTCAATGAAACAAATTTAAAGAACGTTATGAAGGATGTCATTATTTTGAGCCAGAGCCACATGACATATCTGCATCATCATTATATATGTACTTATTGACTAAGTGGGAGGGACAGGCAGGAAAATAGGAAAATGGCTCAAGGTCATATGGCTCTACAGACCAAGTGCAACAAGGTTCATACAGAATGAATAAGAGCCAATTACTTTCCTGTCTGGCCTGATCTAACTCAGTCAATAAGCATTTTATAATATGACTTTTTAAGATCATTTTATTTATGCTTTTGAATGCATGTGTGGGTCTGGGTTTGGATATGAGTTTTTGCAGTCCACTTTGAAATTCTGTATGTTGCCTGTTGCATGACTATTTTTGAAGGTTTTCTTTCGAGTTCATGCAGGGCCTAATACAGGCCATATGATAAGTAGCATTATGTAGGGGGTCTATTATGCTAGTAGTTTTATGTTCCAATGTGTTTTGACATGTTTCTTTGTAGTTTGTACCCCTGTTGGTTTTGCAAGAATGTTTACAGTGCTTGGACAGTGTGTTGTCAAGCCACAGGTTTGGATTTAAACTTTCTTGTTTCACTCTCTGTTTCTGTGCTGTGTTGGCCTGGTTCACATTAGCAACATAAGGACATAAGAACATTGACATAATGACATAAAGAAAGAATCAGTTTTTTCTATATGTCATTATGTCCATGTTTTT